>JALJVW010001283.1:20827500-21427500 GCA_024865655.1 Emberiza elegans | reverse complement strand
TAGCTGGAGAGGTATAAATTTCTGCTTATGTGAAATTCCCAAGCCTTTGTGATGAAGTAAGTTGCTATATTGTACATATTTCTACAGCCAGAGTTTTTTGGTCAGTACATTTAAACCATGAAGTACTTTTGCTGCTGATTTGGCTAATATGAGAAGAAAATGACCTGTAGAGTTGTTCTGAGTATCTAAGCATTTTGCATACATAATGGCAGTGAAAGATGTAAAGAAAAGTGGTAAGAATAAAGTGCATTAAAAGTCAGTACAAGCAGGTTTATTTTCTGTATTACAGCAAGGAGTTCATAATCTTCTAAACTAAAGGGAAATAAGCCTGTCAAGATAAACACTCGCAGAATTTGGGATTTGCAGAATCAGATGGAAAATGTTGAAAAAAAATTTAAAATTACAAAGGCAAATAGCACAAAACTTCTTAACCTCCCCTCAGTGTTGTCAAGAAGGAAGCATACACATGAAGGAAAGTATTATAAGTGCAGGTCTTGTTATTTAAATCATTTTTCCAGGAGCTGTGATGAGGGCACAGGGCAGACAGTCAGCCCAGAATCCTGTTTGCCATGCTGGTGCACAGCAGGACCTAGTAAGTGGCACAAGGACTACAGTCCTCCCAAGCATCTCCTAGAGGTGGATACTTCTAGAGCAGTGCTTCTCAGATGCGTGATCCTGTACATATTCATTACATATCTGTGATCCTCTGCTGTTCTTTGAAGGAGCTGAGTCACTCACCCAGCAGAGACAGCTCCTGCTGGACTTCATGTAAGGATTGCTTGAGATTTCAGTCCTGTGCTCAAGGGAGTACATGAGGTGGCCAGAATTCTTCCTCCTTCAGCTAGTGCTGTCCAACCAAACTGGTAGTAAGCTACATACATCATGGGCAATGTCATTCTCAGATGACCACATGAAATGCCAAGGAAATCCTTCCCGTGCTGTCCAATGGGTTTTGATTTAACCTTTCAGTCTGCCCAGCAAGACACAGGAACACATTAGTCAAGGAACAATAACAACTCTTCCTACTTTGCATGAGACAGTTAGTTCTTGTTACTGAATCAAAAAGGCAATTGAGGCATTAAGATACTTCCTCCCACTGATATTGCTTGAAAAATGAATGAACCTTTTGTTTTTGAGGGTTATTGAGCTTTGTATTTTAATCATATCGTTGTAGCTGCCTCAATATACACCACATCACTTCTGGAGATAGAGAAACACATATGATTTTAAAGACTTGGAGATTTGTATTGCTACTTTTATTTTTTATTTGCTTTCATGAACATCACTGCATCTAAAGGTCTGTCAGCATTTCCATTAAAAAACTAAACTTTCAGCAGTTTATATCTCAACTGTAAAAAATTCACTTTGAGCTGCACCTGGGCAAACAAATCTTTAATTGAGGAGTAAATCAGGATTCCTTTTTTCTTTTTTGGTTGCTTGGTTATTTTTTGTTTTATTTATTTCATGCATTTAAAAGGAGTTTTGGTTATTTGAAAGTTAAGTCAACACAACTCTAGAAATAAAGAGATAAGCAATTTAAGCTGCATAAAAAAGCTTGTTTTCCAAAGAAAGTTTTTCAAACAGGTTATAGTAAACGACAATAAATATACCTTGGAATTTTAAAAACAAAATTTAAAAATTGGATGATTATTAATTTTTAAATATTTTAACATCAAAGTCCTATGAAGACATTTTCAGATTATGGTGCACAACTGAAAAATTGGCTAATTATCTGCTCATAAAGCATGACTATAGAATATTTTCAGGTCTTTAATCAATGTAATGCTTTATGCAGATTCCAAATTTCTTCATTCCATCTTCTGCCTTGCTTAGATATAGAATAAAAATTCTATACAAACATCTCTTCATGTATGGAAGAAGATGCAGGTGTGTAGGTGCACAGGGAATTACCCCCAGAGTTTTCAAATTAAAGTTACCTCATATCATTTGCAGTTGCTACATGTCACATGTGTAGCAGCTGCAGGCAGATCTCCCAGCTACTTACAGCCATTGTGTGGTTGCATTCAAAGCAATTCAGCTCTTCCATTAAATGTACTTTGCAGATCAGATAGGCAAACACAACCCTAAGGACTGTTGGTTTAGCTCAGACAGACGTGGGATCCAAAGTGTTGCAAAGCTGGAGATATAAAGGTGGAGCAGACCAAAAAAGCATTTAAAAATCTCTCAGGCAAAGAGGAGAAACACATGAGCACAAATGGCAGAAGCGTCTGAACAATAGTGGAGTAATTAAGAGAAAAAACATATTATGCTTTGTCATCATTACTCAGACTACAACAAAAAAGAAGTTACAGGTAATATAAACGGCTGTTGAAAGCTGCTTTGCACTTCTTTCTATACAGGTTCTTATCATGAGACAAGGAAAAGATTTTCTCTGAAACTGAGACCAAAGATAGTGAGCAGACATGGGCATGTTGATGTATGTGCCGCCTCCTCTTAAAAGTTTCGTACCACAGGTCTTCTGAGCCAGAAACTATTTTCAAGGTAATTAATCAAGGCAGACAGGTAGAAATGGCAGCTGCTGAAGTACAAGCACACAGATTTACAAGCAAGAGTTGTGTAAGAGGACCTTAGTGAACAACGTTTAAGAGAGCCCAGCGAGTTCTCTACCCTGAGCTGATGGATTGGCAACATATGCTGTTCCACACACAGCTTAGCTTACATGAAATAATTCCCCAAACAGCAGAGCTGAGCACAGACCATCATGAAACTAAATGAGCATGGGAGACACATAGCCTTTCCTTTTGTGACTTAAGTTACTCATGGTATGAATTGACACACACAGGTAACCAGGGCAACCACTAAGCTACAGCTGAAATACAAAGAGCAGATTTATTTCACTACCTTACTAGCAATACCAGGCAGCACAGACATGTGGGGACACTGGCTCTGTTAGGGTTAGTTCGTCCATGAGCCTTGGGATGGGGGCAGGTTGGGGGTGGGGTCTGCTGATGTATCGAGGGGCTTCATGAGGAAAATATTCAAATATTCCCTCCTCACCAGATCGTTCCTTTCAACCTTTTCCTCCCAACACTCATACGCACAAACATATACACATCCTATATGCATGAAATGTCCATTCTCTCCCTCCTTCCTTCCTTCCTTCCTTTCTTTCTTTCTCTTTCTTTCTTTCTTTCTTTCTTGCTTACTTGCTTGCTTGCTTTCTTGCTGTCTTGCTTTCTTGCTTGCTTGCTTGCTTTCTCTCTTTCTCTCTTTCTTTCTCTTTCTCTCTTTCTCACTTTCTTTCTCTCTCTCTTTCTTTCTCTCTCTCTCTTTCTTTCTCTCTCTCTTTCTCTCTCTCTCTCTCTCTCTCTTTCTCTCCTTCTCTCTTTCTCTCTTTCTCTCTTTCCCTCTTTCTCTCTCTCTTCCTTCCTTCCTTCCTTCCTTCCTTCCTTCCTTCCTTCCTTCCTTGCTTGCTTGCTTGCTTTCTTTCTCTCTTTCTCTCTTTCTTTCTCTTTCTCTCTTTCTTTCTCACTTTCTTTCTCTCTTTCTTTCTCTCCTTCTTTCTCTCCTTCTTTCTCTTCTCTCTTTCTCTCTTTCTCTCTTTCTCTCTTTCTCTTTTCTCTCTTTCTCTCTTTCTCTCTTTCTCTCTTCCTTCCTTCCTTCCTTCCTTCCTTCCTTCCTTCCTTCCTTCCTTCCTTCCTTCCTTCCTTCCTTCCTTCCTTCCTTCCTTCCTTCCTTCCTTCCTTCCTTCCTTCCTTCCTTCCTTCCTTCCTTCCTTCCTTCCTTCCTTCCTTCCTTCCTTCCTTCCTTCCTTCCTTCCTTCCTTCCTTCCTCCTTTCCCTCCTTCCCTCCTTCCCTCCCTGCCTTCCGCCACTTCCGCCACTTCTGCCACTTCCTTCCTCTTTTCTCATTTGAAATACCTTCAGTTCTCTGGAACAGTTTAATTCCTGAAAGAGTACTTTTTGGCTTTTATTCCTGGAAGAATAGAAGTCATTAATTTTTTTCAGCTTTTGGTCTCATTCATACACATTGTATCACTTAATAAGGAAAGAAGGCATTTAATACAGTCTGAAGAATTAAAATGAAAGCAGCCCTTGAATTAGCAAAGAGTATCTGCTGGTAAAGAAAAATTTTCTCAGTTTGCTAATGGCAGTTAATCCTGCTTTACATCTTCAATATAAGAACATACTTTTTAACACTGTGCTAAAAAATTGTGGTTTCTTTGCATTTAATTCACTGAATGCAGAATGTTTCTGACTCGTTCTTTAGCAACAATCTTCTATATATTATATCTTATGAACTCACACCCTGATCTTATTTTTTTCATGTTTTGTTTTCACATTGTAGTGAACTGCAAGCCAGGATAATGCAACACAGTGTCTAAAATTTCAGTTTTCAATAGCCATATAGGCATGTATTGCTTAACTTGGATTTATCTCAAGCCCTAGATACTGCAGTCCAATCTGAGAATGCATGCAGACAGTAGACATTGGAAAATATGTCCTTGTGTAAACACAATATAGCTGAACCTGTTTGTCAGGATGCAAAGGTGTATGAAAGGACACTGCACTTGGTGCCCCAAAGGGAAGATATGATGTACTATACAAGGCAGAGTATTAATCATAGCTGATATTTCTGGACAATAAAGTACAGTAATCCTTGTGAACAATCTTCCTTCAAGGATAAAAAAGGGAAAAGAAGGAACTGGCAGTATTATATGAAATGACATAGCCTGACACAGGACAAAGCTAGAAGCACCTCAGAAATCTCATATGGAAAACAGCTTAATAACTGCTACATGGTTTATTTGGGCTAGGGTAATTTTTCATCCTATTGCATCATGGTTGTTATTTTGTTTGCACCACAGACACCTGGTCTCCTTGTAAAGTTAGCAAACCTGTAGTAAGTGAAAGCACTTGTCCATTTAGACTTGTAAAGTTCACAAGGTTAGAGCATTTCTCCCACAGACAGAAAAAGATTATTATAATTTAAAAACCTCCAGGAACCAGATGTGCAGACAGTGATATTGTTACGCATTCTGACAAGAAAGTTCGGGTATTAGACATCTCATATATATCAGTATCATGTGATGAAACACAAATTACATGATGGGGCACAGCAAGCTCAGTTTTAAAGAAACATTTCTTTTCATAATGAATGTACTGAACCAACCTGGGTTGGCATGTAGTTCTAGGGCAGCAACACTAGGAACGCAGTGGAGGGATTTACTTAAGTTCTGACTACATAGTGGCAGGAGCACTGGAAATGTTCTCTGACCTTGCACAGAAGCATGTTCTTTTGATTATTAACTCTATTTGGTAAGTATAGAACCTTTCTAAAAGCAGAAAACTGCATGTTAAAATAAAGATAAATGAGATCCTTATATATTTGGGTTGAAAACAGTGAAGACAAAGAAATACAAGAAATTTATTAAACTTCAGCTACACAAAAACCACTGAAAATTCTGACCTCTGAACACCAAAATCAATACTTTAACATTCCCCATGTAAAAGATTGCCATGCTTTTTAGACTAGAACCCTGAACTTTAACTCATCTGAGACAGAAATTCACACAGTGGTGGCCACAATTCACCACAGTCAAAGAAATGTTCCTGGTTTTCATCATTTTGATGGGAGACACCCAAGATAGACTATATCAGTACCAATGCATTATAGCTAATGCACAGTTTCAGGTTCAAGACAAAAACATTTTTTTTAACATTGCTTTTTTCTTTGGGATGTTTCCTTGTTGAGTGAGTAAATATTAAGCATGTCAGGAAATGGTTTTGATCTGGAATACTGGGTAATATGTTGTGACTTTTTAGCCCTTCCTGCTTCTGTTTACCATCCAAGGAGATCTGGGCAGCATTTGGCTTCCCATGTCCCTCCTGCCTTCTCCATTGTCATCATCCTCTCAGTGTTTTCCGTCTTCATCCCCTCCCCCTCTTCCTTTCACATCATCATCTCTCCACAGAGGCTCCCTGTGCAGCAGTAGAGTCCACAGTACTGCCCGAAGGGAAGAAAAGGCTCCCAGAGAAAGGCAGAGGCATGTTGAACACACAGGCTGCCACTGCCCAAATTCTGGTTGCTCTTTGTGCGTGCCTGGATTTGACCAGGCCTAAGGAGGAGAGTGCCCAGATCTTTGTGTGAGATGGTCTCTTCCCTGACACATCAGCTATCATCTTCCAGTCAAGCCTAATCATTGGCCGCATTCCTCTCTTTGGTCATAAACAGACACAAACTGCACTTAACTTTAAAAACAGGCTTTTCTCATGTGTTACCAGCAACTCATGATGAAGAAAACAGCAACAAGAGGTGGCACAGTCCATGCTGAGGATATAAAAGATGACATGTTTGGAGTTTCAGATGGAACCTGAGCCCTTGAAAAGGGACAATGCTCAGTCACAGCCATTTACTGAGTGAAGGGCTTGTTACAAATGGAGAGGGGAGGTTTAAACAAGTTTCTGTCTTTCCCAGGCCTCTGGCAATAGACAATACTCTTACTGAGATGGCCAGCACCCCAAAACCCTCTCATTGCAAGTTCTTAATAATAGCTGATTAGGTCTGTTACAAAATGAGTTAATTATTTGATAGACACTAATTTAACAGACATAAGACTTTAATGGATGACTTACTACAGAGGATAAACAAAGAAATACTACCAGTGGATAAACAATAGAACAGGATTGAGATTCCTATATAACAGATAGCAAAGAAATGTAAAATATAGATTAGGATTCAATGTATTTTACCATCCAGTTTCTGATGTGGCATACGTAGGACCCTTCCCCTCAATTTCCAGAAAACTACCCATGGAGATGTGTCCAAACTTTGTGGGGAAGCCCACACACTTCCAAGGAGTGTGTAGGAGGCTTCTGCCTCCGTGATATTTTGTGTAGCTTTTACAGTGTAAAGCAGTGGTTTTGGCCAATGATATTTAATCTTTCTCTCTCTTCACATCTGCTCTCCAGATCAAGATATTTGGACTTAGCTGGGGTCTCAGCCCTCTTGGCACCAGAGATAACCCCCTGTAAGTCACTGGTCCTGGCCTGGGCTACTTCTTCCGTAAGCACCAGCTGAGGTGTTGGTGGAGGGGGCAGGGGGCATCCTGACACAGGGCTCCTCTCCTGCTCTCTCATTGCATGCCCCCAAATTTAGTGTCCTGCAGCTCATTATTCCAAGGGGTAGATAAACTCAGGCTGTTGTCAATGCTATTACTTGCCCCAAAAGTCAACAGCAAACTGTCAAGTGGCACCTTTCAAGCACTTCACAGATGTCATTTATTTTAAAATATTTGCTTGGGTTTAAATTTTTTATATAAAATACAAAATTAATGTGGTAAACAGTGAAAGCGAGAAATATTTTATGAACACATTTACCAAAATAAAAAGAGCTCCTAATGCTGCTGACTAATGATGGAGCATTTTAAGAACACTCCTTTAACACTATTCTTTGTTGTATGATCCATAGCTTAGCACAGTAGGATTTCATTTTTGGTGCCACCATGAAATGCTGTGTGCAGCATATGAAATGTTAATGTAATGCATAAATGTGCAATTAAAACCAAGGTGATGTAAACAAGGAAGTACTGAATAGCTGAAATATTCCATGGTTTGCAAGTGCCATTAGGAAAATATTGGGCTTTTCACCCACTCACGTTTTGACATAATTTCCTTCTTTTTCTTTCTCTTAATCTCTGAAATAAAGTTTCCAATCTGAACTGAGAGGAACCAAATATTTCATAAGACAAACTTAATATTGCACTGATTAATAAAGAGAGCACTGACCTTTCTACAGATGTGAACCAGTCAAACTCCAATGCCATCAGTGAAGCTACACCACTAAACATCAGCTGAAATTTAACTTACTTGGACAACAAACACCAATTAAGGATACTCTGTAAGGACAAGAACTATTAAAAATATTTTTTCAATGTATGAAAATTAAGAGGTTATTTTGAGATTCAACACTATCTCTGTGAGTTTTCCACAATACTCTTTGCTCCTGGATTTGAATGATTGATGTAAGCCCAGAATTGACTAATAGACTCAGAATCTCACACTGACAGTGTTCAAAAAGCATGTGGAAGATGCTCTCATGCACACTGTGTGACACTTGGGGTTGGTTGTCCTGTGCAGAGCTAAGAGCTGAACTTGATAATCCTTGTGGGTGCCTTCCAACTCAGCATATTCTCTGATTCTCTGATGATATGATGTCTGATAGTATATAAATGGCAGTATAACTCCTGTAGGTAGACAGAGGGAAACCTGGTGAAATCTAATCTTTGTTACTAGCACTGAGAGTCATCACAATGTTCCATAGCTGCCATCATCTTATTACTAAAGTCCTTAGAAATGCCCCTGCCCAAATTAAGGTGCAAATGAGACCATATGCCAGTGACAATAGTATGGGTTTTATTTGATCGTAAATACCAGAGAGAGAGAAAGGAGAGGAAGAAATCGGAAATATGTGGGGGAGTCAGAAAGAGAGTTACAGGGACAGAATAAGGAAAAAATGAGCACTCCATGGATCCTGGTGGTGTTCCGTTGATTCTCTCCAGCTGGTCTTCTTGGTGGTGAAGGTTTCCCCCAAAAGCACAGAATCTGATGGTTAATATATGCTCAGGGCAGGTAGGAAAACCCTGGGGAGGGGGGGCGAGTTTGCCTCTTACAACAGACTCAGGGTTTGTGCATCACATGCAGTGCTGTGGTGCAATGCTTCAGGAATGACTCTGCAGGGCACCTCAGGTGGCCTTTGATGGATTGAGGAACCCCCTCAGCTGCCCCTCATGTGAATGTCCCGTGGATGAGGCCTGTGGGGAAGAAGTTCTGCTGCATTTGGCTTCCATGTGGATGCATTTCTCTCCTTCAGCCTTGTTTGTTTTTTCTCAGTCTGAGATTATTAAATAATGGGTTTTCCCTTTATTTAATCTTAGTGGTTTAACTTACAGTCCAAAGTTGCAGTCAGGTATCTTCAGGGAAGCTTCCTTGGTTATAGCTTCTTTATACAGTTTTTGTTATAACAAGCAAAAGTTTATAGCAATGTCTGAGGCATGCCCTATTTCAGTCTCTGACAATAGGGAAATAGCTTATTCACTCAATAAAGGACTGAGCAATGCAATGCCATGCATAGGTTACTGTTGGGGTTTAACCCCAGTAGACAGCTGAGCACCACACAGCCACTCTTCCCCTCCATGTGATGGGAAAAGATACAGAAGGATAAAAGTACAAATGTTCATGAGTTGAGATAAAGACAGATTAATAATTTTTTTAAAGGGAAGGGGGCAAGGACGGTAGGAGAAAGAGAAGGAAACAAAACAAAACCTAGATAAACAAACAATGCAAGAGAAAAAAATTGTTCACAGACTACTGATCCATGTCCACACTGTCCCTGACAACTGGTAGTCCCCATCATCTTCCACCCTGCAGCTTACTCTGCTGAGCATGGCATCACATGGTATATGGAATACCTCAGCTGGGGTAAGCTTTCCCAGCTCCATCACTTCCAAACAACATGTGCACCCCCTGCCCACTTGCTGGCAGAATGAGGAACAGAAGAGGCATTCATGCTGTGTAAACACTGCTCAGCAATAAAGAAAATATTCCCAAGTTATCAACACTGTTTTCTGGCACAAATCCCAAACACAGTTCCACATTAATTATTGTGAAGAAATTTAACACTGCCCCAGCCAAATCTAATACAAATGTGAAAAGTAAGAGAATCAGCACCCATTAATATCTTTTCTGATCTGGTATATGAACACAAGAGAAATGCAAAATTAGAACACAAGATTCTTGGATAACTACATGTCCTCTTAAATCTAAATATATTCTATAATTGTTCTTGATTTATCTGATCTAAAAATCTGATTTGGGGCATAAATTTTAATGTTATGTTTTATAGCAGGTGACATAAAATGATCTCTGGAGGAAAAAAAGCTGAAGTTTAAAACTCAAGAATTTCTGTTATCTTGTATATTAGTCCTCAAGTGTTTAAGTATTCAACAGTGCATAACACATACAATTTGAAACAATAACCAATCTACATAGGCTGTTTTAATCGGCAGGTGGTGGTAATCATTCATTTTTCTTTGAAAGACAGTAGAAATTTCATAGTCATCACAATTAAGAGAGTATAAAGGCATGAAACCTTTTGATTTCCTTCTCTGTTGTTCATTCATCTTAAAAAAGTCATAAAAAATGTAAAAAGTATTCTCTTTGTATCGCAAATTTGTTATGTGTTCCTTTCTGGATCCTACTCCAGAATGTCTAAATTGTGACTTTGAATAAATTAAAACTATTATCTTAAATGTAGATGTCTAGCTAATTTTTAATGAGATCTGGACCAGCACATTTGCAGCTATAAATTAGACCGTAAGGTCACCATCCTTTTCACTTCTGCATATCAACATTAAATTGACCTTCTCAAATACTCCAGTAATTGGAATATTGCAGCCAGATCTACTTCAAGACTTTATCTAGTTTGCACAAAATAACTCCCACAAATCCAAAACTCACAATTATCAGCAAAATTTGATCTGCCTTATTTGAAGTACTATGAGCCAGGAACTTTGTACTCAGCCAGCAGTGGGTGGGCCAAGGGATGTGAAGAGGTGATCAGCACCCACAGAGATGGGCCTGCTGGGATTTTCCCTGAAGACCCAGCTTCTCACTGCCAGATAAAAAAGGCAGGCAAAATCTGTGGCCACTAGCAGTAGCCCATTCAAACCCAGTGATTTCCTGTCCAAGACCCCTAGGCACTTAACTTGAACTTGAGCCTGTCTCATACCACACCTAAATTTGTTCTTCAGACCCAGATATTCCTCCCTCTGCTCTTGCATAGAAGCTCTTCCAGGTCTTATTTCATTCCCAAATATTAAATCCATGGCAAACTGATAATATTTTCAGTATCTGTAATATTTATAGCAGCAATAGTAGCTGTGATAGAAGTATTAAATAGCTCAAGTTAGCACCTCCTGATTCCAGAGCTTTGGCAGTAAACATGGAACCAGAAAACATCCCTGTTGGTCCCATGAGAGTATTCACCTTTCAGCAAGGCAGTATGTAGCCTTATCAGATTTCAGAAAGCCCAGACGGAAACGCTGATGCAACTTGGCTACTCCTCTGAAACTTGTTTTTGAAGCTCCTCCAGTTCTTTTTCACAAAACCTCAATAGGTTTAGTTTTAAGCTCCTACCTTCTCTCCTGAGCTGTCTTTGACAACTCTGTCCAGAAAGAGAATACTAAACTCAGTTCTCACTTGCAGCCACAAGTCTCAGTGGAAATCATTGCACAGAATCACTTTTTGTACTATTTTTACTGAGTAACTTTAACCTTGGAATATAAGTTACACAGATGGAATTGATTTCAGTAGAATTGTCTTGGATGTTTATGAGAGCACACGTGATCCAGCAGTAGATTATGCAAGAGATGAGCAAAGCAAAATCCTGTTAGCTTAAGGAGACAGTTTGCACCTTACAAAGCAAATCATAAAGTCAGTCTGGATTATAAACTCGTTTCTAAAGTTTATCAAGCATACTTTTTCTGTAACATGGGAAAACAGGGATGTTTACTGCAGAAGGAGCAATCTTTTTCACCCTGTCCAAGCTAGGCCTTATGTTGCACTGTTTTCTCCTAAGGTTCTACCTCCTAGGACAAAACAGTCTTCTGAAGACATCCTAAAGAAATATTTTTGAGTTCAAAAAAATAGGTATAATGGAATGCTCATTAAATTATTTAATTATTTAAACATTTACAACAATTAATCATTTATGTAAAATAAATTTTGTTTAAATAAAACATTTCCAAGTCAGATCAGTTCCAGTCAAAGGAGTTTCTATTATGATACAGTTATACATAAACAGAAAAGAGGGTGAAGAAGAATTGCAAGACCTGTTTGAGAGTATGGATGATTTTTACTCCATTTAGGTCCTTTTCACCACTTTTGCAAAACTCCTTTTACACTGCTCTTCCTTCCCTTTGTGTTCCCTCCTACCCTGCCATTTGCTCTTTTCTAATTTTTTGGCCTACTCTTCCCTTGAGTTTATTCCTTTTTTTTTTTCTAATACAAGAAAAGAATGATAAAAACCATTTACAAATGTACTTCTATGCTTCTTTGCCAAGGATTTAAACAGAAATCCTTTGGACTACAGGAATAGTCTCCACGACCATCTACCTCTCTTTTTTCTCCTTTGTGTAATCATTCTCCATTTTCTGTTCCATTGCCCATCTCAAACGCATGGATCTCACAAGAAATAGGCTACCTAGAAAAGTACCGTGGGTTATTTCACTCCAGACCCAAACTATGCTTTCCCAAGGAACTTAAGTTTCCCTTTTCAATAGAACAGGTAAGTAACTGGATACTAAATACCTCCAACTCCTCTTTCATAACTTTACCATAGCACGATAAATCAGTTTAAGGGATACCATGAAATATTAGAGGTTGAGATAGTTCTAACACAACAACTTTTCATTCAAAGCTGCTGCTTATTTAACAATTAGCAAACCCTTACCAAAAGACAGGAAGAATTCCACCAGAAACCTTCCCATTCTCCCGTTGGTTCACTTGACACCACACTGGATCACACCACAGAGACACAGCTAAACTCAGGGCTGAGGACCCCAGGGTCTTCAGGCTCAGCGGAGGAAGAAAGCCCGGAGCTGAACAAGTATTTACAGTGCATCTGAATTTCCCCCAGTTTCAAACCTGATAGCCCAGTATAGCAGATCCCTGTGTCACCGAGATGCAAGAGGGGTTATTGGCATGGACAAATTATATTTAGATGGTGGCTTACTTACAGACTGTGCTTTGACCTTTCATGCAACTGGCAGGCTAACTATGTCACTGTTTTTTGAGTAGTAGCTGCAAGATTTTACAAGGAGTGAAATAATGGCATGAAGAGATATTTTGTTGCCAAACTTGTGGGATTAGTAAACTCTTTTTCATTGACCAAAAAAATTTACCAAAACCTAGAAAATCTCTAAATGCCTGCAGATAATGGATATGAACCCAGCCATTTAATCAAATTAACAGCCCCCTTGAAAAGCATTTCTGGACAACAGACAAATCCAGAGGGTGCCTTATGTGGCATTTGACCAGACTCTCTCTAGTAGTGTTTTTTATGACTCAAGCACCAAAGGGGCCTACACCACATCCTTTGGGAGACAGTTTCACAAACCAGAAGACCTTTCACAGGTAAGGCAGCCTAAAATGCTCCCTCCAAGGTAATACTTTACTCTAGCATACCTTTCCAGGCTTCTTGCAGCATTACAAAGAATCTCTTCTCATACCCCGCATAGGCAGGTGGAAAAAATGGGAGGTGCTGTCAGCTCCACATCATTTTGGTTGTGAGATGTGCTTTTATAATTGTTATGCACTAAAACTAAACTATGAGTTGCAAGGTGAAAGAATAATCTTGCTGGGACATTTTGTTCATCTTTAGAAAAGATGTTTATAAACCAACATGGGAGAAATGGCACAAGCCTTGGCATTTGTAGTCACAAATTGAAACATTCAAGAAACAGGCAGGGATGTTTAGCCAGCCCACCAGGAAGAAGGGATTAAGGAGAATCTAGTCCTGAAAGGCTGGATCTTTGAACTCGCTTTGGGCTTCCTAACCAGAAATACTACAGAGATACTTAAAGATATGAGAATAATAACAAAGTCAAGAATGATATGGAGAGAAATGAGAGGAATCTGAAAGCCAACCAACTAACACTGCCCCCAAAGTAGTGGACATCTGCAGGAGATATGTATGTAAATGGATTAGAGTCCTGGAATTGTTAGCCAGTTCTCCATCTCCCTGCAATATACAGAACAGATAAATAAATAGTGGGCATATGTGATAGATATTTAGATTGTGCATTAGACTTTAAAATCTCAGTCTAACTGAATGCATTAGCCTGTATTTTCTGTTTATGCCTCTGGGATGCCATGGAAACACAGCACTGAATCGTAATGGGTCTCTCCTGGTAATAAATAAACAAAGTCTTTGTCTGTTCATGTTTCAATTTCTTTCTTTTTCTTTTTATTCATGTAATTTACAGTTTCAGAAGGAAAACAGACTTACCCCCACCCATTGTCTTTGGTTGCAAGGCTTGCTTAAAATAAATGCAAAATGCACCTTCTAGTGGCCACTGTGGCTTCCTATACAGCTGCTACTACCATCAGTAAGCAGTGAATGCCACCTATTTGCGCTGAACTTCCTTCTGAGGAAAAATGTGGCCTTTATAATTGAACCCAGAGTCAGGGTTGCTTTACTAAATTGCAGCCTAACCTAAAGAGCACTTAATATACTCATTGAAATTGAAAGCTGTTCTTTTCCTTGCAACTCTAAGAGGCTACAGGCAGTCCCTTTTTCTATAGACGGTAACAATGTTCATTGCCTTTAAACTGCTCCTCCAAATCAATGACACACTATCACTTCCCATGCTCCAGAGCTTATTAAAGCAAACCAAAGCAATCATCCCCATCAGGCTAATGCACAGGAGCAAGGTGAAACTCTAAGCACCAAGTGATAGAAATACCAAGTATCACACAGCATCGGTTTGCCATCTGGCACCTGCTGTCCCTGTCTGAAATGAATAAAGTCATTGAGAGAGGATGTTGTGCAGTAACATGAGTAATAGAAAGGCTGATAATTATCTATGTGGAGAAGTGGGCAGATTTAATTAGACTACTCAAATCTGAAAAGTCAACTGAATCCAAAGGCAGTAACCTCGGCTGTGGAGGGCAGCCATATGGCTGCTCTCAAGCTTTCAGGTCAGACTGAAATTCAGCAGGGACCCTCGTCACTAATTTAGAAATGCAGAGCCATGTGCTTGACACCACATCTGTCGGGCAGTTCTCAGGCAAGAACTACAGCAATACCAGGTAGGCAGGTATTGAGTCCCTGCTGTACCACGTCTGAGTAACAAGCTGACTTTCCTACCACCCCAGCTGGTCAGCCCTGGGAAGAGGGAAGTAGGAAGAAAGAACAAGGGTACAAAATCCCCTTAGGGTGGCATTCAGGTGGGTGGGTTTCCAACACAAGGGTGAAACTGAGATACCTTTTAACAGCCTTGGGTCTCCAAAATGCACATAGACTCATGAACTGAAGCAGATCTCCTTGGGTGGGACAACTGATTTTATTATGAATTTGAGTCAGATCATGAAACATTACTGTGCAGGGAATCAGATGGTGAAGAATCGGTCTTGGAAATCATGGGTGCAACATGTGAGCCTTAAAAAATCTTTTCTCTTACCCTTCTCCCAACCTGAGCGTATGTACATGAAGTAAAATGCATGGATTGATTTCTCTTCCTGCTTTTTCTTTTTCTGCTTCCAGAAGCACTGATCGCTTGTTCATTCGTATTCTGATTTTCCTTTTGCTAATCTGACCAACAGGCTAGGATAAAAAATATTTTAACCTTAAGAAGTAGTAACATATTTAATAATATTCTGGTAGTCCCTGGAGAATAAAACAAGAGTTTTCAGAACCCACATAGTACATAAGGGAACAAGTACACCATCACACTATGTATTGCAAAGAAAGATATCAACAAAGAATCTAGTCATGATAACTGGATGAGAAAAGTAAGTAAGTAGGTGGAATAAATTTGTTTGTTTCTCTAGGATTTGCAAAATCTGTAAGGCTTTGACTGCACTTCCCTTTTGGACATGATTTTACACCAGAAGGCAGTAGATTGTGAGGAATCTACTATGCAGGGAATGACCATTCTCATCAACTGCCTTCCTTCACCTGGGTCATGTATGGCTACAGCAGAGTCTCCTGCCCTGCTTCTGGCCAGCAAAGAGAAGGAGCAGATGCTCTCCCAGGAAGTCACTTGCTATTTGTGGAGATGGCAGCAGTACAACAACCACGGACCAAGAGTGATGTTGGATGTAAGTGAGCTTGGGACTTTACAGTTGGGCTTGAGCCAAACAAATACGGATAGGAGGGATTAGTGAGCAGCACAGTGTGAGCTAATCTCCGCCCAGAAAGCTATAAATTCCAGTTTGCCACTAGCAAACCCAACTACTCAGGGTTTCCCATACCTTCAGTCATCTGGGAGAACCATAAAAAAACATGGCATGAATACGACTGATTAATAGTGAATTTTAAGCTGTAACTGGTTAAAATATAACTTGGTTATTGTCACCTTCTCATTTTTTGTCACTCTAGTTAGATACATGATTTTAAGTGGCTACATGTCCCAGATGCAGGGTCAAGAGGCCCTGCTGTCCACAACACTTATTTTTTTTTTTGATTAGGGAGATTTGGCAAAAATTGCCAGTATAAGGAATTGTTCAGAAATCTGTCAAGTTCATGTCAGTGTCTGCTTCTTTCAGTATCTGTGCAGCACTAGATTGTGTGAACCTTTACATAACACAGAGGTCAGTGTTGCCGGGCATGCCTATCTCTGTAGTTTGTCACACTTTGTATAATCAGAGAACACCATCACAGAGCAGCTAAAATTATTACAGAAGGTTCCAGGCATTTGAGGCTGGAGTCATCTGTAAATGTACAAAAAAGCAAGACGAAATCTCATTAGATTAGCTACAATAACCAGATAGCTACTATTTAAGCTGAGGCCAATCGAGTCAAGAATATGCCTTTAAATCACAAGGTTTTTTTCAGGGAAAAGAGAGGCAGACAGATGGCTACAGAAAATGGTTACACTACATCAAGCACTGTGGTAAGTTGACCTTGGTTGGACACCAGGTACCCACCAAAGTGACTCTGTCAATCCCCTCCTGAGTGGCACAGGGAGGAGAAAATATAACAAAAGGCTCGTGGGTCAAGACAAGGACAGGAAAACATCACTCATAGGCAAAAATGATTCAAGATGGGGAAATAAGTCTGTTACCAAACAAGTTAGAGTTGGATAATAAGAAATATAAGGAAATTTTAAAAGACCTTCCCTCAATCTGTCCCTTCTTCCTGGACTCAATGTGGCTCCCAAATTCCCAATGTGGCTCCTCAGGGGATGAGGAATGGAACTTGTGGTCAGTTCATCACACACTGTCTCTGCCACTCCTTCCTCCTCAGGGGTAGGGTTCTTCACAATCTTCCCCTGCTCCAGCATGGGGTACTTCCCACAGCACACAGTCCTCCATTAACTTTCCAATGTGAGTCTTTCCACACGCTGCCACTCTTCATGAACTGCTCTGATGTGGGTCACCTCCACAGAATTCAGCCCTTCAAGAACAGACTGCTCCACCATGGATCCTCCAAGCAAGCACAGTTCCTGACAGTGAACTTGGTCCAGTGTGGGCTTCTCTCTTCTTGGAGACACAGGTCCTAGCTGCAGCCTGCCCCAGTGCAGGTGCCTCTCTTCATGGGGTCGCAGCCTCTTTGTGCATCCAGCTGCTCTGAAACTCGGTCATCATGGGCTGCAGGTGGATCTCTGCATCACACAGCCTTCTCACCATGGTCTGCACCACAGGCTGCAGGAGCATCTCAGCTTCAGCACATGGAGCACCTCCTCACCCTTCTTCTTCACTGACTTTGTTTTCCACAGGGCTGTTTCTCCCACATATTCTCACTCCTTTTTTTCAGATGATTTTTGTGTCATTTTTGTGTCATCAGGCCACACAAGCCATTATGAGTACTTGCTTTGAATTCACATGCAGCATCGATGTTTACCAGAGAACCTAAATATTTGCCTGCATTTACCTTCTGTCCCTTTTTTATTAATATGCCCAGCTCAGGTTGTTAATTAGATTAAAGCAGTGGCTGCATGCATATATAGCTCAGAACACCTTAACGATTCCATATGCAGAACAAAAATGCTAGTATACTTCGTAAAACAAATTATGAGAAGGCCAAGGTATTCAGCAAAAAAATATTTTTGCCTCAGTCCTCAATAGCAGCTTCTCTTCCCATGACTCTTGAGTGGACAGACAGCAGGATGGGGACTGGGACAACAAAGTCCCTCCCACTGTAAGTAAAGATCAAGCTCATGGCCATCTAAGGAACATGAGCATACATAAGTCTGTGGGACCCAATGAGATGCATCCCAAAGTCCTGAGGGAATTGGCTGATGTAGTTGCTAAGCCACTCTCCCTGACATTTCAAAAGCCATGAGATTTTAAGTCCCCGAGGACTGGACATTGTACCCATCTTTATAAAGGGTAGAAAGGAGGACCCTGGGAGCTACCACCCTGTCATGTTCCCTTCTGTGCCTCAGAAGATCCTGGAAGCTGTGCTAAGGCACAGGGATAATAGGAAGTGATCAGAGATAGTCAGTGCAGTTCAACCAAGAGCAAGTCCTGCCCAAACAATCCAGTGGTCTTCTACGATGGAGTGACTACATCAGTGGACAAGGAAAGATCTCATATCTGGACTTCTGTAAAGCCTTTGATATGCTCTTCCACAAAATCCTTCTCTCTTAACTGTAGAGAGATCAATTTGATGGGTGGATATAAGGATTTATCCTTGTAAGGATAAAAAAGTGGCTAGACAGTCACGTGTAGACAATAATCACCAATGGTTCACATCCTGACAGACATCAGTGACAAGACCCTCAGGGTCCATACTGGGACCTGTGTTATTTAATATCTTCATTAATGACAGAAACAAAGGGATCAATGCACCCTCAGCAAAAGTGCAGATGACACTAAGCAGAGCGGTACAGTTCCTACATCTTAAGGACAAGATGCCATTCAGAGGGACCTGGACAATATCAAGAAAGACACCCATGGGAACCTCATGTGGTTTAAAAAGACCAAGTGCAAGGTGCTGCATCTGGATCAGGGAAATCCCAGATACCAACACAGGCTAGGAGTGAAAAGATGCAGAGCAGCCCTGGGGAGAAGGGCTGGGGGGTGCTGGTGGGTGAGAGGCTGGACATGACCCAGCCATGGGCACTCCCAGCCCAGAGAGCCAAACGTGTCCTGGGCTGCATCCAAAGCAGTGTGGGCAGCAGGGCCAGGGAGGGGATTCTGCCCCTCTGCTCTGCTCTGCTCTGCTCTGGATCCAGCTCTGGGGTCCTCAGAAGAGGAAGGACATGGAGAGAGTCCAGAGGAGAGCCATAAAAACAATTAGAGGAATGAATCACCTCTCCTGTGAGGAAAGGTTGAGAGAATCGGGACTGTTCAGCCTGGAGAAGAGAAGGCTTTGGGATTACCTAATCACAGCCTTCCAGTACCTGAAGTACTTACCTGCAAGTAAGACAGAGTGAGACTCTTTACAAAAGCATGTAGTGACAGAACAAGAGGGAATAGCTTCAAATGGAAAGAGAGTAGGTTTAGATTAGATAGCAGGAAAAATTTATTTTCTGGGAATGTGGTGCAGCACTGACACTGGCTGCCCAGAGAGGTTGTGCATCCACATTCTTGGAAGTGTTCAAGGACAAGTTGGATGGGACTCTGGTCTAGTAGAAGGTGTCCCTGCTCATAGCAGGGAGATTTGAACAAGCCATTTTTAAGGTCCCTTCCAACTCAAGCCATTCTATGATTCCATCAAAAAAGAATGATCTAATCATTCTGATGAGAAATGCAGCAGAAAGTTAATATGAATATCAACTTACAGGTGTATGGCATTTGTCATCACTACAGTCCTGCGTGCTCCCCAGCTCTTAGAGAAAGATTAATTCTTGGTTGAGTTTGAGAAATCTGAACTGAATTCTGAATTTCTGTAAGTGTTTTCTATCTACATAGTGAAGCTTTGGAGTGTTTAAAATGCAGATCTTCATCCCAGTTTTGTGACTTGAATATTACCGGAAGAGCATACTATCTATGTATGTGACAGAATTGTTTTCTCATCTTCCTACAGCGTCCTTCTAATCCATCAGCATCTAAAAGTAGATAAACCTACTCATTGCTCTCAGCATACAGGAGTGAATTTTATATCAGACATATGTGTCTCATTGTAATCCCTGCAGGGGGTCTTACACTTCACTGAAATGATTCCTCTGATTATGCCCTTCTTCCCTGCTCTCAGCCATGTCTATTAAGACCTAGGCATTGCTTCCAAAAATTCTGTAAGGCCACATATTCTTTTTATGTAAATACCAAATAATTACATCATTCACACATTCAGATCCATCCTTTTCTTATGCACTTGCTTCTCTACCACTTCCAGTTCCTTCAGTTCTCCTCTCCATGCTCCACCAACCATATGCATAGCCTGCACATTAAGCTGAATGCTTTTAATATCAGAAAACATGTTTTAGATACATGGGTTTTTCTCTAGTGGGAATTGTTTCTCAATCCTTTGAAACAAAAGGCACCATTTTACTGGTACTCTGGTACATGATACACAAAGGCAAATCCACTCACACAAGATCTTCCATGAGCTTCTGAAACCACATTGGTGCCTGCCAGATATTTCTGGTATCGATGACTTGTGAAATGGAACTACTCCTGCAAGGGCCAACAACATCTATTCTTCTGTTTGCCTTATTCAGTTGTCAGTTGTACTTGCCATATTCTCCTGTACTCTGAGGACTTCATACCTTAGTTCTTAAATCAAAGGGACACCTTTTCAGATAGTTGCATTGTTTCATGTTGTTTATTGCTCTCCCACCACTTCACATGGTAATATTTTTTAAACAGATATTTGTAAATTCATATAAACAAATTACTTAAACTTCATTACCCTATCCTTATGCCACACTGATTTTCTATTCTCAAGCTGTGCTTTTGAATGTATCCACATGTGATCCTTTAAAAATACTTCTGAGACTTAAAAAAAATCAATGTCAAACTGACTGGTCTAATTTCCTGCAATTCTTTTAGATCCTTTTCAAAAGTAATTGGAGCATTGCATTAGTTATTTCTCTGGCCTCCAGAGACTTGCCCTATTTCCTAATTTTTTTCAGTTTTTCATTTTTCTTTTTATATTCCTTGTCTGCATCTTGTACCTGGTCATATTCAAGAATCTTTAAGGGGTTCAAGACCCTTCATTCAAGACACCATGAACTTAAAGATCACACTCTCGCTGCATGCTTTTCAACTCCTACTGTTACAAATGATGCCAAAGGTATATAGAATCAAAAGAGACTAGAGAGAATTACCCTTCGATTTTCTTTAATTTGTACACTTGAAAGTATTTCCTTCCGCAGCTAGGTTTATGGTTTTCCTCATTTTAACTAGCTTCACCTTGTTTTTGTACAGGTCACTCAAACAGGTGCATGAAACAGAACAAGGGAAAAAAAATAAAACACCAGAAGCACCTGAAAACAAATGTAGTCACAGGAACTATTTTAGCTGATATCCTAGACAAAGTAGCTTTGTAATTATTATCTTTTCAAGTGGACAGGGCAATCTGAGCGGCCAAAGAGCAAAGGTGCTAAGACCTGCATAAGATATGTTCTCCTGAAGACCCACACAGCAGATGAAAACAGCCCCACAATCTGCCATTTTCTGTGGAGTCATATACTAGATACACAGCAGCTCCTGTTGGTTCAAGCATCAGTGGGAGATCTTTCCCATCCTTCTCTGTGCTGACAATAAGATTTGCCATTTCCCCTTTTTCTATTACCCCACAGCCAAGAGTGCCAAGAGGACACAGAGCAGCAGGTTCCCCACTCCAGGCTGAGCAGCTGGAACATGCTGCCCAAGGAACTGGTATTCACAAAAACACTGGGGCTCCACACAAATTCTGCAGCGTGGCAGGATGGCTAGCAACTGCTTTGTTGAGCTGGCCATCATGGACACTAGGTGTCCACCCACATGCAAGAGAAATCCAGGGTACTACTTCCTGGATTTGATCTGAGTGGATTAGAGCTAGGCCCACTCTACTTCTCCCCAAGCTGCAGAACTTGTACAGCTTCAATCCCTGAATACCTCCAGTCAACAGACTTTCACAAATAGATCATTTTCCCCTTCACCTCCAAGGCCTCTGCACTCACCACCAACAGGTACTCCAGGGCACTCCAGGCTGGAAAGTTTCCTCCAGCATGTCCCTATGTAGCATTGTGCACATGATCTGGAGAAAATTTAGTATCAGCACAGCAAAGTGGTTAGTAGCAACTTCTGCTTACAACATTGCAGTAAACAAAGAGTAGAAATACCTTTATTTATGAATGAGCACAATTCACGTTGTATTTTTAATATACCCAGCTAAGAAAGAAGGCCAATTGGGTCCTACTTATATTGGTCTATACATTCCAAGTAGAAACAGAAAGTATTAACCTCGTACAAATGTAGTGATCTCTGGGGAACACCACTGACTGCAGGCCTCCAGCTGGACTCTGCTCTGCTGATCACAGCCCTCTGAGATCTGTCATCCAGCCAGTTCTTGATCCACCTCAGGACCCATTTATCTAACCCACATGTCCTGAGCTTACCTATAAGGATGTTATGAGAGCATAAAAGCCTTGTTGAAGTCAAGACAGACAACATACACTGCTTTTCCCTTGTAGACCCATCCTGCCATGCCATCATAGAAGTCTATCAGATTTGTCAAGCATGATTTCCCCTTGAGAATCCATCCTGACTACTCCTGTACTCCTGGTGACCTTCTTGTCTTCTATATGATTTTGGTGATCTCCAGAATGAATCTGTTCCATCACCTTTCCAGGAACTGAGGGGAGGCTGGCTGGCTGGTAGTTTTCTGGGTCCTCCCTCTTACCATTTTTGAAGATGGCAGTAAAATTTGCCTTTCTCCAGTCACCAGGCACCCCTCCTCCATAATATTTCACTGATGGTGGAGAATGTAACCAGATCTGCCAACTTCATGGGCACCTGTGTGTGCATCACATCAGAGCCCTTGGATTTATGAGTGTTAAGTCTGCCTAGCCAGAGGATCTCTAACAAAACCCTCTACAGCCCCGGGAAAGTGATCCTTTCTCCAGCTCTTTTCTCTTGCTTCTGAGGTCTGGGACTCCTGAGGCCCAGTCTCATCAGTAAAGGCTGAGGAAAAAAGGCATTCAGTAATTCTGCCTCCTCTGCATCTTCTGTTACCAGAACATGCCTCTGATTCCACAGCAGCCCTACATTTTCCATAATTTTTCTTTTTGTGTTTATGTACTGCTGCTGATGCCTGTCCAGTTTTCCAGCTCTCTTGGATCCCCTTCTCATCTAGAGCCCTATCCCATGAGATTCCTCTAAGCAGGTCTTTGAAGAGGCCTGGGTTAGCTGTCTGCAGGTTCAGGACCTAGTCCTGCTTACTGCTTTGCTTCCTCCATGCAGGATTCTGAGTTCAACCATCTGGTGGTCACTGCAGCCAAGGCTGCCACCAATGTTCACATCTTCAACCAGTCCCTTCTCGTTTGTTAGTACAAGGTCCAGCTACACATCTTTCCTCATTGGCTTCTGCACCACTTGCTATATTATCAATTATCTGCAGGAACTCCCTGGACTGTGTCTGCCAAGTTGTGTTGTCCTGACAAACATCAGGGTGACTGAAGGCCCTCAGAACCAGGGCCTGTGATCTCAAGGCTACTTCCAGTTGCCTAGGAATCCTTGTCAATGTTCTCCTCCTAATCAGGTGGCCTGTGGTAAACACCCACAACACTGCCACCCATTTTAGCACATCCCTTAATACTTACCTCTAAGCTCTCCACTCATTGTCTGTCCCTAGATTGAGTTTGATATGTCCAGTTGCTCTCTCACATAAAGAACAATTCCACCATACTTGTTTTACCTCCCTGACCTATCCTTTCTAAAAAATACTTGTTTTGCCAACTTTCTCTTTGATTATTATGCAAAAGACACTCAACCTCACCATCCCTGTCCTTGAGCACTGTAGAGTTGAAACACTTCCTAATATAGACAGAGACACTCCAACACTTCTTTCTCCCTCCTTGCCCCTCCCTTGAGAAGAATTTGCATATCCAGTGCCGTCCAGAACTTGTAGCCATCCAGGGCAGTGCTCCAGTCACGCAAGTCATCCCAGTATGTTTCCATGGTGGTGATTGTGCTGTAGATTTCCTGCCACACTCCAGCTCTTCCTGTTTCTTACCCACACTGTGTGCATTGGTGTAGATGCGTTTCTGCTGGGCTGTTGGTTTCATTCCCAAATTAGATTTCATCTTCAGTTCTTCTGCAGATGGTTTAGAACTTCAAGTGATACTGGTTTTCATGGGTTTTGGTTGGCTGGTTGTTTGGGTGGTTTTTTTCATTTCCCTCCCAGATTAAACAAGTTGAAAAGCAAAACTAAATATTTTTGATCTTCTTCATAATAAAGTATGTCTATGTATTTGGGTATGTTCCTATACTCAAGTGACAGGAAAGAAAGCTGGGAAGACTTTTCACAGTTGTAACTTTCAGAATATCTTACAGCAGTCAAGTGCGTGAAAAGTGCAGGAACAAGTTTTCAAATTTTTTTTGTACAGAAAAAATCAAGTAGTTCTGCAAACACAGCTTTCATTTTGCTCACTAAATAGAGCAACTGAGACAACAATTGTATTTATTCAAATAGGTACAGTAAATCCTAGATCTCAGTTCCAACAAATATGACAAGTTGAGCAGTTGTGGAATAGTTTTCTTCAAGTCTTCATTTTCCAGGTAATCATTGCTTGAGACAGATAAAAGTAGCAAGCATAAGCTGAAATGCAGCAGTCTTCTTTTCTGAATAAAAAGCATTTTTAAAAAATATGTATCTTCCCACTGTGCTAAGCTGCTTTCACAATTTGTGTTGACTTTTTACACAGTTTTGCAACATTGTCATAAAATAATCATCATAACCATGCTTTAATTTGAGTCTTGGAATAAGAATATCCCAAATTTCCATACATCATGTGATGGAAATCAGGTTTTCAGACAAACCAAAAAAGTAGAAATGAGAAACTCAAAAAAAAAGAGATATACCAGCTAAAGCTACCAGTGTTATGCTCAGGAAACTCAAGGTAAAGTCATCAAAGCAATAACTTTACAAATGTCAAAAGCACATAAACAATGCTTCCTAGAAAAGGAATTTAATTTAAGTCTTCACCATAACAATCACAATGACAACTTAATCTTTTAACTGACTAAGATGGTTTAAAAAAATAATAATGAGAAATACTATGTTGTCCTTTTTGTGACCTCTTTCTACCAAACCAGATAGCTCAGATTTTGAATATTCATATTCATTAAATGGAATACAGCCCAGAGTGTTTGTGCCACATTTTCTAATAATAGAGGCATTTGAGGAACTCATATAGTTTGAGAGGAAAAAGAGACTAAATTTAACAAATTATTCACCGGAGATTACTCACTTTTCTCTGATGAGAGCAGGAAAATGTGACAGCATGAACAAAGTTTATAGGCTCATTCGTGTCAGTTGAGCATAGTTTTATGTCAAAAAGAATGAATGATAAAAAGCCACAATTCAGAATATTAAAATAAATACCTTCAGGGGAAAAAGACAGCAAAAACTACAACTAAAGAATAAGACAGCGTAGATAGAGCTTCTTCTGAATGTTCAGCAAAGAATTCATCATTTCACTTTATATTTCCAATTAATAGGAGCACAGAAAAGGCATAGCAATTTTGGTAACATTGAGAAGCAATTACGGCTGCAATTTCACTGTTGCAAATACTTTAGGGAAGGAGATGACCAAAGGATGTGATACTGTACCTATCCACGGTGCCATGTATTTTCTTTGATTTAGAACCTCTTTTCCACAGAATATTGAGCAGCGCCAAAGAAACTGTGACCAGTGACCAACCAAGTGAAGGGGTAACAAAACATTTCACAAATATTTCTTTATCACTGAAGAAAAATGTAGTAGATTTCTGATTTTTTTGTAAATCATGGCTGAGCTTTTCCTTCAGTAAAGTGAGGAACAGTATTCTGATGCCACAGCCAATGGGCAGAAGCAAATTCTACTGAGATGTCTTTGAGAAATATGTCCTTAGTACTTCACTCAAATATCTCTTAATATCTCTAGGGCAGTTGAGGTGTTAAATGTTTAAAATTCTGCTCACTTTTTAACTGAAAATGTTTTTAATGCCCAGGTATAACACAGTTTTATTTTCATTTCAGACAGTGAGTGACTTGATTTTCTGCCCAATATGGTTATTTTTTTCTAGCCAGATTACAAGCACAGTGGTAGTCTTTGGCAATTCTTTTAAGATTGAGAGGCTTTACATTTGCATGAAGGAATATCGTCATTGATATCCTGTTGTAATCCAGCATGACAAGCTGAAAAGGGAGTGTCACTATACAATTTCTCAGCAGAGGAAGCAGAGGTGTCACATACAGAATAGAGCACAGGGATCATTATATGATCTGGCCAGAATATTCATTCCTTTGCTGTGCAAGCCCAACACAAACACAGAGAGGACTCAAAGGCGCTGGTTGGTTCTCTATGTCTCACCTTGAGAACCAGAAGAAATAAAAAATTACAATACCTTCTTCACAATTAAACTACTAAACCATTTCCATTTATAAAGTTAAAACACTCAAGGAAACAGAAAAAAAAATTACAGGTTACAGGTTTGTGAGAACTGCCAATATATATAAGTAAAATATCTGAAATAAGCATGTATTTTTTTCTTTCTCCTCCTTATTCCAGAAGTCTCTTTGGGGCTGGAGTCTCTAATACTTGGGTACTTGAGTTCTTAATGAAGGACCAAAAAGGGACCTAATCAATATACATCTGAATGGCCACCATGTAGCTGTATTAGAAAAGCCCTCTCTTCATGTAATCACAAAGATCCTTCCCATTGCTTTTCTCTGGCACCAATGAAGGATCCCTTTGCCCATTGCTTTACAGAACTTCAATATTTACTGTTTTCAATTTTGGAAAATTTTAATGCTTAGAAATTTTCAAAGATAACTCTTTGTCATTCAAAATCACTGTACACCGTCTCAGATGTCTTTTATCAGATGCTACTAAATTCCTTAGTGGTGACTAGTGCTTGTTTAGAGGTAACGTCTTGAGACCTTGGATCTTGCTAAATTAGTACTTTAATCCAATAAAATAGACCTTTTCTTCTTTCTTTATTTAATTTCTAAAAGGTCTTTGGAAGAAATAAATAAATAAAGGGAAAAAAATTCTTTTTTATTGGTCCAAACCAGTGTGAAAGAGAAGCACATAAACTTCAGGTACAGGAAGCAAAAGGCGCATTTGTGTTTCTTACTCTTTCTGCAGCATACATAACATGAAGGAGCCTGGTAAGCACAGCAGAATCCAAATACCTGTTTATCAAATATGTAACAAAGGTCTGTTATGCATTGCTCCTCCTCACTGCCAGCCTGGAAGGAATGATATGGAAGAAGCAGCTGGAGCAGAGATCCAGGCCACTGGAGTGGGTTAGAAACAATCTGAGGCTTCCCCTGTACTAGGGGTGCTGATGTGACCAAAGAGTGACCCCAAAAGGTTTGGGAAGCAGCCTAGCAAGTGTTTTCAAATCACCTCAGGGCAAATAGGCCAATGAAAGGTCCACACAGCACTCACAGGGATAATATAAATCCAATCAGTCCAGGTTACATGAGGTTACAGAGTGTGAACAGAAATCTCATTATGCCTGACAAGATTGTTTGGCAGGGGCAGAGGAAGTGCTTGGCATTTTGCAATTTATACTTCATGCATTTGGTAGCAGCTAGGACATCTTCATAAGTTTAGTCATATTTTTGTGTCATTTGCTGTGATATGAGATACACCACTAACAGCAACAGTATCCTAGCACTCACATTGGATGACAGTGGAAACCAGACACAGGATACTACACAAATATATCAAACATTCATGACTGGCAGGCTTGCAAAACAGTAGCTTTAACTTAGCGAGCTTTGATCAGCTTCTCCTTGTGCATGAATTGACCCTTTCTCACTGCCCAGAACTTTAAAATTAAGTGTTTACAGGTTTATTTAGAAAGGAATTTGCTTTTATAGGGAGAGAACTAAATATCGACTAAATAATAATAATTCTAATTTAATTACTTTTCCGATACAAGTCTTTTTTCCAGTTTGGGTGCCTGCCTTAAAGTAGAATATTGAAGCAGGGGGCAAGGAATGTTGTAGGTTGAGCCATGACTCTATCCACTCTTTTTTTGTGGATATGGCTGGAGAATAAGTTGTTCTGTGAACACAAGTAGCTTAGTCCATGAAGCAGAGAACTATGGCCTGTTTTCTTCTGAGCTGTTAGACCTCTGACAGTCATTGTTCCTTTTTGAACTAGTCCAGAGAAGATGTAGACCACCCCTCACCATGAGTCAACCTTTCACATATTCCTGGACTTTTGCTACTCTGTGTTCTATGCCTAAGTTCAGCCTAAATTTTGATATGGATACTTCGAAGGGAAAATGCTTTGAGGCTGTAGCTGCCTTAGCATCTTCTAAGCATACTCAGGAGTAAAAGTCAAAGACAGATTTCACTCAGAAATAGAACATGACTAGTACACCGGACCAAGTAAAAATACAAGAAGGATTATTCAACCATCAGGAGGAAAACATGGAAATTCAATGCTGTGCTCACACTTGTCAGGCTGCTCAGTTGTTTGCAGTAGCAGTATATTGCACCATGAAGCCTCTTTTCTGTGCCTTCCTAGGTTTTTTCTCTCCCATGTTGACTTTTCCCCCTAGAAAAAGAGGTTCACTTTTAATCCATTTTCAAGTTTCTGCAAATCTTTGCAGTTTATTGGGATAATTGAGCTTTTCATCATGGAAAGATCTCCTGTTAAAGTGAGTGAAGCAGGTTGAATAAATCAGGGTCAAACAGGATGATTTATCAAAACTCAGATAATGGAAAATCTTTGTTGACTTTCTTGGTAAAGACTGGGTGGACGTTTTTGGCTTCATTGATTGATTTTTAAAATAAGCCCAGTGTTTAATGTTTCTTCAACACCATTAAAGGCAATGCCCTAATTACCCAGGCTTAAAAACCTCAGAAAGTTTAAAGACTCATTTTCTAGAGAACAGAGATCTCTTTCTGCAGTGCTACCTTTAGCCTCCCATCCCCAAGTTTTTCCAAATAACTAAGATTATCCTGTCCCAGGCAGAGAATCCTGGACTACCCAGCATTCTAGCCTACCCAGATCTCTCTGCGAAGCCTCTCTACACTCCAGGGAGTCCATAGCTCCTTCTAGTTTAGCATCATTGTCAAATTTAGCGGCATTTGTTTCCAGCATCCAGAACACTTGCAGAAACATTTAAGAGCATTGGCCCTAAAACTGAATGGAGAACCGGCTGTTGACTGGTAATCACCCTGATTTAACTCAATTTACTATAACCCTTTGAGCCTAAAATACCATTAAATTGTTCATCCAGTGTATTATGGACTTGTCTAGGTTTGTGCTGGACATTTTTTGCAGAAGGATACTTGTAAAGACACTAACAAAATTAAGACATTTTCATGAACTGAACGGAACCAGCACACTTTTTTACTGAACACAGAGATTGAATTTCTGAGCATAAAAACATCTTCCTTTACTTCTAGGCAGCATTGGTTTTCTCAGTTTAACTGATGTTTGTTGGATAGTAGTTGTTACCCCATCTGGCACTGCCTCTCACCACAAGAGCATTATTTTCTCTGCTCACTTTCTTCTTAGTGCAAGTCAATATATGTTGTATGCACAATAAAGAATAGTAATACTCCTTTTATTCTTAGCTCACAAAGGCATACATTTTTTAAAAAGTTATCTAACTATTTTGCAAACTTAGCTATTGTCAGGCTTGCAATTGTCAGGAGACCTGAGGTGTCTCCTATGACAGTATTGCCCTGCAGTTTCATAGCACTAAAGCTGCACCTGTTAAAATGATCATTCTGGGCAACACACATTTCTGAATTTTCCTCCATGTCAGTTTTAGAGCAAGCACAGGATTTCTAGTGTAAAAAGTGAAACAACATTAACTTTAGGCTGCCATAAATCTTGCATTCACCCGATGGGCAGAACACAACAGTTTTTCCCAAGATCAGCTCTGTTTTTTACAGAGAAATGCAGTGCAGATAAATTGTGAATTAAGTTACATTGGATCCCTTCAGGTTTGGGAACATTCAGCACTTGGTCGTCTGAACTGTCTTACTCTGCGTATCACTACTACCCTTTTAAATGAGTAATATGTAAGCTCTTATGACAGTACTGTCATGTACATTCCAAACTCCGAGACAAAAGGATTTTTCACCTTTAAGTTAAAATATAGAATTCAAGCATGGTATTTAATGACAGACTGAAGTTTGTAATTCATTCCTTAAGGTAACAGAATCATATACACCCAGTTGATTGTATGGTCTTTTAAGTTATGGCAAAGTGCAATTACAGTTTAAAGGGAATATTTATGTACATTAGTTAACAACATCATTGCAACTTAGTGCTCACACATCAACACTTAATTAGTGTAAGCATAAGTGACATAATTGCTACAAGGCATGTATTACCCATAATGTGAGGTAATTTCATGTGCTATGCGCATTTTAAATATCTACTCTGTATTTTTCCAGCTCAGACTTTTAAATCAATAGGAGGCATTTGCATATAAAGCTACCTTAACCTATTTTGCATTTTATTTGAATGCAGGGTGTTGTCCCACAATAGAGAGAAAAAGTTTCTTTCTCCTTGAGGAAAATCTAGCCAACTTTCAATATTCAAATCTGAATTCAAAAATGCTGAATTTCAAAACAACAGAAATGTCCATGTGAAGAGTATGCTGTTTTGTATTAGACAAACATTATTTATGTTTTATCCACAGAATAGACAGCCTTAATATGCTGATGTTGTTCTTCTGTAGGACTAACCATGCTTTTGTCCAGTCCCACTCTTCACATGAAAGACCCTTGTTAGCTGATCAACAAGCCTGCAAAACCGGAATTCAGTATGTCATGAAGAACCCCAGCTGTTACAATAACTACAAGAAAACCAGTGAACTAATGAGTAGAGGGGGCATCTGGGATTATATTATGGATGTATAATGGAATACGTTCACATATACCAATAAAAATGCAGTCATTCATTCCCTGCTTTATTTTGTTTTCTATTTTATAAGAGGATTGTCTCTTGGATTTTATTTTCTGTTTGAGAAGGAATGACTCTACCAATACTCTACTGAACATGAAATGTGTTTTGCATACTACTGCATCTTATGGAAAAAGAAAACTGATTTTATAATCTAAAGACAGGAAACAGAAAATGCATATGTCTTGCTTTGGAATAATTTGCAGAAGTTGTATATGTTCATATGGAAGCAAGAAGTAACTAAGCAGTTTAGAAAGTTTTAGTATTTCCCCATGATGTTACATAAAGAGCTAGAAATCTTCGATAGGACTCCTGCTTCCTGCCTAAACCTAATAACACATTCAGCAATTAGTGTTTAATAGTTCTGTGAAAAGGATAATCTAAAGACCATCCTTCCCTCTCATAACCTACAATATATAAATAATAACAGAGCTTAAATATCTGGAAGAAATCAGGAGCAGCAAAGTTTCTCTGTCTTTTTAGTAAGGGGGGATGGGTGCAGTTAGCTCAGTAGACAGAATTTTATGTATAATCATTTCACTGTTACTCTTCATTAGTCATTTAAAGCACTATTAAAGCTGAAGAAAATTCTGTCAGGGTAATATTTTCCTGCTAGAAAATTTTCTTTTGTATCATATAGAGTCTTCTGCAACAATATATGAATGTAGAAAAGTTTCTTTAAGAAATAATTATTAGACTGAGGGGTGACATTTGTTCTGTTCTAGAGCTGTCAAAACTTTTATTGCAAAAATATTTTTTTCCCTACTGATTTTAATTTCTGTTTTTATAAAACAAATAAATCTTTTAAAGAAAAGACAAAAACTGAACATTTTTCTTTGAAACTGTTCTTTTGTGAGGATAACTCAAAAATATTAACATCACTGTAATTTGCAATAGTCAATCAAACAAAAAAGTCCAGAACCTGTATAAATCTACCTGCAAGCTTACTGAAAGGTTTGTACACACACTTGTGGGATCAAAACATGCAAGTACTTATTTTTGGTTTATATAAATATAGTTTTTCTAGTCCATGACTTACCAAGAGGCAGGCACCCAGTATTATAACCTATTACTGTTTGAAAGGAGAATTATGAACATGTTTATCTTAGTATAATATTTTTTTATTGTCATTGACATGAATCTTAAGGTTTTTTTACTTACCAAAAAGATTGATCAAACAGTCGTCAAAATTTGGGAAGATGTTGCAACTAGAAGTACCAGCTATCTGGGGATAACTCATTGACCTTTAAATTAACTGACTTTTCTTACATCGTTTTTTGAAAACACCCACACCCACTGGAATCTGGATCTGGAGCAAGCTTGATAGATCCTACAAAAAGCCACAACATAAAACCCTTACGTGTATTTACTGAACTTTACCAGGACAAGTGTAAGAGTTGGGATTTTTTTCTCAAAATATTTGTGTGCTCAATATGCCCAAGACATACTTAAGTCTCAGTTTTCTCATGTTAGGAAAAATGCCAGTTTGCAGCCCTTTATTTGCTCCATTCCTGAAGTTCTTTTACCAGCAGAAAATATTATAAATATTTTAACAGATTTTAATGCACTAATAATTAAAAATATGGTTTTTTTTCTTGGTCTACCAACACAATCTATTTGGTGGTCTTCTGATATGAGACATTTCCTAATCTCTCTGTTGCCCTTTTCTGCACCCATTCTAGTTTGAGTACACCTCTCTGAGAAACCAGAATAGGATGCAATTACTGCTGTCACCAATAATTTCTATGACAGTATCACTATCACTTTTACTGAAAATATCTTGTTTGATATACCCTAAATCAGATTAGCCAGTTTTACTGACATATCACATTAATGACTCACACTTAACATAAGATCAATAAGCACATCCAAATTCTTATCCTTCTACATTGCATCCAATGCTGAACCCATCAGTTTATAGCTTGCATTAGTTTGAAAAGTATTTTACCGTTTATTTTAATCTGAAAATACGTTTATACAAATAAGACACATAAGGTATGTGAAAGATGAGACCCTAGCTTAGAATATGCATTGGTATTTACCAGAAAGCTTACATACAGTCTTATATTAATATAAATATGTAAATCCTCATATTATTATGTATTTTCTAATGTGTAAAGTTAGTTTTATCGTTTATCATTACTCTTATCATTGTTTATGTAATTAAATGCATCCTTCATACAGCTTCTCTCTCTAACCCACCACATATTCCTGTAAAATCAGATCTCCTGCTTGACAAGATAATATACTGCTGTCACCCCACTGAATATTAGTATAATTCTGATTTTAGTTTACTAAAATGACAAATGCAGCTACTTTATAGCTGCTTTGGACCATAAAACATTTTGAAAGTTATTTTGCCACTGAATCAGTATGGAAGCAGATATGCATGAAGATTTGGCATTTAATATGTGAGGTGGTTTTGCCCCTTTTCTGTTGTGGGAAATTTGGTTATAAATTTTTCATGACATAGTTCTTTTGTCTGTCAGCACCTTTTACTTTGGGAAAAAAGTCTTCTTGACAGCCACTTTGAGCCTGCTCCTCCAGAGTTTTTACTCGTCACAGTAAAAAAAGTTTAGGAATAATAAAAAAAAAGAAGAAGAATAAGAAATATGGACAAAATTGAAGAAAACACTCACTTCTTTGTTGCTTTTTAAAAACTAATATATATATGTGTCTTCACATGAAATGAAATGAGGAAATGTTTTATGGTTCAGGAAGAAATCAGAATACAATGTTTATAGCTGTAGGCCAAAGGCTCCAGGATTGTCTGCATTCTACATTGCAACCAGGATTAAAAGCCTTTCCTTTGGAGGAAGCAGACTGAGAAACAGTAAGGCCCTAACCCATCACACAGTGATACCTGTGCTTAGTATTATGAACTGTGAAAACATACGCTCTTTTAAAAGCAGAACATTTTCTGGTACAGATACTCTAGGTGTACACAGAGATTGTCCCAGGTCAAAACCAAGCCTACTCTTCAGGGTTAACTGATATGTATTACACCACCACCATCATCAAGAAAATTAATGCAATGCTAGCTTTACATATGCAACAGGTTTGGTATAAGTAATTCTATTTCTCACACCAAAAAGGAGAAATAAATATATTGTTAAGTGCTCTAGGTAAAATAATGTAACAACAGACATAGCAGTGCAGAGGTATTCAGCCATTCTGGTCTTTAGACTGTAAGTTTCCTCAGAATACACTTCAAAAGACTCATTTTTCAGTGCTAACAGACCAAGAAAAAAGTGAGGTCATCTATTATCTTAGATGTAGGTAGGGGGAACTTAAGTGCACACGCATTGCATTGCATCTCTGAAAGGTGGACAGTACCTCACGAGAAAACAAGGTTTGCATCTTCCAGACAGTCCATAACAACTTATTTTGTTTAATCTAGGGTGAATGGTTATTGACTGCCGTCTTTTGACAACTTGCCTGACTGCCATTCCAAGGAGGTGAGTACCTCCATCCTCCCGAGGACATCAAAACAAGGCAAACATGACAGCCTGCGTACAGATCAATGCCACAGAGAAAGCTGCTCCCTTTCCTCCAGAGCAGTGCCATCAGCAGTGCTGTCATATTTTGCAACCCAAGGAATTCCAGTTTCAGAGTTAATTTGAGGAAAAGGGTTTTTTTTTTCCAGAAAAACAAACAAAACAAAACAAAAAGCCCCCACGTGCACATTAATAACTTCCATTAGGCAAGCCACAAATGTAAAACAATGTGTGAAACTAACAAATGCAAAAATACACCTTTTTCAAATTCTGCATGTAATCCACACCTGGCAAAAACTAGTCTCCAGTGCATTGATTACAGAGTTCGTTGCATGTATCCAATTTTCCCTTCATAGATTTAAACAAAAAGTTACTTGCCAGCGTGGCTACAGATAAAATCACATAATATAAAGCATAAATAAACCAGCACAAAATCTGGATATCCAATGTGTAAAGCTAAAAGGAAATAGTTTTACACATTTCATGAGACCTTGTAGGAGAGACCCAACTTCTTCTTCTCCTCAGAACTTGGACTTTAGTCATTTTGCATAAAATTATTTGTGTTCCACAAGAAGTGGTGATTTTCCTGTTTGAGTTACTTTGTTTTCATCATTCCTTGCCTGCAGTCCTTCCTTCCTTGTAAGAGTCCTTGAACAGTGCTTCCTATCAGTCCTCCCTTGTCATCATACTGTGATCAGCCAAATCTCAAAAATCGCTTTCAGTTTCAATTAAAATTAATTGTTTGTATAATCTTTTGTTATTCAAAAATGAACCTAAGGATAAAGAATCGCTGGGAAAACACCAGTGCTTTACGTTACCTTCCTGCAACAAACATAGCTGGAGAAAGAGAATGAATCAAAAGTCATAGTAACTTTGAGGAATTCAAATGGCCAGGCAAAAAATAGTTTGCCCAACAACAATTGTGAATATTTCAGGGGCTTCTTTAGTCTACAGCGAAAGTCAACATGGGTAATAAAGCAACCAGATATTAGAGCAATGAGGAATGATTTTTTTTATGCCTATACCTCTTCCACATTATATCCCACTGGCTATGGTCATTCAAGAGTGAAGATGAGCAACAATGAAATTCCCAGTTTCATGGGAATTTCTGACCGTTTTGGGGGCCAGGAGAGTTCTGAAAAATAAAACAAACACAATAAAATTCAAAATTTCACTTGAAATTATGAAAAAAAATTTGGTGGATATATGATTTTTGATGGACTTTTTTTTTATATTATCAGTACATTCTGTTCTACCCTTGGAGCATAAACAAAACATTAACATTATTTGGAAAAGAAAAAAACCCAGTAAAATATGACAAATTTTGAGTTTTATTTTTGCATTATAATAAACACAAGAATGCTCCTTAAAATTTCATCCACAATTCCTTTAGCTAGTTATAGTTGCCATGCACTCAGAGAAAAAAAATTTGTAAAACTTTCTGTTGCATCACTTATATGAATAGGAAGTTGTCCTCACCTAAGCATTGATGAGTGAGAAAGAACAAGAATGGTTCAGCTGCAGGATGATGTTGGCTGCTTCCTCGTCCTGAAAGGAGTATAAATAGATATGCTGAATGCTGCAATCTCAAGTTTAAAACCTGTATATGAAAGAGACGCTCTCTCCTACTGTGTATTTTACACACTCTTCTACTGTGTATTTTATAAGACTGATGATAAAGTTGCCCTTGTGATCTTGGATGTCATCTTCACAAGACTGGATAAAAGATTCTGGAACCCCTTCCTTGTGGAAATTGAATATAATTTTATGTAAATTAAAAACCTATTTTTCTCTGTGTGGGTTTTCATAGCTCTTTCTAGGTCATGTTTTCTTTTTAGTCAATAATAATATAATATTAATATTTATTATTTTAGAGTTTTCTTTACTTTTTATTGTCCTACTAATTTATTATCTCTGTTTCTATGTGCCTAGAGAAAATTATCAGAGTGCTTTCACCTGTCCAAAGTGGGGCTTTTCCTAGTTTGAGGAGGAAGTTAAGGTAAGGAGAAGATAATTATTTCCTTCTCAATTCAGCATTATGCAACACAGATGTGTTTCTAACACCAACATTGATATTTACTGGGTTTTTATTAATATCAAAGGTGTGCAGTGTGATTTCCTAGGTGTAATTAATCTTAAACAACTGCTGAACCCCAACAAAGACTTCCATTTACATCACAATTATATTTCAATGACAATGATGGCATCACCATAAATTACATGTGTTTAGCAACAAGAAGGCCATCAGATAAATGTTGTCTCTTCCTTGCACATATAAATTTCTTTTGAAGACATTATGATCATATGAAAAAAACAAAGTTAGTCAATCCCAGTTATGAAAAATACATCCGTGCTGTCATCTTGTTTTGAATTGAATGCCTATTAAATCTTTGGACAATGATATCTCTTCCGTACTCAGTCTGCCACCATTTTACTAAACCCTTCAGCTACACAGGAATAAATCCATATACAGAAATTATGGTCAGCAATAAGCTGCAGCTCATTTTTTTTATCACCACTGAAATGAGGAGCAATACCTTAATGAAATCAGAATTTTAGTAAGTAAGGGAAGCTAACTATTTCCACAGAAAATGCTTTGCATTTCTGGAGTCTTCTCTGTTTTCCCTGCCTAAACTCCAGCTAAGGATTAACATTCTGCAGCTCGAATTCCCCAAATACAGCCAGCCACTCACCACCTTCCCTCCCCAGCACAAAGCTCAGTCAGAGGTGAACATAAACTCCTATGGAGGAGATCTTGTCTGTCCCAAGACTACTCCATTTGCCTCCATCCCAGTTACTTCTGTAGGTAACTATTAGTGGCTCTAGCAAGTCTTGCTGTGTTCATCACTTTTTCATTTTGTCTCTAGACTGTCATACTTTTAAATTTGCAAGTTATACATGTGTTAGTCTATAACAACCATCTAAAAGTTTGACAGGTTGGACTGATACAGAAAGTCAACGATAAAAACTAATGGTCTTGCTAAAAAAGCAGATATATTGAAAACAGAACAGATGCCTGAAATGAGGGGATTTTTTTCTTTGCTTGTAGTTCTCTCCTAAAAGGCATTTCTCCTCTGCCAGGCATAACAAGCAACTCCATGGTTATTACATGGAAATAAAAAACAGGACTTTAGAGACAAAAGCCTGACAAAAAAGAAAAAAATTATTCTTTCACAGTTCTGGTTTTAATTACTTTAGGCTGCACTAATATGGAAACAGGTGCAGTTCAGCAGTTGTAGCACTTATAAAATTGGAGCAAATCATGCCTGTCTCTAAATCTCCCTAGCTTACATTTTTGGGAGGAAACATTCCAAATACACAGTGCCATTACAACACCATTCTGCAGACCCAGCACACCTTTGGTTTTAGTAAAGAAAACATTAGATTGAGAAAATTCTGCCCTTAAGTGAAATGGAAGCTGCACCTTTAAATTATGAAAAAGTTCGCCTATTCCTCATGTGGGTTGAGCTTTTTTATGGGTTGCTCAGGACAGCATGATGTGTCTAAGTGAGAAACCTAGAAGCAAGACAACTGGGGAAGGCTTATTAGTGAACTGAGTTCTCTGGAGTAAAAATAATTTCTCCTCCTTCAATTTTCACATTGTTCTCGCATATTTATTTTCTGTAACTTTTGTCACAAGGCTTCAAATAAATCAGCAGAGGCTTGCCTTTCTTTTCAGGCTTTTTTTATAAAATTAAACATATTCAGTGCTGCTTGCAAGGTTCTCCCCTCCACAAGACACAAACCTTTGTACACACACACACACACACACACACACACACACACAGGACAGCATCTTGCTACTAGACAGAGATAAATTCCTCACCACTGTGATCATCAGACACTAAGCCAAACTCATCTTCTTTTCTTTTCTTTTTTTTTACCCCACTCTGTTATTCATAGAGACCACAGGTGAACCAGGAGAAAATTATTACAGTGTGATGACTGCTGAAATGATAGAAGGTAAAGAAGATGGATTATCACGGTGCTGACATGATTTGTATGGATTTCCAGAATTAAGCTGTTCACTTAAAGTGACCGTCTTCTTTGCACCCACGATATTGCAGCTGCCCTAGTAATAACCTTCATCTGCACTTGTGAGCCAAGTGAGCAGAGCACGTTTCCCATTACCTGTCAAGCGAGTATGTAGAGTTCTTCTGGCCCCGCAGTAATAGCAGGGCTGCTGGTGAACAGAGTAATAAACACCTACTGAGAGGGATGTAGCGTGAAAAGATCTCATCACCTGCCATTAGCACGCTGATGAATAATGCAGCATTTTCGGTGGCAGATGTCAGGGGTGGGAGGAAGAATCACTTCTGTAAATGCTCTGGTGAGCACTTCAGCACAAAGTGAGAGGTGATAGCAACAGATGCATGTGACAAAATTACACTTGCTATTGTGTTTTAAAAGAAATGGGAACATTTACTTCACAAATAGCTGGCAGGCTTTCTCCTTCTCTCTCCCTCTCTCTCTCCCCCTTTCCATTTCCCCCCTCCCCCCCTTCTCCCCCCTTCACCTTTTCGTTCCCTCAGAGTCACAAGAGCTACAAACCATTAAACTAATTCACATATTGCTAAGCATTTACAGCTCCTAACTTAACCACTGTGTAAGGGGCAGTGGGACTTGGCAGTCCAACCAGTTAAGTGCTTTTTCCTGCAGACCCAAACTGGCAAATCAATTGAGTGGGTAAGATTAGAAAATAATAATAACAAATCTTTTTTCTACCTAAATTCCCTTCCCGTTGTACATTTCTTTTCTCTCTTTCAAAAAGTCCTACAAGCCACTGTAGAAATGACAGTGCCAAATGAAGTGACAATTCCTGGATTTCATGCAGTTAAATCCCTCAGAGGCTCTGGCATCAGTAAAAAAAGTCTCACTTTAATGTTAGCATTCTCAAGTGTAATATATGGTAGAGATAATTCATGCTATAGAAGTAGATATATGCGTGTATAAAATATAGAACGTTGTGAAGATCCAAAGTTATGCCTCTGACCACTCTGGCTGGGAACAGAGTTCTATTCTTATTGTAACCAATTCCCGGACAGCATTAAGATAATATCCAGTCTGTTACCGAATGAATGGGACAGTCTCGGGCCATGACAGAGGATTTCCTCTGGCACCTACACCTGGGAGATAGCATCCGGACCTTCCTGGACCTTGATTAATGGAATGTCTGAAGGAGCTCACAGGACCTGCACCTGGGCATGAGTACATCGGCGATACTCAGGAACTGGTACATGTGAACGCAGCTTCTGCCTTTGCCTATGTATGGATCCAACTCTACACGTGAAGAGACCCAAAGAAATATGTGGTCATCCCTGTCCCAGGCAGAAAAAAACTGTATATAAGCTGGCCACTGGAAGCACGCAGGGTGTACCTCTGGGGGAAATGCTGCCACTCTGTCAGCTGGAACCCTAGGTCACCCAGCACCTGCACCCGGGGCTGACGCTGTCTTGGCTGTGGTTGTTTTTTTCTAAATTTCTATTTTTTTATTATCGATCTAATAAATCTTTGTTAAATTTTTCATAAATTTGGCTACTGATTTGATCATTCATAACATCAAGAAACCACCTATTATTCTTCCTGTTCCACTCACCAATTTTCCTGCTCTAAATAAGGCAAAGAAGTGACATAGCAATAGCACAACTGGTTCCTGGTGATTTTAAGAATGGAGATCCCTCTCAGGTAATCTAAATCAGTGCAGGTATTGCTAATTTTTCACAATAACTTTTTTCACTTGAAAGAAACCACACACCCAGACCAAGTCCTTGTTTATGTCAAAAGGTTTTGCATTTTGGGATAATAAATTATTTCCAAGCTGCCACAACAACTTAATTCCCTGTACCTACAAGCATAGGTGTCAGAGAACAGTCAGTGGAATTTTATATGTTTTATGCCATTGCTCTCTTGCAGAGAGAATTCCTCAGCGCTAGATATGAATGAGGCTCAAAATCTGTCATATCTGACACCTACATATCCTGGGGGGGGGAAGTATGAATTCATAACCAATAATAATATTATATGACTGAAATATTATTCTTGGCACATGCTATCATCTTGTCTGGCGAATCACAGATTCCAGTGATTTAAAGCAACCTATCCCAAAACAGAAATGTTTTCCAATTGTCTCCAGACTTCTGTTTTCAGTGGTATTTTTAGCCAAACAGCTCTTTTTGGTCAATTGCTGCCACTTGGCACAGTAACTTACTAACATCACAGGTCCACAACAAGAGGAGAAGAAAAAGGAAGAACTGTGGGTTCTACCAGAGGATGGTAATGCTTAAAAACCTTATTGTAGCAGGTGAGCCACAGGATGGCATAGATGGTGTCATTGCTCAGAAGAGTCTTGTTCTTGTGCAGGTCAACTGCACATGTCACAAAAGCAGAAATTTATGTCAGGAGTCCTTGTTTCTGCCCCTCTGCAAGCCATAATTCTCATAATTTTCTGTTTGGTTACTGAAAGCTTAGGAAAGGCCACTGGGCTATATAAGCTGGGCATTAAAGGGCCCTGAAGGGATGAAAAAATGCCTCCACTGTAGGAGGAGGAGGGTGGAAAACAGATGGAAAACATGCTGTAAGACAGAATATGTCTTCTGATCACCTTTTTGGCTGCAGCTATTTTTGCCTAAGTTCTTCTGCCACTGCCTGCTCATACACATTTCAAAGGTCAGTGCTCTCTTGTTTGCCAAGGCTGTGTCAGAAAGACAGAGTGAGACTTAGACAAGGATGCAACACTTCAGCAAAACAAAGTCTGTGGGACGAGCAATGCAATGGGGAACTTCCTTCAAATTATAAAAATGCCATTATCAGAAGCAGAGTAGGCAAAGCATATATCCCAAAAGAAAGAGAGAATGCTCTTTGAGAAGAAAGGCATATAATCAACATGAAGCAGGGATAATCAAGACAAGGAAAATTCTCATAAAAATCCCATATCAACACAGTTCATATTAGCACAGGGTTGCTTTGAACTGTGATTTAAAGATTGGGTAGAACTGAGAGGAACAGAGACATAGTTTCAAATAAATATGGCACACCAAAGCTGTGCCTGCTAACACAGAAAGTTTCAACGGATGGGTATAAATACCAGCATCCTCTGGAGGAGAACCATGAATAATCTGGAAAAAAAGATCACCACCTCTTCACCCTCACCACCCAGCCTATTTATCTGAAAAATTTATGCCAAACCCAAAAAATGAACCCAATTTGTTTTGTTTGGCATTTCTCTTTGCAGTAGGTCAGATTACACAGAAGTAGTGTTGTAAACAATATGCTTGTAACTGATGTGGATAGTAAGTGAAAGTTACAGGAATGAAAAGACATCTCTCTTCCAGGTTAAGGTTTGAGTCCCCTGCAGATAATCCTTGGATCAGCTAAGATTTTGGTTTTCAATCTTGAAATGAAAAAGAAATATGATAAATGTAAAACAAATACTACTGTATAAAGAAAAGTAGTGGTTTCATATGGTCTCTTTTTCTATCAGGGATCAGCTTGAGATTGTCTAAAAATAGAGGGTTTGTTGTTTTGGTGATTGTATACTCATCTAGAAAATGGCTGTATTATAATATTTTTTTTTTTCTCATAATTTAGTAGCTTTTTAAGAGGCAAATATACCTCAGCTGCCTTCTAAACTTTTAACTCTTCATTGCTACAAATACAGTTTGATAAATTTCCCAACAGGTGGTGTTCACAGAACTTTTGTAAATATCACAAGAATTCAGAAGAAAAGACATTAAAAACTAAAAAAGTTTTTATAAAAAGCAACATTTGCTATGTGTTTTGTGCCCTACTATTATTCCCACCAATATGTAAGTCTAAAAAGGGCCACCTATTATTGTGGTGATGTATCTAAAAAAATCTCAAGTTGCCTGTAATAATCTCCATTATATATAATGACAATTTTGATAATAGTCTTTAGAAGAGGTAATGGCCCCGCTGAATGGTTATTACCTGTCTGTTCATGCTGGAAGCAAGATGCAGAAGTCAAAGGGGACAGTGAAATGGTCCTTGTAGCACAGTCTGAAGGAATAAGAAATATTTAACAGAATGCAAGTAACAGACAAGTAAGCACCTTTGCTTGTAAAACTGTCGCAGTGATGCAGTAAGCCATTGTGAATTCTGTAAAATAATAGAGGTATAAAACAGTAATTAATAATAATAATAATAATAGTAGTAGTAGCCAAACTATCACTGTGAGAGTTATTTTAATTTTAAGAGTCACAAACTCTGACAGAAAATAAAAGATTACCTGAATGTTAAATACAGTTTGGTACATTACTGAATGCTAAATACTGTTATACTCCAATTCTATACCATGCCATAAGAGCAACATCACTTTAGTCCAGACAGGCCTCTGCACAAATCAAGGGTGAAAAGTGTTTACATCTTCCACACAATTATTCAAAAATGTCCTTATATACAAAAATATGGGGTTATAGAAGCAGAAAGTCATGTCAGAACTGTAAAGTCTCAAACTGGCTTTTAAAACAGACATAATTTTCTTGTAAATGAAGCCTGAGCACAGACAATGCACTGCCACAACAACATCAGGACATCAACAATTTATGTCACCTCTGCCCAGTCTAGAGGATCAGCTTTAGAAGGTAACTCTGAATTCATATCCATGAAAATAGTAAGTTCTTCCAAGCAGAGATTGCCTTTAAAACTTGCATAGTGTTAAATAAAATTTGGCCCTGATTTCAGTCGTGACCTCTGGGATTTACCACAGAATAAATATGTTTGTAACACATAAACGCTGAATTATTAAATTATTAAATATTATTCTGGACTCTTGCTTAGAAGTACACTGAGACATTACTTCACTCAATAAGGTAGGGTTAAGAACATGGAAATGAAAATAAAGATTCTGTATTTGAAACTAAAGGGGACAATGGAGAGATTCTCAGTTTAATTAAAAGAAAGGTAAAACCTTAGTTCAAAATGCAGGCCACCATGAATTTTGCATGGTTTATTCCATGTAGATTGAAGAATACTGCTGAACCATGGTATTTCAGTAACACAGTACAAGGATGTGTTTTATGTCTTTAGGTGTATTATATTTCTCCTAACACTTACTCTGTTTCCATCCCTCAGAAGCTCTGCGTGTAACAGGAAAAGGTGAGCTCTCAGAAAGAGACATCTCAGCCAGATCTGTGATTATTTGAAATAAGGAATGCCTTTAGCAGAGATCTCTTTTGTCAACAGACAACTGGGTTCAGGAAAATCCAGAAGTGCCAGTAAGAAAGCTCCCATGCCATAAACATTTTATTGCTTCCTTCTCAAGGTTGTTCAGGAAAGGATGAAGGAATGCCAGCTGCATGCACTCCTCTGGTGTCTTGTACTTGTGCACTGAATGGACACCCCCAATCACCCAAGAAAAAAGAATTACTAGACCAGTCCAATAGGCAGTGGCAATCCTGGATCCAGGTTTCCCTTCTGGATTGGCTCATATTGTGACTTGAAACAAGAAGTTTGGTCTGCAGGGATAGTCATGATATCTCCTGCCTTTGCTTTTCCCCATTTTTATTACATTAACTTGCTATCACTAACAAGAGAAAAAGGACAAATTACAATCAAGATTTAATATGTAACACGTTTCATTTACTATTACAGAGAATAATAAAGAGTCGTTTCCTCCGTCCTCTTCTCCTATTTTGACTCCTTTTCTGTTCTTAAATTGGATTCCAAAGGTCATCTCTCACTCTTAAAATAATTTCCCTCCCTGCAGTTCTACAAGATAGAGTAGGTAGGTCTTAGGTAGAGTATTTCTTCTTGCTGTGTCAAAGAACTTTTTCAGTCTTGTCCCTTTACTTGACCAATTTGCCCTCTGTCTGAGAAGTCCATAAACATTGAATGTGTCTGAAAACGGAATTCAGTATGTCTTAAAATGTTGATTAATTGAAGAGGTTTGAAGTTACATATTCTGAAAATACAGATGAAACCCTGTATCATGATGGGTTTTATGAAGGAATAACAATTATGAAAAGACAAATAACAAAATATTAACATATACCCTATAAGGCTGTCCAGAATAAGAAAGTATGTTAAGGAGACCATGACACTTTTTGTCAGAAACAGGAAATAGCATGCACCAACATGAGAAAGGGGACTACCCTGACTTTTCTTCAATTTGCACTTGTTGGTCATTTAACTTGAATTTAATGATAGAAACTATACTACTGGTCCTCAGTATGACACAAAAACAAATGTCTGAAATCTCTAACACTTAAGAACAGAGGTGACTATACATACACAAGTACAACACAAGAAAATTAAAATGTGAAAAATCATTTTGAAATTGTACAGCCCTGGATGGAATTAATGTGACTAAATAAAAAAACTGAACCCCTGTTACTAGCACCACAAGACAAAGAAATTTATTTTCACAGAAAAAAAATTACAAGGAAACATAGAGGGAAGATGCAATGCCATAATAAGTTCCTAGTAGTCTGCATCTTATCTGGAAAGAGGTTTTTACAGAAGTAATAGGTATTGTTACAGACAAAATACAAGACTATATAGAATTACAGAAATCTGCCTTTCATTTGCCTCCTTGTCACTATAGTTTGTGAACTGCTCAGGCTTTTTCTAATTAAATTAGGCAATATATTACATACATATGAAAATTCAATTATTTTTCTCTAATGGATGGTGGGGTTTGGCTTGTATCTAAATTTTAACTTCTCAAAAATCTTTGCCTTTATAATAGCCTCCAGCATATAATTCTACTTGGCAATTAGGTATTTCCTGAAGAAAAAAATTCTGTGATCATTTATAAATATGACAATTATAGGTCTATAATTCAATTATTCTTTTGATATTAAAAATCAAGCCATCTCAAATATCCCATGAAATGGAAGCATTCTTGTGAAGAATACAAAACCTTTACAAATGCCCTTTCAAACTCTCATCTAATCTGAAAGAAAAACAAATCTGTGATCATTTCAAAAAGATAAGGTTATAAGCATGCTCATAAATAAAAATAAATAAATAAATAAATAGAGTACTTATGCACTATGAAAGAAAGAGTGAAAATAAAATTATTTTAAACTCCTTCTTTCAGTGCATTAAAGCTGAAGACATAAATGTTAAAATTTTGCTTGCAAATGTTATTTACCAAAGAGACTACACGAGATTCTTTTGGTTACTCTTTAGTGAAAGTTTTGCTTTTAAAAATCATAGACAATAAAGTATTTTTAAATTAGATTTTTTGCTTTTCTTCCTTTTCTTAAATATATTTTTTCAGGAAAAGGAAGATGTTTCAACAACATTTTCTGCTTATACACTTTCTGAGCTGACCTTCCCAAGTACTTCATAGGCTCAGGCTCATATCCTTGCCACAGAGCTCGTTGGACAGGCTGTACTTAGCTTCATGGTTTAGCCATTTGTAACACTGTAGTAGTACTCTGCTGGTTTTCAGGCTTCTCAACCCTGCAGGACTGCAGTGTCCTCCTGTGCTATGAGAACAGCAGCCAGACACCTGCCACTTCCAAGGCACTTCAAGATTCTCCAGGTTTCCTAGTTACCTACGCAGCACAGGGATTTCTTAGCCTGGTGTGCTGTAGAGAAAGCCAGCTCTGTACCTGAGAAGGGAAAATGGGGCACAGTAAGGCTGGGTAACCCCACATGCTGCCCCATAATGTCTACATTGTGCATTCTTGCTCTGCTGGCTTCATCCATTGATCATTACATGCAGCAGAGCCAAGACCTAATTAGGAGGCAGCATCTCAGTGCTTGGGGAACTCTGGACTTTTCACACTCTGTATTTTTCACAGCTGAAAACAACAGATAATTATCAGTCAGCAGAGAGCTGAATGTCCCAGAAATACATTTGTTTCAAACACTTAGGATATATGAGTCACACACAAGCTGACAGGATGGCCTGCTCCAAGATCTGTCACTCCACTCTTACCACTACTTGCTATTTATGTGTTTTCCCACTTTTGGAACCATTCTGTTAACCATCTTTGAGATAGGTTCATGATGAACAAATACTAAAACTGCGTAATCCCAGAATGGTTGAGATTGGAAAGGATGTCTGGAGGTCAGCTGGGTCACCACCTTGCTCAAGCCAGACTGCTTAGTCAGTTGCCCAAGACTATGTGCAGAGAACTTTTAAATAACTTCAAATAAATGGGTACCAAATTACGCAGACTTTATATTCTTGTAGAACATGGGGGTTCTGGAGGACACAGGAAGGAATAATGTGATTTCTTTTACATGGCTATAACACCACATGTGTCTGTTCATGGAAAAGGTACTGATGATTTGTAAAAGATGTAAGGCTCTAAGCAGTTAATGAAGCAATCAAACTACCTTCTCTGCAAAATTTAAAAACAGCTAAGAGAACTATATAATCTCTGTCAGTTTTGCCTGGAGGAGAGGACACATAGCACCCACAAAAGAATCAGGCTCCTAGGTAAAGAAGAACAGGAAAGGAGAGGAAACGGTAGACTATCAATTATCACAGGCACACAAAATAGGCCTTTTCAGCCGAAAGAGATATTTTTGAAAACATTTTATATCAAATTTAAACCCATTTTGGATTACAATAAAAATAAACATTAAAAATTTACTTATAATTAATTGTCGTTCATATAAATTTTAAATTACATTTGAAGTGCATGAGTAGAAGAAATACACATCAATAAAGTCAAAGATTATAGTGTAGAGCCAAACTTGATTCTTACAAATAAGTGTCAAATGTTTATTCTGTAAAAAAGGCTCAAGAATCTGTTCTCTCAGTTGGTCAAACACATTCATTTCAGACCTTGATAAAAAGGTTTTAAAGTCCTACTGAAATCAGAAAACAAGTAATAACAAAAAAATTACAAAATGGTAGTTCTGTGTTCAATAATATCATTCTTATTTTCCCTTTCCTTTTCTCACTCTTTTTAAATCCCAGATCATATAAGCTTTCTACTTCACCCTGATCAATATAATACATGAGCTTGTCTTTTGTCTACTTTTTTGGCAGCAACAAAGAATTACTGTAATGAAATAATTTCTGGCTGGCATGGTGCCCAGGAAACTTGTGGAACCATTGTGACTGGTTTACGTTCATTCCTCACAACAGCCATTTGAGTACAAAGCCCTGGGATGATAATTTATTTCTCCTGCAGTTTTATGATATTTCAATGGCCTGAAATATCCTACTTGATGGCTACTTGCATCATTATGGGTCTGCCGTAAATGATGCAAATTGCCATAAAACATGGGGAAAGCCCTATATCACATCTTTATCTAGATTTATCACTGATGACATTGGGGTTTGCTCATGGTAATGCTATTCATTTAGTTGCAGAAAAACACCCTCTTCTTATCAGACAAGACATTTCTAGACAAGACATTTGGGATTTCTGCTGCATATTAAATGGGACAAAGAACCAGAATTTTTTTCCAGAGCACTGAGCACCAGCTCAGGAGTAAAAAAAAAATGCACATGGATTTTCATGCTGCATACTTCCAGATAAAGAGAAACACCTTTTGGTGGGTTTTTGGTTTTTTGTACTTTGCTGTGGAACCCCCATTACAACCAGAATAACAACCCTAATCCCTATTCCCATTACTATTACTACACCTTTAGGAAAGGGACTTGCCCCTGTCTAAATCTTGCTATGGAAGATTGTTTATCTCATTTACTACCTAAGTGTCAGAATTTGAAGTATCAAGCATATGAGAAGCTTTGAAGGAAAATACAGGAAAGTTGTAAATTAACTAAGTTAATTTTAAAAAATACAGTTAACATTTAGTTTTAAAAATACAGTTAACTCTGTAAGTTAACTGTATTTCTGTTTGGTGATTGCTATCTGTGAGAAAAGGCAGTCTGTCCCATGGATGTAGGGGCTTGACTGTTGTACCAGCTGTCCCATTTATGGAGGGAAAAGTCTGTGCTCATTTTTGTTATCTTGATACTGTTAATAATTATTCTTATACTAACAATAACCAATTCTGTTAGAAGAAGAAGAAGAAGAAGAAGAAGAAGAAAAAGAAAAAGAAAAAGAAAAACAAGAAGAAGAAGAAGAAGAAGCAGAAGAAGAAAAAGAAGAAAAAGAAGAAAAAGAAGAAAAAGAAGAAAAAGAAGAAGAAGCTTGTCTAATCTCTGATCTCATGTTCAGATTTAAGGCAAAAGTTGGTCCAATATGAATGGAGTTACCTGAGAGCATTCCCAGTAAAACTGAGAGCAAAATTGGAACAAACATGAATAGATAGTACAGCTCTAGTAACATAACCACCCATTACAAGGAGAAATACTAATTAGCAAATAGCTAATTATTCTGATTTACAACAATAAAGTTACACAAACTTGTGATGACACTTTTATTTCAATGGAATGCTATCCATACCACCAGAGCTCCAATATTTTGAGCTACACACACTGATGTGAACCTGCAGTAAGTTCCTTGAAATCAACAAGGCAGTCCAGGTTTATGACAGTATAGTGGAGATAAGGATCTCACCCAGTATTTTGGCAGAGGGTCTAAATATCTTCTCTGAAATCATGCCTGGACATCAAAAACAAATCTCAGGAAAAGATATAAAATTGAAAGCTTGTTCCAATTCTCAAATGTATGTGGTTGGTTTTAGGATGTCCAAATTACTTTCTGGCTTTCTTATTTTATCTTCAGACATAAAAATACTTTTGGCATATTTAAAAGATTAATTTAGTACAGTTTAGCATCATTCTCAAAAACACCTGTCAATTGTCTGCAGTCTGAATAACTTTGCCAGTTATGGTGTAATTAAAGAAAGTAGTATCCAATGAAACAGTTATTTAATAAAAGAAAGGTAGTGAGCTAATAATGGTTATCAGGGAGTAAGTCTATCTAGATATCTCATCAGTGATGCTCTCTGTTCCTTGCCTGATAATACCCTGCTGTGGGATTGCAGTAGACCACCTTAGCACATTTCTACTTCACTATTCATAGGCTTGCTGACCTCCCATTGAGGACTAGTGATGTTCAGTTCTGTAAGTTGCTAACTAATTTGCCAAAACATCTGATTTTTTGAGTCATCATCCCTGCTCATTGTACTGCTTTGAGCTGTATTTTGGTAAAATCCCTGACTGTTAAAACAATGTTGTTTCAGTTTTACATCACAGTGAATGCAATGAATTAGTTGTTTGCAAAGTCCCATACTTCCCTTTAAGCCTGCAGGACAAGTCACAGGTGAAGCGTAATAACAGTAGCAGAATAAACAAAAAAATCATGACCCATCACCAGGCTGACAGAGAGAATAAGAGACCTCCCATTTCCCAGCAGAAAACCCATCCAATGATCCTTAAAGAGCAAAAATTCCCAGTTTTGTCCTTGCATCTAGTATATGCAAATCCACCAGCACGTATGTATGTTTTAAAATGCTGATTACAGGTCTGTAATCATTCATTAATTTTGGTTTCCTTGAACATCAGTTGTACTGAACTAATTATGTCTAGTAAGTAATTACCAGGAAGAAACACTGTGTTTTCAGTGCTTCTTTCTACAAATATCAGATGACATATCCAGAAAGTTTTTCAGTGATGGAGACCAGGTGAACTGCTGAAAGCAATGGCCCTCCTTTTACTATCATGAACACTAAATAATGCAAATGTAGCAGTGAGTAGGAGTCCTCACATTTCTTAAATATTCTGGGAAAAAAATAATTAGAACCAAGAGAGTCAGACACAATTCCTTCTTGTTCTTTGAATATCTCATTTCAAAATACTTTTAGCACTGACAATAATATACAAGGGAATGTAGCAAATGAACTGTTTTTGTCAGTAGCAGTAATAGAAACATAAACAGGGAAGTGCTGAGATGTTGTCCTACACTGTAGCTCTGAGATACATGCTAGCTTCATTTCTGTATCCTGCTTCTATTTCATAGCTTCTTCAGCAGAGCACTGCCCACAAAGCAGCCTTGTGAAATTAGAAAAAGGCTCCAATCAACATAAGCCGTTCTGAAGGCTTAGCAAAGACACCCAGGGTAGAGAGTCATCCTCAAAAATTTCCCATTTAGAGCATTAACTTTTCCTGTGGCACAAAAAAAAAAAAAACAAAAAAAAAAAAAAAAAAAAACAAAAAAAATTTAAAAGCCAAGAAAGCTAGAGAATAAGCCTTTTAAGATTAAGTTATCTTTTTCTTATTATATTATCAGAGGGGCTTCTAAAAGGAGAAGTGCTGTGGTATCTTCCTTGAGGAGATTGAAAGGAGGTGCACAGGAAGACTCTAAAGCAGATCTCTAAAGATCCCAAATTCAAACTAGAAATGTCCCTCTGGGATCTAGCATGAGTGAAAACCCCTGGGGATTGAAAGTCATGTCCCAACAGTGTGAAGAGGGAGCCTGACACAATGCGGAACTAGAAATTAAGTCATCAGACGGGAGCTGTGAAGCAGAATCTGATTTATAGCTAAGGGACAAATATGTTACAGACTATTTTTGGCTTATTCTGGAGCTTCCAGAAGGGTGGTGTGGTAGATCTTCTCTGACTTGCCCAGAGCAAAAAGGATTTGCCTAACACCAAAGTACTATGCATGAGGGCAAGGTGGTAAAACAAGATAACAAAAAAATTAGAAAATAACATTCACAGGCATTAGAAACAAGCAGCATCCATCCAGAGTAAAGATAAGCTGTTTATAAGTTGCTGTCAAAGTTAACTTTTTTACTTCTGTTCAGGAGAGCAGTGGTGCACTCAAACTGTGAAACACATTTGAAAGACCCAGGTATCACTTCTTTTCATGTTTTCTGAATGACGTGATCTCTGAAGAAAATCATAGATCTACAGAATCATGGAAGGTTTGGATTGACAGGAAACTTAGAGGCCAACTATCTCCAAACCCTTTGCCATGGATAGAGACATTTTTCACTAGACCCAGCTGCTCAAAACATTGTCCAACCTTGCCCTGAACACTTTCAGGGATGGGGCATCCACAGCTTCTCTGGGCAACCCGTTCCAGTGCCTCACCACCCTTACACTGAAGAAGTTTTTCCTAACCTGTAATCTAAATCTGCTCACTTTCAGTTTGAAGTCATTCTCCCTATCCTGTCTCTACAAGTCTTTGGAAACATCTTAATCAATTTTTCCTGCAGACTCTCTTCGGGTAATGGAAGGCCTCAACTAGGTCACCCAAAGCCTAATCACAACAATGGTGCTCTTAAAAATCAGGCAAATCTAGGATATTTGTTGGAGATAAAGTAAGATATTAACATAAAATCACAAAACAACTTGTGTGTCTGATCTGCTTAGTAAGTGCTCTGTGAAAATATCTCTCTATATTTTACATCACACTACTTACCTTATATCTGATTAATAAGCAATAAATAAATATAAAGCTATAAATCATCACATTGGCAACTGTAACAATAATGCAAGGACTGAATCCATACATTAATAGTAGATTACTGCCTCTTTCTTCAATTCTTTTCCCAGACCAAATGAAAAGCATTCTAAATTCAGGAAAGAAGTACAGGAAATAGGGTGAAAGATATTTGAAAGTAAGTCTTAGAGAACTGTTCCAAGAACAAAGGTTTTCTGATGCTTGTTGTTCCTTTGGTTTTCTTTAGCTGGCTGAAGATGAGACAGCCAGAAACTGGAAGACTTATGAGAGAGGGGGAAATTGTCAGTGGGCATCAAAGGGAGGGGTATGCGTGTGTGTGTGTGTGTGTACGCATGTGTGTGTGTATGTGTTTGTAATAATTGAGGCTCCATTCCAGTCAGCAGAAACTGAATTCAGCCTAAACTTTGAGTATCAGATGATTGTCATAATGATTCCTGCTGCCACTTTGCTCTCCATGGCAAAGCATGCAAAGCATCTGCAGCTGAGCTGAAATTAGCCTTATCCTGATGTTCCTCTCTAAATGTTTCCCCGTTATCTCCCTCTTGTCTTGATAGCTAATATAGTTCCTACAGCTGCTATATCATATTAGGTCAGAGCAATGAAAACGAATGCCATTTCCTTGATGGCTTATGCAGAATTGTTGTAATTTGAATCAAGTCTCACTAGCCTCGTTCTTTCTTTCTCTCCTTTCTGCCCCTCATACTGAATATATTGGGGTCCTGGCGAGCTGCCATTCTACTGCATATTAGAAATGGTAGAGTTTTCCTCTATCTGATTCTCTAAAATGAGTTCACGAAAAGGTGCAGATCCAGCACATTTGTGGTTTTTCCTATAAATTACTTTAACACTGTGTCCAATCATATATATAATTTCAGATTTTCAATTTCAACTCGCTGCTGTGTCAGCACAGACTCCACTGATATGTCTAATGTATTTAGCTTAAAATGAAACGGATGGCATTTCATTACCAGGAAGATAATATTTTTGAATATGTTTGCTGCATGGCAGGATCCATCATTACTCTGCCATTTTATGTTCGGAGTGTGTAATAGCTTTTTAATGCTTTGATGTATTTTATTTATATATGTAATATTTTTCTAATATCATGGGGTGGTTTAACTCATTGAACACATTATACAGCCTTAATTGAATGCTTTTAAATATTAGTTAGGGAGGAAAAGCTTAACAAATTGCCAATATTTTGTTTGAAATTTAATAGACAGTAGTTGAAACACCAAAAAACCCATTTCATTCTCATTCCTTCACATTGCTCCTCAGCCTCCTCTGACACTCAAAACACTTTGAAAGGAAAAAAAGGGGAAAGAAAATCCCACAGTCCCCTGAGACACTCAAGCTGTCAGCATGAAGGTAAGTAATGCAGGAAAACTTGAACGTGCCCAACTGTGAATGACAGAAGCCCTCTTATTGGAAGAAGCTTCTGACAGGCCTGAAATCCTTAATACCTGGTTTCCTCAGTCCTTTGACCAAAGTCATGGAATTTTAAAACTACTAAGAATTTCTTCAAAGTTGTTTGTGGTGGCTTTGGGGTTTTTTTGCTTGCAAGGAGAAGATGATACTTCTGTACATTAGCATAATACCACAGCTTAAATCTGCCCAAAGAGAACAGGTAAGTATTAAAGGGCATTTCTTGATCTTAGCTGCAAATGTTAAACTGAGCCATGGTAACTATGCCTCCACTGGATTACTCTTGTATGTGTGCTTGGGATTGCCCTGGCCTTTGTCTTGGCCTCATTGAACTTCATGAGTTTCACATGGGTCCCCCTCTCAAGCCTGTCACAGTCCCACTGGATGCCATCCCTGCCCTCCAGCGCATTGACACCACACAGTTTGGTGTTTTCAGCACAGCTACTGAGGGTGCACTCCATCCCATGGTCCCTGTCACCAGCAAAGCTGTTAAATAGCTCTGCTCCCAATACCAGCCCCTGAGGACAACACTCACCTCCACTTGGACATTGAGCCATTGACCCCAACTCTACGAGTGTGATCATCCAGCCAATTCCTTATCCATCAAGCGTCCACCTGCCAAACCCATGTCTCTTCAGTTTAGAGATAAAGAGGTTGTGTGGGAAATTGCAAAATGCTTTGCAGAACTCTAAGTAAATGGTGTCAGTTGTTTTTCCTTATCCACCAACACTGTAACCCCACCACAGAAGGCCATCACCTTTCTTAGGTACAATTTGCTCTTAGTGAAGTCGTGTTCACGGACTTCAAGGACCTCCTTACTTTTCGTGTCCTAAGCATTGTTTCTAGGAGGATATGCTTCATTATCTTGCTGGGCATGGAAATGACACTGACCAACTTGTGAATCCTGAGGATCTTTTCTCCTTTTTTAAAAATGGCATTGCCTATTCCATTTTCAAGTCAGTGGGAACTTCTCCAGAAAGGTGATGTTAAATTAACTACAACCTTCTACATCCAATTTTTGCATTATCATGTTCTTTTTGCTTTTAAAACAGCTTTAGTGACTCATTTTTACAATAGTTCTGTTTGTTCAGAAAAGTCTCCTTCCCCAAATGGCCAGTTTAATATTGCAGAAAGCATCATTTTCTCTAAGCTATTTCAGGTGCACTTTTCAGAGAGGAGGAAATGCATTGCTGCCCTTCTTAGAGCAGGGGCAAGGTACAAATAAGTCAAAGTCAACCTTTACTTAAGTTTCATAGGATTTCATGTTTCTCCGAAATACCAAATGTCTTTTAGTCCTGTTGAAAATGGCTGTGTGTTTCTGAAAATCAAGTTACTCCTTTAGATGTCTAGATATGAAGTTAGGGATTTGTCTTTGCATTTTGTCACCAAAAGCCCTAGTCATCAGGGGTAGTTAGCACAATCTAAGTTGTGTTGAAAAATTAAAGCATTTGATACCCAAATATTTTGTAAAATGTGATTTTGGCCATAAGATGCTGAGGAGCTGATACCAGGAGAAAGAATTTAATTCTATCTCATTTTACTGCTTGCTTAGACAGGCAAAATAAGAAATATATGTTTAGGAAAAGTGACATTTTTAAATGGTGTAACTGATGTGAAATAACTATCAGAACTCCTTAAGATGGAGCATGGAGGAAAAGAAAAGAAAGAAAAAATGCGTAACTAATAACTCCCAGAAAGAAAAGGCTGAAAATTATAGTAACATACTATTTGTTGGTCTAGTGGGAATTTGTGCTAAAATATGAGAATCTCAGAGGAGCTTTATGCTTCTCAGAAGAAGTTATTGAAAAATAAAACATATTCTAGGTAAGTCCTTTTTATTTATTGTTGGGGTTTAATTTCCTCTTTTAAGATTTTCCCTGTATGACAGACCACAACAATAATTCATATAGCAGATAACTTTATAAGAGCACCTTCTCATATCTTCCCAAATGGTGGGATTATCAAGACAATAGATGAAACCCTGTTTCTTCACCAATCACAGTATGCTCTCCCTTTACCACAGTTTTACACAGACTACTTCCTCATCAAGTAAAACTTTGTAAAATAGATTCCTGAAGGAAATTGTCCATACACAGATCTTCACACATGTACTAGCAAACAGATCCAGGGAAGATAATGTGAAAACACGCATATTATTCACATGTATACATTTCTCCAACTATTATTTCAGGAATGACCTGCTGATGGTGCTTTGCAATTATGTTCTGCCTGAAGATCACACACCTGCTGCAATGACAATGTTACTGCCAAAACATTCCAGCAGAAGTTTCCAGGTTTACTAGGTTACCATACAGGAATCATAGAACCATAGAATCATAAAACTATAGAATGCTTTATATTGGAAAAGGCCTCTGTGATGATCAAATCCAACCATTAACCCAGCACTGCCAAGCCCATCTCTAAACCATGTCCCCAAGTGCCACATGTACCTGTCTCTAAATACCTCCAGGGATGGTCACTCAACCACTTCCCTGTGCAGAGTGTCAGAGTGCTTGGCAATCTTTTTGGTGAATAACTTTTCTGTGATATCCAATCTAAACTTCTCCTGGCACAACTTGAGACTGATCCCACAAGTGATGTCATTAGTTAACGTGGCAGACTGACTATCACCTCACTACAACTACTTTCAGGTAGTGCTAGGGAGCAGTAAGTGTCCCCAAGCCTCCTTTGCCCCAGGTTAAATACCCACATCTTCCTCAGCCACTCCTCATAGGACTTGTGCTCTAGAACCTTCACATCTCCTTTGCCCTTTTCTGGACACACTCTAGCACCTCAATGTCTGCCCTGCAGTGAGTGACAGGCCCAAAACTGGACATGGGACTGAGGTGAGGCCCCACCAGTGCTGGGTACATGGGCAAAATCCCTTCCCTAGTCTACTGGCCACGCTACTGGGGACCAAGTTAAAGCCTCTTCAAGAGTTCATATTTGAAAGTTGAAAAGCAACTGATTCTCTATTCAGGCTCCATACTGCTCAGTATATCAGAAAAGTAGTTCCAGTATTTGAAAGGTCAAGGTGTTAACTTCAAAACAATTGAGTAGTTGAATTTGAGTGCAACTGTGGGGGGGGGGAGGGTTAATGCCTGGTGTGCATTTTAATAAAAAACTCAAGCTGTCAGATCTTTGATTTGTACCTCAGTTTCTCCACTGCAAGTTAATGGTAAAATTGTTAACTCACTGGAATTGTGAGTAGCACAAACTCAAAGATAAGTTGACTTGGCACCCTTCAAGTCAATCAACCCCACAGCGCATCCATCTCCCAACATAAACCCACAGATCTTTGAACTAACTCAGCCCTGAAAGTACATGTATGCAGCTACATGTATCTTTGTTTAGAAGCTACCCTCAATTAGAAGCTGCTCTCCCTTAGTAACTCTACCATTACCCTGCAAGCCTCCAGGGAAACTAATTAAACTTAATAGATGCTGCACTCCATTTAAAGCTGTAGAGAATAATAATTTAATATTGTAGGAACTCTGGACTTGAAATAAAGATATATGTGGCAAATACAAATCAATCCACAACTCCCCACTCATTCCAGAGTAATTTTAACCCTTCCATAGGGTGCTGGTCCAGGTATATTTACTATGTGTTAACACTGAAAGATATGCAAATTTAAATCCCAGAAATCTATTGGAAAATATCTGAAATTTCTGTGATTCTTTAAATTGGAATATCATATAAAAGCAAAATTTTAAACTGACTCATGGAAAGGCAACATGCTGATCCAGCAATAAAATATGGCCACCTTTATTTGCTTTTAATATTTTGTTGAGGATATAGTTTGTTCCACATTCTGAAAGGAATTTTGCAAGAATTACAGACTTCAAAATCCTGGATGCTCTGTGTCCGTCCATCAAAAGGAGTTTGTTTATCTGACCTGCATTTAAGTATCTAGGGTCAGAGCCTTCCTTAAAAACTGAGGAGATATGGGATTCAGCCTCACACTGAATAAAGAGCATGTTTTCAAGGTTATTTTCTTAAAAATACCACAGAGTGACGATTAAGTTTGTTGGTAGAAAATTCTGATACAATTAGTGCTGATCATTCTTGATTTTAATTCCAGGACAAGATGAGATGGGTTAGCGAGTAGAACACACAGGCTAATAGACTGATTTGCCAAAACATTATTTCCAGGCATTAGATCAAAATAATAACACAAGAACCAGGATTGTATCAAGATGCCTATTTTGTATTTTTCAAGCTACTGAACTAAACACAGCGATGGAACACTTTGGCCAGTTTTCTTAAAATAAGTTTAAGCAATTAATGTGTTTGCATCAATCTGCCTGTATATTAGCTTGCCAAGGAGCAAGTAGTGCAGTAATATATTCTCCACATCTTTTTTCAAGAAGCTGCTGCCAATCACCTTTTGTTTTCACAAAATTTTGCAGTCTGGGATGAACTGAACTAATTCAGGTCTTCCAAATTTCATAACATAGGATTAGACTGATTAGCCATGAGTGAAAGAATTCCCATTGACCATGGTGTAAGCAATTTCCCTTTCAGATAACTTTGAAAACAAACAATGTTTTTACCAAATGTACATTCTGATTACTGACTTGCGTGATAAAAAGCATAAAAAATTCCCATACTTCTAAAGAATGTCTTAATTTTTCTTTGGAATGAAATTAGGCATAAACTCCATGTTAGGTTTTAGGCTTACACCTGAATACTTCTTTATTATACTTTAACCCATAGATTATATACTAGTATCCAAACTATTGAACAGTCTGCTAGTCTGATACTGAGAAATAACTGGGTGAACGTAAGTCTACCAGTAACCATCCTGAAACAAATTTTTCAACTACAGCCTTAGCTGTTAAACAAGCCCCCATAACAACTAAAGACCAGCCCAAATTTATGTGTTTTCAAGTCTAAGTGAAAAACCTATTTAAACTGCCTTCTTCCACATAAGTGTAAAGCTCTATGCACTTTAACAAAACAAATGAACAAACAAATCTACACTGCCCTAACAGTTCTTGTCTTAGAGGGAGAGAGGCCAGAGAGAAAGAACTGGTCACTAAGATTCTGCTGTTAAATCAAATTATAGAATATAGGCTGAGATATTTCCACAATGAAACCCAGGGTTTGGAGAATAAAATGTAATTATGTCCACAGCATCTTTATTCGACATTTATCCATTAATATAAAAATGGGATATACTCCAAGGACACTCTGAGACATGAAGACTTGAATTCAAACAATGCAAAGATGCCTTTACCCTTCTGAAACTTTAATAAGAAACCTGAAAAAGGTGAATCTGCCAGGTTTAAGATCTCTTTATATTGTACTAATAGTAAGGGGACTGCTTTAGCAACTATGTGAAACTCCTAACTCTTTAACTAAGAGGAATTAACTAGGTCACAATGCATTAAACCATAAGTAAGCCTGAATAAGTACCTTTTAAAAAAACCCTTGAGAACTGTCTTTATGATGAGCCATAGATGCAATGCATGATTTTTTTATCGCTGTTCTATAAGAGACAAAGTGCAAAACCCAAATGAAGAATTACGGTATTATTGCAAAAATTTAGTCATTCATGGATTTGCTATAAAAATTGCACATTTTTTAGGTGTTTTTTATCTGGAATTATATCTCCTGAAGTCACTAAATTTGAAATTATCTCAGCCAGTGGCAGTTTTTTGTCCTGACTCATTCATCCCAGCTATTACAGAAGGTGGAACCCATCACCTCTCCTGCTTGAATGCACTGCTAGATTTGCTTAAGTAGTACCAGGTATACCCTGACTCCAGAGCGCCCTGCTGTGCACCTGTGTGGCAATATATGAACAAGAGTGTTTATTTCTTTGACAATAGATTTTGATGCCTTGCTCTCAATCCCTTGTATTATTCTGCAGCACACATTGGTGTTCTTTTAGACTGTACTGGGGAAAATACTACAATTTATCATCAGCTCAGTTCATATCCAACCCTTCTCCCAAAAGACACTCTTTTTCTTTCTATGGTTGGCTAAAATGTTGTTCTTGATCTCAGATAATACAATATGAATACAAAAATTAATTACTTCCTTGTTTGAAAACCACAAGCAGCAGTCTTGGAAAGCTCTACCTGATTGAAAACACTACATTTTCATGCTAAGCAGAGTAAATGGACTTGGGTCACTTGGAGACCTCAAGAATTAAAAGTCTTTCTCTAAATGAAGGCAGAGACTTGGAATTCTATTCATAATTTCAAGTTTGCCATTCTATAAGCTCCAGGCTACTTTCAGAGCTGTTATTTTCATCCTCAATCAAAAATTTTACACAGCCATAATGTACAAAGGATAACAAAAATGGAGTTATGAAGATAGGGATGCAGCTTGCTCTGTAAGAATTACTCCAACACTGCTATCATCAGAAAACACAAAATCACCAAATTTTCCCACACTGAGGAACAGTCACAATGGGAACTTAATTGATATCACTGTGATTTCTTCTCCAGTTAATTTACTCTTGAAAGCTCACATATCCTATCTGTAACTTAGTCTTCATCACAAGAAACAAAATTAAACATCTCCTCTAACATTACCACTCACATTTAACTTTTTGGATAGTTAACCAGGAGTTCTCACTCAGGACTCTGATAAATGACATACGAACAAAGAATACAAAAAATATTGTCTGGAGAAAGCTTCAGTCCAGGCTTATGACAAAAGATCAGATGAAGCACAAATGAGAGTTGCTCATAGTCTTTCAAAATTAATTAATGGTGTAACGCGACAGAAAGCAAGCCCTTACATGGGTCAGTGTAGCAGCAGGAAGAACCAGACAGAGAAACTTGATGGGATGGTCACTCGCCATGAAGAAGTGGAATAAATGCAGAGAGATTGTTTTGAGGTTTGGGTTATGCTTGCTGCACATTTTCAAAAGTTTAAGAAGAGAGTTATGGAAAAACACATTCACAGAAAGGATTCTCCAGTACTGCAAAAGTTGTCTTGGGTATTCAGTCAAAGTGATGTTGAATCGCAGATAGAAAAATTACGGCTTAATGGTTTTATCGATATCCCTGCTTCTGAGCCCTTACTGTGGTTATGCAAAAGAAAGCAGGAGGCATATGGTTTGTAAGTGAAATGAATTGATTTCTCCTCTATAGATTTAGCTAGTGTTTACCATCAACTGCTTCTGCACCAAGACACTGCTGACTGACTTGACTTCATTGGGAGGCTTTTCTGCATTTGAAGGGCTTTTCTGCTATCAACTTGCATATGCTTGCCAGCAATTCATGATAAGATTGTGATAGATGTGTTGCAGAAATTGAAAGCCATGTAAAGCTAGATAAATGAGAAGTTTTATTTAGAGTTAATAACCTGCCACAGCACCATATAATTGTACTTTTTCCTCTAGAGAAAATCTTCCAAGAACAAATGAAAGGAAAAAAGACTAAACAACTAAACTCCTTTCAAAAACCCTTCTCTTCCTGGACACTATCAATTTCTTGAAGCATGGTCATACCATGGTCTATCAGAAAAAACTGCTGGATAATGTTTAGCACAATCAGCCCACTTCTTACTGTAGAACCCTTCAGTCATGTACATTGCAGCAAATATCATATTACATTGACTGACCATTACCATTACATCTGAAATAACCTTCTTGTCAAGTTCCCGTGCAAAATAATGCACATGTGACAATAATAGCACTTAGCTGGCTCTGGTGTCATTCACTAAGGAAATTCCTTGTAAATCATAGGATAATCGTTCTCAGCTTACCTGTGTTGACTTTGTTGTTTTTCTCCAGGCGCACATAGGTTTGCTAGAATGTTATCCCCAGTCTGATGAGGAATTTGAAAAACTTAGTCATGTCCTACACAGCCTATGAAGATCTAAAACAAGCCACACTATCTGGCTGAACTTACTTTCTTCATCATTTTCTAACCACACCAGATGCTTTTTACTGTATCATTCAGGAAATCTTTTTCAGGAAAAGCTCCTTAGTGACCTCTAACAGGCTGTCATCTTTTTTCTCTATAAGCAATCAAGAAACTATAACAATAGTCATTTTCAGAGTAGTGAGAACCTGGGCAAAATGCACCGTGTATGAGAGGAGATGAAAACAGTGACAGCAATAAATTCACAACCTTGGCATTTTTAGCCTTTCCTGCATTTGAACATTCACCAGCAGGAAAGACTGGGGCTATGCCTGTACAAGACAGCCTTTAACTCACAAAAGTTTTCTAAATTTTTTACACCACTGTGTATGAAAACACAACTGTAGAGAAAACAAGAAAGGCAAGGCAAGAAAAAGAAAGAAAAAGAAAAAGGGGGGGGAAGAGAGAGAGAGAATGGAGAGAGAAAGAGAAAAGAGAAAAGAGGAAGAGGAAGAAAGAGGAAGAGGAAGAGGAAGGGGAAGGGGAAGGGGAAGGGGAAGGGGAAGGGGAGGGGAGGGGAAGGGGAAGAAATATGTATGAGCACACAAGCACATATGCACACCTTTTTCAGAATAGATAATTACCCTATTAAAATTTGAGCCTGGATCTGGCACAGCATATGTTCATCTGCACACTTTCTTGGTCAAAAAGCATCTTCATTTTCAGTTCTCCCTTAAACAGTGAAGTTCTTTGCCAAGCTATTGAGTATTCTGGAACATAGCAGTGCATTATTAAACTTCTGGAAAGGAGAGAGCAAAAGCTAAAGAGCAGCTAAAGAGCAGTGGGGAGACCATATGAGACAAGAGATGCCTTTTCAAAACTCAGTCGGAGGTATAGCATGCATACCAATATTTTGTGCCACACTGGTCAGAAATGGAAGCTACAACCAACTCTAATGGCAAGGAGACCACCAGGTCTAGCAATGGCACCTCTCTGTCTTACAAAGTCTGTTGGCATGCAAGTACCAACATTTCTCTTTCATAGCTTGCTTACAATTTGTAGCATGTCTAAAATCGTTACAAAAACATGCTTCATTTAATTGAAACCTTGTAGTACTTCATCTGAAAGCAGCTGATCCATGTAACAGAAACCTTTCAAAATGTGCCAATGGGAACAAATTTCTCCAACAGCTTAGAATTTTTGTCTTAGGGGTTGTTTCCTTTCCATAGCAGCTGTAGTTTATATGTAGTTTGTTATCAGACTGTAGTTTGCTCTCAAATTGTAGTTTGCATCATACCAGTGACGGTACTGCCAAGCTTTTTGTTACTTCAGAGACAAAAGTGCCAGCCTCAGGTCATTAGCTTCTTAATGCAGATGATGCTTGAAAATCCACCAGAAACTTCACCACAGCATGGAAGTACGCCCTATAATCTCTCATACTGGATTTCTATTCCCTCCCCTTATGCCCACCATTGCCTCAGTTGCCCCAGGGTGGTGTTCTCAATTTTTCTGGAGATTCAGCTGCCTGCTTTCAGCTTCCAGACCAGAGGGAGTTGAACAATTCCCTTCAGGCAACCTATGTGGTCTAGCAGTTCACTGTGTGCAATGCCTTATTGATTTCTGCCATAGCCTCCATAGCTGACTCAAGGATCAGAGGCTCTGGCAATGGCTAACAAGTTTAAACAATTAGTCCCATTTGTAACTACTTGGTGAAAGGCTTGTCAGTCTCAATGTACCTTGTACTGTAGCTTTTAGTGGATTTCTAGTCCCATTCATTTTGCCTCAATGACCTCTACAGTTAATGGGGGTTATTGGAAAATTATTTTTTTTTTCAAAAGCTTTTCTTTCTCTTCCCTGCTTTTTGTTTTCAGAACATAAAAGCCATTTAGGTTGTGATGTTAAAAAACAGCAGCACAGGCAATAATATGTTGCTCTCCAGTGAGAAAATATGTGTCCTTGTGTACTGTGTGTTGTGTCTGATACCAAAAAACATCTTTGTCAATCAGGTGCCAGCAAAGTAATTCATTATGAATAGAAAGGTTTGCTGAGAGCAGTATTATTCTTTTAAATGGTCACATTAAAATCCTAACCCTCTTCAAGGTTGAGAACTTCCCATTAGTATAATTTCACTGTATTAAAACCTTTCTTTCTTCTCTGTCTAACCTTCTCAGAGCAGTATTTTGCAGTTTTGTCATACACACAGTAAAATAACTTCCATGTGAGATTCCTACTACTGAATGGGCCCAATTATGCCAATTTTCATAATAATTAGCACTATAAACTAGAAGCTGATCCAAATAATTTTGGCTGTACTGTTCCCTTAGGTGGCTCTCAAAAGCCCCTCCAAAAGTGGTCTGATGTTCACCATCCTTTTCTTTATTGCAGGCCTAACAGACCTCAATATTTCCCTGCTCTTCACTGCCTGGAGCAAACTTAGGTCTGAAAAATATATATAAAATAATATCTTAGTGAAAAGACACTGCTTACCATCATTTTGTTCTCTGCCAACATTGCAAAGAGATGGTGACTTAAAAGGTTTAAGGGAAGCACCAAGATGCTCCACAGTAAACTTACCAAGCTAAAGATACATCTGTATCTTTCTACTGTCTAAGAACTAGCCACCTCATCTCAGAATCACAGCTGACATTCCATAAAAAGAAGCACATCAGCTGCCCTCAGATTTGCTAAGAGGACATCCACATGGCTGAAGCCTGTTACAACTGAGGTTTGACTACCACAGCAGTTGTCTGGGCATGTATTGCAAGCACTTACTAGTGAACTACGCTGCTGTCCAGACTGAATGCTGACCAGCAGAAGATGCATAATTTCTAGATGCATACTTTCTAGATGCAAAGCTTCCAGGTCCAGAGGAGCAGCATACCAGCTTCTAGATTCTGATTTACTCCCATTTTAGTGTTTGGTCTGTTTCTATCTTTTTTTTCTTGTTGGACCATTTATGCAATTTCTCTATTTCACCCTTTCAGTCTGAACAGAAATTTAGTTCCCTATACCTGTCTTTATCACAAAAGTCTGTGAGGCCATGTGCCCTTCAGTTTATCATGCCCAGAGAACTCCTGTCCCTAAAAGCAATCAGGATGCTTTCAAATGTGTCTCAAAGTGTAGGAAGGAACCTACACTTGCTGTGCTTATGTGTAGAGACAAAAATCTCTCCTGTCTCAGAGGCCATCAGAAGCCACCAACAGTAGTTCCTTTGGTGTCTGCAAGAAGTCTTTTTGGTTTTGCACTCTGATGTACATTCTCTGGAGGCATGGACCTATGTACTTTGGTGTTATCATTGTGCAAGCACTGAAAAATCAACAAGAGATGTGCATTCTACTGCACCTTCTCATCCAGTCAAATATTCATCAAATGCCATTTTTAGCTCAGAACTATTTACAGTGCTTATCCTTGGCACCAGCATGAAAAGTAGCTTGAGCAACACTTGAGCAAGCCTCATTGGCAGAGCAATGCACAGAGATCATCCCTTGCTGGTGGGTACAAGGGTTCTACAAGGGGTGCCTGACAGCAACAATGAATGAACTGTAAGCAGACTCCCAATCTCTCTCATTTGAAGTAAAATGTTTGTCCTTCTTTCCAGTCTCATTACAACCTGCATGAAGACAAGGAAGACCTACAGAGAGAGGGTACAAGGCTTCTTTCCCTTCTCACAAGGAGAAGGCATTGTCCCCAACACACTATTCTGGAAGTCCAAAAAGACATTCTCACTGTATACTTGGTCTGTAGTTCTCCTCTGTGCCCTCTCCATACTCAGGCACTGCCACAGCTCTCTCCTGATCTTTGTTCTTTTCTCAAAGACCTGTTCTGGAGAGGTAAGTGCAACTATAAGTTGTTGCCTTTTCCAAAATCAAGCATGCGTAGTGGGTTCAAAGATAACGTAAGTCCAAGGTCAGAGACTGACAGTATTCTGGAGTTTGCTTCTCCATCCCTGGTGGGCCTTCTGTCCTGGCATTCTTCCTTGACTCTCTGCATTGCAGGAAGGGCCAGTTAACCTTTCAATGTCACTTCCTCCAAGAATAGGGCAAGCAGTGCTCTCAGCAGGGCACTGCAAGGCAGTGAGGGAAATAGAATGCCTAAAGTGGCATTAAAAACAGTATTGGCTTAAAAAGGAATAAACAGCATTTAAAATACCGCTGTTGATGCCACATGCTGAGGTAACTGACACCGCTGTGATAGTTACATTGAGAGACTGAGTATTTTAATACCATCCTTTTCAGCCAAAAAATGTCAATAAAAACAAGTTGATGCTGCCTTCTTCCATGTGGGTGTCTTTCTCATTTTCCATGCCTAGTGACTAACATCCCACCAGCTGAAAATGTGACCATACATAACACAGGCAGAATACATAATGGTCTTCTTCTCAAAAACTAAGGAGCACCTCAAACCCTGGGTGACAATACTTTCCTTCTCTCCAACTAACACAGCTGGAGTTGCTGTGTCCATCCCGGCTCCCTCACTGCCACTGCCCTGGCACAGCACTGTTCACCTGGAGCTGTCTGCAGCTCAGCCATCGTCCTCAGCCAGAGAGGCACCTCTGCGAGGCCATGCCTGCTCAAGGACATCCTCCCCTACACACACACCCTGTCCCTGGCACATGGTGTGAATTTTGGTGTTTTCATCTGCAGAGACAGCAGTTGGATTTGATGGTCCTTGTGGTCCTTTCCAGCTCAGGATATTCTATGATTCTCTACAGCAGCATGCCTGGGGAGTTGGACGTAGCTGACTGACTGACTGCTAGGCAGAACAGTCTGTGCCCCTGCTGCACCACAGAGCTATTTTGTCTCAACACATGGCATTTAGGAAAATCTGGACAGGGAAATAACGATGCATTGAAACAGGCCATATTGTACAGCTATGATAGCAATGTGCAGTCAAGGCCAGGAGCAAGGATGAATTAGACTAAGGGATGGAGGGAACCTTCCCATGCCCGTCCAGGACACTATGGCTATGGTGTCAGGACAACACCAGCAAGAATATTTCAGAGGCTCCATGGGCAAGATTTTACCTCATGAAAGTCAAAAGAAAACAGTATAAAAGCAGTAAAACAAATTAAGGAGTAAGAGAGAGAAAGAGTAGTCAATCATGGTCCTAACAAAACTTGGGTGTATGTGAAATATTACAGAATTAAAAAGAAGCAGCTGAGCTTTATCTCTTCCCTGATCTGATCAGCAGGATCTCAGTGCCAATCTCTGTGCTCCCTTTGCTGTAGAGATACTGCTGGCATGTAGCATCAGAGAAAGGCCTATCATAGAATTTTCCATTAGATATCTGAATTAAGCAAAAGACATGTATAACTGAATAGAGCAGTCCTTGCTGTCAGGGTTCTATAATTTATCTTTAGCTTGTAAATAAATACTTTTGGCTGGCTTAAATTTTCATGCTGTGCACCTTAGTCAGCCTCAGGTCAGAAGAAAGAAACACATTCTGAATGCAGGAGTCACTTAAAACACATTTTAGATGTGACTTTCTCATTGCACCACCAAGGTGAGGTAAGATGAAGTGTTCATTTGCACAAGGTTTTCCCAGAGAATATTTTCTGGCTGTGGTGTTTGCCTTATCTTGAAGTTACAGCACTTTACTTACTTAGGCAGCAGCCATAAAGAGGCATATGTGTAGACAGCATGTCCTTATCTAATCTCCCAGAAAAAAAAAAGTTTAAAAATCCAGACCAAATATGACAGAAGTGTAAAAGATCACAGTCCTACCAAGAAGTACATCAAAGAAAGAAAGATTTAAATACATCTTTTTCTACTAAAACAGGAATACAGAAAATGAGATCTCCACTGTCAGTGATTTTCTTTTCAACTGATTCTTTCTGGGGCTGGCATCTATAGGATGCCATATTATGACTGCTTAATTGCAGCGTGGAGTACAGGAAATTGCTGCTATTTTTTAAAACTGGTGCAATTCTTTGACAGCTTAATACTCTTACAAGCTTTACTTCCACCTAGTTGGATGTGTATTTGTGATAGTAGGAGGAGACAAAGCCACACTGCCTGGTGGAGATATGAGCAGGAAGAGTAACAGCAGAATAACACCCTTTAAAATGGCACTTAAGAACAATTGCCATAAACATGCTCCTGGATTTCTTATAGATCATCAGCAGTTTCACAATGACTGCTGGCAGGATTTTTACACAGCCTTTAAATGAAGGAGATTGTTCTCAAAATTCTGGCAGTCCTATACCCTTTAATTTATTTAAAACACATGGTAAGTATTCAATATAGGCTATCCTACAAGATTTTTTTCTCCTGAGAACACAGAAAAAGAAATACACCTGCTTCTGAGTTTAGCTTTAAAAATCTTTTAAAAATTTTTTAAAAGCCAGAAATCATCCTGGATTACATAGTGACATCTTGTGGAGCAAGGAGAGCACAGCTGTTTGAGAGTTCAGAATCATGATTATTATCAGCATAGCTCCAAAAATGCGTAATAGCACTTTGTGTCTGGCTTTTGATTTTCTCAACAGAGGACTGTTGCTGGATTATCATCAGACCCTGTTCATTAAGCCACCTAAAATGCTTTTTCTGAACAGAGTATTAACTCATAATTAATCATCTCTCATTAATGTAAATTTATCCATGCAGGCATATTTAATCAGAGTTCTTTCATTTTTCATAATATTTTAATAACAGAGCACCAAAAGAGACTTTCAAGATATAAAGTTATATGAAAAGTGTTTATAATCTGAGTCGATTCAAGCAGTTGCATTCTTGACTTTCAAGGAAGTTGAAAAATTACATAATTTGAACCTATGCAATTTCATTATGATTAACCTGAAAACTAGATATACTTATGGAATTTTTCACACTCTGCAGAAATCATTCATGAAAGTGATGTGTTTTCCAACAGGAATATTTACAAACGTAGCACTTAATTCATTTTAGAAACCTCAGCACAGCAGTATATCATCAGAAAAATCAGAAGTGGAAGACTTTCAGTGAATGTTCAGAGTGTTTACGCAAGTAGATGCATTTAAGTATGTGGCAGGTTTGGGGATTATTAAATTTATCTAATTTATTTTTTTTGAATCTTTGCTCCAGAAGCACTATAAAGGTCTGATGTTTTTAATGGTATTGATGGCAGCTGTCTCTAAAAAGACTGACTTGATGTGAATAATAAGCCTGAACTCATTGTAGGCAATTACTGCTACCACATTTCTGACAACATCATTTACACCTTATCTTCTCCCTAAAATGCCAAAAACCAGCAATATGTTCTATCATTCTGTGACAAATTTCCTATTCAAAGGTAAGTCAGACATGTTACGAACAACAGAAACACTTCAGAATCTTCATTAATTTGGAGCTCTGTGAATAAAGCAAACGGGCCTCAAACCTGTTAGCACAAACCCCAGGTAAGTTTGGGGTAAAGCTGTCTCTTTTGCTTGATCGGGACCATCCCAAAGTCTGTTACCTCTGCTCAGATTTAACATGTTAGCTTTCAAGAGTTCTCCTTGCTCTCATCCAATGTGTTTCCCTTTGTGATGTTAGAGAAGTTAATTAACAGACTGCAAGCAGACAACATTTATAAACCATGAATGCTAACAATATCACCACTTGAAGTGGAACGCTAGGTGTTTTGTGCTATATATAGATTGTGATCAGTTTCTATACTCTCATTAGAAATATTCATTACTAAAGCAACCAATTGTTGAAAAAATTGAATGTTTCTCCAGGATTAGTGGCCACCTGGGAGCAGATTAAAGCTTGCTATAAATCCAAGGCCATTAAGACCATTTTGCCCAGTACAAAATTACTTATTCAAGATGTTTGATTTTTCTAATTGAGGAAATGTTTGATCCTTCCAATTAAGGATCTCCCCATGTTTTACAAACAGCAGTGATTTCATAACTCAGCACCCACAGTGGGTAGAGAAGAATGGTTATCCCACTTTCTGATATAATGTAATGGACACACAGAAAAATTAAACAAATTATCAAAAATCCATAGGACATCTGCCAAAGCCTTTTTTTTCCTCATGTGTGTGTTTGTATCCAGGGCAAACAGGGATAATTTTTCTTCCAAGCAAGAGCTTCAGAGTTACAGAGGACACGCTCTGAGCCATTTGTACCACTTTGATCCTTCTTTCAGTCTCACATTTGGCTTATGGTTGTTTCTGGCTGCTTCCCACACACCACTTTCTCTGAGTAAAACAAACACCACATCCATCACTGAGAGAGAGAGAGCTAGCTGATAAATTACCTACTAACAAATATGAATTTTAACAGATTTTAATTTTGGTAAATGGTTAAAGATATCTTTTGTTTTCTCCTCCAACCACTTTTATACTATTTTCCTCCACATAAACAGAGGTGAGAGAGAATAAGACTTGAGTTATGTAAGTCAAACACATACCCAAAATGAAGAACATTCAGTAATGAACAGCTGAGGCCCCTCAGTGGAAAAGAGATTTCAGAAGAGAGTCAGAACTTGTTTATTACAGCCATTCTTCCTCCTTTTCAGGAAAGAGAGAGGGGGTGGGGAACAAACAGCAATGCTTCCCATAACACAATATTTAAAGGAATGGGAGATTAAAAGTGTATATACATAAAGCAGTTGCAAAACTTGTTTCTTTTGACACTACTGTAGCTAGATGAGGGTGATTGTAACACTGGAGTTTATCAATTCTTTTGGCACCATGTCCTGAGGGTCAGAGAAGTGATGAGGAACAAAGTTAAGGTTATTCCTTCAAATAAGATGTAGAAAAGTGAAGTGGAATGAAACAAGTATTTGCTGTAAATTCAGGGGATTAAAGGTGTTTGAACTATTTGGAAATCAAGCACTGGGTCTACACCCTTTCACTGGCTGTCTGCTGGACTGGAGAAATTCATGGCTGCTACAAGTAATTTGTTGTGTGAGGAAGAATATTCCCTGCAACAATTGTTTGCAGTCCTCTATCAGCCCGGAAATGCAGAGGTATAGGAGCAAGTCTTACATCTCACTGAGATGGTTTCCTCCCATCTCTCCTCTGCATTAAATGCAGTACAAAAAGCTTCAATGGCCTGAGGCACGCTTTCTCAAGGCTCACCTACCTTTATAACATGAGCGGTAGCCTCTCCTTACCTGCAAGGTGGATTATAACACTTTAGACATGGATCTTCCTCAACCAGGAGAAATGTAGAAAACATAAACCTCCACAGAGGGATCAAGGGAAGATGGGTAGAAGACAGGCTCAGAGCACTTCTGAACTTCTAATACAGCTCAAACATGTATGACTCAGATAATTAACTACTAACTCCAATCCAAATTCCTGAATCTGTTTTGTGCTACCTGTCCCAGCCGCCACCCCAGGCGAAAAAAAAGGAAGTCTGGATGCATAAACAAGGCAGCCACTGCAATCAGCCCCAAGTCTGGTAGATCATCAGAATTTGTTTAGGCACAGATGAATGACTCAGACAATGCTCACATTAAATTTGCCCTTTGCCACAGGCTGTCTGTAGAGTGGTAAGCTATTTTTACTCTGCTACTATTCTGTATTGCCAACACAATTGTTCAAAATCAAGTGTCCTAAAAGTATAAAGATGTATATAAAAATAATTATTTCTCTGTGTCTAACAACTGTGAAATGTATTTTCTTTCTAGGCTGCCAGCTTCACAGTATAACCTTCACTTATTTCATATCTTTAGGCCTTTTTATTCAGTTACGGGACTTGTGGTACAGATCTGTGAACAAACAACTTCAATGTTTTTTAACAGATTTTTAATTTTTATTATATCTACCCCTGAATTTGCTCCTACTAGCACCTATAGCCTTACACTTGGTAAGATTTTAAGTTTTTTATCTTAAAGTAATTCCATGCTATATCACTTCTGCAATGTCATTTTGGAGTCTCGTTAGGACTGTCAAGGGAAGAAAGACCAACACTGAAAAACAGACCAGAATATAAGTGTTTATGGCATTAAGATACTAACTCAAAAGAGCAAACAGCGCCAGATGTTTAAAGGCAATCTCCACAGCAGAGAAATAGTCATCAGAAATTAGGCATTTGACCTGGTCACCTTCCTAAAAAACTTTCAAGGATGACTGCCAAAAACAGAAGAAAGTAAACTGTCCTAAAAGCAAGAATTTTGTTGTACACATAAACAGAGGTGAGAGAGAATAAGACTTGAGTTATGTAAGTCAAACACATACCCAAAATGAAGAACATTCAGTAATGAACAGCTGAGGCCCCTCAGTGGAAAGAGATTTCAGAAGAGAGTCAGAACTTGTTTATTACAGCCATTCTTCCTCCTTTTCAGGAAAGAGAGGGGTGGGAACAAACAGCAATGCTTCCCATAACACAATATTTAAAGGAATGGGAGATTAAAAGTGTATATACATAAAGCAGTTGCAAAACTTGTTTCTTTTGACACTACTGTAGCTAGATGAGGGTGATTGTAACACTGGAGTTTATCAATTCTTTTGGCACCATGTCCTGAGGGTCAGAGAAGTGATGAGGAACAAAGTTAAGGTTATTCCTTCAAATAAGATGTAGAAAAGTGAAGTGGAATGAAACAAATATTTGCTGTAAATTCAGGGGATTAAAGGTGTTTGAACTATTTGGAAATCAAGCACTGGGTCTACCCTTTCACTGGCTGTCTGCTGGACTGGAGAAATTCATGGGTGCTGCTACAAGTAATTTGTTGTGTGAGGAAGAATATTCCCTGGCAACAATTGTTTGAAGTCCTCTATCAGCCCAGAAATGCAGAGGTATAGGAGCAAGTCTTACATCTCACTGAGATGGTTTCCTCCCATCTCTCCTCTGCATTAAATGCAGTACGAAAAGCTTCAATGGCCTGAGGCACGCTTTCTCAAGGCTCATCTACCTTTATAACATGAGCGGTAGCCTCTCCTTACCTGCAAGGTGGATTATAACACTTTAGACATGGATCTTCCTCAACCAGGAGAAATGCAGAAAACATAAACCTCCACAGAGGGATCAGGGGAAGATGGGTAGAAGACAGGCTCAGAGCACTTCTGAACTTCTAATACAGCTCAAACATGTATGACTCAGATAATTAACTACTAACTCCAATCCAAATTCCTGAATCTGTTTTGTGCTACCTGTCCCAGCCGCCACCCCAGGCGAAAAAAAAGGAAGTCTGGATGCATAAACAAGGCAGCCACTGCAATCAGCCCCAAGTCTGGTAGATCATCAGAATTTGTTTAGGCACAGATGAATGACTCAGACAATGCTCACATTAAATTTGCCCTTTGCCACAGGCTGTTGGTAGAGTGGTAAGCTATTTTTACTCTGTTACTATTCTGTATTGCCAACACAATTGTTCAAAATCAAGTGTCCTAAAAGTATAAAGATGTATATAAAAATAATTATTTCTCTGTGTCTAACAACTGTGAAATGTATTTTCTCTCTAGGCTGCCAGCTTCACAGTATAACCTTCACTTATTTCATATCTTTAGGTCTTTTTATTCAGTTAGACTTGTGGTACAGATCTGTGAACTAACAACTTCAATGTTTTTTAACAGATTTTTAATTTTTATTATAGATTCTTATAAACATTGTATTCAGAATCTACCCCCTGAATTTGCTCCTACTAGCACCTATAGCCTTACACTTGGTAAGATTTTAAGTTTTTTATCTTAAAGTAATTCCATGCTATATCACTTCTGCAATGTCATTTTGGAGTCTCGTTAGGACTGTCAAGGGAAGAAAGACCAACACTGAAAAACAGACCAGAATATAAGTGTTTATGGCATTAAGATACTAACTCAAAAGAGCAAACAGTGCCAGATGTTTAAAGGCAATCTCCACAGCAGAGAAATAGTCATCAGAAATTAGGCATTTGACCTGGTCACCTTCCTAAAGCCTTTCAAGGATGACTGCCAAAAAACAGAAGAAAGTAAACTGTCCTAAAAAGCAACAATTTTTGTTGTATTCACTTTTGGTTTTTGTTGTATTCACTTTCACTTTCTGTATTCCTCATTATATCACTTCTACTAACCATCATAATTTTTACTTCACAACTGTCTAGAATTCTTTCCACTTTTCTGTTCATTGCTCTTTCTTTTACCTGCCCTTTTCTTTCTTAAAAAAAAAATTCCCCTCATGTATCCCTTATCACATTCATGGCAATATTCTCTCTCCTAGGACCTGCTTTGCTTTTCAGCCCCATTTCATTCTTCCCAATGACCCTGCCTTTTCTTCCCTTGCCTCAGGTATTGACAAGGGGATCACTTTGCCTGCAGGGAAAAGAAATGGGGTGAAGGAAGTGACGTGACCACTCCATGGATGCATCTAAGCCATTCCAGCTGTTTGTCCCTCACACAGGCCAGCTGCCTCCTCACTGTCCTCTGAAACTGTGTGGCCCTTTTCATGCTTCTCCCTCACATGACTACTGTCTTTCCAGATGGAATTTTATCCTTAAACACTGTTACGGGGCAGGGACCAGCCACTTTTTGATGTCGTAGGCATAGCAGAAGCAGAAGGCTGTAAAAGCAGGCTTTTGGTAAGACACATGAAGTCTCTCCTGCAGAAGTTGCACTCAGTCCCTTGAAGGTGACAGATGTTTATTAAGGGTTTCCCTCCTTTACTGCACATAGCTAGGCCTCCCTGGATAGAAGAAAAGAGAAACCATTAATATGTGAAATAGAAATTGAAAATAATTGAATCCATTTGAAATGGACTTGAAATTTTCTTTGGAGAAAGCGTATCAAGAAGAGCCTGCCACTGCTACACTGCCTTTTACTTTTTAGTACAGGTGATGGCTATTATGCAAAAGAAATGGCACTCAAATGGTTATTTTGGAGATGGAGCAAAAACAGAGAAAGACAGTCCTCCTAAATGGAGATAATGTCGTCATGGAAAAATGACTATGCAAGAACATATTCTCACTCTAAATATTTGCAACTCTGGAAAACTTTCATTGAGTATACAAAATCAACATTGTTAAGACATTCAATAGCTCTGCCTTCCTTCTTATTGCACTGAGATCAAAAGGCAGACTGTGTTAGTCATTGGAGAGAATTTCTCATACCTTTCTAGTTAGTTAATTAACCAGAGTGCACTGAATTCATTTTCACTGTGATCTTAATTTGAAAATATGCCAATGTTCTGCTTTAGTGAGTATTTCCTCATTTTACAAATCTCATTCAGCACACAGGGACAATTCTCATTTCCAGTGAAACTAAACCTCACATTAATCTTTATCTGGATTCAGAACCGAACTCCTGGCATTATGTGATCTGCTTAACTAGGAGAGGAAAGATTTTTAAACAAATTCCTAAGGTCATACTTGAGGTGGGCACAACACATCTGAACAGTTTTTCTTTAGGAAAAAGTTGTAGCTAGCCTTGGCCTAATAGCAACAAAAGAAGAAAAAATACAGCAGCTCTTCCCTGTATACCCCAGTACACCTGAGGATACCTTTGTTGGCTGTAATTCAGCTGCATATGGCTATGGCAAAGTTTGCAATAGGGAATCTGGTTTACCCCCTTTTCTGAGTAGATAGCTAAGCCACAGTCTAGCAATATCTACCAGGAACACTGGAAGCTCCAGGGACTCCTGCTGCCAAGGTTGGCAGCTGAGATTATATTTACAGAGTATTTTTTGTACCAGCAGAGGTCCACTAGCTAAAACACTGATGCGCACAGATTCAGGTTGACCAAGGATAACTGAAGCCTCTAAGCAACTTTTCTTACTACTTAAACCAAATAAAATTATGGCACAGGACATATCAGAGGTCAATAACTGTTTTAGATGCCTGGACCCCAACAGACACAGCAGGACCTCACTCTTTAACTGGCTTATAAATGTGCCCTTGAAACCTCAGCAAAATAAGAACAGATGTGTACAGCAGTTGTTGCACAGAAAAGACTGTGGTAAAAGAAATGGGGGAAAAGACAGACATAATGGAAATGATTGTGCTTCAGCATGATACTTTATGAGTTCTGGGTCCACTTTCCAAAACAAGATATTAGAAATTGGTGCAACATGTACAGGTTTGAGCTACTGACAATGAGAGGAATCCTCCCTCCACCCATTGGCTCCTGGCCCATCCTGACAAAAAAATTCAGAACTGGGAAGAAACATACGGTCAGAAAACTGGCAAAAGAATAGTCTTTTTATTTCAACTGATGAGCTGTAGACATGTAAGTCTTACTATCATTCATTTATAAGCCAGTAGCTAAGAGAGAGATCACATTTGTAATTTAGATGTTAAAGTGTATGGGTGTTTTTCACCCTCCTAAAGTAGTGTTTTCAATGCCTTAAATATTTCAAGTTGTCTCTTCAAAATTACACCAGACATCTGGGATAGCTGACTGTTCTTGCTAATTAATTCTTATGTTTAGTGCTCTGCTGTTGTCACCATTTGTTCATGGACTTTTCATTATCATAATATTTGTTTATCTGACTGAAAGCAAACAATAACATTTTGAAGTACAGTACACTAAATGCAGCTTCCAGTGCAGGCAGAAAAGCATACATGAAAGTCTCTTTAGGAAAACATGTGCCTGCCAAACCACATGCAGCGTTGCCTCTAAATGAGTAAATTTAGGTAATTAACACAAAGCTAAGCCAAGGAAATACAACAGGAATGAGCTGCCAGGCACCAATTACCTGTATAGCTAAAAAATGGGAACTAGAATTCACAAAGGATTCTAGTTTCGAAGTCACGGGGTACGTTCAGCACTTTTTTTCAATAAAAAGCCTCTCAGCTCTCTCTTATGGCCAGTTTTTCCTTCTGATAAAGCAAGACTGGTGACAAATGCAGAAACAGATAAAGTGGTTTCAGTGGAGCTAAACACCTGCAAACTCACAAACCATACTTTGAAGCCAAAAGTGACTCTTGCAATAGGGCTTAATAGTTAGAAAGTATTGCACATTCTTAAGGATTATAGTAGAATGGAAGTTTAAAGAACATTCCTCACCATTCGTGGAAATCTGAGACCCAGGAGAGCCTTCCTGCAATGTGCAGATATAAAATCTATCAGTATGGTAGTAGAAAACATAGTCTTTGTGGTATCTGCTATGGTGGCACGTGCTGCAGACCATTCCTGCAAAGCTGCATGGGAAGGACTGCAGATGTCTCTTCTGATACATGGTAGTCCACACTCAGCCATCATAGGCCAGGATCACCAGGTATCATCAAGAAAAAATAATAAAATGTTCTGTTTGTTTTATACTGCATGCCAGACTATACTGGTTCCTAAATTCAGGAATTGCCCTACCCACCTTTCATTGAAGTGATTTCACCCAAGCACTAACATCGTGATCCTTCTAAGAAAGCCTGTTTCTGAAATGATATCTAATTGGAGAGTGAAAAAGCAAGGTCCCTTGATGTTTCCCATGACATTAACAGAGAAATCTCAAAATTTCTTCCTAAAACCAGCGACCTCCTCAAACACTAAAAAAATGAATAAAACTTCTGAATAGCTTCTCCACTATGTTTAAATACCCATACTTAGGAAGCTAAAGCTTAAATAATCCTGTTACCTTTAATAAGGGCTTTTCAAGTAACATAGGTCAAAGTCCTCTCCTTGCTTTATCCAATAAGGATTCTCCATCAGACTCCAAAATCCTTCTTCTCTATTCTTCCTTCAGATTTACAAATATGAGTTGTATAATCACATAGGCAGAGGAATCTTCCTTATCAGATTCATTCACATTAGATTGGAGGAAATATGAGTGGAAAAATCAAAACAAACTTAGCTTGTTTTTTAGTTGCATTTAAAAATAAGGAAAATTATTCCTCAGCTTGCTCACTCGACCACCAAATCCTAAGAGCTCTCCTAGGAGAAATGCACATGGAAACCTGGTTCTTCTCTTATTTACCCTGATTCTGTATTGATGTAATTCCATTGACCTTGAACAAGTTATTTTAGACTTATGTCAGCAAAAATGAGTGGAGATAGGAAAAAAGACTGTTGGGCTGAAACCATTATTCACATACTCAAATACAACCATGGGCAAATTTTACAGTCTCTTTCTCCTCTGTAAAACTCAGCAAAATCACTGATAGTCAATCAGTTCCCCAAGATTTATGAGGACATCTCTGATATCACATTAGAAGCCTAGAGATATGCACAGAAAGGTACAAATGAGCAAAACCCCCTGGGAATTACAATACACCTTACATGTGAACCACCAGAATTACAAACTCTACGTAAGCAGTGCGATAAGGAGGAGCAAGGAGACTGACCTTATTGCAAGAGAGAATAGATAGGATCTTGGCAATGAAGAATTAAATGTAAAAATTAAATTGCTAACACTTTTTTTTCCCTGTAATTATATTAATTTATTTGCAATTATTCACTTCAATAACACTGATCTCAATTAATTCATTTGGTATTAATGCTGCTATGAGAAACACTTCCAAAAGAGTTCCCCTGTAATTCAGAATTATTTAAATATACCATTAAACCAAAATGTGGTCAGTTCATTTCTGTTGTTATTTGCAAGATCTATTGAAAAAATATTTCCTTCCATTCAGCTCTCTGAGACACTCATCAATCCTGTAGTTTCTATGTCAGAGCATGCCTCTCATTTAACCTTATTCCTTGTTCAATTTTCATCCTGATGCATTAATATTAAACCATAAATAAATGGCAAATGAACATTGCTTTGGCTCCACAAAAGAGCGATCATTAAAGAAACCTCTCATGAGGTATGAATCAGAGACAGGAAGCCCTTACTATTTTTTCACTCAAACTTCCCTGGCTGAGGAACTGCCTGCAGGAGCATGCTCCACTTGTATTTATGTCTGGCCTTACTTTTTCCTTCTCAAACCATTTTTGCCTATTTCTCAGTAGCTTTTGTAAAACATACCCAGGTGTACCCAGGCAATAGACAATATTTTTACTGACTATTACTGTATGATTTTATATAAGTCTGTTCTCAGGCAATAATGTAATCCAGAATGAGGAAGCATGAAAACAAGAAGGAAATGAAGGCAAAGAACACAGGCACCCTGACGTGAAAAACATGTCTAATTAATAAAGTGAGGTATGCAGAGAATTTAAACCATTTATCCTAGTGACCCCTGCAGAAGATAGAGCAATGAGACTGGCAAGTTTATGTTTAGCATGCAGAGATGCACATTAATTTTTGCTGCTTCTTTTGAACAGCTCAAAGCAATTTTCCATAACCTACATCCCTGCATAACCATCTAATGCTTCTGAAAATCAGTGAGAAGGTGTAAACCATAACAGGATCTGTTCTTTGTTCTTAATATTCCAAACACAGATTCTGTTTCCTATCTTTTTACTTTATTTCATTTGCTTCATTTTGTGTTCTGTGTCTTGAAGGAGTCAGAGAAGTTCATGTGTCCTTAAACAGAGATAATTCCCTTTGAACTAACAGAAGTTGCTGCCCTCACCACTGTGATAACCCAGTTGAATACAGTCTACATTACAGTTAAGATTCGATGTTTTGTGGGTTCCAAATCTCTGCAACACAGAATTTTATGTCTTATCTTCAGGTCTGGAGTACTTTTAAGTGTTGTAAATCAGGATTGGTTCACTAATTCCACTTCATCTGCACAGGTCTACACAACCAGACAGATGCAATGTTTGCTTGCTGAAAAAAGAGGGAGGGAGGGAGGCAGGCAGGCAGGAAGGGAGGAAGGAAGGAAGACAGGAAGGTGGGAAGGGAGGAAAGGAAGAAGGAAATTAGTCACTTGCATGTCCTATTTTACTATTCAAGATATTAATGCCATTGCTGAAGTCATTAGAGCTTGGTTGTTGTGAAACTCAAATACAGAGAGAAGTGAACAGGGTTCATATCAGAATTAAACCTTGATCAAATGCAGGAGTCCCACATTTCTAAAGAAAACCATGACATGGCAGAGCATAACCACATGTTCAAAACCCAAGGGACACATTTTTCAGGAGCCAATATCCAAAGAGATCATCATGTGCAAATTTCTGCCATCTCAAATCTGAGTCCAAAGAAAATAGCAAACAGCAGATGTTGCTACTGGCATAAGTACATCACAATCTATGGGTTGCCCTCCAGATTCAGGGTGTTCATGATGTCCTTGAAGACTGCTCTAGAAAAGGAGTAAAAAAGAGAAGAGGGACCAGAACAGCAGTATAACTCTAAAATCAATAGCACATAAAATCATAAAATCATTTTTGCAGAAAAAATAACATGCTGTAAATCACATAATACCTTGGGCCCAGTCCATGGTGACCTAGGCAACTATTGATTTCTGCACAGTTTATGCTGACATATCATTAGCTAAAAGCCCAGTCAAGAATTCAGAAAGAATGCTAAAAGTGTTAGATTTATCCTGGCTGTGGCATTATTAACAACAGCACCTTGTGATTTATACTGGTGTGAGAGGGAAAAACCCTGTAATACAGACACAGAACAACTGAGCAGCCAAAAATCATGAGAACAGTAGGCTCTCTTTGCTATAAAGCTAACACTCAGAAAAACAAAAACATATGTTATATGAATTTTCATAATTTTTGTTTGAACAAGGGGATGAATAAATGAGAGAAAATAACAGCTTAAGGTGGCAAAGGAAAAAGAAAACTGACTCAAGAAAAACCAAAACTAATGCCAGGAATAATTTCCCATCTCTGAAATCTGGTTAGTCTTGGCCTAGCACCCAAAAAAAGACTACATGAAGTTCATGGATGTGATGTTGAGAATAATCTTGAATCATCAGAACAGTAATATCTGCCTTATCGATTACTTCCAGGATTAGAAAAAGAAAGAAATGGCTCAACAGTGTTGAGCAAAAAAATATTGCACAGCATGCTTCTTGTTAAAGCCAAATTAATAAGACACCTTCAAAGAAATGAGCTCAGAAAATAAGAGAGAATTGTGCATAGTCTTAATCAAAAGCCTCTACAGTACCAAAATAAACACAAACTGACTCCCAAGGCAACCTAATCCCAAAACTCCCTGTGCCACCTGATCGCTACTGCATCCACAACACACAAAATAGCCCCAAAACATGTATCCATGTAAAGCCTCAGGGATGATCAAGAAGGATTGAGCTCATATCTTCTACGTGTTCCTATTCCCTCCCAGACTGCAAAATTTAGAACACAGTTATCAATTAGTGTAATGGAGGAAGGAAAAAAGAAAGAAAACAAAAATAGCAGGTCACCTGTAAAACAAAAGAAGAAATTATGTTTAATGTACTAATATTTCATCTTTGACAGGCAGTACAAAGAAACAATGCAACTAGAAAGTAAAAAGTAGCAAAAGCAAACACTTTTGCTTTTCTAGTATTCCTTCAAAAGGGGAAAGGATGTCTGTAAATTCAGATAGAACAAAAAAAGTGTTCTACAAACACAGAAGTATGTCGGGTAAATTAATCAATGTAGCTATTTCTTTAAAAGGTCTTTCTTTGAGATGCTTAAATCAAAAAGCAAACAAGCCATCTTGTCCCTTGAAGTTTATTGCAGCAGCTTATCAGCAAGGAGGAAATAATATGTGGAAGAAGAAAGGAATATTTAAAGTAAAAGACCAGCACTCTCAATCAATAAATACTTTATTTATAAGTATAGAGGGATGCATAGTCCTGCTTCAGTTTGGAAATCTAATTTCAGTTTTGAGACAGGATGTGAAATTTTATTTTTTTAAACCTTGATACTACTTTCTGTTGAAGCTGCTGCCAGTATATTTGTTTAAAAACTGTTTGAACTCTATTTCTACCAAATACACAGTATTTTCTAGGTGTATATCAAGCATTTCAACATTGCCATCTCTCTTAATAGAAATTTTCAGGAATTCCAAGCAATGCAGAAGCCCTCTTTAACAGTGTGGATGTTGCAAAACAAATAGTAGCCCAAAAGATAAAAGTCACACTCTTCCTTTCTGGTAAGAACCTCTGAAAAGCTGGATTCTCCAAGGTATCCCTCTTCTGCAAACCAAGCAACAGTGACAGTGGAGTTACTACAAACAACAGTAAACAATATTCATTACCTTTTGGGGATTTAAATAGGTTGAAAATAAATATTGGGATAAATATAATATTCAGATTATAAATTATTAGTTGAAGTGTCCTTAAAACAAACATTGATTTTTCTAGCTTTACAATTTAAAAAAATTATTATATTTAGCCACACAAACATTGTTACTGAAAACAGAAAGGGAAAGGATGTAGAATAAATAGCTCTAAGACAGGCTAAGCAAATGTTTCCACAGTGGTATTGTTGTTGCTTCATATGTATACTGGGTAAATGTTTAAACTAAAAAGATAGTACTAATTGTCACAGGGAAAAATCAAGATCCATTTTTATGCAAAAGTCCAAGAAATGAGGTTGAACTTTGGATCTGGGAGAGAATTCTAGGAAGATTAACACACCAGTTAAGTCAGTTTTAAAACAGAGATTATATTGTATCCAGATATTAATGGCTCTAGCTGCCAGTGAGTTAAAAAGAATGCAGAAAGCAATGTATTTATCTATAGCAAAAATTATTTTATACATTATTTGCAAATTTTGACATGGATTGTGACATTCAAAGAATCATAGAATGTTAAGGGCTTGGAATGGACATTAAAGATCCCTTAGTCCCAACTTCCCCTGCCATGGCCAGAGACACCTCCTACTAGACAAGCTCCATTCTGCCTCCTATTTCTTCTGAAAAATGCAGGAATATTTCTTCACCAGATACAAGGAACTTCTATAGATAATACAGATCAACTGCCAAACTAGCAATCTCCCATATGGAAATGGTTGTTTCTTACAAAAGCCATTTTGTGCACTTTAAAGGATGCTGGTTTTCCTCTGATTCTTTGTTTCATCTTTTCATTAATCATCTAATTCAGGATCTCCTTTCTAGCAAGTGCTAACTAAGAGAAAGGTATTTCCAACAGTATATAAGTTGTTGGGAGAAGTTCAGAGAACAATCCAAATGCTCAACTACCAGAGGAAGATGCCACAGGAAAGTTCATCAAAATTTAAAGCCTGGGAGAGCCTTCCAATGCAGTTTGGAGCAGAAACTTGCCAGTAACTTTGCTATTTTCTATTTAATGTATAGCCAGTATTGACAGTCATAGTGTCTATTAAATTGTGTTATTAAAGTGTACATGGTGCTCTGCAAAATCACAAGATGAAAACATTCCCAGATTCCAATTATCTATCTTATTCAGCAGGCAATAGCTCATGTAAGAGAAATGACTGTTAAGAAAAGAGGTGATAGGAAGACTTACTGCTAGTCTTTGCTGGAGCAAAGAGATAAAGGCAAAGGTTGAAAGCAAGCACAGGGTAAGATAACATTAGGTGCTGACAAGAACTAAGTCATAGAGCACTTTGAAACAATAGGTCTTATAGATGCAGTCCTAAGGCAAAAAAGCAGAAATGGAGGAGTGATCAGGCAAATCAAGAACTGAAGAGTCTGAAAAGTGTCTTTTTCTTCCTGAAGTAGAAAAGCAGGAAGGAAAATGAGAGGCATTGAAGGGAAGGTATGGTGATGAGAGAGATGGAAAGATCAAAAGGAGACCTGATCAGCAAAAGACATGGAAGCAGAATTTTAGAGTGAAATAGGTGTCTGATTTCCCCTCAAATACCTCTAAATGCATGCCAAGGTCATGCCAGAAACTCTTAGATTCAGATAAAACCACCTGCTTCTTAATTTTAAAAAAATCAGTTTGTACAATGAAAAGATAGTGAACTGAAAAAAGTAGGGAAGGTCTTTGGGGTAAAAGCAGGAAACCAAGCCTACTCACTATCATGGGAAGTATTTATGGATTACCTGGTTTTGCCCAAGATTTTTCAGACAGAAGTACATACATATTTACTATTTAAAGCTTCCATCATAAATGCAATCCATGGGAAACTGCACCTACATGAACAGTAAGCCCTTACTTTGGTTCACAGTGAATATATGCAAAGAGGACACATCTTCTCTATATAGCTACCTAGATATTCCTTATAAATATTAGGAATCTCAGAAAAAATACAGACCTTCCTCATAGTCTCCCAAGACAGAATTATGAGACAGAAAGAGAAATACATGTCTAGGGAACTCTAGACATCTGGTAGTCTTTTAAAGTCAGATTTATCATATGTATAAATATTGCTGCTATGTACCTTCAATGTGTTTTCCAAAGCTTTCCTGCCTATAAACAGACAGTTTATCTCTGGAAAAATATTCCATAATATTTTTTGCAATTTTAAGTACCTAGAACAGGTACCCAGTGACCCTGGAAATTCAGAGGGCAGCACAGATTTTGGATTGGCAAGATTGAAATAGGACTCTATTTTGACATTCAGCCTTTTCTTTCTTTTCGTTCTTAGTAATTTGAGAGTGGAAGAGTTACAGACAGTGTAGATTTTCTATGGAAGGATATTCCTGAATGAAAACACAAATGACTGGAAATATTTTCATTGGCAAGTATGCCAAAAAATGGTTTTACACAGACACAGAAATAATCTTCACAACAGATTTCCATGTTGCCCATGACAAAGCTAAATCCAGCACGTCTTTAAAAATAGGTGAAGAGTTGTTTACATGCAAACTTTAAAATACACTGACATAGACAAAGAGCAGCAAAGCAGAGCAGAGAGACACAAGTATTACAATCAAACATAAACCAAATTGTAAAGAAACGTACATTTGAGCAAATAAGACATAAAAGTCCTGAACATCTGAGGTCTGGAAATTATCAGGAAATACCTTGCTCAATGCAGGGGGTTTGAATTAGATGACCTTTACGGATTCTTTCCAACACAAAATATTCTTTGACTCTATGATCTTAAAAGCCTAGATCTAAGTCCTAATATTGTAGAAAAAATTAGCAATGTTATCTATGTACTTCTAATAGTACAGAAATGCATCTTTAAAATTTTATCTTGAGAGTAAATTTGAGATAGACAGAGAGGGATTTGTTTTGACTCCTCCAACTATGTCTCCCATAGCATAAAAATTTCTATTAAGAGGAAAGAGGAAAATGGGATAAATAGTATAGATGTTATTGTTGGAGCACAGGTAAAGGGCAAGCCCAGTGATCTCATAACTTGAACCAGACAGATCAGTTCTTTGATGACCACACCCTCCTGACTACATTCTATTTCACTTTGCACAAGGAACAGAGAAACCTAGAGAGCAGTTTTATACTGTGTGGCTCTTGACGCAGATCATCTTCAGTATCCTGTTCATGAATGCCACCTTCAGCTTCCAGCTTCACTCTTGCACACATACTATTTATTCCCATTATGCAAATACACATTTTGCAAGCATATGAAAATGACTGCTTTCAAATATATGTGAATTATACTGAAATTATCAGTGGACAACTATTCTCTAGCAATATGAATGTGTGTGACTTTCCTTTATCAAATGAAATCCACTTTACTGATAACCTTAAAGAATCAACATTTTCCTGATGTTTACATATAAGATAATTCTATGCCTCCATCTGATTAAAGAACATAATTAGTACCTATTCTGTTTTTTTCTAACATTTTTTAAATACCTGTTCTTTATGGAATTCATTTCACCTCATTTTGATCTCATTTCAATTTGAGCAGGTTAAAATTTCAAAATTAGTGCAGGTTTAATAGATTTAATTTTTCAGATTGGAAAATTAACTTGGAAAAAAGGCATTTTGTCCAACTTTGCAAGAAACTTTGAGAAGATGATTAAAAACAACTAATATGGAGAGCATGAGTTTGAAGTACTACATGACAGCCCCACCAGAACTAAATTAAGAGAGAAGGATCTGGCCATGGTCCTAACACGAGAGTCCAGAATACTACAGCAAGATGGCAGTCACAAAGAGATGTTCATATAACCATAGATATATTTACAGGTAACTTTTTTCCTTAGGGACAATGGAATGGAATGGAATGGAATGGAATGGAATGGAATGGAATGGAATGGAATGGAATGGAATGGAATGGAATGGAATGGAATGGAATGGAATGGAATGGAATGGAATGGAATGGAATGGAATGGAATGGAATATTACGTGTGAAAGGGATTTACAATGTTCTACTGCACTAACTGCCAATGTTGCCATATTGTCTTAAATGCACAGAAGTTTAATTTGCAAACTGCCATCAGGCTCTCTCTTGTAAGTGAGCTCGCTCTTCTGCAGAAAATGTGTTCTATCCCAAACGGCCCTGCATCTGTTGACTTTGTAGGAATAGACCAGGCAAATCACCACCACTGCCCACAGGAGTGAATGCATTTCTTTACATGCACCTTACCTGCCTACCTTTAAGTGCGATGTGTAAAGACAAAGGTGTGTGCAGTCTGGCATACCAACATGACAGTGCATCCATCCCCTCCATGAATGTTCAAATGTCAGTGTCAACTTAATCAAAAAATGGAATTTATTAATAACCAAAAGGCCAGCCTTTAACACGGTTTTTAATCTTCACGTGGTTATGCAACAGAAATAAATACAGCATCTTCACAATGTACTGAGTACCAGTTTGGCAGGTTAACAGGTGTGGGACAAGTGAATGAGGAGTAGAAATGCTACTTATCAGAGAACATATTGAAGAGAAAGCTCATTTTTCATAAATTATGGGCTTTTTATTGCTGGTAATGGAGAGAATATTAAAGTGAAGTCTATATTTCAGAAATGGGAAGACCAAATGATTTAAAACGTGGTTTATAATGACCTGCCTGGGAGTGAAGAATCAATTTCTTTTACAGCAAGAATCTGTTAATATCATGGAAGTGAGGAATATAAGACAATGAGGAAAAGAAAGGACAGATCCTTTATCCCATCTATATTTTCATATGTTTAATTACAGATACCGCTGTCATTATTTCTGTACTATTTTTTAAGCAAAGAAATTATTCTTTAAAAAAATAAAAGAAACATGCTTAAAATTTATAAAATACTATTAAAAGAAGTGTGGTTACAATGTTTTGCAAGCTGTCTTTTTATTAACAAACCATAGGTGGTACATTTCTTTCAGAAATTTAGCCCACTTAATTGGACTGATACTCTTCTGTAATTCTGAAAATTATCCCCAGTACAATAGCTCACTTTCCTTATGGCAATATAGGTCAAACTGTCAGTACCAAAAGCTCTTTAATGTGATTTTTGTGTCAGCACTGGGGGTGCTGGATTCTCCTTCCTAAAGTCACAATACTGATCTTCACACTAAAGCACACTGAGTTTTGACAACGTTCTTGCTCTTTTTCAGGCATTAGAGAAAACAGAGGCCAGAGCTCACCAGCACTGCTGCTTGCAGTGTGCTCTGCAAGTCAAAGGTCTGCCATCCAACACCAAGATTCACCTCTTCAACATCCCCTGACATTCCTGCACTGTTGCATGTGGACGCTGTCTTCATCTCCTGACACTGGTGGGTTCAGTGGGTATCTTGCACCAGGGATAATCAGGTTGCATTCATCCTGATGACTCAGCAGACACCACAAGCAGAAGCGGCCAGACCTCTTCCTCCAATACCAAAAGGTACATCTAGGAAAACAGAGAACTACACATTATTCACTATCTATTTCCCTAACTTCTGTTTCCTTCTGATTTTTCATAATTTTCATACTGATCAAATCACATTTTCTCCAATAATCAGTATTCCATAACTCTTTCCTACTCTGAATCATCAATTTTTTAATGCATTGAGACAAGATTGAAGGAAAAATGTAGTCTTATTAATGATAGGGGATGTAAAAAGTCCTGGGCCCACACACCACCTTCACAAAGGACATCTGAGGCACATAAAACTGGCCTTCCAAGCAACATTGAAACAGAACAAAGTGTTATTTCCACAGCATTGTGGGTCTAAGCAGAGAGACAATTAAACGCTACTCACAGCACCTGAGTCAGATCTGATGACCTTTGTGCAAAATTCTGCAGGAGAATTTTTTAAGAAATTATTTTATATTAAATAATAGATTTTACAGATATTGTATGTTACCTTATTAAATTCCCTACTTCTGCATGCTGTAAGGAAGCATAAGGCAAAACAAAACCATCAAAAATTGTGTAAGACAATGAAAATCTTCTTTATGGTGGTCAAACAACAACAAGTCTGTCAGAAGGATATGTATCTGTCCCTGTCCTGAGCAAATAAAGAAGAATTGCAGTGCCTCTTTCCACACATAACAGAGCTGCAGAAAAGGCTTTACAGAGGTACAATACTCTGCAAGGTTCTTTTTATTTTTACCTCACACTCCCACGTCTTTTCAAAAATCCAAAACCAGCTGTAAAACTCCAACCATACTGAGCATTAGATATGTAAAGCTGACATTCTTGCTAGGCATATGTTTCTAATCATTTAGTTTACCCCTGTGCATTTCAAAAAGTTCTGTAAATTTAAAATTATTAATATAAATCTATAAATTGCAAATGGCAATCATCAGGATATCAAAAGCAGTGTGTAAATATCTTGTCTAGTTGTTAAAACAACTAGAAAGCAAAGACAGTATTTATATAAGCTAATTTTTTCAGGAATACTGCTCACAATAGCATCATGTTAGCATGTAAAACAACTTCATGTTTTATAAAAGATGCTTATTTCCTAATGAGACATAGGAGACATATCTTGCAGGAAGTTTTCAGTGAAGAAGACATTTAAGGAGAAGAATGAAGGCTTAATATTACAAAGAGATTGGAGTTCAGCCACATGCAACAGTGCAAAATTCACCATCTCCCAACAAAAACAGATCACAGCAATGACAGGTTAGAGTAGGTCAGATCCTAATCACATGGCAGTACCAAAACTTGATGCCATTTAATGGGTGCATTGGTTTTGCATGGCTTGGGCTTTAGTGGGGAGCAAAGAAGCCAGCCACAGAAGTGATTTTCTGTAAGAAGCTTCCTCCATGCCTGGCAAAGCCAATCTCCAGCTGGCTCTAGGTTAGACAGGCTGCTAGGCCAATCAGAGAAGTCACTTACACCTCTGTGATGCCATATTTAAGAAGGAAATAAAAAGTTCTTCTTTTCCGAGGGATGAGGACGTGCCGTGGCCAGGGCCACCTGCTCGCTGCCACCTCAGCAGGGCCAGCAGTGAACTGTGCCTGCCTGGTCCCTTCTAGCCTGCCATGCCACGGACAGAAAGGCAGGGGCGGTGCAGCAGCTCCTCTTTCCCAGCACTGCCACACAGCCACGTGGCTGCCATGGCTGCAGACATCTCGGCAGGAACTGTGCCTGCCTGGCCGCTTTTAGCCAGCTGTGCTGTGGGCAGAAAGGCAGGGACAGCGGTAGTGGCGTCTCCTTGCTGGCGCCCCACATCAAGAGAGGAGCTGAATGGTGCCAGCACCGTGGTGGCCAGAACTGCCCACACGGTGCCAGCGGGCCACGTGGCCAGTAGCAGAAATATGGTGAGTGACTCTTTGGCATGGAGCCAGATGAGATCAGCCTTTCAGCACTGCAAAACCCCATAAGAACTTTTGATAGAACTTGAGAGCAAAGAAACTTACTGACAAAAATTCTGTTCTAAGTCAGAGAAAAGGAAAAGGTGAAGACACCTGAGGAGAACCAAAATGGCGGCACTGAGGTCAATCAAGAAAGAGGGAGAAGAAGTGCTCCCAGTGCCAGAGACAAAATTTTCTTCTGCAGACAGTGGTAAAAGACCATGGTTTAGAAAGCTTTCCCCTTGCAGCTCACTGGATCCACGAGAGATGCAGAGGTCCACTCCCACGACAGAATGAGTAGATGCCAAAAGGAGGCATATGCACTCACACAGACAAGAGACACACAGGCAACAGTTTTGGGAAGCCTGCCTGTGAGAAGCATTCACATTTGCACCAGATTGGGTGGGGTTGCTGCTCAGGAGGAGAGAACCAAATTGGAGAAGTTCACAGAGAAGTGTCTCCCCTGATGGGGACACCCCACAGTACAACAAAAGAAACAAACAGAAACAAATGGAAGAAAATTAGAAGTGACAAACTGACAAAAAACCCCCATATTTTGTCTACCTGCACTATCAATGAGAAAGAGGGAGGGACTGGGAAGAATAAAGTGTTCTAAAAGTTTATTTTATTTCTCATTACCCTCCTTTAATTCTGTTAATAATAAATTTTTCTTTTACATTCTAAGTTTGAGCCTATTTTGTCCTTAGTGTTTTCTCCTAATCCTTACCTCAACATGGACTCTTCAGGGTTTTTTCCCCTTCTCTGAAGGTTCATTTCAACCCTCCTGTAGTAGAGGAAAAGGAATGAATAGTTTTTTTCTGAGCACCTGATGCTTAGCCAGCATCCAACCACAACATTAGCCTAAACTTGAAGTTACAGCCCGTACTTCCAAATTCAGTCTCACGTCTTCATGGCCATGGAGTAATCCAGCACAAGTGGAAGGAGAAAAGTTAAGACACAAACAGGAAGCTGTTCATTGTTTAGAATATGGATTATTTGTGAAAACAATATACTTTGAGTAAAATTACCAAAATGTCACTAGCCTAACAGTTTCACTAGGCAGTAAGACATGCAGAAGCTGAGAACCTTTAACAAAGCTGAAGGTTAAATGCACAGAGAATAATATTTTTTAAAATACAATATATTTTTTCCTCACAAATTTTCATGCTCCTCAGTGATCTGTCACAAACAGATATTACACCCAAGTCTATAACTTGCCATTGAGGGTTTCATGGCCAGCCACAATGGAGCAGCAGGGAGTAGGAAGAGTCTTGAATTGTTACTGCCCATAACTTAGTTTTGATTTTTCTTTAATTTGTGTATTAGAAATACAAGACCCTCAACACCAAAATAGCAGACTTACACCAACTTCAAGAAACATTGTACTATCATCTCCCCCTCTTGTGGATGTAGAGCTAAGCATTTTGCAGCAATTTTCAATGGATTAAGTTCTCCAGAAAGGAAAAGAACAAGTGATTAAATTCAACAGCTTACAGTGAGGGCCTGCCTTCTGTTCATGTTTTCTTCTTAGTGTACCTGAAATCACCAAACAGCTACACAGTGCTGGGTGATGTCTGATGCCAGAAATGTTTCCTGGTTACAACATAATATCATATATATATTTTGTGCCAATTTGCATAGAGTCTATTTTACTCTAACTAGCTGAAACACAAATAAATGAATAATTAATATATGTACAATTTGTCATCTGCCATTTGAAGACAAGCCAGAGCTACTCTGACAGCAAAGAACTGGGATAATGAAGGAAAGGAAAGAAATTTGTTGTACATAATCTGCTACTGATTTGGTTTTTTCTGTGAAGTCATCAAGGATATCTGTAGCAGCTGTCACATCACTTCACAAGCATTACTTTTATTCCAAAGTTCAAGAGAAAACAAAATAAAAGACATGAGCAATGAGAAACAAAAATAAAGGAGAAGTATATAAAGAAATTTTTGGAAAGTAAAGAAGGGACACAAAATACCCCCCAAACTACTGTGAAGAGGAAAAGGGGAAATAAAAGGCCAGTCAAAATTAAATGTTAGGAAGTTCAGAGGATGGGAAGAAAAACAAGTAAGGTTCAGCATAGCAAGGTTTGTGTACTAAATGTTATAGCTTCATCAATTCCTCAAAGCTGTTAAAAGCTGTCTTTGTACATACAGCACTTTAAAAGTCACAAAATGATATAGGAAAATAATTAAATGTACTAGCTTCCCTGTATTTTTTAGAAGATAATTTCTGCTAACAGAGTTCATTGCAATGGTCCAAAATGAAAAAAAATATTACTCTTTCTGCCATTTTTTAATTGTAATGTTTTACTCCTGCTTTTTAAAATTCTTTCCTTAAAAATGTTTTAATGTTTTTGGGGTTCTTTTTATAGAACGTTTTGCAATTTTGTCTTCTTAAATTTCATTAGAAACTTGCAAATCAAACCAGATCTCACTGATTTTATAGCTGCATTGACATGGTCCAGTGGAACAGAATTTGTTAGCGTTGTTCTGTCTGGAAGGTGAGTTTATTAGCAAGCTCTCCCTCCCCTGTTTCTCCAGTAAGGTGATATGATTAGCAGGGGTATCAAGGAAGCTGTCAGCAGGTGGATAGAGAGAGATGTAAGGTGCCACTTGCTTTTCTTAGCTTGTGACCTTTGCTCACATGACAGTGAAAAACAAAACCACATCTTTGACACAATATAATTAGGACCCTTGCATTTCACCAGGTCAAGAAAAGAGACAAAAGAACAATACTTGTTTTGCAGCCCCAGTAATTAGTCCTGGAGGATTTCTCCAACAGCTACTGTTGGCAAAGAGAGCCTATGGAAAGAGCCACCACTCTTCCTGTATATGCTGGCTGAGGAGCCTGCTTCCTGCTTGAAATTCAAATGAGCACAGCTCTGACCTTTACTGTCACATTTTTCATTTCATCGACAGTTTACAAGGCCTCTCCACCATGCAGGTCATGTTTTAGTTTAAACAGAAATACTCTCGTAGGTGTTAGATGCTAGTTAATGATTATACTGAAATCATTCTAATTAGGCTCTGTTGTTACATGCTGCCCTTTGGGGGCTGCTGCTGTTGTCACATAAAGTATTTTGTAGAAAAATAATTGGCCTGAGATCTTCTTTATTCTATTTTTTTTTTTTTTTACTTTTTACATGATTCTGTATTTGATGATGAGAAACACTGCACAAAACTTTTAGCAATGGCTCCTACCCATCATCCCACAGTTCAAAAAATGAAGGCAGGCAGGAAGACTTAAGAGATGCATGACACTTCTGAAATTTATTAACATGATCTGAAGAGGAAAATGTGTATTTTTTAAAATTTCCTAGCCCACTATCTCGCCATTTCTCTAAGAACCTGGTTCAGACTGCAGCCAGGGGAGGTTTGAGGACCAGGGAGGCACTGCTATGCTTCATGCACTGATGGGATGACTGGGATTAGGAAAAGCAGGAGGGAATTTGAGTCTACTGAAGAACTGAGAAACAGTACAGAGAGGAGTACAGCACATAGCAAGTGAAGAAATGCAAATGGGGTAGAGAAGGTTTCATTTCAACCTTTTACATTTGGCAAGGGACATTAATATCATATGTTAGAGTGCTAGAAAGGAATCTCAGCCACTGCTTCTCTCTCAAGCATGTCTTCTTTCAAAAGATGTCATGCAAATGCCACTCTTTCTGTGTAGCTTACATTTTTAAAATGTGTGGTTTTGGATGGGGAGGGAAAAAATTTTTGAAAAAAGGAAAAATAAAAAAAGATAAATCCTAGAACCTGAATTGCAGAAACTCAATTCACCCTGTTATTAGAGTGATACTCAAGAATTTAGAAGTTTAAAATTAGTCAATCTATAAAGTTCAGATAAACTCTCTGAAGATATTCAAGGCCCTTTCAACACAAAACAGAGACTTCTTTCTACATTAACTATTGTTTTCTCTCTTCTTATTTAAAAACTATCTTTTTTGTGATGAGCAATTGAGTTTATAATCAAAATGTTGCTAGTTCAGGCTGTTGAACTGTAGTCTTTTTTCTACTACCAGTGATGTCAACTGCAGAGTTATCAGGACGCATTCTGCAGTATTTGTAAAGCAGTAAATCCATAATCAATGTATTCAGGGGAACAGATTTCCAGTTTGTACTCCAGATACACAATAGTGTTGGCCCATTACCTGCAAGTATCTTCTTGGCTACTACTACTACCAGTCTACAGCCATGGCAAAACATACTAATACTTTTATCACTGCCTAAATGAAGCATCAATAATTCAATTCCCATTTAAAAACACAGGAAATTATTCATACCATCAGCCCTTCGCCATCAATAACAGAAGTAAACCTATCTCATTATCCAATTGCAATGTGTGCAAACAGAACTGCCCGTTGTTGACAATAAATATTTGATAAGCGAGGAAACAGGAAGGATAAACCAAGGATGTATGGAGTGGCTGCTTTATAGTTACCACAAGAATTGACCCAGATGGCAATGGTTTACCCTGTTTGTACCTCAACTTATTTTCTTTTCATCTCAACAAGAAAGTGATCCCAGCTGGGCTGGATATCAACCATGGATACAAACCATCTGTTCTCTTCCTGTCTTTGTTTATGGTATTAAGTCAAGCTAAACACCCAGGTTCCTATCAATTTCTGTAATTCCCACATTGTTTTCTTTTAAATTAGCAATGAAGTGATAACTGCAGAGATCAATTAACAATACACAAATAACAAAATATTTACTTGTTAAGGGTGCTTGAGCATGCTGTGATTTTACCTATGTTAAGGAAAAGCTGTTGCTAATTTTAGTGTAGTTTTAGCTTTATATTTACCAGTGAAATCTAAACAATCTATTCCTATGGAGCAGAGTTTGGCAGAATGTAGTATATTTTATGTATCAACTATAAAACTTGCAAAGAAATTAGGAATCAGCTTTTGGAAACATCAACCAACAGTGGAGTCAGATGTCCAGGATCTAAAAGTCAGTTTCTCTCCCACTTGGAAGATGTTTTAAGCTCAGCCACTTTCACCTGAATTGTCACCATCACTCAAAGGACAGTGATTCCTAGAAACATGTCACGATTTATTACTGGACTAAAATCACCTGTATGTTACTTCAGGAGGGATACGCTGGTAAGATACACAACAAGCATAATTCTCCAGGAGATCGGTCAACTCTTTCACAGTGGGCTTTAGCACATCTCCAGTGAGATCAAAGAGCATCTTTCACATGGCTGACTGCAAAGCCTAAGCTAAGCCAGACCTGCTGCTGGGGTATGACACCATCCTTTGCCTCCAAGAGCCTCAGAAATGGTCCAAGTATCTTGTGACAAAAGCATCCAAATCTGTAAAACCATCTGCAGTCCAAAAAGATGAGCCAGTATTGTTTCGCTTCACATGTGTCAAGGGTGCTTTGCAGAAGTGAGGACAAGAAAATGGTATCACTGATAAAAAGGTTAAAAAACAAAAGAGGGATTTCTAGTAGTCATTTCTCAGGCAGTAAAGTGAAGCTGTTACCAACGGAACAGTGCAAGGTCAGTGTCTGACTGCACCACATGAAGCCTAGATAACTCTTACAGAAGAGGTCAGCTTGACACAGGAAACTGTAGTGTGTCCTGTTAAAATAGCTGGGATCCTTTATAATAACAGAGCTTAGGTGTGTGTGTACTGTCCACCAGACACAATCTCTGGATGGTGTTATTGTGCTGATAAAATTGTTTACTGAAAGAACAAACCAAACATTTTTAAACATTTAAACATAATTCATTTATGAAATATTCATCTGCCAAAAATAAATTCCATTATAAAATTGTAAATAAAATAAAAACAAATAATTGAATGCAAATAAAAGAGAAAATTATAAGGGGGAGGGGAAGCAAAAAAAAAAAAACCAACAAAACAAAAAACCCACAAGTTCCAAGCTGTACAGCAAAATTACAGGGGAAATTATACGCACATTACCACACCTGCAGCATTATACCCACCAGCACAAAAAGCACAGCAACTTACAAGCACTAACAATTCTTGGCCATCACCCTACCACACATTGAGCAAGAAGTACATGTAGCTCTTACAGGAGTCAGTGTTAGGTACAAGAACTTCTGGAAGAAATCAGCAAGTCCTGAGGCTATTTTGCTCAGTACTGGTCAACACAAACATTTTGCTTGCACAGTGCTTTTATCAGCTTGTCTCAGTCTGCTCCAATATGGCTCTTCACTTTCATGGATACAGAAGAGCTAGCTGCATTGTAATTTCCCTTCCTCTAACCCACTTCCCTTCCTCTAATTACCTCTAATCCCTTTCTGGAATTCTTTCTTCAGAAGGTTCTTTCAATTTCATCTTAAATTTAGTGAAGAGAACAAGAGTGTGTATGAGGCCTGCTCTGAGAATTCCTAAGATCAGTGAGTGAGGCACAGGGAAACAGGGCAAGAGATGCAAGGGAAACATTAGATGGGGACCAAAAGGTAAAATGCTTTATTTCAAGAATAAATGGACTTTTCATATTTCTATAATACTTCTATTAACTCTGTTGTCTGCAAATATTTTTATAAGCAATAGGAACATACACTAGCTTCCTCAATGGAAATTAGGAGAGAATTGCTTGAGCAAGGATGAGCAAGTCACTCACACAATACCTAGTACTGAATATTTAATACAGATATTGCCAGTTCTATTGCAAATAAAGAGACTGAATAAGTCAGATGACAGAAACAGAAGTGTGATGCAGGTTGCACTCCTTTAAAAAATGCTAAAACCAAAAAATTGAGCCAAGAAAATAAAAGATAGTGTTGAAACATTAGAAAGAAAAGAAAATTTGTCAAGGTCATGGTGTGAGTCACCTGTCTCAATTCTGTTGACATATTAACATGTGTAATAAAAACTATGGTGTCCTTTGCAAAAAACACAATGTTCCACATATATCCAGTGTAGATGCAGCATTGCTGGAAAGGGCCAGACCTTTCTACAGTAACAGCAGAAAGTATTTGGTATAATGGATATATATCAAATGACAACCCTGTTGTTATTGCAGCTCTTGGAGGTGGAGGGTTATCTGTTCAAAATTAATATTTCGAGATATCAGCTTTATTTTGGGAAATACTTGTGTGCCCCTAGTAAGTTTTTTTACTAGAATATCTTTTCTGTGTGTATTTGTTTTCTCACAATAAACAATTTTAATTTGTTTAAAAATTAGCAGTGAAATCACCACTATTTTCAGCATTTATCAATCCCAGAAATACATAATTGTATAACTATTAACTTTGTTTAAATTTAAAATCTTGAAAGGAAGCTAAATTCTCAAATTGGAAAAAATAAATTATTTTTTAGTTCTTTTTTTCTTGTTCCTTCTGTTCTATGATTTATTTTTGGTCTTTGCAAAATGTAGTTTATAGATAATCTCTTTAGTTAGCACCAATTTCATTTGATCAAACTTGTCCTACCCACCACCTCCATGTACATCTCTCCCTATTCCCACTCCTGACAAAGACGAGCACTGACTTAGACAGCCTTGGCAAGCTGCTAATGCTGTGGATTAGTGTGTTCTGCCTTGAGTGAAATCAAGTTCCCTGCCCTTTGGGGACAGCACAGCCATCAGGTTTAATTTCATTTCCTGATATTTTAGCAGTCATGTCAGGACTGCTGCAGACAAGTGAGAATGAAACGCCTTTTTGACAACAGTCTTCAGCACACCCCAGGAAAGGACATGTATATGATTTTATATGAGAAAAAGGAAGTCAGAGGCTATCAAACACATAGACAATAGGACTAAATCAGACATCAAAGTGATAGATCTCAAATATAACCGAATATGCACTTCATGCATTTCACAGGGTTTCCTTTTATCATTTTTCAGTTTTGCTACATTCTGTGGGACAATTTAATTCAGTGGATTTGTCCAGAACTGAAATTCATAGTCTTTTATGTTTCTAAAATGCAACTATACAGACAAGCTAAAGGAAAATAATTATATAATTATATCACCTCAAGAAAACCACCACCACGGGAAAAAAAAAAAAAGAGAGTAAAAAAGGACCTGATTTATCAAAAAAAAAAGTTACAGGATACCTTTATACCTTTTTTCCAAGAGAGTGAACATTTTCTATATTATCCTTTGTCTGATAAAAAAGTCAGAGTTTTCTAAATATAAAATAAGATGCTAAAACAAAGTGAAAATGTCTAGAGTAACCAGTGAAAACTCTTTCTTTGACAGCAGATTAAGATTCTGAGATCAAATTTTTTTGTCTTAAAAAACCCCTCTGCCCCTTTACACTGAAATACATATTAACAAAGTGAGTTTCATCCCACAAGTGCCTGAATTTCCTCCCCAGTCACAACACACTATTAAAACTAACTAATAAAAAGCAGATGTAAGATCATTATCTGTAATGAGCACTTTCAACACTCCCTACCCACTAGCATCTGACGAAAACATGCAAAGCAGACTGTGAAACAAAATTATGCAGAAGTGGCAGCAGTAAGCAGTTTTTGGACTTCCACATCTGACAAGTGAATCACTGACTATAACTGATTGTTTTAATAGGTTTGAAAACCAAATGCATTGAATTCAGGGGCAAAGCGTTCAATGATCTCAGTAAACTTTGAATAAGACTCTGTATGAATAAAGTTAGAGGTCTAAAGTCTGTAAAATGGAATTCTTTTGGAGATATGAATGAAGGACTGAGAGTAACGAATGCATTACTGTCATTCTTGGATTTGGGACAGGGGGGTGGGAGGGATGGAGGGGGTAATTAGAAAGGATATCAAGGTGCCAGGTATAAAATTCAGACATACTTACGCAATCAATTACAGTACATGAATGATCCTAACAGAAAACTTCTGTAGGCAGCTATGTACCTATCTGGGAGAAATCCTCAGGAGACTTAATAGTTGTGTCCAGGTTAAATGATAGGAGTAAAAGGCAGAGGTGCTGCTGTAAAACATATTTCTATACTATAAATCATAACTTCTCCTAGGAATACAAAGAATAAGAAATAATTATATAAAAGAGCATGTAAATGGGAAAAAAATTAAATACATTTATTATTATGCCAAGTTCTGCTCTTCATGCATCTCAAAGCTTCCATTGACTACTGTAGTGGCTTCGTAGTGTGACAACTGAAACCAGCATACAGACGAACTGGGAAATCACTGTCAGCTACTGATGCCCCACACCTGTGAAATGTAGAGGTCTGGTTCCCAGTAAAAATTTCCATTTCTTGGATTGACAGGCTGTACAGGTTGGACTGTCAGAGGTCCTGGGTTTGGAAGGTCAGATTTGCTGTGATATGTATTTCCCTCTGGTAACGATGGAGAGAGGGCTGCAGTGAGGTGTTGGGGTGTCCGTGGCACAAAAATTTGATGCCCAATTAGGTTTAGAAATAGTGACAAAGAGTTGATGCCCAATTAGGTTTAGATAAAGCTCTTCTCTGTAAACCTCAATTACCTGTGATGCCTTATGACATTCAGCGTTTACAAAGTATAATTACACAATAGTGTCTGACATTTAACGTCTATGGATAATTTAAAAGACTTCTACTTCAAAAGGACTGCTCATGAGCAACAGTAATCACTTCAATTAGCTTGGCACCATTACAATGTAACAAGACCATTTGACTGCCTATTAGGACCAGCCAAGCTCTTCAAGTGTGTTAATTTAGCAGTCATTGCTAATTTCTGGGCTTTGCTGCATTTGCATAGAAAAACATAGCCCTGTTAGCCAGAAAGGGAGTTTCATTCCTGCAGCAACTTCCTATTCTTAGTGAGGTTTTTGTGCTGTTGTTGTTTTCAGCCAGAAACATATTTCAAATCATGAACTACTGAGAGAAAGAGGAGTTTGATTCACCAAGGGACTTTTTCAGGATCTGGGTCTTAATTATTAATATAGTTTTCAAGTTGTTGGGTTTTTTAGCTGCTCAAGACAAGAGATCCCTGGATTAAAAAGGAAGGGCGGGGTGGGGGGATTCTCTATCCCTTCCATGACCCCTTTATGTAGTATTAAAGATTTATCCTGGGGGAACTGTCAGTATCTTCAGGTTTTTCCCAATGCTCATTGAGGCCTTATTTAAATTTATTGGCCAGTCAAGGTATTATGGGGACTGGGACCAGGTAGGGTGTTACATCATTGCTTCTGTATTTTCAAGCACTTGATATATAGTATGAATTTCTGCAGAAGCAGGAAAGCTTTGTAAAGTAAAAGAGTTGTCCAGGGAGAAATCTTATCAGTTTAGTAATTCCCTTTAAACTATTGGGACTAATCAAAGGACTGAAGAGGAAAGATAAGAGTTATTTGTGCCTCTACATGAGAATAGGTAGGCTAGGATGGCTATGAGCAACCAGCAAAAGCTGAAAGTTCAGATCCTATAAAAGAATAGTTCCCAAATAAATTTTTTAAAAACTTTCATAAAAACCAAAACCAAGACAAAATGAGGGCTAGTCCTCTTCATAAAAAATCTCAGTACAGATGCTGAAATGCACATGAATATAAATTGAACAATCCATTTATTAACTGGAAGACTTAAGCAGCAAGTGGTCAGCATGTGTAGCCCTGCCATAAACTCAAATGTGTATTGTCTATCACTTAGGGAAATTTCTTAATGTCATTGTTGCCTTCCATTACAGTGATGTTCATTTTTAAAACACTACTACAGGCATCATTTTTGTAAGGGATTATAAATATAGACTTTAATTATAATGCTTAGTATTTCTACAGTACAGATGATGAATCAACTCAAATACAATAAACCAAATACCTACAACAAGAAAATTTCTGGCAAAGGGATAGGCAAAAAAGAAAAGCATCCTCCCTCATCTAAGTCTAGTGGGGTTGTACTAACTTTACTCTAGTACGAGGGAATTGCAGTGGAGACTAGACTGAATATGAGCCAAAAATATGCCCTCACCACAAAATAAGACAAACGTCACAGAGACTACATTTGGACTTTGGCCAGAAGATGGAGGAAAATTATTGTACATTTTCTTTGGCACTGTTAATTTGGCACCAGCAATATTGTGTTCAGCTTTGGCACCATTTTCTGCATATTTTAAATCAGTGACTATATTTTTAAGAAAATAATCTTGACGATAAATGCTGAAATTACCTAAACCTTTCATCTGTGTATCCCCGGTCTGGAATGCTTACAAATCACACCCCACCCCCACCCCCTGTAGTTTTCTCATATGCCTTGTTGAACTTCCAGCTCCAAGCTAATGTATATCAAATGTACATGACAAAGATTTTTTTTATGTCTTTCTAACAGGAGCAACAAAGTTTACAAAAAATGTGAGTGAAAGTCATTTCATTTCCACAGGCTTCTGTGATGAAAAGTTAACCCCTACCACTTTAATGCATCAGTAACCATTCCTTATAGTCAGATGGGAATCACACCACTAATGAGCTAAATACTTGATGACTTGAAGGTTGAAGGACTGAAAGGCACATCATTATATTGCTTCTCTTAGAAAATGAGGTGAGTTCAAAATTCTGACCATGTGTTAATAGGAGCAAGCAATTACGTCCATATGATAATACAGAAATAAGGGGAAGTGTCAGTTAAAATTGCCTTGAAGTGGTCAGGTGGAGAACTCAAGCAGAATTCAGTGAAAGAAAAAGTTTCATGCAACATTTTCCCTTCATATCAACTTACCTCCTTGACCAGAGCAAAATTGAGCTCTGTGTGTTTGTACATTTCAAGAAACTTACATTATTTCTATCTCATTTTCAAAGATGTCAGAAAAGTTTAACAAAATTTCCAAATGCATTACAGGAGTAGAGTACATGAAAATTACATAATATCATGTAGGTCAAGGAAGATTTGATTTATGGATACCACAACATCTTGACACATGTAATTTTGCACCAGTATAACATTTTTATCATTTCCCAGAAATGGTAGGCACCAGCAGCTCTCAGGCCCAGCTTTAAAATACAGTATTTAACATTAATTTAGTACAATATCAGACAGTATGATTCTGGAAATTCCTTCCAGATAAAGGAAGTTCTATGGCTTTCCAGAGTTGGAGAAACACTTCCTCTTTGTTTTTCTACCTTCAGCATCACAGGTAAGATATGCAAGCAGAGATAAGGGAACATTATCAAATCTCTGCTCCTGCTACAATGATCCATTTGCTGACTGCCCAATAAATCTATAAATACACACAGAAAGACAGACCTTTGTAAATTGTTAAAAGTGCCACCCCGATCTTGTCTAGGATTAAACAGGAAAAGAATAAAAGTGGACATCTTCTCCCAGTTCTCTAGTGTAACAAACACAGCCTGCACAAATTGCAAGGACTACCTCTGACAAATACCAAAACCACCAAGAGGATTTCAGACCAAATTTTCTACCTCTATTTTCTTCATTTATTCTTTTGCAAAGTAGTACAATTCAAAGACAAAAAATACAGACAAATGAAAAAACATATCATCAGCTTTATTGTACTTTTCATAGAAACAATCAGACCAATATATTTTCTTCCTTTAATCCACAAAGGAAAAAAAAAGAAAGTGAGAGAGAAATTGATTATATACATACGCAGGAAATTAGACTGATGCATTTATAAGGGGAAAAGAAAATACCAGCACAAACCTGATTCATCAGCCAAACTTCTAGGAGAAAAGGGCACATGACATATTTGTTCAATATTGGAAAATCTTCTTTAATTTACCCACTGTAACAACTCCCTCAAACTTGCATCTTTTATAAGAGACAAGGCTCATCAGAACATCATTTTAGAAATTCTTCTATGGCCCTTCTGGTGTTATTTCTTACAATAAACTGGCCAGTATATGATTACTCTTTACAGCACAATATTCATGGAGTCATATGCTCATTTCAAGGTCATGCTCACTGCACTCTCCTGAGGTAATTTGTTTGGCACAGAAGGGGCCTCTGTTTTTCTTGTGGTCCTTGTGCTCATGCTACCAGAACCTCATCTCATCTATGTAGCAGCTTTCTCATTCTGCAGCAATTTCCAGCCTGACTTCTCAAAGCTCTCTGTGGACTTCATGAACTTCTGCCACCTCACCCCTTCCTGGCATTCAGAAGTGGGTGAACCAGAACAGCCAGAACAAGTATTCTGACTAGGGCTGCACTATAACACCTGAAAGAGAACTGAGAAATTAATCTGGCCCACAAAAATCTTATGTTTTGTTGAACAGAATGGAAGTGGTTTTGATGAATCTCTGTACTCAATGAACTTTTTTCCTTCCAGCTCATGCCATGGGTGAAGGTGGTTCACTGGATATTATGTTCAAAGGTTTTGTGTGTCTGTAAAAAAAGGATGCCAAAAGACCAGAGGAACAGAGAGCAAAGGGAAGAAAGAAGGCCAAAAACCTCGACTCAGCCACAGTAGGAACAGCAATGTGACCCATGAAAAACAGTCAGAGATCAGGATTTGGGACTGAACTGGCTAGGAAGGTGAGAAAGCAGTAAAGCAAAGAGCCATAAGCTCTTGCTGTGCAGCTCCTACTCTACTGAGGGAAACAGAATTTTTATGTTCTTGTCAAATAAGCATAACAATATGTGTAACAAAAGCACCTGACTCTACCTGGAGTTTTCCCATTAGTGCTTTTTCCAAAGACTAACCCTTACCTATCCAGGAAGCAGCAATGCTCCAATTCATCATATCACTAAAGATTATAGGATAAGAAAAATTTTTCTCTCCCATTTTCATGGGAATGACTGGGAATGATATTGAAAGGGAAGACTAAAATCTTGGCTCAAATTAAACACATTTCTCCTGTTACTCACTCCAGACATCCTTTATTTTCTCTTTTGTTTTTCCTTACTCCTAGCACTCCAGCATATATAGTTGCTGAAGGGGCTCACACTTTGGCCCTCGAGAGTCGCAAACCTCCTCTTCAGGACTTTACACAACTTTTCCTCCTATGGAAATTTTTAATTTTCTCCTCATTGTATCTAATTCCTCACCAAGTCACCAGATCAATCCACACGTCTCATACACTATGATGATCTTACACCAAGTGGGAGATGGCTGTATATTACATCTAAGGGAAAGAAGCAGCAATCCTAATTTTCATTTATTTTCTTCTCTCCCTAATAGAGCCATTTCCTTCTGCAACCAGTGTATGAAGAGGGGTGGTAACCTAAATCAACACGCATCCTCTGACTGTCCCCATACATCACTCTTTTACTCAGTGCAACCTGATGTAACATTTATCCCTCTTGCACAGGTGACAGACACCAAAATATTCAAGGGGTCTTGAATCAAAGGGGAAACATTTCTGTGAAGGACACTGCCATATTTCTTATCCTAAGCAGCCTTAACTGTCCCCAGCATGGGGCTAAAGAGGAGAGTCTTAGGTAATTGGCACCAGCTGATTGATTGCTCTAGGGTCATATCTAACACCTGGCTGGTCTAACACAATGTAAACTTTGGCATCCATAAAATCAGCACCAAGAACAATGGCAGTGAGCAGTGCAGCTAAACCAAATTCTCTGTAGATTCATCCTGCATATAGTTTTGGGTAGCCCAGTAAACAAGTCATGGAAGATTTTACCACCATCCTCCTATCCAAAGACCAGAGCACAAGACTACAAAATTAAGTGTGAAACAAAACTCCTCAACCTGGTAATAGCCAGAGTTAATTTATTGGCTTCCACTCTGTTAAAGCCTTTTCAGCTGCAGACTGGAGAGAAAAGCTGTCTTGTTCTTGCCTGCAGGGGTGTTTTGATGAGCTGAAACTTTATCTACACTGACAAGACAGTAGTGAGCAAGTGTCAGAGCATTTTTATTCAGATCTCGACCACACCTTTGCAATGCTTCCTGCATCTCTGGGGACTACAAGGGGGAAAAAAACCAACCCACATAATAAAACACACTACTCTGACTTTTCACCCAACTTTGGTTAAACCTCTAACAGCCAGAATATACAATCAGATTAGTCAAAATTATACAACCTCCCCCCTCTCAGAAAGAAAGACCTCAACCTAAAGTTCTATACAAATCTCAGGAGTTGGGTGAAGGAGATGGTGCCTGCGTGCCAGAGCAAAAGAGGGAGAGAATACAGCCTGTGCTGCCGCTCCTCTTCAAAACAAGAAATAGTCAAGCAAGGAATAAAATACAGGTGAAGGGAATTTATTTGATTTAACCACCAGAAGTAAGTTGTAAAATCACTTCTTCCTTCATGTCAGATTAAATATTCAATGATTCTCAAGCCCTCTCCTGTTCTTTCAGCTGAGGAGACACAGGGCATCTTTGTCAGCAGAGGCAGCTGCTCAGGAGGCTGAGGCAGACCTGCCATCTGTCCACAGCTGATCAGCTCACCCCTGATGCAGGTGAATATGCCCTCAAAGAGTAGGAGAGGTGAGAAATAAATGTACTGACTTTACTCCAAGCAAACCTGAACCACATTCTAAGAGACAAGACACAGTACAGAGACAGGTACAAAACTGAGAAGTACTTTACAGTCAGTGAACGAAAAGCTGTAAGAAAGAAGTTCTACCATAAATGCAAGCAATCTCTGCTCCAGTCCTTGCTGAAAGGACTGGCAATGCAAGGAAAACTGACTTAATACAATTGTAATAATTTACCCAAAAAAAGAAAGCACCACCAGAGGAAATCAGTACTTTATTATATTCCTATTCTTCCAAGCTCACCTTACTCAACAGAAAAGCAGCACACAATGAGTTCGTTTTTACTTTCTAGCCTTCATTCAAGAGATCAACCACATATCAAAGGATCTTATAATGTGCATAATTTAAGTATCAGCATAAGATGCCCCAATACATACAGTAGTCCAGTACATCTTACATGTGTGTTGCAGATAACATGATTTTTTTATGCCTCACCACATAAGCCACTGCACACAAGGCTAGGATGTTTCAAGAGATTTCAAATTCCTTAATAAACAGGCACTGTCAAAGTGTTATTTTTAATAGTATAAACTTATTGTCTATTTCAATATTCTGTTTCGTAAAGATACACAAAATAAGAACACACAGTCCTGCATAACCTACTACAAGATTATTCTGAAATCTCAAAAAGTCTCACACAAAAAGAAGTTAAAATCCTTTTAACTGTTCCTCATTGTAAATATTAATAAATAATCTGAGCCAGGGCCCATTCTAGCTGTCATGCTATGAGATTGACATTTCCTGTGTTAATCCATGTTTTTTTTGTGCCATGACAATGGTAAGAAATTGTTATGTGTAGTAGAGATAATTCATGCTATAGAAATAGGTATATGCATGTATAAAATATTAATAAAGTTTAAACCTATGCTTGTGAAACCACCCTGTCCAGGAACAGAAGCTATTCACATTATAACTGGTTCCTGGACAGAGTTAAGATAAAGTCAAACCCTGTTCTCATATGAACAGAGTAGCCCTGAGCCAGGATGTCTGCAGTGTCCTTGTCGGGGCTAGAGCTATTCACATGGTAACCAATTCCTGGACAGGCTCTGGGACTGTGCTGGACCCATTATCAGATGCAGGAGACAGGCTGGAGCCATCAGAAGGGATTTCCTCTGCACCTGGGAAATAACATCTGGAACTTCCTGGGTGATGATCTCAGGAAGCCCAGGAGGTCCCACACCTGGACTAGATGGAATCTACGTTACTCAAGAGATGGCATCACCTACTACATGTGAATAGCTCTTCCTCCTGGGCACTCAGACATTCGTCTGGGCTTTGGACACTTTCTTTGTCTGTTTCTACACATGTATGGACCCAACTTTACATGCCAAGAGAGACAAAGAATGATGTGGTCATCTCTGCCTCAGGCAGAATAAACTGTATATAAGCTGGCTGCTGGAAGCACTCAGTGTGTACCTTTCGGGGGAACGCTGTCGCTCTGTCAGGATCCCAAAGGGCACCCAGCGGCTGCACCTGGGGTTGACACTGTCTTGGTTGTGATTGGGTGGGATTTCAAATTTTCTATATTCTATTTTTTAATTGACCTAATAAATCTTTGCCAAATTTTTATAAATTTGGCTCCTGATTTGATCATTTATAACAGAAACCATAAAACTCTAATTTAACCTAACAACCAAGAAATATTTTTAGTAGTGTAGAGTCATATTTAAAATAATGCTGATTGCAAAGTTGCTCTTTGCAATCTTCTGCAAGCTATTCCAGAGGCAAGTGCCTGTCTGAGGTTTCTCTTTGACTCCCTCCTGGCACCAAGAACTAGCTTTCTTGCCCCAGGTTCTCCTGTAAAAATCTGGAATTATACTTTGTCCCTAGCTACTGGGAAAAAAAGAGCTTTAGTGCTCTTTTAGTGCTCTATATTGGACAGCTTGTGGTCCTGTTTAAGGAATCCACTGTCCCATGCTTGACTATTTAGTTGACAACTGAAATTCACTGTTGGAGACCTCTAAGGATAAGCCTTTCCTATATACATATATAAACAAATGAGGCAATGAAAACTCCAAGATCAATTGGAAAAGAAAAGCCTTGGATTCATCTGGACAGTTTCCTTAAAATGTGAGTTAAAGGCTAAGAATCAAAAGATCTGGAAATCAGGTGAGTGGTAAGCTCCTGGTATCCAACTGAAAGACAAGAATTTAAGAGTTTGCCTTCAGGAAATAAGCCAGACCTCACAGCCCATTTACAGCACACCCAACCAGAGGTAGAGCCCTGACCCATCTGAGGCATGGGTCAGAACACATTGCTCAAGTAATGTGTTATCCTGCTCCTGACTCTTAGCAGCACTAAAAGTACTGTATGTCCTATTCTTTAGTTGTCTAATACTAGAAGTGAGAAATTTTCAGGTTAATAATTCTTCTGAAGTATGCACTATCATTAGTTGTTGCAATTCTGAATATTCTTGTTAGCTATCAGCGTCCTACCCTTTTTTTCTCATTCATATTTACTTTAGTTTCAACGTCATCTTTACAGCAAGGAGTTCACAGTTTTAATTAACATGGTATGAAAAGACATTTCCTTCCCTTTGTTCTGAGCCCACAGTAGAATTCAGCTGCAATGAGTCAACTCTTAACCTGCATTTCCTAAAATACTAGATTTTGTCTTCTTTTCTAAATATATAATTCTAGAATCACATTCAGACACGTGGATCTCAAATCGAATTCATCCATATTCAATTACTACAGTCACGAGAATAAAAGGAAATTCATCATCCTTTCTCTGATTTTACCACTCAGAAAGAAAGACCAATGGACTTTAGAGGGATTTCCCTTTGGGTTTTGTTACCACTTTTCCCTTCCCACAGCCTTACCCAGGCCAAAAATAAAGACTGAAGTGAAAGTGACATTTTTCCTGAGTTCAGTCGATAAACTACAGAACAGCTTATGACAAAAGATACACTATTTGTCTGTGTAGACAAGATACTATTTATCTCATTAGAGAGCTTTTCTGGTTTAGATTATGCAAGGCAGAAGAAGCAAGGCCAGTACCGCTGCAGGCAAGGATCAGAATTTTCCCCAACTCACATGCCAGCTAACAGCCATAGGTCTGTCCACTTCTGTGTATCTATATGTACAGTATCTCCTGCAGACTTCCCACTCCTACCAGGCAAAATCCTGTTAGTCTGGTGGCATTTTTACTACTTTCTTCACAGCAGTCATACTTTCCTTGCTGAATTCCTGGATTAAGTGTATTTTAGTCAAGAGTGTAGGAGTAAACAAAAACATAGGGATTTTTCTTCCTTCTTTATGTTTATCCTCCCATTCACATGCTGATTCTGGTTGCTAGATTAAGTGCTACCAAGTCTTGATGTTTCATCACACCTGGATGTTTATAGACACAGACTCCTTGACCAGCCAGATCTAAAGTCTCATGTCTGTCAATGAAGAAAAATTTCATTTGACTGACACCAATTATTAGAAGTACTGGTACAATTTAAATTACAGTATTACATACATTTTATAGGGAGAGATTCTGCCATACTTTGCCTCATCCAGAACTGTCAATCCTTCCAGAAACTCCATGTGTCTACGTACACATGTATAGTGTGTGTATATACATGCAGTATACACTCAAACACGAGTGAACTGTTATCAATAGCCCTGTAACTTCAAAAGGCATCTAGTCACCACAAGCAACAACCTCCTGTCAAAGGGGGAAAGAAATACACAGATGCACAGTAATCCGTGCAAGTCAAGAAGAGCACAGTAAGAAAGCTCTTATTGTGGAGGAGCAGCCCAAGAGCTGCAGCATAAGGGAGCCCCAGCCTGCTACAGTCTTCTGGACACCCCAGCAAGTGCATCTTGTTGCCTCCAACGATAGTCCAAGGTGAGAGGCACGAAGTGGTTTCTCAAGCAGCACAGCAAGCAATATTACTAGCTCTGTTGCACAGACAGAAAATTAACATGCGTGCTCCCCAGCCTGCCCCGGGCGGATAAACCTGCTGCCTGTCAGCTTGCATCCTCGTAGGCAGGAGATAGCAGCTGGGGCAGCCGCCAGTGCACGCTGCCTGACAGCACCCTCTCCAGAGGCCTGATATTATTACAGAGCGCACCTCTCTCTCCACAGACTGAATTAACTCATTCTGACTGTGTGACAGCTCTGACGACTGCCCGCACGGATGCAAGAAGCCAGGGTCACATGCTGTTGCGTGCATGGCCTGTCACCAGCCGTGCCACTAAAACCAGACAAAACCTTGTCAAGGGAGATAAACTCCTCCAGAGGCAGAGGTAAGCGACTCAACTCATGGCACAGCTTGTGAGGGTTCTGATCAAGTTCAAGGACAGTATCCTCTGACAGGGGAGCTGGGTGTAGGAGGGAAGGAACACACACACGCTGGAACACGCATTCATGCACACACGTAAAGAAAAAAGCAAAGGCAGACAGGTTCAGCTGATGGAGCACAGGCAGGAATGCTGGTGAGGGCACAGCTTGCTGTCAGCAGTCTCATGATAAAAGGGGAAAAGGAAAAAGCCTCCAATCCTCACTGCAAAATGACATCAAAAGAGAAGAAAAATAAAAGCATGTCCTCACACTTTGAGGTCCTGGAGTTCTGGATGTGCCCAAAAATTAAGTTAGGGAGCAGAGAAAGTGAGTTTGCAAAGAAAAATACCCTGTTCAATTTAGCAGTTAGCTTCTGCTGCAGATGATACCTCTGCTTATGGCACACCTGGCATAGCCTGGTAAACCTAGCTGAAAAATTGCTTAATATTAAACTTTTTTTCTTCACCTTTCTTCATGGACTTTTTCTTAAACATGAAGCCCACAGGCAATTGTGCTGACAGTATTTTCAAAGAGCTCCTACCAAGTACTCCCTGCTCTGCATCTCAGTGAGCTGTACTCCAAGATAAGGAAAGAGTAGTAGGGCTAAAAAACCCACTGATTGTTATCTTCCTTTTACTTGAACCGCAGAAAATTTCCATTCTACTTGTTCTTCACCCTAAAATACCAAGGAAATGTGTTCACTCCCTGTATTATTTACCACAAAAATACTAGGTGTCTGAGAGATACAAGGGTTTTTATTATTCAAATGAAAACACTCAGCTTACCAAGCATGTTTGATCGGTATATATAGAAACCAGTTACTAGAAATAATGTACACTTTGGAAGTCATACTTAGTCCAGATATGGTCTCTCTGCTTCATATTTCTGCCATCACACAAAGAAGCCTCCCTACAGTCTAAATACCTAAGCAAACAGAAGCTTCTACTGCTTAACATTACTAGCATAGCACAAAACAACTGGAATATGCTGCTTTGGCTCACTGACTTTGCTAGCAAAGAGAAAACAGAGGCTTACAACAGGTAGCATGTTATTTCACAAAAAACTTTTTCTTTTATGAGCTCTGCAAACAGAACCTACCCATGGGAAGAGTGTTATTACCACCATCCAGAGTAAATGAAACATTATGTGTTCATCCCATCAGTAATAAAAAAGAAGTTTAAATGGACACTAATGTGTTAAAAAAGCAACCTTTGATGCAATCACCATGTAAGTATCAGGGAAGTGTGTCACTTAGAGAGAGTTGTTGTAATAGAGGACTTCTACACCTTTTGTCCCAGACCAGCAGTGATCAAATGTTATCCTTTTTTTTTTTTTAACAGCTTCTGTATGAAAACAGTTGCTGGTTATATTCCCAAGAAATCATAGGAAAATCAACTCAGTTGGGATACATTCTAGCGTTAATAGAATCCTGACTACAGCTCCCACCTGGAAGCAATGACAGTGGGAGGGCACAGGTTTATTTTGCTTTTGTCTGTCCCATAGTCTTTTCTGCAAACCTCCAAAATAAGAAAACTTTCAGAGTTTTACCTTCCATAAAATATAAAAATATCATTGAGCAAGTAATGAGCCACTTTCTGCTTATTTCAAAAAACATATTTGGCAACAGAAACTTTGTACTTTTGTGAAATAAATGGAATTTTTCTTTGCCAGTTATTGTTTTTTTAAAAGCTTAGTATGTAAGGAAGCAAACTAACATAAGTGTATATTTGCACAGAAACACCTGGAATAAAATATTTTCAGGATAATACTGAAGATAGTTGTGATATATGAGAGTTAATTCATGCTGTATAAATAAATGAATGTAGTTATAGAATGTGGGAAATGTAATGGAATAGACATTTTAAATGAAGCAGACAAACTAACCTCCCCAGCCAAGAAGCAGCGTCCTATTCAAATTATAACTACTTCTGGGCAACACCAAGATTGTATCAAGCTGGCTTTACGTCTGAATAGGACTGTCCTGGCTGATTGTCAGTGATTTCCTTAGACTCTGCACCTGGGAGATAACATCGAGGCCTTCCTGGCTCATGACTCTATGAATTTCACAAGATTTGGACATATCATAACAGGCTTACAGGAACCGATATCAAGATATTACATATGAAAACCAGCTCTGCCTTCTTCCAGACTTCACACTCTACCACTGCTGAACCTCACATCATCACCACCCCACCCGCATCGCCGGTCATACTCACCCCAAAAATCTTCAAAATTGGGCCTTATATAATTAGGAAAACTGATCAACAACAAATGTTATTTAATCCGGCATGGTCTCTCAAACAGGTCGAACTACTGATGCAGACCAGTGTTTCAGACATCTAGACAGCTTGTTCTCCATTTTTGCAAACATCCTTTGAAGGCTGGACCACCTGGCTTTGGAAACAAAGCTCTTTTAAAACAAGGAAACCTAGAGATGTGACGGGTATTCTAGGTACAGGATTGGGAATTCTGAATAGTATTGACTCGGAAGTACTAATGAGCAAATTGGCTGCTACGACTAGAGACCTGTCCAAATTACAGCAGCCACTGAAGTCATCTCTGTTAGCTCTGGGAACACACCAGTGGATGCTGTCAAACATTTTGCCAAGTTGGGAAAAAGTAAATGTGAACGATCACAAATTGGTGATTGATGCACTTAGTGCGGCACAAAATAATGTTTCCTTAGCCCTCAACTGTATCCAGGCACAATTGTGGATGCAGTCAGTCTCTGCCTCGATTATAAGAGAAGGCAAGGAAGGCACTTTCTCCACAGAAATTCAGAAAATAATCTGGGACAATGCCACTGATTTTGAAAGAGAATTCCAATCCTGGTGGAAACTGGTGAATTTTCAGAATTTCCAGACTTCTGCAAACCCGGATCTGTCTAAAGAAATGGATTTGCATTCGATGAAATTAATAGAAAGATGCGGTCATCCATGCCTCAGGCAGAATAAACTGTATATAAGCTGTACCCTGGAAAGCTTCAGTGTGGACCTCTGAGGAGATACTGCCACTTTGTCGGTTGACTCTTTGGTCTCACCCAGCATCTGATCCCGGGCTGACGCTGTCTTGATTGTGGAGGTTGCATGAAAATTCTATTTTTTGTAATTGACCAATAAATCATTGTTAAATTTTTGATGAATTTGGGGGGTGATTTGATCATTTATAACAATTGTATAGTACAGAAACCTCTAAAAACAACAAGTTTGAATCAAAATCCAGACACAAATATCCCTAAGACCTGAAGGTTTTTTTTCTGTTGGAGCTCTCTGTGTGATCTCACAGAAAAACCTTAAGGGAGCAATCCCCTGTTCCCTAGCAAGCAGCAACCTCAGGCTAATGACTAGCCTTAACCTAAAATGAAAGAAAAGAAAATGAGAATTAAACTACTTTCTTATGTCTATTCATTCTATTCATTCACAGGAAGCCTGTGATTTTCAGAGAAAAGTCTGATGAGTGGTGAGTCAAAGGTTCCAGAAGTAGAAGATCCTGTTAGCACAATTTTTTTTACTTCTTCTAGGTATTTTCTTCCATAGGCTAAATGAATTGTCATTCATATTTTTGAGTCACTTCTCATTCATCATGCCTATCCAGCAGAAAAAGCACAATTTTCCATTGACCTCTTTGATTTTGACAATCTTCAGACTTCTTCTAGGCTACAATAGTCCTTTTTATTTTGAGAGAAAAAAATAATCAAGGTTATGTTCCTCAGGATCATGTAATGAAAATCCTTTAAAGAAGAACACAAGCATATCTGGCTGAGAACAGTGTAACCAAAACCAACTCACCAACTTTTCCTGTCAGGTTATCAATTTGAAAGAATCATGATACTCCTGATCTTTATTAAAACAGAAGTGGTATAGAGTGTTTGGTCTGTAGGAGAGGCTTAGCACATCATGTTTCACACAGGGAGAATTGTTCTCAGAGACATACATCTCTTTTTTCATCTCTCCTAGTGATTAGTTGGGGATTGCTCTCTCCTATACTTCAAGTTCAAAAATAAGTAGAGATTTTTACCCACGGGAATAGTCTCCATGCCACCAGTGACTAATTATCAAGTTATCATTATCTTTAATTGTCAACTGTCAATTAAGTAAGTCCAATAAATAATAATAAATAAATATGTGCAATAAAATGCTCTACTGCCTTCATGTCTAGTGCTGAAATTATAACAGAATTAAAGTCAGCAAGTTCCTCCCACCTACCATGGTTTGCAGACAGAACACGTCTTGGTTTTTGTGTTTGCAACTTTGGAGGCTGTTCACAGAAGCAATTGAGAATTGCTGTAGCAATAGTATCATGCAACACCCTGTTTGTGAACTGAAGTATTAGATATGTTAGCCTTCTAACAGGATATTGTTAGCAGATGATAATGACAGTTCAGTGCATTTGTAAACATCAGCTTCTTATTCCTAACTCCAAAGTAGCTGGTACAAAAATACACAGCAAAAGAAGTCCATCATTCAAAAAAAAAAAAACTGAAAGGATGTGCCACTTCTGGATGCCAGTGGGAGGAATAATACTATCTGGATTCTCCATTTTTATCTGGGGGCCAGTGCAGCTCTCCTAGAGTATGACTGCTCCTTGCAGCTTGAGGAATGAAAAATCCCAATTCCATTTTCATTTCCATTTCTCATCACACTGCTTCTGGCTGAGATGGAGTTCATTTTCTTCAGAGCAGCCCAGAAAGTGCTGCTTTTCTGATTTGTGCTGAAAACAAGCCTGATAACACAATCCTGAGAGCTTCAGCTGCTGGCGAATGGTGCTTGTGCAGTGCCGAGGCTTTCTCTGTTTCTCATCCTCCCTGTGCCTTCCAAATGAGCAGGATCGGGTGGGCAAGTGCCTGAGAGGGGACACAGATGGCACAGCTGACCCCAATGGACAAGGAGACGCCCCATGGTGCTCAGCAAGCACAGTGGCAGGAGGGAGGCAGGAGGCTCACGGTGTCTGTGCTCCCAAGCCAGTGTTAGGTGTGCTGAGGCCCGGCTTCCTGGGGAGTCCGCTGGGACATCCACCTGCCCAGGAGAATGCCTTGTTCTGCTTTGCCTGCATGTGCAGCTTTTGCTTCACAGCTTAAACTGTCTGTGCCTTCATTTGTGAGTCTTCTCCCTTTCCCTGCATTTCATTCCTACCTGGCAGAAGAGGGGAGTGAGGGAGTGGCTGGGGTGAATTTGGCTGATGGCTGGAGCCAACCCACCACATATGTATGTATGTACTGTTTCTTTTCAGCAAAAGTTCCTAATAACTATGGAAATCACTTAGAACAAAACAAAGATAATCATTGTGGCTCTTATATATTATTTTGCATCCCTTTTAAAACCCATATTTATGTAGTGGAACTCTGAACACCTGTATGTTGCCAACAGTCATAAACATTTCTCACAGACTGTCTAACTGAGCACCTTTTTCTTAATGTGTATTTTTTTAATTGAAATATCTTAGTATGAATTATTGTCCAGAAAACTCACCAATAAGGCAATTATGTTCTCAACACTGGACACAGAAAATGGAAAGTTTGTTGCATTGTATCTTTCTATCTGCATCCTGAAAGAGTTCATAGGAAATGTGGAGAAGGCACCTAGTTAACTTTGTTTACCCCAGTTTCCAGCATGAGGGAAGGCATCCCAGACATGGAACTTACCCAAAGTACTGCTGTTCTGCTTCTATGTCCACAGAACTCTCAAGCTTTGCTTTGATTCTGCGAACATACTTTGTAACAAGCTTCTATATCTAACCATGTTCAATTTGCAAATGAATTTGACATTAAATTGCCATTTTTAATACCGTGGTATTCACCTCATGCAGGTAATGATACACAATTACACAACCACAGTTACACTGTTAGGACAGTATGTAGAAAGTAGATGCTTTAACTGGGATTTGAGGTGTTACCTTGAACCTGTGCAGGTGGGGCTTTCTCTCCGTGAGCAGTTACTGCAGGGCAAGAGTGGGCTGCTGCGCCTCAGCTGCTCACCATGGAGATCCCTCGGTGACAGGATAGAGCAGCACCTGATACAGACTAAAGTTCCTCTTCTTCCTATTCTGGACCATTGCCTCATGATTTAGCCTGAAAAAGTCCTAGAGCTGCTGAAAGGGCAAATAAGATTAACAGTTGGCATACCTACTTGGTTGTTTGCATCCTCCCATGTAGCAAACCTCTGGATTATGCTACACTGCTAACTTGCTTCAAATCTTCTGACCCAAAAGGGTGCTTCCCAGGTGCCCTATTAAAAAAACTTCACAAGATTTTTTTCTTTTGTGGAAGGGAAATCTCACCAAGGGATAATTCTCTCTGTTATCTCAGTGAGGCATAACCTGAAAACCACTGCCAAGGTGTCCACAGCTGCAGTATCTCGGCAATAATTCTTTTTCAGCATATTTACAGTATGAATATTTTGTATGGTAATATATGACCACTGTGTTGTAATCTGAACTAACCTAACCAATACGGATGTAGTTCATATTCAAGTTCTTTCCGTAATTGTACTTGCCAACACAGGATTTTGTGAATATAGACTATAAAACAATTAAGAAACATATAAAAATAATACTTTTGACATTTTTACTCATACTAAAGACTCCTAAACATCTGTGTTTTATTGGATTATGTTACAAGTTTATATATATACTTCAGGGTTCCCAGCAGGACACGTGAATCTAAAAGGAAGCCATAATTTATTATCCTTATTAATGAAATTCTCTAGACTTCAATCACTGTGGAGCTTTATGATGAACTTCTGAATATCAAAATTTCTTTTGCACAGCTGAGCCTTATTCAGAATCTGGCCTTGAGGAGACTCATTTCAGTATACTAGGCTTTAGGATTTCAAATCATTTTAAAAGGAAGTGTATTGAGAAAGAAAGTAATTGTTACAATTTTTTGTAATTTAACAATTGTTGCAGCAACTGTTAAATGCTGGCATAAAGAATTCCTAGCATGAAATATGTAAGTCTGCTGTTATTCTAAACGGTTACAGAAAAATACCACAATTTCCATGTGAATTTACTATTTGGTGGCATCCAATATATTTGAGGGTCAATAAGTATAATAAACGGCAAACTTAGTATAATAAAATAAATGGCTGTCGTGGTTTAAGCTCAGCTAGAGATTAAGCACCACTCAGCCACTTGCTCAGACCTCTTGTCTTCTCCAGTGAAATGGGGAGAAGAATCAAAGTTTAAGTTGAATGTTGAGATAGGAACAGTTTATTAACTGAAAATAAAGTAAAATACAATATTAATAGTGAATTATGATAATGATTATAATAAAAAAGAAACAAGAAAGTGATGTACGATGCAATTGTTCACTACCTACTGACTAATGTCAGACCCTGTTCCTGAACCCTGATCATCCCTCCCCATTCTGGGTAACTCCCCCAGTTTACACACTGGCCCTGATGTCCTATGGTGTGGAATATCCCTTTGGGGACCTGGGCCCCTGTCCCAGCTGTGCTCCCTCCCAGTTTCTTTTGTGTATATCCTCAGTGGCAGAGCACGAGACAAGCAAAAATAAGTTCTTGATTCAGGGTAAACACAGCTTATCAAAACCCAAAACATTGGTGTGTTATCAACATCGTCCTCATTCTGAAATCAAAACACAGCATTTTAGCAGCTGCTGAGAAGAAATTAGCTCTACTCTGGCTGAGACCAGCACAATGGTTAAACAATTCCAGTTGTCTTTTATGTGTGTGAAATGAGATATTTTCTGTCTTCTAAAAAGAAGAGAAAAGAAAAGCTACTAATAATGCACACACATACACAAACACCTCCTACTTCAAAACAGAGATACATGCCAATGTTATATTCGTATCTGTACAGAGTATTCAATTTATTACCAATTTTGAGACCCAAGATAGGAAAAAGGTCTCTAACATAATACCTTTTACAAAAAGAAAACATGAGAGTTCTACTCTTTTTCATAGTAATCATATTTCCAAAACCTTACACTGCTTAAGCTGTTTTGAAGCTGTATATCACAGTCAGCAGCAAAGTTCCCATTCCTCCTGCACTAACACCATTACGCATGTGCAATTCATAAAATATTTACATATGTTGCCTCTTTTTATTTTGGGAAGCAAAATAGAGATAAACCATAAATTTTGTCAACAGCATGTGTATTCAGAGACACATATGTGAGGTAGAGTAATTAGTTTATCTTTTATCACCTTGTTGGTAAATTAGGCGCCCTCTTATTGCATCTTGATTATGTTTGCAATTATCAGATACCAAATGTTGCTTCCACCATCTTTCCATTACTTTTCTTCTCTTTTTCTTCTCTGCCTGTCTGCTCTCCTTCTTTCTTTAGCTTTTAATAGCCTATAACCATACCTTGTTGCATACTGGCTGAGAGTTCTTTCAAGTCCCAGGTGCAAATCAATAAGTTATAGCGATTCATAAAAATAAGACTGTCATCATTATTGTTCAATTATTGCTGCGTCTGAGGAAAGATTCTTCAAATGCTGAAGGTGTCTTCACTAATATTTATAATCTGCACTGAACAGTATTAATGAATGAGTGGGTGTACATTCTGCTGAAATGCAGTGGTATTTGATTTATACTAAGTCCAGGTCTGATTGTTAAAGCTAAATCCATTAAACTGTCTCTTAGATCTGCCTTAATGTACTTCCCTGCATACAACAGAGTTTAAACATTACTTAGCTTTTCATTATGGGTTGAATATTTGTCTTTATTAGATCTTCCTATGATAAATGGGACTTGGGTTATTTTGAAAAATAGCAGTTTAATAAAGCTTCACTTGTCAGAAAAAAAAATATTTAAAAAATTATCAGCCTGTTTGCTGAAAAATAATCAGTTGATGCTAAAAGGGTAAGAAGAAATTCAAAATATTCAACCCTAGTTCATAAAACCAAGATGCTCAAAGAAGGAATTCACTTTTTATCTTGGGGAAAAGAAATTCACAAACAGTTTTCATTTGGAAGGAAAAAATATACTTTGTTTACCTAAGCTGTCACATTCTAAGTGTCTCCAAGGGGGGAAGGTTTTTCTCCTCTAGCTTAAAATTGCTCTCTCCTTAAAAAAAAAATAAATCCATTAAACAGAAGTGTAAATGGCAAAGGCAGGGTAGGGAGAACATGGAGAACGTGCAGGAAATCATCAGCTTCCAGTTCAGGCTAGGCATATCTGCAAAGGCCATTGAGTATTAAATACAAAGACTGACTACAGCATTTCTTCTCAGGTACAAGAGTTTTCCATTCACAGTACATACAAAGCCAGCCCAGGACTGACAAGTCTGTCTGCATTGTAATTCTGATACTGTCTCCATGCAAAACTTCTGTTTTCCTTACCTGTTGTTGGCTACAATCAGAGAGAATTTCTCCATCACTATTAATATATTATTTTCAACTCATTTTGTTCAGGAAGTAAAGTATCAGAAAAGCCTTGTAGGCTTGATTTTATCTTAAGAGGAGGGGTCAGCCATTTCATAGAATGCGGCTCATTTACAATTGGACAATCCTAATTTTTTGGTGCAGGAGACATTAAACAACATAGTTTCTCTCCTTATATTCCCACTGTTCTTCTAGACAAATCTTTAACTCACAAAATTTCTCTCAAGCCAGCAGCACCATCCTCTTCTCAAACATCCTTGGACTCTGATATTCTAGCCCGCTCCTCTACCCCCTCCATTTTCATAGTCTAAATTCATATTACAGAGCTTCTTCACCAACTACAAAATACCAAATACTTTTGTACAGAGTACAAAATGTGCATATTAATGCATTATTACCTGCCTGCCACATGTATTAAATAAACTAATTTCACAATCTAAGGCTGTCACTGCTGTGCATGACATGTTAGAGTCAGAGCTGTGCCTTTCAAATAATGCAAGATCACTAGAAGCACAAGTTTATCAGCTCCCTGAGGGTTTTGTCCTTCTAAGGGTTCATAAAACCCACATGGTATATGGAACACTAGAGCTAAAAACTGTCAGTCTCTGAGGATGGAGTTAGACCTGGAAGTCCCATGCACATGACAAACCCTGGACACACGTCACACCTGTGCCTCAGAAAGGGTAAGACACTTTTGCAATTTTTACACTGTCCCTCACTCAGAACTCTGTCCAGAAATGCAGTATAGATCCAAGTGTATAAACAGCTGTAAATTATAGAATCACAAGGTTGGAAGAGATCTTGAAGATCATCAAGTCCAACCCATGCCCTAAAACCTCAACTAAACCATGGGCCCAAGTACCACATACGACCTTTTTTAAATACATCCAGGGATGGTGATTCAACCATCTCCCTGGGCAGAGAATTCCAGTACTTTATCACTCTTTCCATAAAAAACTTTTTCCTAATATCCAACCTATATTTCACTTGGTGCAGCTTGAGGCTGTGACCTCTTGTTCTGTCAGTTGCTGCCTGGAGAAAGAGACCAACCCCACCTGACACTAACCACCTTTCAGGAGATTGTAGAGAGTGATAAGGTCACCTCTGAGTCTCCTGTGCTCCAGGCTAAACACGCCCAGCTGCCTCAGACATTCCTCACAGGCCTTGTGCTCCAAGCCCGTCACCAGCCTCGCTGCCTCCTCTGGATGTGCTCAAGTGTCTCAAGGTCCTTCCCAAACTGAGGGATCAGAACTGGACACAGCGCTCGAGGTGTGGCCTCGCCAGTACAGGGGCAGGATGACCTCCCTGCTCCTGCTGGCCACACTGTTCCTGATCCAAGCCAGGAGCCATTGGCCTTCTTGGCCCCCAGGGCTCACTGCTGGCTCATGTCCAGTCAGCTGTCACCAGCACCCCCAGGTCCCTTTCTGCCTGGGCACTGTCCAGCCACACCGTCCCCAGCCCATCACATTGCAGGGGTTATTGTGGCCAAAATGCAGGACTCAGCACTTGGAGTTATTAAACTTCCTCTTATTGGACTCCGCTCATTCATCCAACCATTCCAGGCCTCTCTGCAGAGCCCTTCTACCCTCCACAACAGATTGACACACGCTCCCAGCTTAGTGTCATCTGCAAATTTACAATGAAAGACTCAATACCCTCATCCCTGTCATCAATAAAGATATTGAACAGAACAGGCCCCAGCACAGACCCCTGAGGACACCACTGCTGAGCAGCCACCAGGTGGATGCAGCACCATTCATCATCACTCCCCAGGCCCAGCCATCCAGCCAGTTCTGAACCCATCAAAGAGTTCTCCTGTCCAAGCCCAACTTGGACTCTTTTCCAGGAGAGTGCTGTGGGAGGCAGTGTCAAAGGCCTTGCTGAAGTCCAGGTACACAACATCCACAGCCTTTCCTGCATCCACCAAGCAGGTACCTGGTCATAAAAAATTGTGGTCAAACACAACCTTCCCCTCCTAAACCCTAAAAGCTAAAATGAATGGACGTCACATTGGCCCTCTTCCAGTCATCTGGAACCTCACCAGTGAGCCAGGACTGCTGGTAAATGATGGAGAGCGGCTTCACAAGCTCATCTTCCAGCTCACTCATCGCCCTGGGATGGATCCCATCTGGTCCCATGAACATCCAAGCAGCTCAGTAGTTCTCTGACCGCCTCCTCCTAGATAACATTCATTCTGCTCCCTGACACCATCTACCAGCCCAGGAGGAGAGTTGTCCTGAGGATAACCTGTCTTCTCACTGAAGACTGAGGCAAAGAAGGTGCTAAGCACTTCTGCCTTCTCATCTCCAATTACTGAGTTCCCTCCCTCATCCAATAGAGAACAAAGTTTGGTTTTAGCTTCCATTTGCCATTAATATATTTGTAAAAAAATTTTTTACAAATATATTTTTTGCAAATATATTTTTTACAAATATATATTTTTACAAATATATTTTTTACCATTAATATATTTGTAAAAAAAAAAATTTATTGTCCTGTACAAAAGCTGCCAAATTAAGTTCTAGCTTTGGCCTCTCTATTTTTTTCCTACCTAGCAACCCCCTTAAATGCTTCCTGAGAGACCTGACCCTCTTTCCAAAGATGATACATCCTCTTTTTATTCCTTAGTTCCTTCAAAACCTCATTGCCCATCCAGGCTTGACACTTGCCTCATCATTCAGCACACAGGGACTGTCTGCTCCTGTGCCCTCAAGATTTCTGTTTTGAAGCACACCCGCCTTTCCTGGACTCCTTTGTTCTTAAGGACTGCTTGCCAAGGAACTCTCTGAGCAAGTCTTCTAAATTGGCCAAAGTCTGCCCTCCAAAAGTCCAGTGTTAAGGTCTTATTGATGTTCCTCCTGATTTCACCAAATATCGAGAACTCTATAATTTCATGATCACTCTGCCCCAAGCAGCCTCCAACCACCACATTTCTCAACTGCCAATCTCTATTTGCAAGTAATAGATCTAACATAGTCCCTCTCCTCATGGGCTCACTCACCAGCTGTGACAAAAAGTCGTCCTTCACACTCTAAGAACTTGCTGGACTGCCTCTGTGTTAAGTTCCCAGCAGGTGTCTGGTGGTCACCTTGTAGTCACCTAAAAGAACAAGTACTGGTAATCCTGAAACATCCTTCATCTGCTTGTAGAACAAGTTATCCACCTCTTCTTCCTGCTTGGGTGGATGATAACAGACTCCCAGTAGGATGCCACCCTTGTTGGCCTTCCCCTTAATTCTTACCCATAGGCACTCAACCTCACTGTCATTAGTTTCAATGCCCATGCCATCAAGAGCCTCCCTAATCTAAAGGGCCACCTCTCCACCTCTTCTCCTTTCCTGTCTCTTCTGAAGAGCCTGTAGCCACCAGTGCAGTGTTCCAGCCATGTGAGTCATCCCACCACATTTCTGTGATGGTGACTACATCAGAGCTTTGCTGTTTCACCATGGCCTCCAGCTCTTCTTGCTTGTTGCCCATGCTGTGTGCATTAGTGCCCATGCCCCTCAGCTGGGCTGCTGATCTCACCCCTAACTCTGGCTTACCACCCTTGGGCCTGCTTCCAGACAGCCCAACTGCATGCCCTTCCCCCTTCAAACCTAGCTTAAAGCCCTCTCAATGAGCTCTGCCAGTTCATGAGCTAAAATCCTTCTGCTTTAACAGAGAGATGGAGCCCATCCAGTTCCAGTAGGCCAGGTGCTGTGAAAGTTGCCCCATGATCAAATAACCCAAAATTCTGCTGATGGCACTAACCCTTGAGCCACTTGTCAACAATGTGGGCTCTCCTATTCCTTTCATCATTTTTCTCTGCCACCAAAGGGACTGAGCAGAACTCTACGTGCACTCCTGCTCTATCAACCACTTGACCCAGTGCCCTAAAGTCCCTTTCATATTCCCTGGTGCTCTTCTTTTCAATTTCTTCACTGCCAGCCTGGAATACCAACAGTAATAATCAGAGGGTTGAATCAGCCCAGAGAGTCTCTCAGTAATATCCCATAGCCAGGCCCCAGGGAGGCAGCAGACCTCCCTGTGGGATGGGTCCGGTTGACATATGGGGACTCTATTCCATATGTTCCCCTCAGAAGCGAGTTAGTCACCCGCTATGACTACCCTTCTTTTCTTTTGAATGTTGGAGGTGGTGATCTATCTTACAGACAAAGTGTAACTGGGAGGCTCATTGGGCAGATCATTTTTTCCTACGTCCTCTGTCTGACCCTCTAGATCCAGGGCCCCATACCTATTCTGAAGTGGCACCTGGGTAGGTGATGCAAGTCAGGAGGAACTTTTATTAGCTTCCTCAGCAGGGACCCATTTCCACTCCCCTCCATCCAGCGGGTGTCCTCCTATTGTCTAGCAGCGGGAGGCATGGGAGTCCTCCAACTCCTGGTACGCCTCCCTCAAGGATGGAAGGGTGGAACTCCACCAACATATTTCGCTTTCACTTTCCCTAATTCACTTTCCTTAGTCTTTCAACCTCCTACCTAAATTAAGGCACCAGCAGAAGGAGATCATTCACCTGTTCACACCACAGGCAGGCTCCTTCTGCAATGCCCCCTGGTACCACTGATAAGCTCAAAAACTCCGCACAGGAAGGGGTCTGGACAGACACATCCTTTTTGGAGGGTTCTACTTGGCTACATACACTTTTTACTAACTGCAGTTATTGACCATGTAAAAACCATTACTAACCAAAAAACCCAAAACCAACCAACCAACAAAAACACAATAAACAACAAACTAAAAAGCCCATTAGCAGAAGGAAACCTGCAACCCTGTCTGCTTACCCTGCTGTGCTAAATCCCGCGAAAACTGCCATGCCACGCCTGTTTGCCCGCTCCTTTTCACTGTGCTCCCTAGAGCCCTGCCTTAATTACACCAACATGCGCTGAAGGAAAACAATTGTTATAACATACTTGGAGAAGATTCATGAAAGCTCCACAGATTATTTTTGTGTAAAGGTTTCAGAATTTCATTCTTCTGTATTCCTATCTTCTGATCTCTTTGGAGCCAGAAAACAGAGCTCAGTTTTCCACACATTGTCCTGTCAGCACAGGCAGCCTGGGTTTTTTGCCTGTGTAACTCTGGACTTGGCCAACAAGGAAAGATATCACTTTGGACTGGCAAAAACCAGTTGGATATCTTTGAAACTGACATATTTATCTTTTTTTTCCTAAGGTTAGGCAGGAATTTCCTTTAAATCTGTACCTTAATGCTGGTTGGGACATAAAGGGCTATGAAATTACTTGTCTTTCTTGCTACAAAGAGATTTTTCCATTCTTTTCATGTGTTTCCTTCCCTAGGTCTGACAAAATTAGACTATCTTCAGAGGTGACATCTTGTTTTCCTAGCTGGAACAGGCTTTGCTGGCTCCCAGAACTAGCAGGTAAAATAAATTTCCAAGTGATACAGGTTGTTTATTGCAAGCACAAGAGGCTACTTGCAGATGAATATTGGTTCTTGATAGTACCATGAACCCTGCTGTAATCTGTCTCCCAGAGAAGACTTCAAATTCTGCAAAACACTGTGGTGTCTGCTTAATGGCAACTTAGCAGACAGAACTGATAACTGAATGTAGATTACTGAAGACCAGTTCAGATCACAAAAATGGTACATGTTAGAATCTGAAAATGTCATAAAATCCCATTAAAACATCATGCTTTCATAAATCATAGTCGTGAGACCTGCTGACATACTTTTCTTTTGACTCACTTCTTTGACAGAGGTTACAGAAATACTTATCACAAAAACTAAATAATACAGGTGGCTAGAAGAATATGTACAGAAATCTACAACTGTTGTGGTAGTTTTTTTCATTGTTTTGATTTTATCTCAGCATTTTCAGACTTTTAGACAAAACAACAAAAATAAAATAGAAAAAAAAAGTTTAAAAACACTTCTATCTTCTGCATTCCAAGACAGGTAGTAACTGATTTTTTTTTTGTTTGTTGTTTAAAATAATGATATTTTCTGAGCTCATTCCAGTTAGGAGTGGAGGAGAAGGGATATATAATGTCCATATCCTAAAAAAAAAATAGTAGATGATGACTGTGGACTTTTGGGAACACCACCATTTTTCCTGTGTTTGCCTGGCAAGATTTTAGTACTGGGAGGGGCTACAGGGTTCTTCTGTGAGAAGCTTCCAGAAGCTTCTCCCACTTTGGTCAGAGCCAAAGCCAGATGGCTCCAGGATGGACCTGCAGCTGACCAAGGCTGAGGCCAAGCCCATCAGTGACAAAGGTAGTACCTCTGGAAGAACAGATTTGAGAGAGGGGGTAAAAAACTTGTTGTGCAGCAATAGTCAAAAGAGTGAGAATATTTTAAAGAAACAACTGTGTAGACACTCAGATCAGTGGAGAAGGAGAGGCTGGAGGTACTCTAGGTGCTGGAACTGAGGTTCCCCTGCAGCTATGAAGCAGTCTGTGGAGGTCCATGGGGGGCACAGATCCACTTGCAACTCCTGGAGAATGCCACACAGGAGCAGGTGAGGGAGCAGCAGACACAATGTGTGATGAAATGACCACAACCACTGTTCTCTATACCCCTGTGCTGCTAGAAGGAAGAAGGTGAAGGATTCAGGAGCGAAGCTGAGCCCAAGAAAAAGGGAGGCGTGGGGAAAAGGTGTTTTATTTCTCATTACCCTACTCTCACTTGATTGATAATAAATTCAAGTTTTTTCCCCACATTTGTTTTGCCCATGGCAGTAATTGCTGAGTGATCTCTCCCTATTCTTACCCCAGTCCATGAGCCTTTTGTTGTATTTTCTCTCCCCTGCCCAGAGGAGGAAGGGGCAGATAGAGCCATTTTGGTGTGCGCCTGTTGTTCAGATGGGGTTAAACCACCACACTTTGCTAGCTCTGAGAACTGACTTCCTGTATCTTGTTTTTCAGTAGTTAGCACAAAAATGTCACACCAAATGTGCCAGGCGATTTGGAGGTTCCCACAGCATATTTTTGCCCTGCTCTGCCCCATATGCCAGATCAGCATTGCCTAGGTAGTCATTAGGTTGCATGGCCATTCCAGCCTACCTGAATTTACCAGATTATTTGCTAATGGACCTAGGACATCCTCCTCTGAGAAGAGCCCAGATTTTAGAGTTCCATAACTCAATTCTAATTCCCAGGTTTAGGATTATTACTATGCCTGTTAAAATGCCGAGGTATTGGTACATATCCTCTTTCAGACAAACTGACAGCCAGTGCCTGGCATGAGGAAAATCATGTACATCCTGTTACAAGATTTGTGATAGCACTTCTTAAACAAATTGTACCTTTATGAAATTAACTTATCACTAGCAATAATTTGATCTGTTTGCAGTACTGTGAATAGAGAAAAGTGAAAGCACAGATGTCAAGAATTGAAATCCAAGCCAAAAACTTATATAAAACCTGTACTATTCTCTCACCCTTGTTCAAGATTCCTCTAAGGGAATATCAAGGTTCATTAAGGACACAGTGGAAAAACTTGTCATGACAAGTTATTTTGCCCACAATTAACTTGCGCAGGGAGCCGTGTTTGACTTTGGCTGTGCTAATTCCCAGAGAGGTCATGGGTTCCCCATGCCTGGAGGTGTTCAAAGCCAGGCTGAAAGGGGTTCCGAGCATCCTGGTCTTGTGGAAGATGTCCCTGCCTGTGGAGCTTGATGATTTTTAAGGTCCCTTCCAACCATAACGTGATTCTATGACCCAATGAATTTGCAGTTATCAATATGCTGCTCCCACCTAGTATGCTTCTGTAAGGTCCTTTAATGTCATGAGCATAAACACACTGGTGCTTCCACACCTGGAAGGTGTTTAAAAAAGGAAACATCTTTCTATTAGGTATGCACTTCCTAGCTGAACACATATTTGCCATCTTATGGTTTGATCTGGTTTCCAGCGAAGGTAACAGTCTTTCCATTTCAGTGGTAGGCAGAACTGAATTTTAATTATCTTTCTGTGGGAAAGAAAACACTTGGGGCTAGTGAGTAATAGAAGTACCTCATACTTCTGTGTGCCCTAGAAATCCCACTACAGTAAATCGCCACAATTTGTGTTTCTCCATGGTAAAACTCTGCAGAGCAAAGTAGTTTTCTTTGCTTGGTGACACTGTGCACCTTTTAGGGTCTGAACACAACTCAGAGATAAGCATGTAATTAAAAAAGTACTACAGATAAGAAACAATAGGCCAGCAAACAATCCCATTAAAAGACTGGTAATACATTCTGGAAGCTAAGCTTTTAGTCATAAATGTGCTTACTTTAGCTGAATAACTATTTATAATTCATCATTTTGGTAAAAAGAGGGAATGGTTAATTTGCACTAGAGTTGCGCTTCTCAGTCTGGGCAAGAAAAAATCAGTGATTAACATTTTAAGGAGCCTAAACATACAGAAAGAACATACCAGACTTGAGAAATAAATGAACTGTGCCAGTATGTAGTATCTATCGCCTTTAAAAAGAAACACATATTATAGGAAAAAAAAAAAGTAATATCTTTTTCCTAGTATATATTTCTCCTGTGCAGAGTTGAAGACAAAAAAGGAGCCCTCAAGTATATATCCATTCTCACCACATACCATATTGTGATAAAAATTTAGAAATCAGGTCCTGATGGAGGGAACAGCTGGCAAAGAGTAACTGTCTAATCAGGAATTATGTTCTGCAGAGACTCCTTGAGAAAGAAAAGCAGAACTTGATCCAACATTTCCCATCATGAACTTGCCGGTAAATCAACAAGTTACTGAATGGCTGGCTTTCTTTTCTTTTCTTTTTTTTTCTGAATTACTAAATTCAGAATGTATCCCACAGCTCCAAGAACTTTCAAGGAGAATTCGATCCTAAAAATGCAGAGGGACGAACTTCCTCGTGTAGGCTGTGAATATCCCCATTAAGTCAGTGGGACAAACACACAAGTGCCTTAGATAGTATTATTTACTTTTCATCATATGACTGGAGTCTTACATAACTTCATAAGGAAAACATACAGTTGGTCACCAAAAATCCTTTCTGGTTATATACACAGTCCCTTTGCTTGCAGCAATGTTTTATCAGTGTTGTACAACTGTCCTTATACACTGCTTTAATAATTAAGTATGTTGTGCACCAGATTGGGAAAATACTCATTAAAAGTGTCTATTAGTGTTATATCCAAGTCTGAAAAACAGATCTGAATTTATATTCCCTATGTGTTAGTTTCTTTAGTTTCTTGCACAGCATCTAGCAAATAGATCTAGTTGTATTCTCCCTTATATTTTATCTTGGTGTAACTCAACTAATTTAATTAGTTAATGGAATGTCTCTTAGTATGCGTGTAGTGTTAAACATTAATTTTTCCTCAGAGGTACAGAATGAGTTTGAACAAAAGACCAGACTCACTGAAACAGTAAGCCCCAGAGACATATGGGACAACACCTCCAAAAACATACCAATCTCTAGTTCCTGCTAGGTCACTGAATCTCAGTCTCTTCAGTTAAAGTTGACCATTTAAACGCTTCTATGTTTTGGTGCCACATCAGATGCAAGAACACAAAAAACTTTCACTATGATCAACTAAGCTGTCTTAGCCCAGCGCCTGTAAAACCTGTTCCAGTAGCAGTATACATGCATGCTTGCCTACACCCAAAGACTTCTGTGTGTGTGTGTGTGTGTGTATCCATCTATCTGTCTGTCTGTCTGCATAAATATATACATATGCAGAAGTGTCGAAATACGGCTTGATGTGCCTACCTCTTACTTTTCACAATCTTCACCTATGATATTCCACATGCATGAGACACAGGACTGACATGGATAGAAGACAGTAAGTTTTAATTTCTAAAAAGTTACATCTGTAATTAATATTGCATCCAAAATGATAAAATTTTGCATGGTTCCTCTATCTAGTAAAGTTATTGGCAGGACTATTCACAGAATACTGTATTTTAAGAAAATAGTGTGCTGAATTTGCAGTGAACTTACTCAAAACGTGTAGAAATAAGCCCTGCTCCCAGACGTCTACCATCTTTCCAGCCAATTCACGCCTTTTCATAGTATGCCATGAGATACTGCAGGTGCTTTAAATACATTCTGCATTATCATCACCCCCTTGACCTCCCTAAAAAAGGAAAGGAAAAGGAAAAAATAAAACAGCTGTCATTAACTTATGGTTGACCATGAATTTGAACCAAAATGTTGAAACCATAAGGTGCTTCTGGATGTCTGTGGTATATGACAGAAGTTTGACAGGCAACCCCTACAAGGGTCAGGCCCCCAAAGCAATGAAGCAGAAAATAAAAGTGCTCCCAAACATGTTTAAAATTATTCATCTCACTGTTTCGCTTTGAAACAAGGAACAAAAATGGAAGCATTCCTATTCCCTATTGAAAGTAATCACAGTTTTATATCCTGCAGTATTTACATAGGGAGAGCTGTTTATTTAGAATCCTTGGTGATAAGGACACGGCAAGCTCATAACTTATTATACATTCTCTTTTCATTTTGTCTTTTTTGGGGCTAGAATTATGTATATTTTATGATAACCCAAAATGACTTATACATAAAAAATACAGACTTTAAAGATAAAAAGGATTAGTAGCAGGTAATGCATTTTCCATGAGTGGCTATAGGGCTCTCAGTTCCAGAATGTACAGGCTGCATACAAATGAATTGATAAAAGTCTGAGGCTGCGGATGGGTAGAAAGGCTCATGCTTTGCTGGAGATGATTCTTAAAGTTACAATAAATCAGACAGACAGTGTCGGCCTTTGAGGATAAACCTGTGATGGCTTGTTGTGCCTCTTTGAATCGCCTCAGAGGCCCAGGGACTAAAAAGTGCCTAGATGTCACATTAAATCTACCAGGAGGATGGAGCACTTCAAAGAGGAATGCAATCAGATCTGATGGAAAATACATTTTCTGAAAGCTACTGACAAAAAAGTAATCTTTGATGTGGATGTTGAATAACAATTGATATTGTCTTTCCTGACATTTTTCATTATTGCTGTCTTATACAGCCTACTTCATGTATTAAAGCAATATTAACTGTTTGACAGGGACAAATCCTCAAACTATCACATAAGCAATTGTTTCTGAATTGTCTTAGCCCACTGCCTGTAAAAGCTGTCCCAATAACTGCTTTTAAATATGATGGTATACTCCTTTCCTTGACTACCTAGACAGTGTCTGAGCCTTGGTATAATACAATAGATTCTAGGGGATATTAAAAATGGTTAGGTGGTTATGAGGTGTCATTTGATTATAAGTAAGGTGCAGCAGTGTTTTCTGAAGGTGACTTTTAATGAGAGAAGTCTATAAAAATTTAGTACTTATTATTCCCACTCTACAATACACATTTATAGCAAGTACATCTACCCAGAAATTTTGAATCTCCTGCAATACTTGCAGCTTAAAAGAAGAAAAAAAAAAAATGTACATTTATGCAAAGGAATAAAGAACTCTGTAGCTATACAAAATATGCAGACAAATCACCCAGTTTTTACTGGAGAGAAATTCATGCAGATCAAAAGGGTACATGTCATTTGAAAGGCCTGAATCCCTCTTGAGGTTTGATGCCTTAACTCCCTACTGTAACAATGTGCTGCTTTGCCAAAGATCTCTATAAATGTAGAGCCCCTAATTCCTAGATGACCTCAAGCTACTGACGAGGTAGAGGGAAAGGCAGCTGTAGCTCTAGTCAGGCTGGTATACAGGGGTTAATTGCACTAGCACCAGGGAAAGGCATACGCACAGGAACCCCAAACCTGAGAGTAAATTGCAACAGTGAGGTAATCTACTGCTCTCAGGCACTCACATGGTACTGGCATTTCTGTTGCACCATAAAATAGTGAAGCTGTGGATGTTCCTCTTTACTTCCAATTTTCTTGACAGTCTTCAGTTTTTCACATACCTGGAGGGTGCTTTCACCAGCTTTTTCTCCCTTATCATAAATACCAGTATCAGAGCCACCACCAGGAGCCTTCTATAACCACTCATTTCAGACACTTGTTTGTTTTTTTTTTTTTTATGGAAGGGTCCCATGGTAAGATTTTTTGTGGAGTCCCTCCCCAGGGAAAATGTTTAATACTTTACAGTTAACCTGCTGTGTAGCATAAACAGAAAATAGAATAGTTTTTAAGAAGGGTCCATAGAGAAACTAAAATAACACCTCTAGCATGATAGAGAAAGCAGCAACACTGACCGACTGCATAGTGAACAGCTGTAATCCATTAAATATTTTGAGAAAGAGAGTTTGAAAGAGAGTTCAGCTACACCTCTCTCTGCTATACAGAAACGTGCTTCTGTTGCATTCTGACAGGGAGGACAGCTTTCATTTGCCACTCTTCTGCATCACTCTTTGCCTTGCCAGTATGTGTGCTCTGGAAGGCAGTCATCCCCAGGAGGACAAGGATAAGTCATGCTGCCACTAACATTTCTGCCAAAACATAAGTGATGCATGGCTGGTGCCGAGTTGTCAGATTCCCCAGGGCCAAACATTCAGACATACTTTGTTTCTGCCCAGAAGGCTGTTGTTGTCTTCTCATGAATCAGACACAATGAAACCTTCTTCTCTTGGATGACTTGCAATTGATGAATGACTCTACTTCCATCCTCAAAATAAATAAATAAATAAATACATACATAGGGAAAAAATACATCAGTGACATTCTCAACAGCTTCCAAGGTTATTTTCTTATCTCCCAAGCCTGACTCCTGTTTTATTATTTCAGAGTTAGCCAAGGCCAAAAACATCCTGTATATACTTCAATCTGAAGTCCTCACTGGCCCCTTTAGGACTCCAGCTCCTTGACACTTCAACTCGAGTTCCACCAGGACGGATTTCTTTTCTTTCATGCTCTCTATTGCTCTGTCCCTGGTGGGAACTCATCCTCTCTCAGGTTTCCTAACACCTTTCTTCTGAGTTATTGAAATGAGGCTGCTTGGCCAGCTGAAACTTCTTTGAAGTCAGGGGATACTTCAAATGTCAAGTCATGAAATTTCCTCTCTCTTTACTTTAGACTGCTGCCTGTGTTTGTACAAATCTATGAACTACTAACCATTAAAGCTCCATACAAAGTGAACTCCCGGCACTAATTTTGTAATCCTACAGTAAATGGGGAAAAGAAAACCACAGAAATTACTCTGTAGAAATATTAGAAGAATAATTGTTGTTGGGGAGGGTGGGAAAATAAAGACCCATTAGCTGGCAAAAGATCTGTAAAAAGCTTTTAGTTTTGCTTTTGTTATTGAGGTCAAGCTAACAATACTCCCTCTGCACAGGTCATGGTTTGACAATAGAGAAGGTCTAGCTAGCACCACGTCAGAATACTGCAGCCACATGTCATAAGGTAGCCAACCAGTAAGAACTCATGCCACTGCTTCACATTTGTCCACAGTTTTCTGATGGGTTTTTACTGGGCATGCAGGCTTTACAACAGGAACACCATTGTCCGTATGCCTACAGCCAGCTTCATCCCACATGCTCTGACATTGACAGAAGCACTGGCACGTGCCCTCACATCACATGTGCTGCTGCTCAGTCTGGCAGGGTCTGGCAGCACACAGCTCTGACTCTAAACATGGGGCAGCTGCCACTTCCTTTGCTGGTTTGGGGCTTAATTATATAAAGTGCAAAAATAGAGAGCACTACTGCTAAGTTCAGTAAAGGACAGTAAGGAGCTATGAGCAGGTCAGTGTGTGAAAGAAATCCAGTTTTGCACTAATGAGGACAAAGCAGCTGTGAGACAGATGATTTCCAAGGCAAGCAGCCAGAGCATTTGTCTGGGGCTCCAGGCTCATGGTGATCCTCTCAAAGATGAATTTTGGCTACATTGAAGGGTCAGGAAAAGAAGGAAGAGGGAAAGGTCCAAGTTGTGACTTCTTCCCATGGTTTCCTTAAGCAACCAAGTTGCTCCTGCTGGGTAGCCAACATCCAACAGCATCAGTACAGCAACTACTATGATTCAACCCAGTTCCATGCAGAAACTACAGCCCTCTACTTCAGCTGTGATCATTTTCATATGCACAAAGAATGGGAGCACTATGACATCTTGGAGGCTTTGAATCACTGCTGCCAGAGAGGAGGAGCCCAAATACAGCACTTCATTTTGCTTATGCACTTGTTCAGCTTTTGCACACACACCTTTGCATATTGAGCTGAGCTGGGCTTAGAGATTCACAGCTTTCCTGAGCAGATCTGTGAAAGGATGCAAATTGCTCCATAATTACTTAGATGCCTTATGGAGGCCTGTGCACTCAATGTCCAATTTATAACCAATCAGCCCTGTACAACAAGCACCTCCACGTACAATAACAGCTGATTCTGTCTGGCTCTCAATTCTTAGAAGTTACAGCCCGGCAGGATGTAACAAGACAGTTTTATAAAGCTGTGCAAGTAAAAAGAATCATCAAGGTCACAATTTTCAAAAGTACCCAGAGCTGCAATGAAAGGCTAAGCAGATGGTGTGTGGCACAGAGTCAAACCTCTCCTAGCTATGGTCTTTTTTTTTCCCAGCTCCTCTGAAAAAAAGTGTGTGCAAAAGTTGTCTACATAAAATCAGCTTTGATTTTCAATATTTTCCTTAAGATCATTAAACTATCTATTATACTGTCATGTTTTCAGAAACAATCTAATGAGCATTTCTGATGAGTAATTCTTTGTTGTACCTTTGAACTGGTAAGAGCTTACATATAAGTAGATATTTGTATGGCAGAGAGTTCTAGAATTCAAGATTCTGGATTTCTTACTTCTTTCTGAAATACACTGATTTAAAGGGCAGAACTATTACAGGAACACAAAGTATCATCTTCACACTGGTTATACCAGGATCAGTATTCTTGAGTTCTGTTTCCTCTTTTGTCACTAACTTACCCTTTGTCCACTCTGTGGTTTTGGTTGTGGGTTACATTCACACTGTAAATTAAAGGAATTGTGTAACTAGTAGTTAATTAACTATAGGGTAATAAACCCACTACATGAACAATGTGGGTTGGCTCCAGCCATCAGCCAAATTCACCCCAGCCACTCCTTCACTCCCCTCTTCTGCCAGGTAGGAATGAAATGCAGGGAAAGGGAGAAGACTCACCAATGAAGGCACAGACAGTTTAAGCTGTGAAGCAAAAGCTGCACATGCAGGCAAAGCAGAACAAGGCATTCTCCTGGGCAGGTGGATGTCCCAGCGGACTCCCCAGGAAGCCGGGCCTCAGCACACCTAACACTGGCTTGGGAGCACAGACACCGTGAGCCTCCTGCCTCCCTCCTGCCACTGTGCTTGCTGAGCACCATGGGGCGTCTCCTTGTCCATTGGGGTCAGCTGTGCCATCTGTGTCCCCTCTCAGGCACGTGCCCACCCGATCCTGCTCATTTGGAAGGCACAGGGAGGATGAGAAACAGAGAAAGCCTCGGCACTGCACAAGCACCATTCGCCAGCAGCTGAAGCTCTCAGGATTGTGTTATCAGGCTTGTTTTCAGCACAAATCAAAAAAGCAGCACTTTCTGGGCTGCTCTGAAGAAAATGAACTCCATCTCAACCAGAAGCAGTGTGATGAGAAATGGAAATGAAAATGGAATTGGGATTTTTCATTCCTCAAGCTGCAAGGAGCAGTCATACTCTAGGAGAGCTGCACTGGCCCCCAGATAAAAGTGGAGAATCCAGATAGTATTCTGGCATCCAGAAGTGGCATATTTTTGAGTACCCTCCCAAGAGACTAAGGCAAGCATTTCTCCATTGCTAATATATTTCAAAGGTTGTTCTGCCCAGCAGATTTTCTTGATGATATGTTCCTCCCATATGCCTTTCTTCCTAATTGATTCCTCCTGCCTGACAAGATCTTCATGGAACTCCCCACTGAGGCCTCCATTGCCAATCCAAGTGAAGTACAGAAAATGCTACCTAGATGTACAAAGAGCTGTATCTTTTCTCCTCCTGAGGCAAACAGAATAAGACTTGTGCCCCAATAGCATCCTGACATCTGTCAGCTGAGGGAATTTAAGACCCAGCTTTGATTTTTTATTTGAGATTTATGTAAATGGTTCTTCTGCTCTGTAATTACTTTTCTGATAATTACACAATTACTCTCATTTATAGTAATCATTTAAAAATGAATTGATGTTAGCCTAGTCTAATTTGCAAAATAAATTAAGCAAATTATTACTTGATTTTAAATCAAGTAAACCTACCCCTCTATTTAGTTTGCCTGCATGGTGCCACAGCCCACTGGGATGTTGCTGGACATTGATGGTGTTCATGACAGATGCAGTTGTTGCAGCCTCACTATAATGAGGTAGGGGGAAGACTCGGGGGTGTTGCTGGCTCTAGTTGTGTGGAATTTTGCTTTTCCTGAACTCCTGTTTAAACTGACCACTTTGATCTTTCTCATTATGAAGATTTATACCATCATCTAGTGGAACTCCCCTTAAACTACAGCTCTTTAACTCTTCTACTCTGCACTTTACATGCAGCCTGAGATGAGAAGAGCAGGCAATGAGGTTCTTGTATTCAGGTTACTAAATATAGGAAGATTTTTGACATCTCCAACAGCAGGAAAATTTGCCATAACCACTGTAATTAAAATCTTGCTCAGTATTTGCCTAATGTCACATTAAATCCACATACTGCTGCTGCTCCCCCACTCCACCCATCTCCCAGTATTATGCTTCTATATCTAGAGACATAAGCAGTAACCACAAATAAGTTTGTTGCACAGAAAGGAAAAAATCCTAGTTTAAAAAGCATATTATAAAGCAAGAGAATAAACATGCAGCCTATGCTCTCTCCACACCAGATGATAAACGGTGCCTGAATGAAAAAGGTATTTCATCCTAATTTCTCATCACATTTGAATAGACAGCATTTCCTCTTCTCTTGTTGCAATCACTCTTGTGTAGCAATACACATATGCTTTTGTCAGGTATAGAAATGAGTTGCCATTCTCACAGTTAATTCTCTCAGTTCTGAAAAATACAGCATCAAAGATATTTCCTTATTTAATTCAGGAGTTCCCACAGACATCTTTCAAATGAATTTGTCCTTCCTAATCCAGGAAAAAATGGGGACTCATCTATAGTCCCATACTGCTTCAGGGCATCTAGAGGAGCTTCCCACTGGCAGAAGCAGCACACTAATTCCATGGCATGGAGCTGATTAAGAGATTAAATCAGAAGTAGTGTGGCTTTACATGAGTGCATCAGTCAGGAGGTGCATTTCCTGCCCAGGGCTCATGCCTCACACACTGGTTCCTGGCTTTGTATCTCCCTCTATAGTTGTTGACGGAATGCAGTGTACACCTCTCCCCAAACCTGGGCAAGCTGAGGAAGAAGCCATGTGCCCCCCAAGCTCATAACACACGTCGTGAGGTGCACGCAGCCTGCTCCACACAGTATTGCTCATTTCTGATTTTGCTGTGGCTGTTGGACCACAAGGATCTAAGGAGTAATTCCAATGACTATCCCCTCACTAGTTGCCCATCAAGTCAGACCCAAGATCATGCCAGGATCTGTACCAGGTGTCCTCTTTCTGTTTCCATTTGGTGATGGTACCCAGTGAGCAGCTACACCAGTGCTAGCCCCGCTACTCCAGAGCAGGAGCGGCACCTTCTATTTCTTATTGGTACATACAGTTATTTTCCCACAAAATGTTTTGTCTCCTTTCTACTGTTGCAGCAGTAGCCAGTTGATACTGCTGAGAGCCTTTCTGGGAAAAAGCGCTGACCATGCATCCATGCTGTGGATTAGTTTGCTTTCTCTCTGATTTAACACTAACATAATTTTCTGTGACCAAATGCCTGATGCCTCCGTCTCCCCAAAGGCATGATTATACCCCTTCAATCCCAGGCATACGAATTTCACAACAGTCAAAAGACAACATAAAGGAGAATAGTAATCCAGTGTAACAGCACTTATCTTATAATAGAGAGTACTAGAGAGCTACAGTACAGCTGTTTCATCTAATCTGAAGCATGTGCAGTTCATATTAATAGTTAATTTAATCTGCTTTTAAATCACAGTAAGGTGAACAACAAAAAAAGGCGTGACCTGTCTTTCCTGGAGGAGCCGAGTCACGTTTCTCTCCAACTTCTCCATGTGACAGAGCGGTGCTACAATTAAAGCACAATAATGTGCTTGTTATTCAAGTCAGGCGTTAGTTCTAGTAATGGGGTGCTTGGTGGCGAGATGGATTTCCTTGTTAGGAGCTAAGCAGAGGATTAGCTGAATTCTCCATGGAGAAATCTTGATTTGTTCAAGGTCTTTCATGTTTTCTACAGAGAAGGGATTATGTCTACTTAAAGAGGGGGCTTGCTTAAAAAGCTACAAAGTATAAGAAAGGGATTTAGGGCAGTCGGGCCTGTGGTTAAGTAGCTGAGGGGTAGAGGGAGTTTTAAAGCAGTGGATTATTTAAAGCCATAAAGTTCAAAAAATAATTGGTTTAGCACTACTGGGTCAATGCAGAGTAACATGCTGGAAAGGCAGTTAAGCATAAGCTAATATTCATTTTACTTCAGCTAATTATTGCAAGGATTCAGAGTAGAGGGAGAAAAAAATGTTCTAGCTCTCTTATTTGGAGTCCAACCGTACAGCATGCACTTCTTTGCTTTGCTGTAGGTATATGTTGTGGTATGCATTAGTCACCCAGCACAACAATTGCAGAGGGCTTCTTTTGAAGCTCTAACAATGTTCTCTTAATGAGGACATGAAGCAAACCATTAAAAGCCTTTTAAAAGATTTGCAAAATTCAGTCTTCCTGAAGCCTCCTGTCTCAAAGGTAGCTCTGCTCCCTCTTCCCCTCCTTCTTCAATATCCTCTGGCAATATCATTAGTTCACTATGACTGCAATCAGACATGATCACCAGTGTCTCTGAGAAATCTAAGCAGAAGCATCCTCTCTTTTCAGGGGAGCGGCCCAGCCCTTGGTGGCTATGCCAAAAGCCTGGCATATGCAGGAGGCACAGGGAACTACCACAGTTTAGTAGAGAGCATGCTTGGCATTGAGGGAAGAGGTGCAGGCTGCAGTTCACACTTTCACTTTAGTCATGCTGTGGGTTCACAGCAGAGATCTGATGACAGCAGAAGCAAATCTCACCATAGCTGGAGAGATAGCCCTGTGTTCTCCTAGACAGACAGATCAATCCTAATGGATTAAGGCATCTAGAGACGTTACTTCCATAGGAAGAATAGCAAAATGAATTATCACAACCTGAGGACAACACAAGCACACAAAAAAATGGATGGATGGTTGGAAGCAGCTCTTTAAAGCTGTCCAGGACGGACAACAGCTCAGGAACCACAGAGTGGTGAGAAGGAAGGTGTCTTCAGTAATTCACTGTGAACAGTTCAGTGAGTTTAACGAAAGCTAATGAAGAAATGTTCACTAGGGTGGTGGTAGATATACTCTCCAGGTAGATATACTCTGGGTTGGTTGTGCAGGACGGAGAAGAGGTAGGAGGCAGCAATGTAGAGTTCATTATGATACAAAGCAGTGAAAAGGAGAAAGTGGTTAGATTTGGGTGTCACATAAGGAAACTGAAATGGGCTTGTCCTTGCTTTGTACAATCTCATATATTCACGTGTGGCACACTGCATACAGTCCACAGACCAAAATATGTTGACAAACACCAAAGCTTCACAAGAGCTTACACCAAGGTTCCACAGGTGAATAATGAGGCAGAATTATAGGAGCTAATTCTGCATGGGTAAGTGTCACCTCAGTGCATAGTGGGGAGACATAATAGGAGATATCAAATACTCTAAAGTTAGAAAAACATAAGTAATGAATGGAGCTATTTAGAGAATGTATAAAGTAAAATGGATACAGAGTCAAGAAGATGTTCAGAATGTGTGTCTAAAAATTTACTGAAGTAGCAAATATTCTCCCCAAGGGAAATTGCCAACCTGATTATTCTGGAAAGGTAAAATATGTATAAATTTAAGATTAAGAAATATATATTAGAGAAATGCCACAGGGGGGAAAAAGGAGTAAATTTTTTGTCTGATATGCACAATATGAGTCAAAGTACATCGGGATCTGGACAAAGCAAGATATTTGGCAAAACATACGCAATGTTTAATTTGGCAGATTCAGCCAAGCACATGAAATCCATTAATATCCATCCAGTTATCCTTGCAAGCGTTCTGCAAGGTAAGAGGATGTATTTATTAGCATTCTATGGGTCTCAAATTGACACAGTCTAAGAATTAAATCCCCAATGAGATCAGGCATTGCCACACTTACAATACCAGACCTGACCTAGCTCAAGCCATGAGTGTGTTTATGGTTACTTTTATTCTACTATCAATGCAGAAACACCTGCAGTCAACTGGTGAGTTTGCATCCTCTGCCATGACCAGTAGTCTAGATTCTTTAGAGATTTGTCCTCTTTTCATTTCCAAAAACCAGTAAACTACTTTTATCTTATGATAATGCGGGTCCTATTCCTGGCTCTTAGTACAGGTTGCCTATGTCAGACTTTCAAGAAAACATTGTTGCTCATTTTGTCTTGACCTAGTCCCCCTTCAAAGTGAAATATCAACATTTGCAAACACTGTATCATGAGGGAAACTAATTTATTCCTTTTTTTTTTTTTTTTTTGCAAAGTTCTTTAGATGAAAGGCAGGATAAAATTCAAAATACTGATTTTTTTTCTTGCAAGTTCCATGCCATTGAGGAGGTGAAAAGTTCCTTTGAACAAAAGCTGTTGATTTATCTGCATTTTAGTGGCTTCCTTTGTTCCCTGAAACTGCATATTTAAACTTTGCTATGCAGGAATTTATTACAGATACAGGAGGCCAGAGCAGCCTTTTTAAAACTTAACTGCTCTGCTCTGACCAAAGTTTAGGGATGAAGTAGAATTGAATCCACTGGCATTACAGATAATTGCTTTTTCTGTTTCAATGTCTTTATGGATTGAAAAAATAAAAAATACAAACAAACAAAAAAACACACCCAAATGGAAGTACCAACTACAGTCATGATTATTAAGACTGAGGTAAGAGTATCTAGCCCCCATTTATTACCATTTTCCTGGTACAAATAATTCATGAGTATCTGAAAACACTGTAAATTCCCACTTTGGTAGCTCAACACAATAATTTACCACCATTGCCTTCTAGCATCACACATGGCATCTCTTCTGCATGAATACCCAGCAGCTATACTGGAGATGCCAGTAAGTCATCATTACCAGCATGGCAAAGAAGCATTTGACTGTCATAACTCCCAGTTCTCAAACCAGGCACACATTTTTCACATACTGATTCATCTTCAGAAGTAAAAGTGACTGTGTGAGGAACTGCAAATAAGCAAAAGCATTCATACTGGTAATGACTTATAACTACTCTGACAAATGGGTAGTTTTCTGATAAACTGAAAATCACATGGTGGTGGTATTTATTATTAATTTTGATGCTTCGTTTTTTTAACTTCAAATCAAAACAAGACTGGAAGGAACAATTAGGATCATATAGTCACTATCTAATCTGGTGTACAGAACACCCACTCTGCACAATGCTACTCACTAAGTGCTTTTGGAATCCTTTGGCACACACTGATACAGAATAAAAGCAGTCCCCAAGAGAGTGGCACAGGATGCCAAGCAAACAGAACCAGCGTCACTTTCAAGCACAGCCTTTCCTTGACCTGGTGAGGTGTCTGAATGAAGAAATGCCTGTAGCCTTCTCATCAGGTGTCTGGATGTACTGCTGCCAACCTGCCTCAGAAGCAATGTGGTGCCTGCCCCACAGAAACCTCACAGCCCTGTAATCCTCACTGGAAAAACAGCTTGAAGGGACAGCCAGAACAAATCTTGTGTAGCCATGGTGACTAAATCCAGCTGGTATCTATCAAAGGGTTCATCCCCCTTTGCGTACATATATAAGCACATAGCCCATATAATACATTTGACACCATTAGGTATTCCTGTCTTCATGATTTTATCCTTCCTATTTTAAATTGCCTGGGTTCCCATGTAGCCTTTTGTTACTTAAGTAACATTTAGAGTTTCCAGAACACTATCTCCATCATCTCTGGTCCATGGAGAGGGACAGCAAAGGAATAAGACATCAGAGGATTCAATCCATGTGTTTGAAGGAGGAAGACTAAAGTTTAAATCTGAATGCAATTCAGCTGATTTAAAGAAACAAAAGCAATCAAAAATCATCCTTGATTCACCTCTATACCTCTGAAGAACAGGTACCACCTAAATTAAAAAAGGAAAAAGAAATTCCTTATTTGTAAAAATCAGTTGAATTTTACTGTACTAGATACACAATGTCTGCATTTCATAGCATATCCAGTGAGAGATCTCAAATCTCTGTCCCATCATTTCAAATATTTCCATGTTCAAACTGCCTTCTTTTGTAAGTAGGCTTTTGTGCTTGATATATATTTTTTTAACTGGACTGATATGGCACAGTAGAGACATCCGGTGGTTTGTTAGATTATTAAACTCATGACTGTCACTTAAGATATAGCAAAGAGTTATTTCCATTAGGTAATGGTAATTTTAACTTCACTTCAAACACAAATTTAAGATTTTATATTAATCAGCACTAATTTGGGAACTTGCAGCAATCTAACATCAGATATTTAATTTTCCACACATCTAACTAGTTTCTAGTGACTTATGTGAAACACAAGCTCCATTTATACTAGGTATAAGTTTCAGTCATAGTCAAAGTAAAGATGATAAAGTCAATGGAGAATTGTCAAGTTAGTGTCAGAGGATATGGGCCTATCTAGTTTGAAAGGCATGCCTATTAAAAATTTAAGATTCCTCTGAAGAAAACACTGGTTTGGCTTGACTTACATTCTCCATCTAGGAATGCTGGGAGACAGAATAAGAGTGTGGGTTTACCCATCTTTGTTAACTCACTAAATAGCAGCAAATACATTATAGCACTTGAGGATGGAAAGAAGATTGCTGGGAGCCAGAAAAGGTCTGGCAATCTGGCAGCTGAGAGGAAGAAGGCAGCCCAATAGACAGAGATTTAGCAGCTGAGTGATGGGGCCAGAGCTCTGGAAACACAGAAATAAAAGAGAAATGAAATTTTGAAAGCAGATGAGGGGAAGAGACAAGCTAGCATGACAGTGAACTTTGGATCAGAAAAAGACAACATCAGAGAATAAGAGTCAGTTCTGACTTACAATCTGTAAAACTCTATTTAGGTTCAGTGAGGCTATACAGAACATAAGTCAGGGTTGCTCGGGTTGAATAAAATCTTTAAAAACCAAAGAAAACCCTAAAGCTGGCAGGCCGTAGAGAAGCACAAAGGTATGCAGCCCATCAAAGAGGCTGCAAGACTGTGATTTATTAAAGTGCTGCCATTGCTAAGAGCTTGATCTTAAATATGTTTAACCCAGTAGGAGTCTTTCCATGGACTCTGGATCAGGCTCTGAAACAGCATTGCTTGACTGGCTGATAAAGTGAATAACAGCATGCATCTTTTCTATTGACAAAAGTGAGGAGGAGTTTTTAAATTGCTTTCATTTAGACAAGTTATTTACAAACAAAAAGCAAAGCTGGCAAATGCACAGTGCCCTGTTAAAAGGAGACAGAGGGAAGTTAACACTTATCAGTGTTAATTAGAAGTTGGCATATATACACTATACTATATTTACTATTCCCACTTTTTTCATCCTTGCAATAGATACACATGCAGGTAGCAGAGAAGTGAACACTGGTTTAAACCAGTGTCCTCTTCCTTGTGGTGACTACAAGCATGCAGCCAGGAAGAAGTAAGAAAAGGATCAGTATATCCCTGTGTCTCATTCTACCACATATTTGTTGGTCACTACACACCTCCACATGAAACAATTTTTTTAATACAATTGGGAATAAACAGCACAGTTTCAGAGACCAAAAAGCAGAATATTACATTGTGCCAGGTGCGTTCTCAGTTCTGACCCTTTTCTTGCAGTTAGACCTACAGGTAAATCTCTCAAGACCCTCTTGCTCTGCAGATAAAGCAAAATTGCGATGTTTTTTATTGAATGTGCTTTGGAAAGCTACATATCAGGAGAAACTGTAAATCATCTCTGCAATGTAAGAATCTGGCTTCATTCTCAGACTTGACTTGATACTATACAATTACTTGCAAGACCTTGATTTCTGGACTTGATTCCTTAAACACAGAACTTTTCACTCAGACTAGTTAGCATAAGCCAAGAATTCTTCTACCCCTGTCAGAAGTTCATTCACAGACCTGAATTTGAGGGCAAGGTAAATGGAGGGATAATTTCTTCATCTGAACAAAATAGCTCTGCCTGCACTAATGCTTTCTAACGTCTGCAAAGTGAGGCCAAACTTCAGTAGTTGACAGAGCATTGTGTTGAAAGAGGAGACAGGGCAACAATTTAATTTTTATTGAACCATGTTTCAAAAAATCAGTACGGGCTCAAATTATAAGCTAATACTCACAGTGAAAATAGATCACCAGGTTCCCAGCACAATTAGCACCTACCACATTCTTCTCCAGATACAAATGAAATATTACAGGTGACATTCAGCAGCAGTTTTTCTTCAGTGTCTAGTATGTGATATAAAGAATGTATCACAGGTTTTTTAAACCTCTGCTCAGGCAAGAAACAGAACAAAACAAAACCACAGCCTTCCTCAAGCTGCCTACCAACTTCCCCATATCAGCTTGACAAAGTAAGAGCAGCTTTAGGGACACTTTAATATTCAGTCTCCATGCTTATTCACATATTGCATGTTCTTCTGATCCCATGATCATGTGGCAAATTATTCTCTTTTCTGTCACCCCTGTTATTGTGGGGAACAGAACTGCCTCATGTTTCCTGGCTTATTTCACATAGATATCAAATGAAATATTGTTCAAGTAGACACCGCTGAAGAAATCATTTGCACCTTTATTAAAAGTTAACAGAAGCTGCCAGCACAGGAATGCACATATGTAACTAACTTTGTATGTGGTCAGCAAAAACAAGTACTTGAAACCCTCACAGCTCAGAGTTTCATTACAATATGTATTTGTGTAAAGATGAAAGCTAAGAATTTTTTTCTTTTAAGGCATCTCCTCATAGGCTGTTGACCAGAGCAGAGAAATGGAGTCATTTCACAGGCTGGACCTTTAGATGGATTTTCTTGATTTCTATTTCCATTCTCTTAGATTTCCACATATGCTACTCAAAAGAAAATCTGAATTCAGTAATAAAATTAGGTATTAAATGTTGAGTTAAATTTGAATATGTTTAATTATTCTGATCCCTTGGGAACAGAAAATCTATTACTCATGACACAGACCAGAAGAATTAAGACAGAATTGTATTCTTGATGGGGCATTAATCCATAAAACTAAAGACAGAGAAACAGTGAATTGACCAATGATACTTCCACCTCAGGCTGAGCTGGCTAGCCTTTATTTTAGCCCAGTCTTCACAGCACCAGTTTTGTGTAACATTTTTTAGAGATTTTGGTAGAGATCCTTAGAAAAATTATTTTGGACATATGTTCTTCATTTTGATGGCTGAGCAATAAATCACTGTTGTTACACTGCCAGGGTTTATGAAGTTTTTATTAACATTAGAGTCCATTTAAAAGTAAAATTTCATCTTGGTGAGAGAAGAAAATTTGCTGTAATCTGTGCATTTATCATGAAAACCTCAGAAGGGAAAGAACCTTTTCTAAGTAGATGTTCTTTCATTCTGTGCCAGCTACAGAAGGTGCTAACAAAAGAAAAACAGCAGTTGAATACATATGAAATACCAGACTGCAGGGCAGCCCAGGATACAGTTGAGGCAGCAGGAGATTGCAACTAGCTTCTCTTCTGAGTTCATGGGTAGTTTTCAAATATCGAGGGCTTTGAACTGGATGGTTCTACCTCTTGAAAGATTCTATTTTACCACCTCTGTTCTTCATAACTGTCAGTCCCATCACAAAATATAGAACTGCCTCATGTTTCCTGGCTTATTTCACATAGATATCAAATGAAATATTGTTCAAGTAGACACCGCTGAAGAAATCATTTGCACCTTTATTAAAAGTTAACAGAAGCTGCCAGCACAGGAATGCACATATGTAACTACTTTGTATGTGGTCAGCAAAAAACAAGTACTTGAAACCCTCACAGCTCAGAGTTTCATTACAATATGTATTTGTGTAAAGATGAAAGCTAAAATTTTTTTTTTTTTTAAGGCATCTCCTCATAGGCTGTTGACCAGAGCAGAGAAATGGAGTCATTTCACAGGCTGGACCTTTAGATGGATTTTCTTGATTTCTATTTCCATTCTCTTAGATTTCCACATATGCTACTCAAAAAAAAAATCTGAATTCAGTAATAAAATTAGGTATTAAATGTTGAGTTAAATTTGAATATGTTTAATTATTCTGATCCCTTGGGAACAGAAAATCTATTACTCATGACACAGACCAGAAGAATTAAGACAGAATTGTATTCTTGATGGGGCATTAATCCATAAAACTAAAGACAGAGAAACAGTGAATTGACCAATGATACTTCCACCTCAGGCTGAGCTGGCTAGCCTTTATTTTAGCCCAGTCTTCACAGCACCAGTTTTGTGTAACATTTTTTAGAGATTTTGGTAGAGATCCTTAGAAAAATTATTTTGGACATATGTTCTTCATTTTGATGGCTGAGCAATAAATCACTGTTGTTACACTGCCAGGGTTTATGAAGTTTTTATTAACATTAGAGTCCATTTAAAAGTAAAATTTCATCTTGGTGAGAGAAGAAAATTTGCTGTAATCTGTGCATTTATCATGAAAACCTCAGAAGGGAAAGAACCTTTTCTAAGTAGATGTTCTTTCATTCTGTGCCAGCTACAGAAGGTGCTAACAAAAGAAAAACAGCAGTTGAATACATATGAAATACCAGACTGGAGGGCAGCCCAGGATACAGTTGAGGCAGCAGGAGATTGCAACTAGCTTCTCTTCTGAGTTCATGGGTAGTTTTCAAATATCGAGGGCTTTGAACTGGATGGTTCTACCTCTTGAAAGATTCTATTTTACCACCTCTGTTCTTCATAACTGTCAGTCCCATCACAAAATATAATTCTCTGGATACTCATTTAGATCCTGTAAATAATATGTAGTACAGTGGGTTGTAGAGGAAAGTTGCATTCTTTGCACTTTGTACCGCAAAAGGCACAAGACAGGTTGAAGTCTACCAGCATATATCTGACTGACTTTCATCAGCTCAGAAGCTGAGCACTCACTGTCATTAGTGGTACAGGAGCCTTACAGCAAAGAGAAATTCTTCTTTTGCAAATGAGGAGCCTTGAGCAGAGGGAGTGTAAGTGATTTCCCCAGGTCACAGGGAATCATGACACTCTGCCAAGAGCTCTCTCTGAGTCTCCTCAGATTTCAGTTCAGGGCACTGAGGTTGTTCCAGCTAATGGCCACCTCTCTGGGACACCTGCAGTCTTCCTCACTTTTAATTCATATTTGGCTAGTTAAGAAAAAGGCTAAAGGATTTTTCAGACAACTAAATCCGCGACATACCTAGAGTCCTTTTAAAAAGTCTGCTTTGAAAGGAATGGACAGCTACAACAGAAGAGATATGCTATGATGAGTTGAAGAATGCAGGGCTCAGGTGATTAACTTGTCATCATAATCGCCTCTGGAAACAGAGGGGAAAGGGTATTTTATTTTAAAATTTTAATCTAGGTAATATCTAGTGCAGCTGAAGAATGTTTGCATTGTCTTCCACTACATGTGTGAGTAGAAGAAAATGAATGTGAGGTTTCTCATGTTTTCTGTGTGACAGAAAAAGACAGAATCTAAAAGTGGTTTTGAATCTATATATAAGAGATCATTCATCACAGGATTTATGTTTTGAAGTTGATTTAGAAGAGCAAATGCTGACTGGAGCTTTTCCCTAAAAACAAATCTAACTTTGAGATTTGCAGGACAACCTTCTGGTTCAGAAGGATAGAAGAGAAACAAGCAGATTCCTGAACAGGTCTATATCAGCAATTACTATTCATTCTGCCAGCTTTCACAGAACTCTCAGCTCCATGTTTCAAAATCAAGAACTACACATAGCTATGAAACTTACTTGAATTAGTCCAAAACCTAAAAACAGACAGGAGTAGAGGACCTTGATAGGTGTGGCACAGCACTGAAGAAAGAAGTCCTAACAGGAGTTAAAAAAAAAAAAAATTAAAAGTTTTAAAAAGTGAGATTGGTGAAATACCTAAAGCAGTAATTTACCCAAAATTCTTATCTCTACCTTTTCTTTACCTAAATATAACCAAGAGCTCAGGGCTATGCTGGCTACTTGGCTTGTGTGAGGGGCCAATTTATTTGTCTCAACCCTAGCTGTCTGCGGGGGACGGGTTGCACATGTGCCATGTCCAGGAGACAAGCCGGGAGAAGGAGGAAAGCCTTGTCTCTGGGGGAACTTTGCCTGGCACCATTTCACGTCTCACAGGCAGTCAGCAGGGGAACCCCGAAGGCCCTGTACCGCAGGACACTCTCCCGTCAGACGGCAGGAGGTCTCTGCCCACGGGCTGCGCTGGCACATCGGGCTGGGCCGCGCTCTCCCGTCCGCAGGCGGGGCTGGGGAGGAGCCGGGCGCATGAGAAGTAACTGCACCCAAGCTCCGGGGGCTGTTCCGTCCCTTGCCTTTGGACTCTTTTGGGTGGGCTTTTCGAACTTGCTTTTGGAGTCCTGCCTTCTGGCTCTCCTTCTGGCCCTCGCTGGCTCTCGCTCGCCCTCGCGTCTGTGCTGCCTCCCTGAGTCCCTGGCCAGGCCCGGCCCGCTTCGTCCCGGCGCCCTGTCCCTGCGTCCGGCCCTGCCGCCTCCGAGCCTGACCAGGCCCCTCCTGGCCGCGACCCTGCCCGGGCTCCTGCCCGATCCCGTCCCCTCGTGTCCCGCCGCCCTGCCCGGGCTCCTGCCCGATCCCGTCCCCTCGTGTCCCGTCCCCTCGTGTCCCCCTGCCCGGGCTCCTGCCCATCCGGCCGGCAGCGTGCACAGCCCCGCCTCATCGGGGACATCGCCGGCACCCCCCGACCTCCGGGGGTAACGCCCTCCTTTCCCTCTGCTCCTCTCTTTGTCTCTCTCTACACCCCGTTTCTTTCCCATTTATCTCCTCTTGCTCTGTCTTCTCTAGCCCTCTTAAGTAGGGTATTTTTTTTTTTGTTCGTTTGTTTGTTTGTTTGTTTGGGTTTTTCTTGTTGGGTTTTTGGGGTTTTTTGGAGGGGGTTGTTTGTTTTTGTTTGTTTGTTTGTTACCAATAAACGGTTCTCAGTTCTGTTCTCAGACGCAATGTTTGCCTCATTTGGTTTAATTTCGTTCCTGACCATCTATTTTTAAAAGAATTTATTGCGGTTCCCCACAGTGGAATGTGACAACTTGCTACTTATTATACTGTAAAGTAATGTAAAGTGATACAATTCAATTTGAACTCACACAGCATGACCATCAAAGCAATAACACTTACAGAAGAAGCAGTTACAAAATAAACAGATACCTGATGCTGAAATTATGCTAATTTTAGCTAATCTAATTTAGCGAGATTGCTAAATTTGTGTTCTTGCTCAGCAATATTTCTTCTAAGAAACTGACAGAAATATGCTTATATTATTAGCAAGTTATACCAGACCTTTCTTCCTCAGTCTACCCATGCACCCTTTACCCTGGTTTCAGCCCTTTCACAATTAATTTCATCCCCTTTTGCTTCCATATACATCCACTGCCATTTGAACCTTGTGGTTCTCAAAACCCCTGTCTGCAAAATCAATTTCAACCCATCCTGGATGCAGAAGAGCTCATACTTGAAGGGAGTTTTATGCCCTATTTCCCTGCTCACCAATGTGAAGACATCTGCCCTCCTCTGACTGTTCTCATTCCCACCAGCTAGCCCCAGCTGCCAGAGAAAACCTGTCCACTTTGGGAACAGAGAGGGAAACCATTCTCCAGCCAACCACTCTTTATCATTGTGTTAATAACCATGTCCCCATCTGTCCTCCACGCCCATCTGCTGTCCTCTGTCTTACACTGGGCATGGACGGTCCTTGGTGAATGCATAGCCCTTGGTGACTATATTTTTGTCATACTTCCAAAAAACCGATTCAACCAAGCCTTGATCCACATAACAGAGAAGAGAAAGAGAAGGAAGAATATTGTTATACAAAGACCCTTGTCAGCTGCACACTGTAGTATGGTCCCAGAAAGGCCACCAGCTCTCTGCTCCTGTTCTGAGAAGGGGGCTGAAAACAGGATCTCATCTATCCCACTCCACCTGAGGACTGAACTAAAGACCTACAGCCAGCTGACGGGTTGTAAGTCAAATGGATTTTAGGGACCCTGAAGGCAGCCAAGGGGGAGCAGCAAAATGACTCACCGAAATACATGACTGAAAAGAAAGAGAATATTTTGAAAGAAAACATTGTGGGATCCATAGAAGATTTGCATGTTCTCCCAGGGGCAGGTAGTGGGGAGGGGGGAGGGGTTGTGATTGATTTTTTTTTAGGGATCAGTGAATATGGCAAAAGCAAGGACCTATGTTCTACCTAGAACATACTTAGTAACAAGTGTCAGTGCACTGGAAGTGTTTAGATTCATGGGTATTTTTATGCCTATTTTAGTAATGGTGTGTAAGTCTTTAGATAAGTAAATTTATAAGACCCTGACACCACAGTTTTAACAACATTTTTTGTTTCAGCTCTTTCAGCATACCCACAGGACAGAGTGACATTTGCAGGACAGTGGCCATGAACTATTGGAAATTCTCAGGATGACACCCTAATTTTCATGATTGAAAAAAAAAATCTCTCATTCAAAAGAGATGCACCAGAAAAAAATAAAATACTTTTTCTCTCCATCAATTTATTCTGATGAAGTCATCCAGTTGTAATATTCTGTTACTATTTCTGAAATCTGTAAATATTACAAAATGTGCAAAGATAATCATGTGAAATGCAAAAACCACGGGCACGGCATTGTCTTGCTCAACCCATTGGAATCTGTCACTGAACAAAGGAACCCGAGAAAAAAGAAAAAGAAAAAAACTCACTGTGTTGGAAGAAAAAATGTTCATGCAGACGCACAAACCAATAAAAGCAAGGAAGTTCTGAATCCAGGTCACTGTGGAGTCCTAAACACAGGCCTATTGTGTTTTGATGCAGCAGAAGCCCATATGGTCTTCCATTAGAGGGTCTCAAAGCAATGGGCAATGTTACCATACCATATGTGCTGATTTGAACTACTGTGATGATTTATGTTAGTGAGCATAAGGATTTTTTTGCCTTCCCATTTTTTTTTTATTCTTGTTCTGTTAGCAGAAGCCTACAAATGGACAACCTTGTCATTGGGGGTTTCCAGCAATAATACTAAATTTGTCTCTGAAAAAAGATGAGCAAAATAACCATAAGGCCAACAGAGCAGGACTTCATGTTTAAAAGTGAGTTCTCTAACCTGGAACTACAATTTTCCACCAAATGAAAGATCCCAGTTTCCACTTCAGTTTCACACTGCTTCTAATCAATTCCCTGCTAGGAAGCTACAAAAAGGCAGTGGCCAAAAATGAACCTTATGGAAATTTACCTCTCAGAATCTGAGCCCCACAATGCAGGTTTGTTCTTCAATTTCTCCTTCTAAAACAAAGCAACTGGAAAGATAATCAAACATTAAAAATATCAGTGAGTAAAAAAAAAATCTGGCTTTCTGGGAGAAAGGAACAGTAATGTAGCTAAACAAAGCAATAAAAAAGCCAGCATCATCTCTCTTTTTATCCACAAGTACAAACCAGAGCTGTCCATGACTTTTCTACCATGGATCAGATCTGTGTATAAAAGTCATCACACAGCACCCAACAAACATGCCACTCATCCTGTTCTGCTGAGTATCGCATACTTTGATGAAAGATCATAAAAAAGACAAAACAGCCCACTAAAAAGAGGAGCAGATTTCTTTCTCCTTTCCATGCTGTTACAGCTCTAACTACCCCACCCCACCAAATGTCATTGTCAAGTGTAACTGCTTGGTGAAGACACAGGTTGTAATCTACAGACTGAACCAGCTGAATAATTAATTCAGCTAACAATTGTTGCTTTTCCATATTTAAAAAATGTCAAGACAAAAATGGCATAGAAGGAAATTTCAACAGCACAAAGACAGGAGGTATTCAATCCCTTATAAAATCCTGGGCAGCTGCCAGCCAGCCATAGCAATTGTTCTTCTTCAACTCAATGCAATCCTCCAACTCAATTTCCCTACACCTTTTTCTAAATTTCAGAGAAACACAAGGTGCTCCAGTGTCTGATGGTGCTCTGAGCTGTTGATTTAAGAACATGGAGGGGAAAAAATTAAGGCAACTCACCCAGTTATATGTACATGGCTTTGTGCATAGAGATGCATCTGGACTTATGGGCAAACACACTGACATGAGGTTCTGGTAGTTTTACAGATTCTTTATCATCAGCACATTTGCAATTGCCTGTACACCATGGGAATTAAATCAGAAATCAAATAAACTGTTCATATATTTTATAGAATTGACTAATTAAAGCAAGACACATTCTGCCAAAAAGCCAATTGCAAGAAGGATCCATACAATGAACCCAAGGAAAATCCATGGGGGTTTCTGTTAGGGCCAGGTGAAGTGAACTGGGCAAAGCAGAACAGACAAGCCAGAAAATATGTGGTTGTCCAGAAACATATGCAAAAAGAAGTGCTTAGGGCCAAAGTGCTGGCTAGAAAGTCAGCTTGCTTACCACAGGCAGAAAAGCAGAGTCATCTCATCTAGTAAATATAAATCGTCATTCCACTAAGTTACAATGAATCTATCAAATAGTGTTCTTAACAGAATCATCAATCATTGTGTTTTGAAGTTGTTTAAGTCCTTAATCTATCAATTTCCAAGTGCCAGATCTCAGGAAGGACAGAGCTCTGTTTGGTGAGAGGGGATGACAGGGCTGGACAAATGCAATGTATTCAACAGAAATAGCAGAACATCCTTCTCCTGGAGTGAAGTCCCTCCCACAGTAAATAACGATCAGTTATATACTTCATCTCTATCTCCACACAAGTGGTGTCCCTTATGGGTCCATGCTGGTGCTGTTGCCTTTTCCAACCTAGAAATGAAACTCAAGATATATGGGAGGTAATATAAAAGTGGATTTTACTGAAGGCCTTCAATGCGCAGTTACAGAAAGGCGTCCACAAAAGCCCACCCACATAGGGTGAATACAGTTTTTATATGTTTAGCAAATTAGCATAATTGAGAAAAAAGCACAAAGTTAAGGGGACAAATGATGGAATTTCCCCCCAGGTCAAGCTCCTTCTCTGGAGCCCCCTCCCCGCCCCTGCCCAGTGCTAACTCTTCTTTGTTTATGAAGATGTATCTTGAAGGGTTGTTCTCAGCCTTGGTCCCAGGAAGATAGGAGAGATAGGATAGGGGGTTTGTATCTCCTGGGTCTTGGAGCACTGGAATTTGTTTTGTCTTTCTGCCTAGGAAAAAGCCATGGAAAATTACTGAGAAAACTAGCCACTAATACAATAGGCTACAGAGCTACAAATATATGTGTGAAGAATACAGAAAATAATACATATAAAAGGAAAAAGGGCATACCAAAACAGCATCAGTGCCAGTTGTATTTAAAGTCTTCATTAATGATGTAGATGAAGGTATCTAGTACACCCTCAGCAAATTTGCTGGTGACACCAAGCCAAGTGCTGTTGTTGTTTGAAATACAAATGCCACCCAGAGAGACCTGGACAGGATCAAGAAGTGGATCCATGACAACCTCATGAGGTTTAACAAGACCAAGTGCAAGTTGCTGCACCTGGGTTGGAGCAACCCCTGGTTCCAACATGGGCTGGGGGATGAACAGATGGAGAGCAGCCCTGGGGAGAAGGACCTGGGGGAGCTGGGGGATGAGAGGGCTGGACATGATCCAGCCATGGGCACTCCCAGCCCAGAGAGCCAAACGTGTCCTGGGCTGCATCCAGAGCAGCATGGGCAGCAGGGCCAGGGAGGGGATTCTGCCCCTCTGCTCTGCTCTGCTGAAACCCCACCTGCAGGGCTGCATCCAGCTCTGGGGTCCCAGCACAGGAAGGACATGGAACTGATGGAGAGAGTCCAGGGGAGGGTCACAAAAAGAATTAGAGGAACTGAACACTTTTCCTGTGAAGAAAGGCTGAGAGAATTAGGACTGTTCATCCTGGAGAAGAGAAGACTTTGGGGTGACATAACTGCAGTCTTCCAGTACCTGAAGGGAGATGCAGGAAACATGAAGAGAGACTCTTTAAGAGCATGTAGTGACAGGACAAGGGGGTATGGCTTCAAACTGAAAGTCAGTAGGTTCAGATCAGATTTTAGGAAAAACCTTTTCTCTGTGAGGGTGCTGAGGCACAGGAACAGGTTTCCCCAAGAAGTTGTGGATGCCCCATCCCTGTGAGTGTTCAAGGCCAGGCTGAGCACTAAACCACATTGTCTATTGGGAGGAGTCCCTGCTCATGTCAGGGGCAATGGAACTAGATGATCTTTGAGGTCCCTTCTAACCCAAGCCATTCTATTTTTCTAAGATTCTATGATTCCATGACTCATTGAGCAAGTCCTTGATTTGGCTACCAAATAGATAGGGCATGGTGGGATGGATGGATGGATGGATGGATGGATGGATGGATGGATGGATGGATGGATGGATGGATGGATGGATGGATTTCAGTTGCTCACCAAGCTTCTCCATCACTCCTGTCCTCCGTAGAACATGGGGGAGAAAAATTACATGGAGAAAAAAAAAGTGGGTCAAGATAAAGGCAACTTAAAAAAGCAAAAACAAAGGTTATGCAGAAGCAAAGGAAAAGCAAAATTTTGTTCTTTATTTCCCATCAGCAGACAACGCCCAGTGGCTTTCCAGGAAGTAGGTCTTCCAGATGCATAGTGGTGGTACTAAAAGACAAATGTATTAATAACAAATGCCTGCTCCCCTCTTCCCTCTTTCTCTTAGTTTATATTGCCAAGCAGATGCCATATGGTATGGAATATCCTTTTGGTCAGTTTGGGTCAGCTGCTTTGGCTGCATTCTCCCAACATCTTGCCCATACTCACTGGTAAGCAGGGAAATGTTGGAAAGCCTGCACTGATGCTGTGACAGCACTGCTCAGCAGTAGCTGAAACACTGGTGTGCTATCAACATCTTTCTAAACACCAGTGCAAAGCATGGCACTACAAGGGCTGCTCTGGGGAAAATTAACTTCATCTCAGCCAGAGCCAATACAGGGGATCAGTCCAGCCACAGACTGCTTCTTTCATTCATTTTTGCATTACGACAGAATGCCTCACAGGGAAGCCTAAATAACTCCATTTTACCAGTTCTTAAAATAGAGTCAAATGTCATGCAGAACTTAATGAACTTGGAAAAGAACAGTAATCAAGCTGCAAAAAAATCCAATTTCTTTATCCCTTTTTATTTGATCCTAATCACTCTGTGCTATAGGCGGTCAGTAGACACAGGATTGGAAGATAAATAAATGCACCCTTACAGCTGCCTCAGCTGCCACTGCAAGTGCTTTCTGACACATAATTAGAAAACAAATGGAAGATTAGCTTAATAATATTCATTAGCATCTAGCGAAACCAAGAGCGTTTCATGTTCAAAGCATGTTGGGCTTTTAGATGAGTTTAAGAAAATTCTGTATTTCCACCCTTCAGTTATGAGAAGACAGGGGGATGGGGCAAGAAGGGGAGGGAGGAGAGGTGGGGGGAGAGAGGGGGAGAGAGAGCTTGCACAGGGTTAACCCTTTTCTTTCTTGTCCATGCTATTTATTGATGTGTTTTTTTCCACAAGTCTTTCTCCTAATCTTCAGGGCAGGAATAGTTAACAGAAAAGCAGGGCCTCCTTTCAGGCATTGTTGTTTTTCCATGCTCCCCTTCTTTTTTTTTTTTTTCCCCTCAAATTATCATAAGTAAGGATTTTAATGATATTCAGAAATCATGGCTGTCTTGCTGAATCGCTGTAGGACTGACCTCCCTTGACAGTTCTTAAATTATTCAGCTATCAAGGGCCTGCTAAACATTAAATTAAGCATCCTCTCTCCCCTGTCCTAAACCATTAAGTTATGCAAATGCACAGATAATGGGGCATATGACAGCTGGAGGCATTAATCAGGCAGCTCTGTCTCTGGGCTGTTGTTATGTAGAAACCGCATCTGCCAACAGACAGAAGAGACACAATTAGATCTCACTTAATGGAATAAGAAGAAACTACCGAGTTCTCTACACTCCTGTTAGGTTGTAGACCTGGGAGGGAATAAGGCACTTGGGAAATCTCACTCGCTCTCTGTTTCTCTTGCTCTCCTTTTTTTTAATACCTGTTCTTCCAATTGAAATGAAAAATTACCTGTAATTGTTATCATTTGCAAACAAAGCCTGTCAGAAGACCCACCTGCTGTTTACAATGGATGTTTTTCTTGTTCCTTGCTAAGGTTCTTTGGGGAATTTTCCTTCATTTGTTTTTTTAACTAATGCTCTGTCTTTTGCTGGAGGAGGGTGGAGGGGGGGAAGGAAGCAAATAAATGGGTCTCCCTTTACACCATTCACGTTACTGCTTTGAAAATGAACTGGCATGCTCAATCATGGGGATGAAGCATATTGCTGAGACATGACTCAGTTTGCCATTTGTACATATGTGATGATTTCTTTCTTATTACTTGCTAATTATTGGAGACCAGTCTTTGTATGCAGATTTTTCTGGCACTTTTTAACATATTTTCCCCCACAAAATTTCTTCTCCACCCTAATGGGGTGGGTGGGGGTGGTGCCCAGAAGTTTTGGGATGTCCTATGAATTTCTTAAAGGGGTTTGGAAAATAGTCCAAATAATTTCATGCAGCTTACTTTAAGAGTGGCTTTAAAAATCCTTGTTCAAAATGTGGGCTGTGATGAAACATAGATCAAAAAAGGCTGAGTAAGTGCATAAGTGTGCACACAAGTCACTGTGTTAGAAAGGAACCTCCTTCCTATGCAGACTAACCTTATGTAATCTGGTGGAATTTCTGAAAGCCTTCATTATTCATAAAGTATATGATGGAATTTTCTTACCACAAAGATCTTTCACCCATGGTAAGCTCTCCCCTTCTCTCTGAAAAAATACCTACTAAAACAACTTCATTAAATCCTTTAGACAAAATCTTTAATATAGGTATTTTCTCACGGAGAAGTGTCTTGGTTTGAAAAGACAGGCGTCTGCTAGGGAAGGCAAGAGCCTCTCTTGAAATGGAAATGTAAACCCCTCCCTCCGAATTACTGTAGTTTTGAAATTAAGGGGCTCTTAGGCAAAGATTTGGGAGTAGGAATAACAGTTCTTTATCAGGAAAATAAAAATTTAAAAATGCAGTAATAGAAAACAACATTGACAGAGTTAGAATACAAACTGACACCCTGTTGGTCAGGATATTAGTAGCAATCCAATTAAATGGTGGCTGCATCTTTTTGGAGTGACAGGTGTGGTTCTGTTGAAGCAGTCATCCTGTTGAAGGGTGTAGTTTTCCTCTGAAGGTTCAGTTGCAGTGTAGATGAGCCTGGTCTTCCTCTGGGAATCCAGTGGGAAAAGGCTGCCTAGGGCATTCCAAATCTCAGATTATATCCAGGTAAGAATGCTTGGCTCCTCCCCTGGGTGGAGCATCTCACAATGGGATGATGTCATTTAATCAGTCATGCAGTGAGACTCAATGGCCCATTAACAGAAGATATCTCCCTGGAGAGAGGATTGGGTCATGGAAGAGATAAAGAAAACTGCCCCACCTGGCTTTAACAGCTGACCTGCTCACAGAAGATGACTGCCCCACCTGGTTCTAACAGATGGCTGTGGAATACACACCCCCAGCCACATCTTGCATCGCAACCTTAGATAAGAAGCTGGGCTTTTAATTCCCATAATGTGTTAACTTATTTAATAAAAGCAAAAAATATCAATCTATACTGATACCAACTTTGATTTTGGAAAGCAGTGACTTTTTTCTGGAACTAAAGTGAAGGTTAAAATGCTATTGAAGTAGCAGAACAGGTTAGTGAGCATACATCAGTTTGCAAACTGCTACTTGAAGAAGCCCAATATGTGCTGCATGCAATTAGTAATACAGACCTTTTTCTGCCCAGCTGCCATGATCAGAACTTCTGCCAAAGTTTTCACAATCCAAACCACTACCTGGACATATTGGTTGAACATTTAAAATTGATCTCTACCCCACACAAAAAAATAGTCACTACCTCTTTCACTACTGAAAGCCTGAGACCTTTTGAGCTTAACTGTCACCTACAGTCGAGCAAAGCTAGAACCCTGTATCTAGGGAGGAAGAGAACAAATCTCAGAATCCCAAAACACCAGGTCTTCCTTAGGAATCCACTTTGAGGGAAAAAAAAGGAAGCACTAGGATAAAAATTCTAGATGGTCACAGCCACCAGATTTCCACATTTAAAAGAAGAGAGAATGATAGAAAATGCAAGCTGCTTCTCTTATTTCTGTGACTGCATCTCTGACAAGCAGCTGGAGATCTAAGACCTTAAAACAGCAGATCATGAACCAGTACTAAATTAATGATGTGACTCTCTAATTACTTCCACTTTTGTTTTTCTCTGTTCTTTTTATCTCAGGAATACTGGGAATTTGAGCCAATATACTTCATCTCTATCTCCACTTTTTATGCAGAGGACAACTTTTCCTATGGGTCCAACAACCTTCCAGGTAGGAAAAATAGAAGCCAGGCAGGACATACCACCACCAAATCTTATCACTTTAATTTTAATTTTTGACAATCATGGTATTTCAGACATTACTTCAGCTGCCCAGATTGGTTGATGTGTTTGCTCCCAGTGATCATACAGACACAGGTATCTTTTCTCTTGTTTGCAAAGTGCTCCCAGATTTCTGGATTATGAAGCTCTTTATAAACTCCTCAAAAATTACATGCAAGCTAAATACTTGTTTCTTTATTATTGAGGTGTTGGATGGCTTCTGATTTGGGTTTGCAAGTCTTCATTGGGGTATTTTACTTTGAAATCAAGTGATACACAATTAACATCTTAGCTTTTCTATAAGGCTAGAAGTATTGTCAAATCAACAATATGTGTATAAATTATTGTGCACAAATTCTATGTCTATAAATTGCATACATTTCTGAGTCCTTCACTGGAGATGATGGGACAGATGCAGATAATCAAACCCACTGTTTGTCCCATATTGTATGTTTTGTGACATTTAACTACTTTCTAGTTCCAATTCTGAAATTGTGCTGACTATGAAGCACCATGCCGTTAACAGTAAATTGTTATTTTTGAAATTCCTCCATGCCAATGCATAGTAAGTTTTCAGTTGTATTTTTCAGAAGAAGCTAAATAGAGGTATCTGGCAAATCTGAGTGCTTGTTCTGCGTTATGACAAGATATATATGGCATTGTAATTAAATACCTCTATAAAAACACCTGAATAAGGCATAAGTATAGAGCACTTACAACTGTTCCAAAATTTATCTAAGGTAGTCTTGGCCTATGGTACTATTTACAGTCTAACTGCAAACTTATAATAAGATATTCTCCTTTTCTGGCCACTGGTTATATTTTGACAAACATATGTGGGAATAATTTCCTGTGTTATCCTGTGTAGCAGGTGAACTGTACAAAGACATACATATGTATTGAATTCTATTAGCAGAGATTGAACATATCAAGAGATAAAATACTTCACGATGCACAAAACTTTTTCTTGCATGATGGCATCATACAGAAACTAGAGATCACAGCATACATCTGTGTTTTAAATAAGAAGGTGCATGCACAAGCTTATTGTTACCGCTTTTATTGGTGGCTCTCAATTTAATAAAATTTAATAAAATATTAAATAGGTGGCAGTAGCCATTCATGTTCATTCATGTAATCACCTTCCTGTTGATTTGTTTCTGGCAGAGTTGCAACCATACAGTGCTCTCAGGCTTTAGAAAGGAGCGTGGCAGCACTATCTTCACAGTCCCTCTTAGGGGAAAGTGTGTGTTCAGCAACACTTCCTTAAGTGAGACAACAGTGGAGAGAGCAGCAATGAAATTGTTGATTTGTGGAACAGCTATCTCTCAATCTTGTTCAAGAAAACTTGTCATCAAATGTTAGTTTAAATTGATTTCTAAGCACTGTAATTGATAAGCACCACTACAATAAAGTATTCTGCCAACGTATTTAAACATTTGGCATTTTTACTATTTGGAATCCAAAAAAGCTGTACTGCCATCTTCATAAGTGTTTTACACTATATATGTAGGTACATTTATTTTGAGATAAACTGGGACCTTAAAATGTGCAAGAGCACATAGTCCTATGCTGAATTTCTAAATTTGAAAACAGAATTTGCAACATGCTCTTCATCTGCAAGTGCTTTTTCATATATGCTGAGTGGTAATATATATCAAGCTAGGTCTGAATATGTAGATTACTTTTTGAATGCAAGTTGACTATAAAGTTGACTTTTGAGTGTATGTTGACTATGCACACATAGGTACAAATGAACTCTTTGTTTTGTAATTTATCCATCTATCCAAAGCCTACTACAGTGTAATGACTGGATGGTTGTTTTTATTTGCCCCTCCTTCAGACACAATTTTTTACTACTTTATTACCTGGGACATAGCCCAGACTGGGATGTTTCTCTGAAATTTAGTGCTAACTTTCAGAAATTCAAACCTTCTCTCACAGCTCTGCCACCAATTTCATGACAATAGGACTGTACCTAGTGTAGTAATTTAACAGGAAATTACATTGGTTTAGCCTATTAAGGCAGTAAACAACAGCTTTCACTACTGTACGGTGAGAAACAGTCACAAATATATCACAATTTAAGTCATCTAAATCAGCAGAATTACTATATTGGTCATCCATGCTAAGCTTATTTCTGATATTAGCTGGTTTTTACTCACTGGCTCCAAAGCATAACCTGATAATTTCCTGCTCTGATGCTTTCCTTGATTGCTTTGACTGATTACCTTCTTCTCCATTCAGTACAACTTTTCTCCTCAAAATGTAAACACTGTCTCTGTGTCTTTACTTATTTCATATGTTTTCAGGTCTGGAACCTGATCGTTTTCAAGCTGCACTCATTTTCTATTGAAGGATATTTTATACATGTCAACATTTCATACAGATTGCTATCTCTATTAGTAATCTCTGGTATGTTTGGGGTTTATTGTTCTGAAAGGAAATACATGCTTTTGCACGGTTCTGCTCACGTTATCTGTCTGTGGACACCATTAGACCTTACTTACTGTTGCTCAGATACTGTATTTTCTTTTCAGGTCTGCTTTTCACTTGGTTTTACAAAAAGCCAGTTGTTGAAATCCTGGTCTCTGGTGACTTCTGCCTACACTTTGATAAAAGATTTTCTCACTGTCACTTAGCGGTTCCCTGAATTTCCCTTGCCACAGCTCGCCTTTGTCCTCACCTTTACACGTTCTGTCAAGGCTTGTATTTCCAAAGCTGTAGGGACAGGCCACGTTTCTCCATTCACTCTCCTTTGGGAGTCAGCCTCCACCTGAGTACTCATGGCCCACCTGCTTCCAAATGCGTCCAAAGGTCAAGCAGATCCCCAGTTTACTGTCCAGAGAAATACAATATTGGGCAGTTGCCTGTCTGGACAGGAAGAACAAAATTATCACTTGTGCTCATGGTCTATACACACAGGAAAATATTGCTGGCAGGTTTGCCTCAAGACTTCCTCAGTCTGAGTGCCTCCTGGACACTCAACAGCAGAATTCCCATCGCATCAATAGATATATCCTTCTCAAACTTGTGTCAGGTTTCCTCTGATCATTCTGCTTTTCACTGCCATCAGTCAATAGAAATTAATGCAAATCCACTGGTCTTCCATAAACTGATGATTTTTCATCAGTCATTCATATCCACCCCAATAGATCAAGACCAGCTTCTAATCAGGCAAGAAATTTGGCCCTTTAATTAACAAAACTTTGCCATACCTAATTTCACAATGACAAGGGAGTTTCTTCCATTTTCTGCAGAGTATCATGGCGCTGTCTCTTTTGTACCACTCCTCACTCTGCACTACAGTGAGAACTCTTACCCTGCACATCCTGGGCTACAGGGGACTTCCAAAACAGTCTGTCAGTCTACTAAAAGTGTAATTTTCTAGGGTGTGATCTGTGAATCTTTTAGTAGTTTTTATGTGAATTTTACACAGAATTATTTTCAGAGTTTCCATGTTTTCTGTGAAACTTTTACAAATTTGTTAAACCATCTCTTGGTCATTCACTCTCTATTTTCACCTGTCAGATTGAGTTTTATAATGTTCCAGGCAGCAGCAGATTTCCAGTAAACACAAACTGGCTCACATAATTTATTTCACTCACTTCCACCAGACTCATTGCTTTCCTCAGATTGTTTTATTTCTGATAATATTAGACATTGAGATTCCCCCGCCCCATTTTTTTCTTAGCCTATGTTCCATAATCACTGTTATCGATTATCTATATAGTCTGTATATACAGGGAGATATCAGATATTCACATAATAAGATTTATGAGATAAAAGATAGCTTATTTGTATTTTGTATAAAATCTGTCAGGCATACACTTCTTTTATGTATCTCATATATAATACATTTTTATATCTTGACACCCATGTTCATTATAGATATCAGCACTTCCTGTGTGGAGAGAAGTTGAACTCTGAGCCCTCAGGCCCCCCTAAGTCCAGGGGCATACTGAAAATGATAATAATCCATGGTTTGTTTTGCCATATTACTTAATTTATCCAGCAGCTCTTGAATTGCATTCTTCTTTCACTGGATATTAAACCAACTTGTCAATTGTAATTGCAGAGCTCCTTTTACCTTTTTTATCTCATTCAGGCCAGTCCTACTAAGTCTATCTTTTCTTGCATGATATTGCTTTAGTTCAGTCATTTTTAGTCCAAAGGAAATATATGCTATAGAGAATTGAAATAAAAAGAAAATGGCCAGCAAGTGCATGAAATAATACATGTAATTCATACATAAACTTAATTAATATTTCAAAATATTTCCATTATAAAGCTGTATCTGTTAGAAACATAATAAAACTTGTACAGATTATTCTAATACATCAGTAGTCAGTAACTTCAAGTTTCTTAGGAAATTTCCACTCTGATGTGTTAAAGATGCACCAGTCTGTTAAAATGGACTCAGAGTGCAACTCTGCCACTTGTACAGGAAAACAAGTACTTCCAAGGAATATCAGGTAACATTCAGTACTTATAAAGTTGCTTCTTTCTCTGTGTACAAGCACACAAAGTTACTTTTAAAAATTAATTGCATAGCTTTCTTGTCGCAATTTAATTTTCGCCTTCCCTCTTCTATTGATGCTGAACAGGAAAACATATGCAGAAACAAAGAAAACACAAGCTAAGCATTAACTAATTAGGGTAAATTAATGACATTACATCCATCACCACTTGAACCACAGGAATACCCACCTGGACATGGATATTCCTGGCCTTCAGAGAGACACAACCTTTCCATGATCATTTGTGTTATTTTGCCCACCAAATATTCTAGAATCAAGACCTGTAAGCAGCTCCCTTAAGTACGCAGAACTTCAACCTTTATCATAACTGTGAGTGAGATCAGGCTCAAACAAGAAGATGCGTAGTCACATAATTTTGCCAGCTAGAGATTCTAAGTGGGCATTATCCTTTTCTGTTCTTTTTACAGAACAGTACCCATTTTCATTCCTACTTGAAAGATGTGGTCCTCACGAGTCTTTTCTCTTCAAGTGTCTGTATGTCTGATGTTTAACACCAGTAAATTTTGTTCGTTTCCCAGGGAGCTGAAACCTAAAAAGTACTGAACCAATGCTAACACATGATCTGCTCATCTTATTTATCTCTCTGTGCATTAGTTTTATTTATTTTCTCAAGCATATTTAGTGTGCAGTCTCTTGGTGGAGAATTATATATTTCTAAATAATGCAACATTGCTGACAGGATTTACATGACGGAATCACTGATATTCATGTGACAACCTTAATGTCTCTCTGTTTATTATTATGAAGTATCTTTGCTACAATTCAGAAAGTAGTATTCTTAATGCCCTCTTCACTCTACATGATTAGTTGTGCTGCCCTAAAATAAAATCGTAATTCATTCTGGATAGTGACAGTGATCTTGACAATCAGCAACACCCATCCTCAGCATGGTATCCATTCACCAACTATTCCTTTCATTCCCCTTTCTATGGGGCAAAATCCCAGACTAGGCAGATACCTCTATTACTCACTTGAGTCGTCCCCATGAACGGCAGGCAGGCAGGGTGCCCCAGCCACGCAATGAGCATGCCTCCACAAGGCACTGAAGATATTGTTACAGACGAGAAAAGGAAACCTAAGCATCATAAAAGGGAGAAACTGAAGTGCTTATGTTACCCCAAGTGAGTTTTTTAGCATTTCTCAAGTGAGCATTTCTCAGCTAGAGCTCAGCATCATCATCTCACATAGGCAGGAAGGTAGGCAGGAAGTGTCCAGTTACCTTTTCTTAAAATTTCCCACTGGTGCAATGGTTTTCTTGTAGTTCTGCCTGCCTGCTTATGTCTAAGATTTTTAGATGCACAGAACTAGGCTGTCTAAAACTACAGCAGATTGTGCTATGCTAATCACTATTGCCAGCAAAGATCTAATGCAGAACCAACATAGCACAACTGCTATATTCTTCATTTTAAAAAACAGCCTGGAGAGAGAACAGTACTGGCTCTGCCACTTAGCCCAAGTAGCTATTCCCAGACTGCCTGAGAGCTCATTTTGCGGTATATGTTAAAGGTATGGGCTCTGGTTATGCACTGTTTCAGCATCAGTAGTTAGTAAATAGCTCAACAGATCCACCATGAATTTACAATCAATATTGTTCTTGTTTAAGGAACAATTCCCAATGCTGCTTCTCTTACCCATCTGCGGATTCCCCATCCCTGGAAGGGTCTTGAATGGGGCTCTGACCAGCCTTGCTCACGGCAGGAAGGTTGGAACAAAATTGTCTTTATGTCCCTTCCAGGCCAAACCATTCAATGATTCTATGATTTTATAATTCTATGATTCTGCTTGAGTACAGTGAATTTCTCCACACTAAAAAAAATTAATTTTAGTTTGTTTTGTTGATCTAAAAGTCACAGATGTGCTGCGTCTGTATAGTCCAAACTAAGCCACATACTTACACTAAACATCTGGCTTGCATTTTCTTTTGAATAGCATAGAAGTTAGCCATGTTTCAAGAGGTTTTAATCGTCCTAGAGTAGTCCTTTACTTTATTTCTGCATATTTCTTGTCACTATGAATTGTTTTCACGTGTTGAAGTAAGACAGCTCTTTGATGCAGTTTGGAAATGTTGATTTCCTAGTTGTAATTCATAACAAAACAAAAAAGGCTGAGTGATTATGGATCTGAAAGAAGAATATAAAATCATCCAGAATTGAACTGGTATCTAGAGGACAGAGTAGTACTGACAAATTTATCCAAATCATCATCCCCTGAATTTAATTTTACCTTGAAGTTCTTGCTGTTGCCTTATCATATCCAGCTCTTTTCCACCATCTCTAAGTCAACTGATAGGATTCACTGCCAGTCAGTTTTGTTTTCTTTACTATATTACTGCAATGAAAAGTCCATCCTGTGACTCTTTGCTGGCCAGTATAAGAAGTCTCTGTTCAACTCTCAGCAAGTAGGAAACCATATCAGCAATCAGAAAAATGAGCTGACCTTCAGTCTCAACAGACAGACCTCGTGTGTGTACAAGGAAAATGAATTCAGGATGGGTTTCTTCAGAGATATGGCTAGCTCACATTGGCAAAGCCAGGCATGTTGTTGTACTTCTGCTGCAGGGAAAGAGGGCTTAGCTTTCCCAGATACCAAACATCCAGCAAGTTTCCTCAGGTCTGCTCTCGCTGCAGACTACAGAAGACTGTAAAAGTTGTGCAGTCATAGTTTGCTAATTTTTTAATGCCGAGAAGTTTTGGAAGAAAACAGTTTTAAAAATCTTTTTCTATCAGATCAACTCTTTGCTAAGAGTTCTCAAACAAAAGAAAGCACTGCAAAACACTGCATGCTCTCGGCAAATGGTACTCAATTAAAAAAAAAAAAGTGCATCTTTCTTCAAATATTAGTGGGAAAATCTGCAGAGGCAATATAACTTTTCTGTGATTCAGTGCAGTTTTTCTATTGGCAAAAATACCTTAATATCAGCTATAGGCAGAGACAAGGGAAGTCTATCCATGATATCAGTCCCAGAAATAGGCTAAGAAATTACCACATTTGAAGCAATTAATAGATGAAAATGAAGTAGGGTGAACTATTTCTCAACAAATAATGTTAGGGGAAAATTTAGAAAGCAATATGATATATGATAAAAATATTATTTTAAATCAAACACACTACTTGTAAACCACCAGCTGTATTCATTCTACCCATTTCTTCCCCAAAGTTTAGCTTTTAAACACATTTCTGCATCTATCTTAACCAAGTCTTTGTCTCCCTCCTGTGTTCAGTCTGTTATTAACATGACTTTGACAGAAACAAAGATCTCTTTCAAGTATTTAGTCACTGCTTTAAAAATCATTCTTTTTGTAACTCAAGTCATATATAAAGCAACACTAATATTTCTCAGATGAATAAATACTTCCCAGATAAATGCAAATTCGCACCTGATAAAAACAGGTCAGAAAAAATTGCAAACAATTTAACAAAATAAATGTGATCCCTTTGCAATTTATGATTGATTTTTCCCCTGCTAAGATACTGCATCTAAAATTTCTTGGTACTTGCAATATACTAATTTTTTAAAACTTATCCAAGACCTCTAAACCTTTCTTTTAACTATCAGACTGCTGAATTTACATGGTGTCATCAAGCAATGACTTTCAAAAGCTTTAACATCAGAAGGGGGAGAAATGATTAATGCATAGATGAAACATATCATTAAATCTTAAACTAATCAATTATTAAATTCTGCAATATCTTAGTAAAGTTGCCTGTTTTTATTTCCAAAGGGATTATATGGAGCTAAGGTGGATATATCATACATTTTTGATGCACACACACATCTATGCTTCACTCATTAAGTAGTGTGAGAATGCTTTAAAAGAAATATACTGGTACATGGGAAAGGCCCTCAAACATGTCATATAAAATCTACCCATTGATTTTCCCTTTATTTTCCTTTTTCTCATATTTGCAACAGCCAAATATGGACAACTGTCTTTGTGAAGTTACTACTATGTAGTTTGTTGCTGTATTTTTATGTTTTCTAGTGCTGAATGTGTTCCCCTTTTTAAGAGAATCTGTAGAGCAGAGTGTTTCTCTTTTGGTGTAAGGGAACAAGTTTCCAAATCAAATCACATTATTTGGAAGGCACTGCATCTGATATTTGAGTATTTAAACCTCCAGGGCAGTAGAAAAAGAGTTTCCAAATAATAGATACCTCTTCATACAAACCTTTAGAAATTTGTAGAAGAATGTTCCAAATATTAAAAAAAAAAAAAAAAAAGATGAACACATGGGCAGCTACTGTCCATGTATTTGGCGTAAAAAGATGTTTAAGAAAAGCCATAATTTCGGTCTAATGGAAGTCTGGGATAAACCCACAACATGACACCTGTCTAGACACCTGTCTAGTTACATGTCTCTTACTTGCTGTAAGTCTATTCAATCAGCAATGGCTTTTAGTCTTCCATTTCTCTTTGCTGCTATGTGTCTATCCCTTTCCAAAAGGAGAATGAAGACCTTAGGCCAAACCTTTTACTCATATCTGCTTTAACCACACACATGCACCTCAAAGTCGAGCCTGGTAGATTCCTTTTCCAAAACGTTGAGGCTGATTATCCAATCCTAAAAGTATTTAAAGCATAAAAAAAACCTTTTAAAATAAAAATTACTTTTGTAGCCCTTTTGTAGAGCTTGGATATATTTGCTGTCATTTCTGTTCACACTTCTTGACTGCCCATGAGATCCCAAAATCTTCTAGATAATTCTTGGTTTGGTTTGGTAAAATAAGAAGGAACTGAACAAAAAGGTCTTTAAGCAAAGAATCTTTTATTTTAACCACCAGACTGTAAATAATTTGGTATAAGATTGCCAATAATTATCTAAAATTTGCACACTCTTGTTATTATTGTGAATTACTTAGCATACATTAAATCATTGCAAACCTTTTGGGGATTGTACTCTAAAATGCTACCTCATGCTTACATTTTTGACTCAAAGGAGGAGTCAAAATTTTTCCCCGTGTCTAACTCTCAGTTGCTCTAATTGAAAATATTAGCAGTTTTCAAATGCTTCTATTTTTTCAGTCACTGGAATTCTGTCTTATTCAGCAATCTGTGATCTGATTTTCTATAAACCTCTACCTTCACTGACTTCTACAGGATGGTACACATCTCTCTGAAGTTGTAACCCATCACCCTGGTTTGTTATCACTGTTCCTGTTTCAAGGAGAAATGAAATAGTTGTTAGTTTTATGGCTTTGAAAATCCCTCCAATAGGGGAATAGGGAGTACATTGAAGTATTTCTCACTATAACCTTTTCTCACCCAGCTACAGAGAAAGGCAGTGTAGTAGAGCTAGAGTAAATCCTGTTCACAGAGATTTTTCAGCACTTGGCTTCTATAGCATACCTGCATTTGAATATATTTTGTCTCCCTGAATCTTTGCTTTCCCCTGTTTCCATTTTCTACAATTCAGAAGGTAAACACGACCACAATAATGTGTAAATTGGATTTGTAATCCATCCTGAGGGGGTGAACACTAAGTAGGTCACAAGAACACAGATACTGATGGGGTGGTTTGCCTGTGGGGTGAGGAAGAGCTCCTGCACTTCTGTCACACACCTTTTCTAATGCAATGTGATAGAATGATCTTAGACAAAATGTCGAGTCAAGTAGGGTTTTCTTTGGCCTTCAGAGATGATTTTGCTTAAGTGTTGAGGTACTTAATACACCACTCAATAATAGTCTTGAGTAGTAACGTTACTGAAAATTAGCTTTGAAATAAGCAGTAATATGAGTGCTTTGTTTGGCAATGGATGTTGCACGAATTCAGCTGCAGTTAGACAAGCCAAGCTTTCAATTACTGCAGACGCTATGGTGGAAAGAGGACCAGCATGTGGGCAGTAATTTTCATTGTTTGCTTTACTCCTGTATCCTTTGATAGCCAGCTGGTGATGGATGGGAAGCAGTGTAATGATGCAGACTCTCTCTTCTGAAAGCCGTTTTGTACAGCAATCCAGATACTAATAAAACCCCATGAAATACCACATTTTTATGAACTGCTAAAGTGATATGACTGTTATATGTTGATAATGATGAATTGAAGGAGTAATTGGCAAAAATTTATTACCCTTTTCCTTATGAGCAAATTACTCATACAGCTAAATGATACCAGTATATTATGAAAATGAAGTCATTCTCTTCCCAGGCTACTTCTCTTACAGCTAGAAGACATGTCTGCTATTTTTACATCTTTCACTACTGTTGAATTCTGAACTCCATGAAAAAAGGACTGCTCTTTCTCTTCTTTTTGTGGTACACAGAATGCTATGATCTAGACAAGATTCACAGGATTAAAATCTTTTAACAGAAATAATAGCTCCAAAATAATTTCATAGCCCAAGGAGGTTGAAAGAAAATATTTCTTTATATAGTGTATAATGATAAAGTCTAATTTCCTGAACAAGTAACTGATTCAAGATAGTAAAGCAACAAATATCCTACCGAGGAAAAAAGTTCAAAATTAATTAAAGAGGCAGAAAGAAATTACCTGAATAATTAAAAAGTCATCTCTAGTTGTTCAAAGCAAGATAAGCATACAGGCATATCTCTTTAGTTCTCATCTCTGAAAACAGATCAAAGATTACCTCCTTGGGATGAGAAAGAAATTCATTAGATCCTTAGTCATTCAGTGGAATCATTCACCTCAACAAAATTTGTCTTCAGTCAGGTTTGTAATTGCAGAGATGTAATAAACACACAAATAGCATGGAACATCTTTCAAAGAGCCAAAGGAAAGCTTTTGAGAGCCACATTGACAGTGGCATGAGGTCTCCTGAGCATTCTTTTTTATCGGAAATGTTTAATTGCTTTTTATTGAGCAGAACCTTTCCTTCTGCTTGTAAAAGAAATTATTGCTTTCTGCCTCTGGTTCAGTCAGAGGAAGTTAATAGTCCCAGTTTCCTCTGGCAAAAGACACAGTTAATGACTGGAAGACTATCATAAACAGGGTTTATTGCCCAAATTACAATCCAGTTCCTAACCAGCCTTCTCATTTCAAATTGCCCTCCTGGCATTTCGGTGATTTTCTGTCTTATTATCTGGTTCACAAAGACAGTTCTCTGATATTTTAAAAATTAAGGTGCTTCTTTTCTTCTTTTTAAACTTTTTTTTAATAGTATTCACATTGCTGAAAATTGCTAAGTTCAGTGTGAAAGGTATATTTATTGACTTCACAACACCAAAGTGCTTCTCAACAGAAGTGATTCTTCAGTGTGCAGCAAAACCTGTGTCCAAATACAAAAAATAAATTATTCCTTCTCTGGCCTGAAGCTGTTCCTTCTGGTATAATATCTAAGTGCTATTATTAAGGCATGTATAAAAAGTAAAATTGTATAGGAAAATACTTGTGAAATCGTTAAGGTAAAAAAGTTAATAGAATACTACATATGTGATAATTATTTTTACTATGACATCATAAATGCACAGAGAGATTTGCAGTTAAACTAAAATCCCTGCTTTATAGTGCTGTCAAAGAAGTCAAACATATTGACTAGGTGTATCTGGTACTATGGTTGGAACATATTGTGAAATGAGGAGACTTAAAGAAAAATTGAGGCAGATTTTCTGTAATTTAGCAATTTAGCAAAGAGAAATGTTATACAAAGCAAAAGCTAAAAATTGTGTTTCTTTGAAGGGGATTTCAGAAAGGAAGATTTTGAGATTGCTCACTAGTGAATTTCTTTGCTATTACCCCTCATACCTAGGTGTCAGATTTTCTACATAGATAGATACATCCAAGACAGACATTAACTCAGAGTGAAATACAGTAGCAAGAAATGTAAAAGCCACCTTCCTGCCAGGACAAGGACATAATTACAAACACTGCATGAACCTAATCAATAAGTTGTATTGTCACAGATTGTCACTGAAGTAACAAAAGTCTACAAACAACATAGGTTTGAAATGTGATCAAGTCCCACCATGAACTCCAAAAGCCATTACAGCATTTATATCAAACAAGTCTCCAGAATTTTACATAATTAAAAAATAAAAACCCAAACCAACAGGATGGGGGGAAAAAATCTTAAATTGTGGGAGAAAACAGTGATTATTTTTAATTATATCACCCGCTCCCTAAACTTCTGAAGCATCTGAAGACTTCCATCATGGCACCTCAATGATGCTGTCCTTTATAATTCAGACTAGTGATCTTTTAAATTTAAGTGTTGTGCAACCATCAGCATTAAAATTCTGAAAATATTTACTATCATTACATCAGGATTTTTGAATCTTATATTGGCATTTTTATACTCTAAATAAAAATAACTATATCTATTATGTCTTTTAATTTTTCATTGAAAATGAAGCTTCTATAAAGGATTTCAAGAGTGACAGGAAAAAAACCCATCTATGTAGAATAGAGATAACATCTAATTTGCTTATGGCTAAGGATACATACAAAGGTGTATCTATGTCTCTGTAAGAAGTGTTGCAAATAAAGATAGTAAATATTTTGAACAATCAGGCTAATTTATTAGAACACCTAATTAATATTAATAGAGCATTTCAATATCACTAACTATAGCATACTACAGGATTGAATTAGAAATCAACAGCAGCAACTGACAGAGGACTGTGTAACCAGGATAAATGGCGAGTCTTACAAATATTGCTTATTTTCAGCTATAGTAAAGATGGTAAAAATATATTTATTATTTCTAAAAAGCAAAGAGTGCTTTGAAGCACAGAATTTTTGTTTGAGTCCAGTTTCAGCCTCACTATATTCTTTCCTTACTGTGTCAGTATTCTCTTTGGCTCAGAAGCTCATTTTGTGCAGGGGAGATGCAGAATAATAATGCAAAAGACTGCAGCTGATGACCAATCCCTTAACATTTTTAATTTGTGTTATAGCTGTTATATACAATAGGTGATTTCCTGAGTCTGGTACCACACCAGAGAGTTATGGACCATAGTACATGTACAGATTCTCCAGAAAAGCTGTCCCACTCCCCAGTTTCTGCCTGGGAATTGGAAGCTCTTCCACAACATCAGCAATGGCTGCACCACAAACATACTACAAGAGTTACATCAATCTGTGAGAAAAAGCCACTCTAAATTAGCCCTGCTGAGCAGTGCCACTTTCAAGAGAGCTGTCCTTCTAATAAAAGTCATCAGACATGAAATTTGTCACTCCGTGTCTTTCAGCAATCAAGTGCCATCGTTTCACTTTGACAGCAGAGAGAGGAATTAATCTCTATAAAAAATATCAAACAGACATACTTTGAGTAGTACATGAAAGTGAAGTTGAGGGCTGGGTTGTTGTCTGCAGCAGGTACTTATTTCAACAATTCCAGCAATTGGAGAGAAAAAGGATATCTAAAACCGAACCAGAGCCTTACAACAGTAATGTAATGGCCACTTCTACAGCATTTCTACTCCATCATGTCCATTTTAAGACTCTCAGTCTATATTTCAACCTGACTAAATCCTGAATGCCTTCTCTGAGTGACAATATAATGAGTGATAACTAGACAATCAGAGGATTTGGAAATCATAGCCTCACACGGGAAGAAGCATGATACAAAGATAGCACCTTGCAGAGTACCCCTCAGGACAAAACTGCACCCTGATTTTTTCAGATCCCACAGTCTGCATAACATTTTTACAGCCCCATCTTATGTCTGCCCTACTCACAAAAAATATCCCAGACTCCATGCACCTACCATGCAGGCAATCTGATGATTGTCTCACAGCACAAACCTGCAAAACAGGAGACGGATAGCATGAGGTTGTGGGAAAACAGGAGAAGGATAAGCTGGGGTTTGTCTGTCTAACAGGAAATAACCCCTAGAACAGACTAGTTCTACATACTCTGGCACTTGAGCTCCCTCCTCTGGTCCAGCACACAACAGACTGGCATTATGGTAAACTCAGTAACCTGTAGCTCTGTTGGTAAGCAAGGCAGAATGTGTGTCACAACTCCTACACTGTACAATTACTTTATGCATACCTGTTATGGGACCTTTATTTTTTAAGTGAAACAAAATCCAAACAGATTCATCTGATCTCTCAGCCTTATAGCTACCATATGTTGGATAAGAAGGTAACTGGTTTGGAGTTCTAAGAGTCATAAAAGTCCAATTTATATCCACTTATTCCTGAGCTAAAAGGATATGTGTGGTAAGATAGTATAAAGTATGGTCTAATGCACTATTAACAGAAGAATGCTATAACTGTGTGGCAGACAGACTTTACTTTTTATCACTAAACACTTCATTAATGACCAATTAAAGAATCCCCCTGAATTAGCTTATTTGGTGCTAGAGGTAAATTTTTAAACAATATTTCAGAAAACTAAGTTGTTACCATGCAGGATATTGGAAAACATGGTGCATCAGAAAGATCTACACCACTGTTAATAACATGTCAATAAAGTCCATTAAAATTCACCCAGTTATGCTTCCAGCAGTACTGAACATTACCTTGGGAAAATCAGATTTGGAGCATTCAACGCTCCCCTTAGTGACAGGAGTGGTGCAGCTGCAGCTAACAGGGACACCACAGAGCAGGCTGTTGCTATCTCTTATAAGGAAGGAACTGAAATAACTTTCAATGACTGCAACAAAATACACTGCCTTGTCTAGAGCCTTGCTTCACTGAAATATTTACAGATATCTTACATCAATGCCCATATGCTCAGTCTCAAGACTTTGGGTGATTTCATGGCATATTTTCAATTACTGTCCAAGGTAAAAAAGCACAAGATGGGCATCACAGTTTAAATGTGGGACAAAGAAATTTATCCCCCTCTCTACAAAACAGCAGCCACAGCCATAAAAAGCCCTCAGGTGTGAAGCTGAGCTATCTGCCCTTTGACCAGTTTATCCCCATTTTTTGCAGATCAGGAAGGAATTAAGAAAACAAAAGAAAAAATGCATGTATCAGCAAAAGAATAATCAGGTCATTTGCTCCACAGCTCTTGCCAAAAGTGCAGGGCTACAGTCTTCTGGAGAGCAGTTTTTTCCTAAAGGAGCATCCCACAGCCTGCTGCTACCTGAGCCGTGAAGAGGCTGGTCCAAACATGTGGCTGAAGCCTATCTGTTTCCCACCCCTTGACTGATGGCAGATTCCCCCTGTCTTTATACAGCACTATGATGAAATATACCTAAATATTTGGCTTTTAAAGCAGCACCTCTCCAAGAGCACTGAACTTGAGAGCACCTGGCTGAACAATCAGCAGCAGGAACGACATTTGCTTACACTGGTACCCGAGCCATGACTTCTCACCCACTCCACTCATTCCTTCTCTTTTGCACTTTATCAGTCTCCATGTTCCCACACTCCAGCCACCTAGCCTTGTACCTCCTACACAATTTTGATCTATCTCCCCGCAAAGGGAAGACTCTCTGGGGACCTAAGCCACCAATGTGCTTTCTGAAAAATTCATAGCATGCCCAAGTTTAGGGAAGGAGCTTCAGCATTTCGTTGTAAGGACTTTTAAACCTCCTGCACCAGAATGTGGGAAGTTGCCATACCATGTCAGTTAAGTAACACTGGTCATCTCCTTCCTTACTGGCAACAGATCTACTTTGTTTCTGGAATTCAGAAACAGCTTAAGGATGCCTCTCATCTTTGTTATTATTTCCAGCTCAGTTTCTGAGTCTCTTATCTTCTCTTGCTTAAAATGTTGTCTCAAGTGTGAATTGTAGCTACCTCTGTCTTAAATACCTGTTATTGAATAATGTTTTTTGTAATAGGATAATAAAACACTGCACCATATTTTGTCATAGGCAGCACAGCTGTAATTTATAGTGTGTTTTATGCTTATTGTTCCTCAACCAATAGAAATTGCTTTTCCTTCTCCTTTACCCTAGCATGGGACATACTGTGTGTCCAGCCAAGTTCAGATTGCATTGCTCTCCCTTCATTAATCCTCATGTATTCCACTCAATAGAACCAAAAGTGGCAGCAGCAGTGTTGAGAGCAGCTGCAAGGTTTCTGAGATCCTTGTTTATGGCTGCGATGAACTGCAAACTATAAAACTATAAACTGCAATAAACTGTAGCATGTCACCTTCAGCCAGCTAACGTGCCTGACTGAAGGTGTGAATGGGGAAAGAGATTCAAGAAGTGTCATGACTCAGAATATGCCTCGAGTAGGACATACTGCTAGTGAGGTCTCTGTCTTCTCCACTAGAACTTCACATCTTGTTGCTAAAACTTACAATCTGGTATCAGTTCTCTTTAATTGCAATGTAAAACAGAAGCAATCCAAATAACTTAAATGAGCATAAGTAATGGAATGAGTGACATAAAATTCTCTTTTATCCTACATTTTAACAGTAACTAAATTTTTTTTCAGAGAATAATCACCACTTTCTAGAACTGAGCTTTTAATAGTATTGCAGTAATTTAATATAGGGACTGGAATTTTTGAGACTTCATTTTAGACAACATAACACCCCTTTCAGATTTAAAAAAAATTTGTAAGGTAAGCATCGCTCTAAGAATAAACACTAAGCAATGCCCACACTCAGCAGTCTAGGACATTTTAGCTCCCTCATATCACAGGTTTTTGAGATGGGTTGCTAGATTAATATATTCTGTAGAACAGCCTAAAGATAATCCAAACATAATCAGTCAGACATGAAACAACCAATTCACTGCCATTTGAATACTTAAATGAAATAAATTGCTCTTTCACAGTTCCATGCTGCACTACCAGGATCTCATGGTTTCTCAAGGATGTACAGCAAATTGTGCCCCAATTGCCTGTGGTGATTGGAATCTTTTCCATTTGTGAGCCACGCTGGCAAGAGATTCAGGCCTAGCAAGTCACATCAGAGCTGTGGCCATCTCTGGTGATGTTCTGATTCAAGTAAAGCACTGCTTCTCTGGCCCTTCACTCTTGTGCAACTTATGAACTTGCTTCTGTATTCCTAGACCTCTGCTCTACACAGAGCTGAACTGGACTAAGCTATTAATTGTCCACAAAGAAGATTTCTTCCCAACCTGAACTACAATTTGCTCTGAAACGTGTAAGTTTGAAATGTGCATTAAGCCTTGAAATGTGCATTTTCTGACCTTTTTTGACCTTGTCTGGAATGGAATTTTCCAAATTCACTCATACCTAAGCACTGATCATTTGCTTTATACTGAGTAGGGCTCCATCCCAATGTCTTTTACAGAGACAAGCACACAGAGTGCTTGCAAACACTTGAGCAGAGAGCAAGGAGAAGCATGATACTGTAAATCACTGACCCCCTTCTGCTCTTGTGTATCTTTCCCATGAGTATCTCCTGAGACAGAGAACTTCCCAGCCTTTCACAAATTTCTTTCTCAATTTTCTAAATGGTTAACCTGTTTCTTTGGTTTAACCTGACTGAGATCAGACTGACATACAAGGTTATTCTTTGTGTGTAAAAGACATTACAAGGAGCCTTTCACATTCTCTGGGGGTTAACACAGAGGATAATGGGTGTCAACACTCCAGACTGTTTATGCTGTCTTTCTAGCATCTTCCTCTGTGAATACAGTTTTATTATTCTATAGACATATACTTCCTGTCTCCTTCTGGCTCAGTCGTATTCCAGAACTAAACTGCTTTAGAAGATTCTTTTTTGCAAAATGTCCTTCCTTTCACAGACATGGTGAGAGACATACAAAGTGTGTGCTGCTTCATATCTCATCCACAGACATCTGATCCTTTCAGTAAATTCTTCAATGCTTTTCATTCTTCACTGATCATTCTTAATATAATAAGCTCTGTATTTCCTGCAGTCAGAAATGAGAATCTTAAGTGAATTGTCTAAACAAAGTTTATAGGAAAGTGAGAACTGGAAGCAAATATACTGAGCACAACAGTTTTCCACTGCTGTTTGTTTTCTTGCAGTAAGGATTTAGCAATGCTCAGCAACATTTTAGCTCAATATTTAAGTGTTATTTCAGTATTGCAGAGCAATACTGAATTAGCAATTCTGTGCTGTGAACTTCCCCTATTATTCATTTTTCCCATTTCAAACATCGATTGTCACACAAACATCCATCATTTTGCCAGGTGTCACACTGATTGTGGTATGAACCTTGAACTAAGATTTACACTAGCATTTCTCTAAAGTAAAGTGTTTGCTTCATCATAGAGTGGTTTGTGTTGTAAGGCGCCTTCAAAGATAATCTATTCAAATTCCCCTGCTGTGGGTAGGGAATCCTTCCACTAGAACAGGTTGTTCAGTGCTCCATCCAAACTTGAACACTTGAACACTTCTTCCAGGGATGGGACATCCACAGATTCTTTGGGCAGCCTGTTCTAGTGCCTCACCACCCTCACTATAAAAAAATTATTGTTTATGTTCTATCTAAAACCTAGCATTTTCAGTTTAAAGTTTAAAACAGTTATCCCCTTGTCCTCTAAGTACAGATCATTATAAAAAGTCTTGCTCTGGATTTCTTATAAGCTCCCTTTATATACTGAAAGACCACAGTATGGTCTCCCCAGATCTCTTTAGCATCAGTAACTGTGGAACTATTTCCATATTGGATAAATAAGTCACATTTAAGGGTATATATAAAATCATGGGAATCACCACGATCAGAGCACAAACTAAAACATCATAAAAAAAGTTCATCTAATATTCATCTATACATGGTATATTTTAAAATATAAAGGATCTGTGGTTGATGTTTTGAATGCATTTCCTTGCATGTGTACCACTAAATGGATGTGACTGGACCTTCCTGCTCAAACAAGATCATGCTGGAGTACAAGGCACAGAACTGTGTCCAGACAATTCTTGAACTTTCCCAGCAGAGGAGACCCCACAACCTCTATGTGCAATTCGTTCTAGGGTTCAGTCAAGTTCTTCTTTATAGTCAAAGGAAAGGTCCTGTGCATCCATTTGTGCTCGTTGCTTCGTGCTCAGCACCACCAAGCAAAGCATAGATACACCCTCTTCTTGCCCTCCCTTCAGACACTCACAGACATTGATCAGGCCCCCTTCTCAGTCGTCTCCCCTCTGGGCTGAACAGGCCCAGCTCCCTCAGCCTTTCCTCAGAAGAGACATGCTCCAGTCCCCTTGTCACCTTTGCTGCCATCCACTGAACTTCCTTCAGAAGCTCCATGTCTTGGTTGTGATGAGAAGCTCTGAAGCGGACACAGCATTCCAAATGTGTCCAACCAGGGCTGAGCAGAAGAGCAGGATGATCTCCCTTGGCCTGCTGCACTGCTCTTCCTTGTACACACCAGGACACCAGTGACGTTCTTGGCCACAAGGGCAAAATTTGGGGTTTTTCCCATTCAGGAGCAGTTCAGAGCACCTACCAACCAGCACAGAGATGGCAAAAAAATCAAAACTTGGCAGAGAGCTATCACCAAAATTCCAGATCCTGTTGTCTTCTCTGAGTAAAATGTAAAAGGGACAGAAATAATATTCTGTCTTTACACATACAGATGTGTGAACTTTGCATGAAAAGGCTAAAGCCTGGATTGTTAAGAGAGTGGATTATTTTTCGCTTACTGTAATACAAACACTATTCCCAAATCCAATCAACAATCAATCCATACTCCATACATCCACTCATCCATGATCCATCCATCCATCCATCCATCCATCCATCATACGTCCATCCATCATTCGTCCATCCATCATACCTCCATCCATCATACCTCCATCCATCCATTCATTGATTATCCATCCATAAATCATCCATCAATCTGTCCATCCAACATCCATCAATCATCCATCATACATGCATCCATCCATCATCCAGCACTCCATGATCCATCCATCAATCCATCCATCCATCATCCATCCCTCCATTCAGCCATCCATTCATCCATTCATCCATGAATCCATCCATCCATCCATCCATCCATCCATCCATCCATCCATCCATCCATCCATCCATCCATCCATCCATCCCTCCATCCATCCCTCCATCCATCACTCCATCCATCCATCATCCATCCATCCCTCCATCCATCCATCATCCATCCTTTATTAAAACATTCATCCATCATCCATTAATCTATCCATCAATTGTGCATCTATCCATCATCCATCCATCAATTCATTCATCCATCCATCCATCCATCCACACATCTACTCATAATCCACCCATCCATCATCCAGCATCCATCATCCTTCAATCCAACCATCATAAATCCATCTGTCCATCCATACAACATCCATCCATGCACCATCCATCCATCCATCCATCCAGCAATCCACACATCCACCCATCCATCCATTCATTATTCATCCATCCATCAATCCATCCAACCATCCATCATCCATTCACCCGTCCATACATCCATCAATCCATACACACATCAATCCATCCATCCATCCATCCAGCAATCCACACATCCATCCATCCATCCAGCCCGTATTAATCAATCAATCATATAACCACCCATCCATCCATTCATTATTCATCCATCCATCAATCCATCCACCAATCCATCCAACCATCCATCATCCATTCACCCATCCATACATCCATCAATCCATACACACATCAATCCATCCATCCATCACCATCCATCCATCCAACAATCCATCCAACAGCCATCTATCCATCCATCCATTCATCCATCCATCCATGCAGCATCCATCCACCCCTTGATCCATCCATGCATCATCCATCCATGCATGCATCCATCCATCCATCCCTCCCTCCATCCAGTATTTATCTCACCATCCATCTTGTATCCATCCATTTTTCATCCATCCATCCATCCATCCATCCATCCATCATTTATCCGTCTATCCATCCATCCATCCATCCAACCATCCATCCATCCATCTACCCTTCATGCATCAATATATCAATTCAGCCCTCCATCATGCATCCATCATCCAGCCATCCATCCAACATCCATCCATTCATCCATCCATCCATCCATCCATCCATCCATCCATCCATCCATCCATCCATCCATCTTTCATCCATCCCCCAATGCATCCATCCATCCATCCATCCATCCATCCATCCATCGATTCATATTCCATAGATCCATCCATCCGTCCATCCATCCATCATTCAGCAATCCTTCCACTCATCTATCCATAATGCATCCATCCATCATCCATCACTCCATCCATCCATCCATCCATCCATCCATCCATCCATCCATCCATCCATCCAGTATTTATCTCGCCATTCATCCATCTATCCATCCGTTTTTCATCCATCCATCCATCCATCCATCCACCCATCTATCCATCCGTCCATCCATCCACCCATCATTTATACATCCATCCGTCTATCCGTCCAACATCCATCCATCCACCCTTCATTCATCAATTTATCAATCCAGTCCTCCATCATCCATACATCCATGAATCCATCCATCGATGCATTATACATCCATCTGTCACTCCCTCCCTACATCCATCCATCCACCCATCCATTCATCCACCCATTATCCATTCTTCCGTCCATCCATACATGCCCATTCATCCCCCTTTCATCCGTCCATTCATCCATGCATCCCTCCATTATCCATCCAGCCATCCATCAAACATCCATCACTCATCCATCCATAGATCCAACCATCATCTTTCCATGCTTTCCACAACCATCCATCCATCCATCCATCCATCCATCCATGATTCCATCATCCGTCCGTCATGCATCCATCTTCCATCCATCCATCCATCCCCCAATGCATCCATCCCTCCATCCATCCATGCATCATCCATCATGCTTCCATCCATTTATTATCCATCCATCCATCCATCCATCCATCCATCCATCCATCCATCCTGCTTCCATCCATCCATTCATCCATCCATCCATCCATCCATCCATCCATCCATCATCCATCCATCACTCCATCCATCCATTCATCCCTCCATCCAGTATTTATCTCACCATCCATCCATCTATCCATCCATTTTTCATCCATCCATCCACCCATCCATCCCCCAATGCATCCATCCATCCATCATCCATCCATCAATTCATATTCCATCCATCCATCCATCCTTCCATCCATCCATCATTCAGCAATCCTTCCACCCATCCATGCATAATGCATCCATCATCCATCCATCACTCCATCCATCCATCCTTCCCCTCATCCAGTATTTATCTCGCCATCCATCCGTCTATCCATCCATTTTTCATCCATCCATTCTTCCATGCATCATGCATCCATCCATCATCCATCCCTTAATCATCCATCAATCCATCCATCCATCCATCCATCCATCATTTACCCATCCATCCGTCTACCCGTCCAACATCCATCCATCCACCCTTCATGCATCAATTTATCAATCCAGCCCTCCATCATCCATCCATTCATCCAACATCCATCCATCCATCTATTCATTATCCACCGATCCATCCATCCATCTTTCATCCATCCCCCAATGCATCCATCCATCCATCCATCCATCCATCCATCATTCAGCAATCTTTCCACCCATCCATGCATAATGCATCCGTCATCCATCCATCACTCCATCCATCCATCCATCCTTCCCCCCATCCAGTATTTATCTCGACATCCATCCGTCCATCCATCCATCCATGAACCATCCATCCATCCATCCATCCATCCACCCATCATTCCATACCATCCCATCCATCCATCCATCCATCATCCATCCATCCATCCATCCATCATCAATTTATCCATCCATCCATCCATCCATCCATCCATCCATCCATCCATCCATCCATCCATCCATCCATCCATCCATCCATCCATCCATCCATCCATCCATCCATCGACACATCATACATCCATCTGTCACTGCCTCCATCCATCCATCCACCCACCCATTATCCATTCTTCCATCCATCCATACATGCCCATTCATCCCCCTTTCATCCATCCATTCATCCATGCATCCCTCCATTATCCATTCATCATGCTTCCATCCATCCATTATCCATCCATCCATTCATCATCCATCATTCAGTAATCCTTCCACCTATCCATCCATAATGCATCCGTCATCCATCCATCACTCCATCCATCCCTCCATCCAGTATTTATCTCGCCATCCATCCATCTATCCATCCATTTTTCATCCATCCATCCACCCATCCATCCCCCAATCCATCCATCAAACTATCCATCCATCCATCATCCATCATGCTTCCATCCATTCATTATCCATCCATCCATCCTTCCATCCATCCAACCATCATCCATCCATCGATTCATATTCCATCCATCCATCCATCCATCCATCCATCCATCCATTCAGCCATCCATCCATCCATCCATCCATCCATCCATCCATCCATCCATCCATCATCCATCCATCACTCCATCCATCCATCCATCCATCCATCCATCCCTCCATCCAGTATTTATCTCACCATCCATCCATCTCTCCATCCATTTTTCATCCATCCATCCAACATCCATCCATCATTTACCCGTCCATCCGTCCATCCATCCAACATCCATCCATCCACCCTTCATGCATCAATTTATCAATCCAGCCCTCCATCATCCATCCATCCATCTATTCATTATCCACCGATCCATCCATCCATATTTCATCCATCCCCCAATGCATCCATCCATCCATCCATCCATCCATCCATCCATCCATCCATCCATCCTTCCCCCATCCAGTATTTATCTCGCCATCCATCCGTCCATCCATCCATCCATCCATCCATCCATCCATCCATCCATCCATCCATCCATCCATCCATCCATCCATCCACCCACCCATCATTTACCCGTCCGTCTATCCGTCCAACATCCATCCATCCACCCTTCATGCATCAATTTATCAATCCAGCCCTCCATCATCCATACATCATCCATCCATCCATCGACACATCATACAACCATCTCTCACTGCCTCCATCCATCCATCCACCCACCCATTATCCATTCTTCCATCCATCCATACATACCCATTCATCCCCCTCTCATCCGTCCATTCATCCATGCATCCCTCCATTATCCATCCAGCCATCCATCAAACATCCATCACTCATCCATCCATAGATCCATCCATCATCCATCCATCCATTCCATCCATCCATCCATCCATCCATCCATGATTCCATCATCCATCCATCCATCCATCCATCTTCCAACCATCCATCCATCCATCCATCCATCCATCCATCCATCCATCCATCATCCATCATCCATCCATCCATCCATCCATCCATCCATCCATCCATCCATCCATCCATCCATCCATCCATCCATCCATCCATCCATCCATCCATCCATCCATCCATCCATCCATCCATAAGTTCCATCAGATGATCCATCCCAGGCTTGTCTGGCTATCTGCTTCTTCCCAGGATCAACAGCTGCGGTTCTGGTACCATCCATCCTATCCATCCATCCATCCATCCACTATCCATGCCCATCCATCCATCCAACCCAGCATCTGTTACCTCAAAAGAGTCCTTAGACATCCATCCATCCATCCATCCATCCATTCCATCCATCCAAATCCAGAGTTTAAGTCCATGACACAGAGCCATCCATCCATGCTCCAACAGAATACATCCTCGTCCATGTCTCCATTTAAGCTCTAGGGCAGAGGGCGGGGAGATCCATCCATCCATCCATCCAGGTCCATCCATCCATCAAGACATTGGCTAAGCCAATGATCCCATCCATCTTTTGAATTTGTGCCAATTATCCATGGCTTTGATGGTATCCATCCATTTGATCAGGCATCAAGGGACGATCCATCATGGGGCTAGAACACCTCCATAGTGGGCAGGAAAGACCATCACACACCGCAACACATCCATCCATCCATCCATCATCCACCCATTATCCATTCTTCCATCCATCCATACATGCCCATTCATCCCCCTTTCATCCGTCCATTCATCCATGCATCCCTCCATTATCCTTCCAGCCACCCATCAAACATCCATCACTCATCCATCCATAAATCCATCCATCATCTTTCCATGCATTCCACAACCATCCATCCATCCATCCATCCATGATTCCATCATCCGTCCATCATGCATCCATCTTCCAACCACTCATCCATCCGCCAATGCATCCATCCATCCATCCATCATGCTTCCATCCATCCATTATCCATCCATCCATCCATCGATTCATATTCCATCCATCATTCAGCAGTCCTTCCACCCATCCATCCATAATGCATCCGTCATCCATCCATCACTCCATCCATCCATCCATCCATGATTCCATCATCCGTCCATCATGCATCCATCTTCCAACCACCCATCCATCCACCAATGCATCCATCCATCCATCCATCCATCCATCCATCCATCCATCCATCCATCCATCCATCCATCCATCCATCATGCTTCCATCCATCCATTATCCATCCATCCATCCATCGATTCATATTCCATCCATCATTCAGCAGTCCTTCCATCCATCCATCCATAATGCATCCGTCATCCATCCATCACTCCATCCATCCATCCATCCATCCATCCATCCATCCATCCATCCATCCATCCATCCATCCATCCAGTATTTATCTTGCCATCCATCCATCTATCCATCCATTTTTCATCCATCCATCCATCCATCGTGCATTAATCCATCATCCATCCCTTATCATCCATCAATCCATCCATCCATCCATTATCCATCCATCCATCCGTCCACCCCATCATTTATCCATCCATCCGTCCAATATCCATCCATCCATCGACCCTTCATGCATCAATTTATCAATCCAGCCCTCCATCATCCATCCATCATCCATCCATCCATCCAACATCCATCCATTCATCCATCCATCCACCCATCCATCCGTAATCTGTCCATCCATCAATGTATCCTCCCATGCATCCATAATGCATCCATGCATAATCGATCCATCCATCCATGACTCATTATCCATCCATCGATGAATCATACATCCATCCGTCCCTCCATCCATCCATCCATCCACCCATCCATCATCCATTCTTCCATCCATTCTTCCATCCATCCGTACATCCATTCATCCCCCTTTCATCCATCCATTCATCCATGCATCCCTCCATTATCCATCCAGCCATCCATCAGACATCCATCACTCATCCATCCATAAATCCATCCATCATCTTTCCATGCATTCCACAACCATCCATCCATCCATCCATCCATCCATCCATGATTCCATCATCTGTCCATCATGCATCCATCTTCCAACCATCCATCCCCCAATGCAGCCATCCATCCATCCCTCCATCCATCCATCCATCCACCATCCATATTCCATCCATCCATCCATCCATCATTCATCCATCCATCCATCCATCCATCCATCCATCCATCCGTCCGTCCGTCCACCCATCATGCATCAATTTATCAATCCAGCCCTCCATCATCCATCCATCCATCCAACATCCATCCATTCATCCATCCTTCCATCCAACCATCCATCCATTGGTCATCCACCAACAATCCATTCATGCATCATACCTCAATCCATGAATCATGCATCATAAAGCCATCCATACATCCATTCCTCCCTCCATGTTCCATCCATTGAAGCATCCATTCATCCGTCCATCCATCAATGCATCCATCCATCCATCATCCATCCATCCATCATCCATGCATCATGCTTCCATGCATCCATTATCCATCCATCCATGCATGCATCCATCCATCCATCATTCTTCCAACCACCATCCTTCCATCCTTCCTCCCTCCATTTTCCATCTATTCACCCATCCATCTGTTCATCCATCCATCCATCCATCCATCCATCCATCCATCCATCCATCCACCCATGCATCCATACTGCATCCATGCATCATCGATCCATCCATCCATCCATCCTTCCATCCATTATCCATCCATTCATCCACCCATCCCACCGTCCATCCATCATTCATCCAACCACCATCATCCATCCATCCATCCATCCATCCATTTCTCATACGTCCAAAATAAATCCATCCATCCATCCACCCATCCATCCAACATCCATCTAATCATTCGTCCATCCATCCCTTCATCATCTATCCATCCATCAACCATCCATCCATCCATCCATTAATTATCCATCCATCCATGCCCCAATGCATCCATTCATCCATCGATTCATATTCCATCCATCCATCATCCATCCATCCATCCATCCATCCATCCAGTATTTCTCTCGCCATCCATCCACCTATCCATCTATGTTTCATCCATTCATCCATCCATCCATCCATCATGCATCCATCCATCAAACCATCCATCCATTATCCATCCATCCATTCATCCATCCATCCATTCAGCAATCCTTCCACCCATCCATCCATAATGCATCCGTCATCCATCCATCACTCAATCCATCCATCCTTCCCTCCATCCAGTATTTATCTCGCCATCCATCCATCTATCCATCCATTTTTCATCCATCCATCCATCCATCCATCCATCTCTTAATCATCCATCCATCCATCCATCATTCCATCATCCATCCATTCATGCATCCATCTCTCCATCCATCCCTGCATCCACCTGTCATCCATACATCCATCATCCATCCATCCCACCATCCATCATCCATCCGTCTATCCATCCATCCATCCAGTTCTCCCTTCAGACACTCACAGACATTGATCAGGCCCCCTTCTCAGTCATCTCCCCTCTGGGCTGAACAGGCCCAGCTCCCTCAGCCTTTCCTCAGAAGAGACATGCTCCAGTCCCCTTGTCACCTTTGCTGCCATCCACTGAACTTCCTTCAGAAGCTCCATGTCTTGGTTGTGATGAGAAGCTCTGAAGCAGACACAGCATTCCAAATGTGTCCAACCAGGGCTGAGCAGAAGAGCAGGATGATCTCCCTTGGCCTGCTGCACTGCTCTTCCTTGTACACACCAGGACACCAGTGACGTTCTTGGCCACAAGGGCAAAATTTGGGGTTTTTCCCATTCAGGAGCAGTTCAGAGCACCTACCAACCAGCACAGAGACGTCAAACCAATCAAAACTTGGCAGAGAGCTATCACCAAAATTCCAGATCTTTTTGTCTTCTCTGTGTCAAATGTAGTAGGGACAGAAATAATATTCTGCCTTTACACATACAAATGTGTGAACTTTACATGAAAAAGCTAAAGGTTTGATGTTAATACAGTGGATTATTTTTCACTTACTGAAATGTACACTCTATTGCCACTTAAAGATTCTGACTAGGGCTGTTGAACAAGCAATTTGATTTCAAAGTACTGCTGTTACTAAAACTACTGCTAGTGGGCAATGGAACACAATGGGACTGCTTCTGTCATCGTAACAGAGATGTAAAGAAGTAATTGAATAGAGAATTTTGTTCATCTGCAGCTATCACTACAATACGGATCAAGTAAATTATACATTGGGGATACATTGTGTGGTTGCACAGGGAAAGTGAGAGTGTAGTTCAATCCTGTCATTTAACTCATATACAGAAGTGTGTTCTGCCTTGCTTCCCAATCTAGCCAGATTTTTCTACATCCCTTATGTCTATAGAGCCACAAAATAAGCAGTATTCCTCCCAGGTGAAGAGGGTAGTGAAGCAAGGCAGAGGGCCACCTCTTCAAAGTGGTACACCAATAAGTGACAAAACAACTTAATGCTGTACTATATTCTTAATGTTTTTCTTCTGTTTCTATTCCCCTCCTTTAAATTTACACAAACTAACGTTAAAACTTGCAATATATCCTCCTGTTTACCAGCTGTCATCCAGATATACCCTGCTCATACCCCACCACTAATGTCCAGTTGCTTCCTTCAGAAGTCACAGAGCACATAGCTCTGGTGTCAGTGTCACCCTTTCTCTTGCCACATCAAGGACTCTTCACAGCACCGTAGCAATGTCCCGTCTTGCACCAAACTACTTCATATCACCAGACAGGTTTAGGGAACTGAAGACAAGCTTCCATGGCGTACCAAACAAGAAGAGGTTCCATTTAGGTGGCTAAGAGAAATAGCTCCGTAGACAAAATATTCTATTTCAGTACTGGGAGACTAGAGCTGACAATACAACTCATATTACTGTCATACGTACTGTGACATCAGGCAAAGTCCAATCACAACTGAGTCAAGCATTAACATGTCTAACACTAAGGCCAAAGGTGTGTCTTCACAATAAAAATGTGCCCAAGAGCAGCATGACCGGGGCTGTCCTGGGAAGAAAAGCAAAGCCATAAGCCAGTGTGGCCCTATACCAGCAGGGCACTAGCAGCCCAGAGGTTTTCCAGCTTTTATAACTCTTTAGGTATGGTTTGCCAAGCTTTAAAACTTAGCACCAGAGTGTAAAACTTCCATATAGTTGTTTCAATTCCAAAGACTACTGCTTACTCTATAGAAGAATATTTACTAAGTTTTACAGTATAGAGTTTGTTACTACCATCCCTAATTCTAGCAATACGTCTCTCAAATCTCTTCAGATTACATATTGGAACTACAATATAGAATCACACCCAGATTGATTTGTTATAATAAAAATGCCAAGCAGTTTAATGGCAATTTCTCTTATAATAGTTTAGCAAATTTCCACTTTCTCACATGATTTCTTTACATCTCTTTTGTAATCAATCAATTTACCAAAATATACAATATTTTATTTTTATGCATAGTGCAAAGGTAGGAGATGTAATTCAAATTTTCTCAGATTTCAGAAAATGTACAGCTTTTGGTTTCCTTACATCAAATACGCATTTATTTTTCAGCTACTTACAGAAAAATAAATCTATCCTTGCACCTCTTTGATCATTCTCCTCCAACCATTCAGTAACCCATCAGTAATTATAACTTCTTACTTTCTTTAGCCTAAAAGGGTGTTATTTATCCCAGATTGTTATGAATCCTGGTTTTAAATTATCAAGAGTCCAATTGCTGAGTGGAATGGGGAATCTTCTTTCTAATTAAATCAACTGATTTAATGTAAAAACTTGAAACGCTTCACTTTTTAATTAGCTATATCATTATTAAATACAAAAAGGATCATCCTCATTTTATTTTCTATCCAGAGAATGAAATCCAGTGAAAATTAAACATATACTAATATAGTGCCAGACCTAGTAACACTTTCAACGTACCTTTGCAACTACTAATACATCAGTATATGATGTCTTTTATTCCTGTTTCATTCCAAACACTTACTTTAATGTCAGGAATAGGCTTAAGCTTTTTATATCCAAACATCCTTGGGTGTATTGAAAAATATTAAGTTACGAGTTGAAAAGAAAAAAACGGGATTAATTTAAACAGAAACAGAAAAACAGAAAAATATAGAGCATCAGAAGAGCCAGACTTCCCCAGACTGCTGCCTATATAAATCACTTCTCTCCACTAGAATTACTAGTTAAACAAGGATGTGGCAATCCAGACTTCCAGTTCTTATTTAATTTTGCTTGGCTTACAGACGTTAACTACCATAGGAAGTTCTTATTGTAGACAACTGACAGGAATCTCTGGGACATGATACCTTCCTGAAGGACAGCTGACACCTGGGCTAAAGCATCCCTCACTGAACACAGCAGATACAGAGAGGGCATGCAGCTTTCTCTTCTTAGGCCAGGTCTGGGAAAGATAGTGGCCACAGACTTTTTTACTACAAAGGAGAATGCTAGAGCATGCTTTTGTGAAATCAAACACAAGAGCTAGGAGGTAGAGATGATTTATTAAAAAAGGAATTAAAAGAATTGTTCATTGAAGAACTTGTCTTAAGATTCCCTCTCCATTCCTCGCCAACCCAGGTGAGACCAGAATTTTCTTTATTTTTTAGCACCTTTCAATGTCTTCAGAGTATTCATATCACACCAAAAGAGACCTGCTTCCAAACACTGAAATTACTAACCTAGTTTGTAAGTGCTGATGAGAAAAAAAGACCAGGAGTCTCAACAACAGGTTGCTGAAATTCCTCCTACAAATCTGATATGTGAGAATCAGGATTTAGCTGTTCACAAGGGCTCAAAACCCAAATACAGACAAACAGCTTGGAAGGCTAGAATTGCTTCATGGATTAGTCTGAAACAAACCTCAAGTAAATAATTAATTCAGGACATGCTTCTGTATTCCCTTTATGCCCCTCACTTGATATGCAGTCTACCATTGTCTGCTTAATGCAGTCTTCACTCTGTATTTTATTTCTACATGACTTTTGCCTTACTGGGTTAAAAAAAGATTGACAAGATGCTAGGCACAACTCAGAAGCAGCAAGAGGTTCCTTGTCAGACTCATGAATCAGCTGCACAAATCAGCGCAAGCTTTTCTTGTAAACACATACAAAAGCATGCTTGCTAAGAGGAATGCAAGGCTACTATAAAATGCAAAGGTTGGCTGTTTTTTTGAAAGAGATAAGCCAGAGTTACAGCTGAAAGCAAGTACACAAAACTCAGAAAAAGGAATTCATGAAGTTAAAAAGCTTAATATGGAATCCAAATTAGATATTTGTAATTGGCAGGGCAAAAAGGGTTCTTTAAGCATTCATAATACTACTTTTGTTTCCATGGCTCCTATAGGAAAGACTCTTCTTGCAAAGAAATAAAACATACATGAGGGAAACTTGCTTTTTAGGGAAAAGGAGTATACCAGAATCTAAAATTCTAACACACATTAGTCTTGATTTTCATCCTGAAAATGACAAAAATCAAAAAGTTTCAAACACAATGGTACTTCACATAAAGACATGATTAGATTTTATTTTTTTCACATAATTTACTTACTTTGAGTAACACTAAGTTGACAGAAATTTCCAAATAGTAGTCTTAAAATGATGACTTTTTAGATGGGAATGTAACTCAATCCTAGCACATTCCATTGACTTGCTCTGAGGTTCCATCAACAAAGGGACAGTACATCATTATCATTAATAAATTGTTACCACTGTACTGACGTTACACAAAAATTAAAAAAAAAGAAATCCCCATTGTATGCCAAAGAGTTTAGTCTGAAACCAGCTGTAGCAATGCTAAACACTCTGACAGTAGCAGATACTTCTACACAAGTTAAAATAGGAGATTAAGGTCAATATATGGACATGGCAGTAAAGTCACAAGCTGAGAAAAAGAGAGTAACTCAAGGGTTCTACAACAGGAGATCCTCTGAAAATCTTTGCATAACCACAGCGACCTCTCTAGCCCAGAGTATCAAAGTGTGCAATAAGCTACAAGAACCAAGTGAGAAAGTGGGATCAAAATTGCACTGCAGTGTCAGGAAAAGGCAGAGAAGAGTATTATTTACTCCAGCTGGACAAAGTTCCACATATAAAAGGTGACACAACTGAAAGAATGAAAAGGTAGAACAAACACTGGAGCAAATAGAGAGGGAAAACACTTAAGAAGTTCTGCTGCACTTTGGGCTCAAAGTCAGTGCAGAGAAAGTCACAGGCTCATTGAGTGGAATACAGCAATCCAGTCTGGCACTAGGTTAACAAATGAAAAGCAAATGTTTTGCAGCAGCAAATATGCATGCTCCAAAATAAGAACGTAACATTAATAACCTAGGAGTTTAATATGCAAAATGCATAGAGAAATAAAAAAATACTAGAAATTGATTTAATCAGACTCATGAATTTTAGCTTTAAACTAATAAATGTTAATAGGAAGAAAGGCCCAGTCCTGCAGACTTTAACCACAATTACTTGCAATAGCTATGACAGTACTTCTAGCATTGCAGCAGAAGTCCGAAGGCCAGATTCTCTAGTTAGGCATGCTGGTGTTAACTCCTAAATACTACTGGTCTTACACTGTTGGAATATACCCCATAAATCAACTAGATGTCCCTAGAGACCATGTCAGTTTACCTTCATTATGCAGTATGAGAGTATTTATAAAACATTACAGAGAGCTTATGACAAATTTTGCTTCCTGAATTTTACTAAAAAGGAGGCATTGCTGAAGTCACTTGTACCTAGAATTGAGAAACAGACTCAGATCCATAGCATCTTACAATCTTATTCATGTTTTAACCACACATTTTCAAATTCTGCAATCAGTCATGATCAGTCTGGGGATCCTCATCTTCAGCAAAGCCAAAGTTGCCACATCACTGCAAGACTGGGCCTCTGTTCCATTCAGTTAATTATTACTGCTACAGGAACTAAAAGAAAATAAAACTTGTGCGCTACAGCTGTGCAGTACCACAGTCACGTCAAAACCCTTTAGCTTTTATTTCATAGATGTGCAGCATGGCTCTAACCCATGGTCATTTATGACTGATGCATCTGCATGAAGCTTCTCATGAATGTTGCAAGCTTCTGTACATCTTCTACAGTCACCGCATTATATAAAGAGGCACGGATTCCTCCCACAGACCTGAATTGCAAATAGGAGAGGAAAAAAAAAGAACCAGAAAATTTTTGTATATTCTAAAAAAAGACATTAGTAGCAGTCACAGACATTTAAATCTATTCCTACTCTAAAATTAGAAAATTCACATTTATGTGCATAAGAAGCAATATTTAATTCTTCAAGGCAGACTTGCAGTCTAGAGAAGCTTAGTATTTATTAGTTATTTACAGCTCCAAAGCTGTAGCCCAATGACATCAAAAAACTAATCCCACAAACACTACTGAGCATTGGAAAGAACTCTTGCAACCAGGCAGACAAGCCATCTGAGAGATTTTATACACTGATACAACCTGACCTCAAAAGATATCTTTGGCATCTGCACAGAGACATATCTGCAGATGAGAGCAGAATTAAAGATAAAGCTCTCTGAAGCCCCCCACTTCACCTAAGCAGTAGCTGAGCCACTAGCAATCTCTGATTACAATCTCTAGACTGCTATTCTCAAGTGTTGCCAAACCAGTATGAGGAACAGCTTATGCGTGAGAAAGGCTGGTAAATCAATGCACAATGTCTGATGCTGTACCACTGTAGTAACAGATTACTCTGCACAGCACAGAGACTCACTTGTCTAATACTTACCGATGTCCTTTCAGAGATATCATGTTAAGTTCCACAGCCTTCTCAAGGAATTTCTTTTCCAGGGCTTCATCGCCCTTGACACTGCCAATGCGGAAAGGTACATTCATTCTGCTTCGGCTCTTTCTCTCCACTGGACATCTAGAAAGGTTGCAGAATGTAATGCTTAACCCACTTTGTGCTAAATTTGTATTTCAGCTATATGCAGTTTGAGAAATGAATAATCACACCATTTAAAACCAAAATCAATCCTTCATAATCAAGACTGTCATTACTTTCTGTGAACGAGAGCAACCTTCCTTTTTTAACCAAGTATAATAATGGAAGTGGTAAAGTGGAAGGCTTATTAACCCTTCCTGACACACTCAGAATTGTGCCAGAGGAACGGATACAAGGCTTGTATACCGACCAAATGAAATTTAAAATAAATAAATAAATAAATAAAAATTAATAAACCGTTACTTTGGATAGGTGAGGTAATTACAGGGAATTTTGACTAAGTCTAAAGCAGTTTCTTCTCCTCCTCTTCAAAGATTGACTTCTCAACTAGCCAAAAGTGCTACCAGAATTACACTCAGCTAAACAGAAGTAAAGGAAGTGTAAGAACACAGCGTAAGTAAATTTTCATAGACATTAGAAATTCTGTTATTGAATTCAGTCCACCGTCTAAATTAGCATTAATCACAATCATGAAGCAGAGAAGATGTATCTCTAGAATAAATCTTGCACTGCATACATGGGCACAACATTGCAGGAGATGCATCACAACTCCTTAATTTCCTAAAAATTTAATCTGAAGTGGAAAACTCAAGATCTGTGTAATTTCTCTTCAACTATTTTGTGAAGCTAAGAAATTACAGGGGAGGAAGAGAAGATTTAAATATCTTTTTTAGTGTTTCTACTTATAAAGGAAATCTGAAGCCTTCAGATTCATTTTTTTCTGTGATGTAGATTCTTGCAGACATTCAATATAAATGAGTTTTCATAAACTGCAGGTGGATTTCACACCTATTATAATGCTATTTGGAAAAGAATGAGTATCATTCTTTTTAATTCCTCTCTTGTTCCTTTGTCCAGATGCCTCCATGATGAAAAGAAAAAAAAAAGAAATCCATCATAACACCTGTCTGTGCAAATCTTCTACTTCAGGTTCAATCAGAAAAATAATGTTTAAAAAGGCCTATGCTTCTGAGCACTCCCATATCTGAATTACTGCAGCCACGCTTTAGTTTTAGAATATCCAGTTGCTACTAGGCAATCTGATGTAACTCAGTGCACAGACAATGAAAAACAAACTACAAATGGCACAGAGCACTTCATGGAAGAAAGGCTCCATTTGCTAAATGGCTTGTCACATGGCTTACTCAGGGAAGCGCACCACAGATTAAGTGCCACGTTACAGCTGGGAAGGCAGCTTCAAAATAAGCCTTCTTTTAAGTTACAGATACAATTTAAAAATTCACAGTCTTAACTGGATTGCTTAGGAAGCTGCATACAGCTCAGTTAGTGAAGCTTGTTCAGCTTTCCCAACTGACTATTTACCATCCAATTTGCATTGCATTTCCCACTCACTGCCTTACAGACCAACCTGCCAGATACAGATTTCTGTTTGTCACAAAATGTTTTTTTCAAGGCTTCATTTGCATTCTGACATCTATGAACAACCCTCAGGTCTTCCCTAGAGTAGGATCACAATCCTGATCGTGGTGATACTAAAGGCAAAGCTGTTTTCATTAACTAAATGAATAAGAAGAATGTATTAAATATTATGATGAAACTTTATCTGACAATTATGACGGCAGACAGCTTTAATTTAAAATCCAAATTTAATTTGCTCTATCCTAACTTGGACTTGAAAGTAAATTAGGTCCCCACACTGTTGCTGTTACCCTGAAGGTGAAAGAAAATATTTTGCAGTTTCATGGTCAATTAGTAGTCTGAACTTGGCAAATAATAAAATTATGACAGTATCAGCTTTAAACTATGCACAGGTCCTATGTGCTCAAAAGTACCTTGCTATTCTATGTAAAAGTCAAGAGGGTTAAATCTGCTTTGGAAAGCCAGCAAAAATAACTGAAGAAAATCAACTGTGCATAAAGTACATAAAGAAAATGTATTCCATTTTGAGGACTGATCTTTCTATTTTGTTTCAGAACTTAGCATAATTAGCAAGAAAAATGTTCTGCTTGACAAAGACAAAGCAGAGTCTTTGATTCCTGGAAGGTGGCAGGCAAAATACAAGGCAAAGGGGCCTCTACAATTTCTTACAGGCAATTTTCTCTGTTTTGGCCTACGTGCCACCAAAAGATTCCGTAAGCATACAAACCAGAATCTGCATATCTGTTCTTTGTATACTCTTCTCCCACGCTCCTGTTTTATTCAGTTTAGAATACGTTTTTAGTAGGGTTCACTACTGATCAACATGATAAGTTGAAATAACTTCCTACTGGAATGAGACTTATCCTTGGTTATGTAGCAAATATTGAAGCAAAGAGAAAAAGCATAGGAACTTACGCATAAAATCCATTAGATTTGTCTATAATATCATAAATCATCCGTGACTTGATTAAACTGTGTTTATCCATAGCTGCAGCTCCACCATTATTCTTTATCCATTCCAGTACCAATCCCATGATATAGATACTGCAAAAGGAAAGAACATTTTTCAGTGAAACTATTCAAACAGGAAAAGAATAAGTCTTGTCTAATAGTTCACAAAATGTTTCAGTAACAAAACGCCATGTTTGATTCAAGGCCACTTAAGATTAGCAAATCAAAACCTAGACTATTTTGCAAGTTATGACAACTCAGATAATGTTTTCTGGGCACAGGATAAAATATCCTGAAATTCAAATGTCACACATATCTGTTGGACCCATTTTAATCCTTTGTACCATAGAAGGACATGTCCTGCAGGCTTTCTGCAGCCCAGCAGGGCTCCCAAAGACACCCCCAGACACACAGCATGCACTGCCAATTCATTGCCTACACTACTGCCTCTCAGGTCCTGCCCAGAAGGACTACACAACTGCCTAGTAGGAGAACAGATTTAGCAAAAAAGTTAATAGCATTTGCCCTGTGCAGCTGCTCTAGCAAAAATGCAGGAGTAAATTTCAAATACATGTACATTAATATGCCAGAAATGTAACCATATTTTCACAATGTTAAAAATAAGAACTCTAACCCCATTTCTGTCTACAAAGACCTTTTGCCCACATGAACAGTGAAGTTTGGTGAAACAAAATATGATGTATCACACTTGACTGTTACCAGTCAAATTCTCAGTAGAGATCTGGAGGCATACTGGCATCACACGGCTTGAGACCAAGTATTTCAATGCTAGTCACTAAGTGCAACATAAAAAAATCCTTGATGCCTTTGCCTTTGTGCTTTCGCTACAAAACTCTGCTTGTTCAAGTTCAGACATTTCCCACGACTGCAACAATTTACATAAAAACCTGCTCACAAGTTTTTATGGCCTATATCCAACAAGTTCATTCTTATGAATCCCTTCATTATTGATTCCAAGGGAGTGCTCAGAGAACATTACCCTACAAGTTTCCCTAACACATATCTAGCAGGAGGCTGTTTAAAATTTTGCTGCTTTTTATTTCTAAAGGGATGCCAGTACCAAATCCTTGAACACTTCCAAAAGGCTGCAGAATAACCAAGGTTACAGACTGCCATTTATACAAGTACCTTATGCTCTGAGAGCACAATCTTGCCACATTTATGACAGTACACTATCAACTATTCCAGTGTAAATTATTTAAGTGAAGTATAGACTATGCCCTTGGCAAATATACAGGGCCACATTCACATCTTGCCCTCACTTCCTTGAGCAAAACTTTTTGCACAAGTGAACTCCTAGAAGTCAGCCTTAGAGTCATTCACAAAAACCGAGACAGCTGAAACCGTCTATCCTTCTTTTACATCAATCAAAATAATGTTTCTGGAACAACTTTAAGTGCAAAATGCATTTCAAAGCTTGCAAATGAGATTTTTATAGCAAATTCGTTGTTAATTTTAGCTAAACAGATTAGGGTCAAAGAGTCAACTATTTATTGCCATGAGGTTAAAGCCATTAGCATCACCTTAATTTAATTTAACATTTTGCTGAAGTAGCTTTTGCAAATTCAGTTAATATTTCCTGCCTGTTTGCCAGCAAGCCATTAACAAGTGCAAGGAAAAGAGCACAGAAAAAGAGAACTAAGAAGCTTTGCCAGTTCCTTAAAGTGGAACAGGCAGTTAGGGCCAAGCCAAACAGATGTGCATCCTGCCAACATTTCAGTCTGTTACATTCTGGATTCTGGAGCATACTCCAATGTGAGTCTGTAGCATGAAGTGAAATCCAGCAAGACAGTAATGAGAAAGGAGAAACTGTTAGTTCAACTTTATTTTCAGTTCCCTTTACCACCCACTACTCTGTTAAGGCTACTGTCAGATACTGAGTAATAACTAAAGCAGCACTTTCTTTTCAGAAGTTCTTTGCAATGGCTAAAATAAGGCTGCAGAATTTGATTTGCTTTGCTTTTCAAATCAGAGGAACAACACTGTGTCCAAGTACTGAGATTAAGTAGAACTTCAGTTTTTCAAATGGAAATAGGTTTGTACTTGGAAAACACGAATGGCTGGATTTAAAACCTGGCATATTCAAGTATACAGTGTCCAAAAACAGTATGTGTGACTTGGCAGTCAGGCACATAATCGATCATGAAATAGAGGTTTCATCAAGCACTGGAAAAGACATACATCCTGCCTATGTTACAAAGCTACACTGAGCAGACAAAATCTGGAAACATTGAATAGCTAATTCTTACTGGGTGTACCCAGCCAACAGGGCAGACAGGCTGCCAGTAAGAATGCATAATTACAGCACTACATACTGTACAGTATGCACACAACTTGGGGGAACAAGTTCTGCACTGTAAAATCTGGCATAAACAATGTTCACAAGATTTATTGTTCTGTTGATAAAGATAGCTGCTCCTATATCATGGCAATAGTACACTGCAGTGACAATCAGCAGATTCAGAGATACCTAAATTGAGTAAAATTTGAAGTGATACTAACTGAAATGATGGAATTAAGTTATAGGGTTTCTATACAGGAATCACGGAACTTTGGGCCTGTACAGTACATTTAACGTGTGTTGGAGATCATTAGGCAACCTAACTTTACAATTCTGGAACATGCAAACAAACTGTAAGAGCTGAGACTGAGTATCAGTATAAAATTTCATTATGAAACTATCCTGAAAAGGAAATCTTTACTTTCAAAGTAATTTTAAAAACTTCTTGAAAAAAAAAAAAAAAAATTTAACTAGATTGAAGATTTTCTCTAAATAATAATTTCAGAGGATGCTGGTATAAAAATTCTTCAGGATAAGAATGCATAAATACCACTAGCTCAACAGCTAAACATGTTAGTAGAAAAGTACCATTTTGCTAGTTATCAGAAGCTACAAGACAGCAATTTAAAAATAGCAAGCTGTAGTCTGACCTGCTTCTTGCATAATGAAATCATCAACTACATAGAAATTTTACAATTTTGATTGCTAGCAATGTTTATAAAGCTAGATCAATTTTATCTTTGGATGCCAAACTAAACATTGAGATGGCAAAGAATTATGCAAAACTTTACAAGAGTAAAAGCAAAGCAACTACTAAAATGCCTTTTAAAAAATTCTTCTACAGTTTCATTTCAAAACCAACAGTAGTGAAAGATGTAGAAAGAACAAGAAATATTTTTAAAAATTAAAAGAATATATATTCTTGTAATATCTTATACTATTTAAAACTTTAATCACAATATTACCATTTTCAGAAAGTCAGTGGGGATCTGGAGGTTCAAATTCTGAGAACAATGTCAAGAAGAAATTAAATCAAACTGTATTTAGAATCAAAAAGCAAGTCTAAGTGCCAAACTACCTCCTGCAGTAAGAGAAGCATCACCATTTAATTGACTAGAGCTGTGCTCATGTAAACCAGAACTGCATCCTGAAACTTCTACAATGGAGCTATGATATATAATATTTACTTTGAAAAAGGCTACATCCTCAGTGGAGGAGTTGCATCAGGCAACGCAAAGCCTACTAGTGGGGCACTTCCTACACGGCTGGGCACTTCCCATGTTCTCACAGGAATCACGTGAAACACTCCAAGGTATCAGTGGCTTGAGGGCAAACACGCAACTTTGGAAGCTTTTCTAGACAAAAGCGGCAGGTGGCAGTGCGGCAGCTTTCTGAGTAAGGGATATCAAACAGCAGGATGAGTTACCTGTAGCATGGTGGAGTGTTATACAATGAGCTATTTGCTGCCTGTGTTTTGTAATCCAGTACAACAGGGCATTCCTTCAGTGCAAATCCCAGCAAGTCCTCACGTACTATTACAACAGTAACTCCAGCACAGCCAACATTCTTCTGAGCACCAGCGAAAATCACACCAAACTTTAAAAGGAAAAAGAAAAGAACTTGATACATGCATTCACTTGTAGATCTTATTACTGAGTAATACCCCAGGCATACTAGTCAGCTGAACAGAACAGAGAATGTGTTGAAAATTAGTGAGTTGTAGTTTAAAAGAAGAGTTAGCAGAAGTTCTGATTTAAAAGCGCACTTACAGCTACTCAGCTGAGGAAGATAATCACAACAAATTTCACAACAGTTTGCTAAATGTTTATTTAATAGCTGCAAATAATTCTCAAGGCAGCCTGTTGCAATTTCACACTACCCCAAGCAAATTTCTAAAACAAACTAAAAACAAATTCCTACACAGTTCACAGTATTTTCAACCCATCTGGTGTTTTAGAACAATCATCGTAAAATTCACCTGTACAAAAAGGCAGATCAGGAAAGGCCAAGTTGAATGCATTATCAACTACTCTGTTTTGCTACACGCAGGTAAGAAAGGTCAAACATGCTGTTTCACTAGTCAGTAACACTTCTACTAATAGTATACTTTACAAACATAGTAACTGCCTATGTTCTGCTCCTGTACTATCTGTGAAACAGACGCCATAATCATGAGGCAGAGGAAGCTTTAGGAGCTTAATAGAGGTTACAGATTTTTCATGACAGAGGCAGGATTCAAAAACTTATTAACAGTACCTGCTGTAGCTGTACACTATCTACAGACTAAATATTATTTAGAAGACATTTATTTTAGCTGTTATTTTCTGTTAGCAGGTATTTTCTTCATCAGTGAAGATCACACAGCAGCTAAATCTTGGGCAGCTATTAACATGAACAATGTCAATGTAGTTCAGTATGTTTTTATGAGAAAAGGGAAAACAGACATTGAAATCTCAAACCTGAAATGTCAACACTTCTATCTATCATCAGATAGATAGAAGCTGAGATGCTGAGACATTTAAATCCAGGCATTTCAAAGTGCTTCACTATATGCACTAAATTTTGAAAATGCTTTGTGCAGTCACTGTGTCCAATTGCTTACCTTGGAAACATCCACAGGTTTGGACAGGAAGTTTGACGACATATCACAAACCAAGACAGCTCCTTTGACATCAGGTACAAAGTCAAACTCCACACCGTGAACAGTTTCATTAGCACAATAATACACATAAGATGCCTCTGGATTAAGCTTCCAAGTGCTTGGGTCAGGAATGCCTAAGAGCCAAAAAAGAAACCAGAGGTCACTGGAGACAAGTAATTTTCTTGGCATGCAGTTTTACCTGAACATGAAACTTAAGTGTAAACCAAGAACGATTTTGCCATACAGACTATTAATCATGTTGTTACCATGAAGATAATGTATTTGCAAAGCCAATACACTAGTGCATTCCCAAAATTCGCTGGTGAGCCATCATTAAGTCTGCAAAACCTTTTGATTTTCACCATTTATTCTTCAAATTATTTTCCTCCCATTGCAATTGCAGACTAAAAACTACTGGCCTAGGGATTCAAAACAGCATTTCAGAGGAATTCAGACACTGAGTCCAAGAATCTTCCTGCTGCCTCTGGGAACGACTGAAACATCCAAATTTTCACTGACAAAGTTCTCTAAAACTCTGTTTCTGTGAAATCCCAGAGGCACTTAAGTCTTGCCCAAGCTGAACAAACACAAGGTCACCCACCTTTCTCCCATTTTAAGCTTTGCAACTGATTTACAAAACTAAGATCTCCTCTGTCAACAGGCAATATACAGGCATGTTCTGACAGCACAGAACAGGTTTGGCATAGAACAAATAGTTGCTCTCTCTCTTTTCTCCTCCAGGACCTGATGGGAGGTGGAGGGAAGGGTGGGAGATGGCACCATTGCCTCCATCATTATTTACTGCCTCTCCTCTTATCTACACCTATGAAATTATGAATTACACTCCCCCAGACTGGAAAGTTGTAAGTTCAATTCCTTGCTGTGCCTCACAGAATATAAACTTACTTTCCAAGTTAGTGCCCTAATTGCCAGTTAATACACTAACTTATATGGGAATATTCTTTGTCTTGTTGCTACTCCTTTTAGTTCAAGGGCTGTAATTTGGACCAGAGGGAAGAAAAGTGAGCAAAAGTAGCAGGAATAGAAACTAGATCTCCTGTATTCCTGCTCCAAGAATTATTTATGCATATTCAGTGACACATTGATGGGAAAGATAATAATTTAGGAATCCTTAAAAGTGGGTAACAGAATTCAGGTCTCCCATGTCCTGGGTCAACAAAGTTAAAATCTCAGACATGTTTCTGAATTTTAGAGCATTCTTATTACTGAGTGCATATGAAATTGAAATATCTCACAATATCCCTGTGAATAGTTTAAGAACTCAGTTAAATATTAAAAAAAAAAAACTGAGTGAGCCCAGACAATTTCCCTACTTAGACACTTTTGTCTTGATACTTATTTTCTGGCATCTGCTCAGCCCCACTTCACCATTTTTTTCTGGTGGAAACTGTTAAGCCATTAAATAAGTCTCCCAGTGTTGAACAAGGAGGGGCATGGCAGACATTCTTTTGAATGCTGGGCAGTCAACTCTAGTTAACATTCAACAGCCCAATAGCTACATTGGATCCATTTTTACAGCAAGTCAAAAAGCTAAGCATTCACATGGACACATGCAATCATCAACTTACTTGTATAGGCTCCTAGTTTGGGATGAACGATATTTACTTTGGCATACTTCTCTGCTTCTTTAGCTGCTTTTGCTGACCAGCCTCCAGTAACCACATAATCTGCCTGTCTTCCCTCCTTTAAACCAATAAGGTTAAGTGGGACTGCACTGAACTGAGCAGATCCACCTCCTTGAAGGAAAATAACTTTGTAGTTGTCTGGTATATTTCTGCATAAAATAAATAACCATTTATGTTATTCCCAGGTGACACAGGATGCATACAACTTGATATTATGCATTTAACTGTAACTGAGGAAGAATGCTGCCATTTTAGAAGACTCTTTGCCTAGAGGTTAGATCAATCCCCCTAACTTACCTCACCACTGGTCTTGAGAAACAGCTTATTTAATAAATATTAAATATTTAATAAATATTAAATATTTAAATATTTAAGAGTACATGCTATGAATTTTAGCGATAAAAATTCTCTGGAAGAAAAGATTCCTCTCCCCAGCCCTGGCACCACATGAAACAAACTCATTCCTGAGTAGCTGTACACACAGACTTGAGAGATACTCCATCACAATTAATGCTGACTTTTAATTTTATCTATTGGAAGCTTCATGACTTTTCTGTCATGAAGTCACCAAAGTGCTTACAGTAGCGCTCAGCTCTGAGACGCTTCAATTTGAAAGTGCAACAGAACGGTAAAGTATGCATGCAGACCAAGTGCAATAAAGAGTTGCTCATACAACCACAAAAATTACATATCCAAATTATTAATTTAAATCCCTCTGTCAATGATTCTGGCTGGACTGAGGGTCAAGCATTTGTGTTAAATGGCTGACCTTATTAACTATTATGAGAACAGTAATTCTAATGCATTATATATTTATTTCAATTTTTTTTAAATGTGTCATTCTACGAACAGAAAAGGGCTCTTGCTTGGTGATTCTAACACTGATCCACAGAGCTTTGTTAATAAAATAGGATTTATGGACAATGTCCAGATCACATTTATACCACTAGAGAACTGATTTTTATTGTTTGCACTTATTTCTTTTAGTTCATGTCCTTCATTAATTCTATGAAGGTGACAAAGATCAAAATTTCAAAACAAACTCAGCTAGACTTGTAAAAAACATCTTAACCTAATAAGAATCCATTATCACATTCAAAAACATAAGCATCAAATTTACATATAAGAAGATCAGTGTCCTCCTCAAAGTTATTACTCTACAATACACAGTACCCACTCATGAAAAACACCACCAAAGAGGTGCTTTCAAGAACAGGTCTCCATATTAGACATTACTGATGCAACTAGCACATGCATAACATAAAATAAACAGAAAGTAATTCACTTACAGCAATTCGCGCATGAGATTTTCAGTTGTATTTAGAATTTTTGTGAAATCTGAAGACCGATGGCTCATTTCTTTGGTGGAACAGAGAGAAGAAATAACATGAAACAAGACGGTAATATATGAATTTGATTTTAAAATTGTGCTACAGACCCAAAATGCCTGAAGGTTGTCATTCCCAGTTCCTACTCCTCTTTAAGTACATAAATACTCCTAAATACCCACAGAAGACTTATACCTGCAGTCTTGTCCAGATAAAGGGAAATCCTGTTCATTGACATTTGGCACCCATATGACCTTATTACCACTAGGAACAACCATATTTGTGGGTGAAAAAATAATCTCTGGGAAGATTTCATTCTTCCTCATGCTAAGAACCTTCTCTGCTGCTAATGCTGTAAGAAGTATATAAAAAAGTACAGGACAAGTACAGGTTTTGTTCTCTTACCTTTAGCAAGGCTTCTTCACACAGTAAAACTAATTAAACATTAAGGACAATTACACAGTAATTCATTTTAAATCCATAGGCTGTCTTCCATGTGTAAGTGTACAATTTAAACATTAATCAGAATTGTGTGGAGAGAGCTGCATGCTCTACTTTCAGCAACTAATAATATGCTCACCATCTTGATGCATAAATCTTTTGTGCAAATGGGGCTGAGAAGCCAGTCAGCAGGAGAGCCCTGCCTTCCTAATGGGAAGGATGCTATACATCTATATGATATCTATACATCTATATGGTATCTATACACATCTGTATAGACACACAGGTATTAGAAATGGAGCCAAAAGATCGGAAAGTCTTACTAAACAATTCAGTTAAACAACAAAATAATGAAAAATGTAGATTTTTTAAATCTTACCAAGAACACTTATACCAAGTCCTTTGTAGTCCACCAATTCTTTCTGTGCTTCTAATAATACCTATCAGAAGTAAAAAAACCAGAAATAAATTAAGGGAATTTTCCACTTTCTGGAATATCTGATGCATCATGCCTATGCCAGCTGCCCCATATTACAATAACCTGACACTTGTCAAGTGAGATTAACAGAAGTATAGTTACCAATGCAATTTTACTGTACCTAGAAGCTTAAGGCTTTTCATAAGATAGCAAACTTAAATAATATGCTTGTTGTGGAGACCATGTTGTAAGTTATTATTTCAAATGCTACATTTCCAGATTTGTGAATGATTTCTAGCAGTTGAATGGAACTCAACCTTTATAGAACATCTAATGTTTGCATACATACTCTTTCTAAGCATGCATCCTAAATACTCACTCCCACCACTCCATCCTGTGTCCTTTCACTTAACTTGAGCAAACAGGACAACCAAAGTATTGAAAAAAACATAACAAGAAAGATCAGTTTGGGGAATTGGATATCTTAAACTGAGCCAACATGACAATGACTAGTTTCACAAAATGAAGTTCCACACTTTTTGAAGAGCCTCTATCTTATTGAGAGTTAAGAAAGAAATCAAGCAAAATTTGAGACAACCAAAAAAAAACAGGTCACCAGCCAAGTAGTGCTTCAGCCATACTTTTTTTTTTCCTGCCTTCTCCCTTAGCTTTTAAGTATGAACAAAGTAGCATGAGATTCTAACCACTGGATCTGCAGCTTCTGATTTTGGTGCATTCTTGTCTGAGAGCCAGAACTCTCTTGGCTGCTCCTAAAGGAAGTAGGAGAAGAGGGAGCCCCAGTAGAACCAAACAAATGCAGCACACATGCACCCTAGCATCTGACAAGAAACTGCACACTCTGGGCAATTTCAGGAATAAGAAATCTACCTTGCTGACCCAGTATCTGCATGGCCTGTCAACTGTAACAGCTGCCTACCAAAAGGTCAACTAAAAGATGGCCTTAACCACTGCATTTTAACAAAAAAAGAGAACACACAGACTGCCTACCAAAAACACCCTACCAGAAAAGGTCAACTAAAAGACTGTGAAGCTTTAACCACTGCATTTTACAAGCAAACTTATCCATGCCAGAGAAGGAGGCAAAAAAAAAAAGAACACACAGACTGCTAGAGTAGTGCTTGCTACACTGCTTGATAAAATCCAATTCTGTCAGTAACATTCTTAATCTGAAAATCTGCACGTGCCTCACAACAGACATCTATGACACACATTATTATCTATTAATTGCTCCATCTTTTGCTTTACCGAGTGTGTGTGCTTCATGGGCAGCATCAGCCCAATCAAGAGAAAAAAATCATCGAGGTGATATGATGCAGCAGTCCACACAAGAGCACTGCATTTTCAAGAGGGCAAACAGATTAATAATAGGGAGCTCAGCTATGCCCACCTGCACTCTTCAAAACTTAAATCCAGTTTTTAACCATCTCTGTCAGAGAGCTGGATATGGAGGCAGAGCCTGTGAGAGCCCTTGGGGAATCTAGAGCTCAACACAGAACAAAAAATTTCTTTGCAACAAATTTTTTTGCAACCTTCTCCACAAAGGGCATTTCCTCGAGAAAAGAGATGGGAAGGAAAAGAAACACAAACAAATAAAAACAAGAACGTTGCTCCGCAGCAAATCTGTTTATCTAAATATTTTTTTTTAAAGAAGGCACACATAAAATAACGAATAATACTATGAAGGACACTAAGAAAAGAACAACAACAACAACAAAAATTCCAGAGTAGATAACCCTTAAACTGAGTCAGGTACGTACAGTTCGGCAGAAACCCCTCTCCATATGTAACTGGATAATCCATGGCTGCTGATGCAACTTTCCAGAGGGTTGAGTGTACATTATTACTTCTTATAAAAAGGCGTCTCACGGAATTACCATGCTATTTATCAACTGACAAATCTCACACTCCACAGAGCTATCTTTGCGCGCTTAGGTCCTACTTCCCATCCCAAAACTAACGATATAGGTGCTGGTGCTATATCATCCAGCACTAAAAAAAACCAAAAAACAAAACCCTAGAGAGAATTCGAAGAACCACACTCGAGCTCGTTTGCAAAAATCCTTATCAGGGAAGTTCCTTGCAGAATGGAAGACAAAAGGTTTTGGCGCTGCGCGGGTAAACTCCTGTAATTACGATTTATTAGAGTTTCCCTATCCCTCGCTTTGCAGCCGGAGCCCCGCGGGGAGCCGGAGGAACGAGGACACCCAGCCCCGCCATGCCCCTACTCACGGAGCGCGGCAGCTTCGCCGGCCCGGCACCGAAGTTCGCGACCTGCCGCCCGCCCTCCGTCGCTGCCATTCTGCCACTCCTGCTCCGTCTGCCGCGGCCGCGCCGCCAGCCCGTCCGCTATAAATCCGCGACCGCCGGGGCCCGGCACTTTCCACCCCTGTCCCGGCCGCCCATTGGCAGCGGTGCCCCTGTGAGGCGGCGTGAGGGGAGGGGAGGCGGTGTGAGGGCCGGGCGGGGCGGGGCGGGGCGGAGCGGGGAGGGCCAGGGCCAGGGCCAGGGAGCGTCCCCGGCGCTCCGCGGGGCCCCCGCCGTGGCGCGCCCCGCGCGGGCGGCGCAGCGAGCCCTGGCGGGTGGAGCGCGCACGAGCCGGTCACGCTGGGTGGGCGTGCGGGCAGACAGACACACAGACACACAGACACACAGGGAAAAACACACACACCAATGCGCGTCCACTGTAACTTCTTGCCTGTGCTTTTCTCCTACGCGGGTGCTGCATTAGCGCTGGGGTGCTTGTTCCAAAAGCAGTCTGGGTGAATGCGTGAGGACGCACCGACCCACAGTGACAGTGAATTTTAGGACTTCCTTCATATTTCATATGGAATGACAAGAGGCAAAGAACAGAAACCGATGTACAGAAGTTCCACCTTACTTACCTTAAGAAAAAACTTAACTGTGCATCTGACCATGCACTAGAACATGCTGCCCAGAGAGGTTGTGGAGTCTCCCTCGCTGGAGACACTTAAAAACACCCAGGTACAATCCTGTGCAATGTATTCTAGTACGTCCCTGATAAAGCTGTGAAGCTGGAGATCACCCACAGTATCCAACCAGACCACTTCTGTGATTCTGTGATTCATCTTAAAAGAGATGGGTTTACAGTACCCAGGTCTAATATTTTGTGTGAACAACTTACCTTGCAGAGAAGGAGGATCCCTGCCTTCTATAAGCCAACAAGTGTCCGCATGTTGTGCAGTTTCCCCAGAAAGTCTGTTGCAGACAAATTGCTATTTGAATTTCATCAGAGTAAAAACAGGAGAGCTGTGAAACTTGATCACCTTCCCATAATGGATAGCATAGCTTTGACTTGCCTTGAGGTTTGCCAAATCCTAGGTTAATATCCCTGAATACTAAAGCATTCCTCCCTTGTGTATCTATGGAATGTATCTGCAGCATCTTGGTTATTTGAAAACACAGAGGTAATACAACTGAACTGTTGTAACTGAGAGAAAGAGACTTTAGCTCATTCCATTTTCTGATTGTTTCAGGGAGAGACATTCTGCCCAGGCCAGTTTTCGAAGTTATTTTAAAGGCAGTAGCAGTAAACCAATTTTGACAAAGCAAGCCATGAAGTATGACTGAAAACAGATGAGCATCACAGAGCCCCTTAATTTCCAAGTATCTTGGGCAAGATTCACAATTCTATAAAGCACAGCTCTTGAACACATTAGATTGCCCAGTCCTTTCCTGTAACGCTGGCCCTGTTTTAGTCTCATGGTGTTCACCAAGCTAACCATCAACATTAATCACCTGTAGAGAAAACTGCAAGTATCGATGTCTGTTATTTTGTGAATTCTGAGATGTATATAAAATACCATTTTTCATTACCAATTATTTCACTGAAGAAATACTGACTACATGAATTTGTTCCTTTTTCTGTCAAGCCAGGTGATACCTGGAACCACAAAAGAATTTATAGACCACAGCCTGATCTAGTATTTATTTGAAAGATTTTCATCTTAAGTTGTTTTGTTTAAAAAATTGTAAACAGAAACATTGGTATTAGAGCAAAGATAACTTTCATTTCAATGATAGCTACAACTTAAGAAAATTCTATCAAAATTGCTTTCAAACACCTGAAACCTCGGCAATTCTTAAGAGATAATAGCAAACTTCACAGACAATGGAGGCTGGATACATAATTTTAAAACACCAAGGTATTTTTAAAGTATGTCTCACACCACAATACCCAGAACAACTATGTTACTTGTTAGTTATAATTAAATAGAAACCGCTACTGAAATGCTTAGTAACAACATAGATGTGAATAAAAATTTAATTCTTTTTACTAGTGTCTCTAGGTAGAACCAAGATCAAAAGATACAGGCGTCTCATAGGGGCTTTTTTCAGTATTAAATCTAAAGCACCTTTGTAGGCCCAAAGAGGCAACTTAAAACTCCAGTCTGGCTAGGAAAGTGGTATCCAAGGTAGTAAGGAGTAGTGGAAACAGTCAGAAATAGTGCAGGTTGGGGATTCAGGTCAGGAAGCCTGCCTACTACTACGGAAAGTGCTTCAACATCCTGCCAGATCAGTCATGAATCCTAACTGTGGCACAAGGGAAATTAAAACTTTGGAGTTAAAAATGTACTTCAAATGCTGGCACAAAGAGCTAGAACATGAAAATAGAAACAAGGCAAGCTAGTGCTGGTATCAGCTCAGAGCACTGGTGGAAATACCAGTATTGGAGTTTTCAGTTCACAGAAGTCTTATCCTGACCAGAAGGGTCAGAAATAGCAGCTCCCATGAGATCAGAGGACAACTCCACTGGAAGCCTTGTCACCTGGAAGCTTTAGAAAACCCTCTTCATACTGTGCATTGATGAGAAGTGTACAAAATTGGAAAGAATGTATAAATGTGAAATTTTTGCTGTGGACAAGGGATCATTATGCTTTTGCAGATGGAAAGAATAAAGAGAAATAATATAGGTCTCATTACTGACTACATGAATTTGTTCCTTTTTCTGTCAAGCCAGGTGATACCTGGAACCACAAAAAAATTTATAGACCACAGCCTGATCTAGTATTTATTTGAAAGATTTTCATCTTAAGTTGTTTTGTTTAAAAAATTGTAAACAGAAACATTGGTATTAGAGCAAAGATAACTTTCATTTCAATGATAGCTACAACTTAAGAAAATTCTATCAAAATTGCTTTCAAACACCTGAAACCTCGGCAATTCTTAAGAGATAATAGCAAACTTCACAGACAATGGAGGCTGGATACATAATTTTAAAACACCAAGGTATTTTTAAAGTATGTCTCACACCACAATACCCAGAACAACTATGTTACTTGTTAGTTATAATTAAATAGAAACCGCTACTGAAATGCTTAGTAACAACATAGATGTGAATAAAAATTTAATTCTTTTTACTAGTGTCTCTAGGTAGAAGCAAGATCAAAAGATACAGGCGTCTCATAGGGGCTTTTTTCAGTATTAAATCTAAAGCACCTTTGTAGGCCCAAAGAGGCAACTTAAAACTCCAGTCTGGCTAGGAAAGTGGTATCCAAGGTAGTAAGGAGTAGTGGAAGCAGTCAGAAATAGTGCAAGTCAGGGATTCAGGTCAGGAAGCCTGCCTACTACTACGGAAAGTGCTTCAACATCCTGCCAGATCAGTCATGAATCCTAACTGTGGCACAAGGGAAATTAAAACTTTGGAGTTAAAAATGTACTTCAAATGCTGGCACAAAGAGCTAGAACATGAAAATAGAAACAAGGCAAGCTAGTGCTAGTATCAGCTCAGAGCACTGGTGGAAATACCAGTATTGGAGTTTTCAGTTCACAGTAGTCTTATCCTGACCAGAAGGGTCAGAAATAGCAGCTCCCATGAGATCAGAGGACAACTCCACTGGAAGCCTTGTCACCTGGAAGCTTTAGAAAACCCTCTTCATACTGTGCATTGATGAGAAGTGTACAAAATTGGAAAGAATGTATAAATGTGAAATTTTTGCTGTGGACAAGGGATCATTATGCTTTTGCAGATGGAAAGAATAAAGAGAAATAATATAGGTCTCATTACAGTTTTGTTTGTATTGGATTGAGATTTCTCCTATTTCAGTATTTTGCTAGCAGCAATTACGATTTCATGTTTTAATTACATCAAAAAGAATTAATTCCATCATGGAATCATACCAATATTCGTAGTCACCCAATATAAGATTTCAAACCCATGATTTCCAGGAATGATTCTGACTTCTACCATTTGACTGAGAATTTCAAGTGCCACAAATCAGTCCATGCAGATGAACCTGGATTTGTGTAATTTAACACAAAAGCAAAGACAGCAGTATTTACTATGATGCATAACTGGAAAAACTAGACAGATTAAAGGTGTAAATAAATTTTCAGAGTTTTCAGTGAACTTTTATTAGGTTTATTGTGACTTTGTGTTATGCTGGACAGCAAAACCTTGATCGACTACTGCTGGAAAAGAATCAGCTCACTCAAGGAGAGCACATGTACAGGAGTTCTGTCTGGTACCACAAATGGACGTCATTATTAAAAGATAAATAATGCTGACTACATAGCAACCTGGCAAGCATTTCGGGAGGCAGCTGGGATGTCTGGTCCAGCAAACTTGTGAGATGAGCAAATTTTGGTGAAACTTTACACTTTGGTGGTTCAAACAATGGTTTGGGGCTATTTTGTTTTTCAGAGATCAAAATCCTGAACTGTGAGGAGTAGGTCTTGGGAAGACTAAGTGAAAAGAGAAAAATTCTCGAGCCTTATGAGCAAACAGTAACATGTTCTCTAGCAAATAGTTGGCCTATTGATTTCAGGCTTTTAGGTCAAACAAGAATACAGACAATTATGTAAAACATTAACTAACAGCAAGAGAATGAAACTGTTGCTATTCCAATTCAGGGTAGAAAATGGATTCCTTAAGAATTTAAAATAAAAATATTTTTACTTTTTATTAGAATACTTTACTGTTAAATATATATAGAACATATATGTTTATATGTGTAAAATACATTTTGTAAATGAGTTTTTAAATTGTTAGAAAAAACCTTGGAAGTTCTGATGTATTCATGACAGCCTCAAAAAGAATACTTTTCCCCAGGCAGTTTCAATCCATTTTCTCTGCCAATTTCAAATCCAACTATATATAAAGTATGCACTACAGATTCTTATAGTGAGAGTGCAATACCATAGCACCAGTAACATGAAGAATCCTTCATGTTTCTGATTTAACAGGAAAAAAAATGTTATTAATCCACTGAAAAAAGTACGCCCATCTAAATTGCAAACTGCCTGGTCAATTTTGCTTTAAAAGATGATTTTTGACGTAATTCACACTCTAAATGCAAATATTGAAAAGCAAGTATTTAACATGAAAGGTATTAAATATCACCTGCTTTTGGGCATGTAATACATAAATCATTTTAAGTTCTTCATGGTATTTTTAGGGACAAATAACAGATTTCTAACTCCTAACCTCACAAACAAAACACTTCTGAATTTATAATTTTATCCGGCATTTCTCTAATTAGCTTTAGAATTTTAGATTTAAAAAAGGGAATAGGTAGCTTTTTACTGCTGAATATTACAGATTGCAAGTAATTGTTTAGTCAGACCAAAACCGCAAAGAATTACTGAAAAATTAGATGAGTAGTTGGGAAAATATGTGAAAAATAACAGATTAATATATTACCTTCTAATATTCTGAAGTGACAAAGTCTGTACAAAGAACATACTTTCATTGTGCAATTACTTGTGCAATACTGCAATAGCTAAGGTAATCTTGTGCTATTTGTTCTGTAGGATTGAATTTGAGGATTCATGACTTTTTTCATATTTGTCAAGCAACTGGAGTCAGTAATTTCTACAGATCCCATGTGTTCCAGAAATGTCATAGCAGATGACTGAGTAAAAACCAGTTATGGGCTGCTTTTTCTCCCAGTTCAGCCTAAATCATCCTGCCTAGTTCCTGTATGTAGTAAGTATATTCTAGTTCAGAAGCAGCAAACCAGCTGCCTGTGCCCAAGGACAAGAATGAGATGCTGGGGCTAAATCCCAGTTTTAAAACAATGATAATTCTCTTAGTTTTACATTCTCACATTTCTCTAGGTCCTGCGAGCAATCTGAGTTAAACTATACATCCTCCAGAGGCCCCTTCTAGCATGTGCTATTCTATGATCTGCAGTCATAGCACTAATGATGGCTGTATTTAAAGGTTTCCTATAGCAATGTTTCTGGGCTCATTTTTGACTCTGAAACTTCCACTAATTTCCAGAATGTCATGTTATGCCATGTTATTCCTGTTATGCAGGACTTGATGTTTGCCCCAAACACTTCTGCACTCCCACTGGAGTACACTGAAAATAAACACTAGGAAAAAAATGTACTCAAATTAACTTTATTAGCAAAAAAATCTGTGATAATGAAATCTGTATGTCAAGTCCCTCATGTGTAGTACAAACTTATGGGTACCATTTTAGCTGTACAACATGTTTTCAAAACTAAAAATCTAGTGACACAGAATGCAAGCATGAAACACGAATACTGAGCAGTATGCAATGCTTTAAAAAGTCAAAGTCTACAAAACTTTACAAAAAATTCACTAATTATACTGAGACATCCAAAACATAATCTTGCAAGTGTAAAGAACAGTTCAAACATTTTAGAACTGCTTCAAATGCTGGTAACACTTGCTATACTTTCCTGTATTTCAGAGACAGATCCTACAGTATCAGTTCCAGAGCTAAGATTCACTACCTGCAGTCTACTTTTGTCTCCTCTCACTCCGTTACTTGGAGTTGCTGTTTCATTTGCTAGAGGGATGTGTTTCTTAGAGGAATAATTTTTGCTTCTTTCACCAGGAATACCATTGGATATTCTGCTATCATCACTTCTAATTTGTACACTGGAATCACCAAATGAATGTAGACTGGTAGCCAACTGCCTTGCTGAGTGATGTCCTTTTGCTTGTTCATTTTGTTTGACTCTCCTCTCAGGTAATACTGGAGTACTACTTCGAGGCTTATTCTCTTTATTTTGGTTAATTGTTTGAGCTTCATTTTCCTTCCACAAACCTGGCTGGTACTGCTGTCCAGCAGCCTGAAGTTCTCTCATTTCTTTAAGAGATGAAAAGGCATTATTCACAACCATCTGGGATTGAAATGTACCAGGAAGAGGAAGTTGGATGTCCCCAGCTCTGTTCTGAAACAAAAGATTCCAATGAAAAAACAGGCAACTTGAGGAAAAAAAAAAGCCAGTTTTGCAACTGCCATATATACTGGAGTCTGCAAAGCAAAATACAGTCTTTACCTAATATAGGTAAGACACAGAGTAATAGCAATTGAACCATCTTTATCACCTTTCAAAACAGATTTCTGAAGATTGTTAGGGTGATGATGACAGAGAGTAGGCACATTACAGTTTCACATCTATCTTCAAATTTCTACCAGACATGCACCAGTTACACAAAAGCAGCTAAAACTTAATCACATCTATCATCCTGAAACCCCTGCAATTCCTTATGTTTACTAGCAATTCACAGAAGTGTAGTCTCAACACTCTATACAACAACACCTAGCTGCTACAAGAACCCAAACTAATCACCAGTATTGGGAGGTAAGAACAAGAATCTTCAAACTGCAAAACTGGAAATTCTCTCCACACTGTTAAAACAACCCCAAAATTTTTAATGTTACATTTAAGGATCTCATGTGTTCTTGAGGAAATTAAAACAGTTAGAGTGGAAGACTTTGGATATAAGAAACACACCGGGATGCAGAGTGATTCTTCGTACAACCGTTTTATTCAACTTGGACATAGCTATAGGCCTCCAGTATCTGAATTTTTAACAGCCTTTTAAAAAGCCTGGGGTTCTTTTTCTTTATTTCAGGAATTTTAGTATCTCCTTTGAAAAATCCTCAAGGTGTACTATTAATTCACAGAGTAGAACCTAAAATTTAATGCAATGTTTACAAATACTACAAATTTGTAGTTGCCTGAAGCTCATGTCATGGCCACAGAGAAATCTATCAGGACTGGACATATACACTATAATTACTTACAAGATAATTTATGACTATCACTAGGTACATTGTATAGCCTCTCCTGCAAGACCAGGGTTCTTAAAAACACTATTCTTCATTATTAAATGTTTCTAAGAAACCTTATCATGGTATTTTCAAATTTGAATGGATGCATTCCACTACTGGAACTTCCTATTTCAGATTAGGAAACAACACAATTACCACCAAAGCTTAATACCGTTTGGAGCAGTTTGTGCTCCAAATGGTAAACACTTTAAAAGCTTACATTAATCACTGAATTATTATGATCTGTATAAATGCAGCTACAGCAAAGGGTTTCAGTAATAACTTCATGAATCAGAGGGGGATTAACAGCTAAAATGTACATTAAAGAGTATAAAGTAGAATTGCCTCTAGCATTCCTTATAAAGACTTACTTTGCTATTCTCGGTATGTTCCTGTCTTTCTTCTTCAAAAGACTTCTCCTTTACCATGTTCACAGGCTTACTGAGAGTAGCATTCATTTGTGGATGCCCCAAAATACCAAAATCTGATTGGTCTATCCCAGCTAATACAGCAAGTTGTCCAAGCCTGTAAAATAAATGTTTAATAGAAAATCACACAAACTATTCTTACTTTTTGAAAGACCAAACATTCAAAAACAGAAGTAGAATGTGTTAAAGCTTTGAACATAGCTTCCTATTACTTTAAGTGAAGAGCAGAGTATCTTAACTAAGACAAAAACAAGCACCTGAAGGAATTTTCTTGTCTTTGCACAAATCAGCCTGCAGATTCAAAACAAGCGTTACAAGGCTGAAAATGAAGCTCTCTAGTTAGCACTGAACTCAGAGCAGCATACTACCAATGAGATTCCATGTCAGGCAGAACAAAGATTAAAAAAACTCTGTCCATTCAAGCAGAAGTTGGTGCACATCTCCAAATCACATAATCCCTTACCATGTCAATGACAAGCTTCACAAATACAATGATGTTGGGTCACCTGCCAACTTCTAAGTTGGCCAAACCAATAACATGTGGGTTTTAAGCCTCAGTAAAAAGTGGAAAGTTGCAGTCATTAACTAACAGCATAGCATTTGATAAAAAGAAGCTTACTGAGAAGAGCATTCTTCATGACTGGGATCCTGTAATGTTCAGTGAAGCTCCTTATTTACTATGAATAGACATTGGGCCCATATAAAGAAATTTTTTTCATGTAGTGAAAATGCATTTTTCCCTTCCTGAGAAATCTGAAACTCCTGTAGTAATGGCAACTCTACAAACCGATTGTCACAAAAATTAAAACACAGCCTCAGGGTGAACTTTACAGTAAGTCAGAATCATTGACTCATGGAATCATTAAGGCTGAAAAAGACCTCTTAATGTCATCAAGTCCTGCCATTAATCTAACACTGCTAGGTTCATCACTAAACCATGTCCCCTAAGCACCACATCCAGATGTTTTCTGGACACTTGCAGGGGTGGCCATTTCACCACATCCCTGGGCAGCCTGTTCCAATGTCTGACCACACTCTCAGGGAAGAAATTTTTTCTATGTCCCTTCTAAAGCTCACCTGGCATAACTTGAGGCCATTGTCACTTAGGTCCTGAGTTATATCACTACAATTTGGAAGTGGGAGATAGGGAGGGTAAATAAAATCTTCTGTGATCTCCAAATCCACAAAGTAGACTACAATGCATATTCATATCATTCCCTTCTTGTGGATGAGACTGCCATGCTTGGTCATACAAACTTTACAAGCTGGGTTCAAGCTGAAATTCTTTGAAAAATGGGAAGGATAAACCATCCTCTGACAAACTGCAGGTACAGTGGTAATACAAACTTTTATTCAATTTTCTGTAGTAGTAGTAGTAGTAGTAGTAGTAGTAGTAGTACTACTACTGTAAGTAACAATAAATACAAACTTAAAATACAAAGACTGGAGATACAGATCCCATGTAGATTTCCATACTTCAATTAGTGAAGGGAGAGCACAAGGTAATATGACACTTTCTGAAGGCAGTTCAACTGCATTTTGAGCCTTTCATATTGAGGGAATGCTAAGACACAAAGGTGATTCACTAAAGACTTGGGAACATGCTTTAATAGAAGCTTTCTACTCTTTTGGAATAGGCTTCTTGAAAGCCTTTCCCAAAGACAGATGCATGAACTTAGCTGAACCAGTACTTACATCATGCCTTTGCCACTAGGAAAAGACTAAACAATAGGTAATTTATTTAAACATTGGTAATTTATTTTAAAAACGGCTAATTTATTTTCCTTTGCTCTCTCAGAGTACACACCTAGAAACCTGGCAGGGTAGCAGGCAGCATACTTCATTGTGAGGATAATTTTGAAAAGATCTCAGGAAAAATAGCAAGACTAAAAGTGACAACCTACCCAGCATCTTTAAGGAGGTCTAAAAAAGCATGAAACTTTTGAAAAGAGTTCTCAATGCTGCCTAGAACACCTTCATCTTCCAAAATCATGTTGGTTACTGACTGTGCATGAAGAACCTCGGATAGGGAGATATTAAGACTCCTTAATCTTGCATTTTCAATTTCCAGCTATGTGGGGGAGAAAAAAAAAAAAGAAATTGCTTTCATTTTCAGTTTAAAAGATCCCAAAATATCAAACCTCACCTGTGTGCCTAAACAGCAGCATCATAAATGATGTAACAAGATGCAGAGTTTGCTGCACCACACACTTTCACAGGGCACTGTTGCATGAGCTCTGTACAGGTCTGCTTATCCACAGCTGCAGTTCTATGCTACCACAGATATTCCAGCAGGCACTCAAAGCCACTGGCTTAGCACTGTCTTCAATATGTACAGGATGTTACAGATCAAGTACAAGCAAAAAAATTTAGCTTCCATATCGTTTTACTTCGCATGTATTATATGACATGTTAACACCAAAGAATTTATTTTACCAGTAAAAAAACTTTAATGAAGGCCAATGCCCTCTTTATATTCACCCCTCTATATTGGGGGTACTATGCATACTACTGTTAACTCTCCCTTGCACTGTGCATTCCAAAACTGAAAGTTTAGGATGATTCAATCTTTCTCCACAATGACCAGTAATCAAACTGATGATGAAAACTGCATGATCACTACAGGATATACAAGGTTTTGTGTTCAAGGGAAGCATTAACTCACTCATTTAAGATTACAGCTATGCAATCAAGTACTATCACATTGTATATTCTGTCTTGTATTTTTTATGAGAGGATGAAAAAATAACAGATTGTGTAGTGCACTGTAGGTGATAAATAAGCAACAAAATAAACACTTTTAGAAATTAATGCTACTTGTTTTATTCCATCTCCTGGTTCAAGGGACTAAATGCAACCAGCCTAGCCTTGACAGAGGAAGATTTCTTGTAGGGGTGTTTAGCCTAAAAAGCATTTAAGGATCCAAACAACAGACAGGCAGCAGAACCCACTGGTGCACATCACATTACAGGAAGATGGGAATAGTTACACAAGAGGATTACAATCTGTCTATGAGAAGTGGGGAGTTCTTTGTGGGTATCTGCTGGGGGGTATCACCTGTTGCTCAGATTTCAAAGGATATCACCACTTTCACTTCCCTCCAAATCACACATAAGGACCAAATCCCTCTACTTACACTACCTTACACTCAACTATATTACAAGAAATTCTGCTTATTAATGCAGAAGAACATTTTTAGGTCAGCAACAGCAGAGGGGAAACAGACCTTGCAATTCAACTGTGATAAGTTGTTCAGTTTTGTCAAAGCTAAACTGCACTTTACAAGTGACATGCAGAAAACCATCCAATATGGTTAATGTCTACAGAAATAAAACTTAAAAACCAAAGCTACAGAATAAACCAAACTGAACAACAATTGCAACATACAGCTTTCAGCACAAGTCATGGTTAGGGAGTTGGGAGTTCAACAAAGAACTACCTATGTGTACATACTGCAAAAACATTTAATCACTTTCTTAAGAAAAGCAAGTATCAGGATGTCCCAGATCATAAGTGTTTCAGAAAATGAATAAAATACATTGAAAGAGTAGCTTGGGCTGGAGTTCAAGGTTCTGGAACAGAATCAGTAGAGCAAACATTACTAAACACAGATTTCATCACTGCCCTCAAGAACAGTAAATGATCCACGTGACTTTGAACTGAAAATCTGGAAGCTACCACATTAGTGGTCATTGATAATTACCCCTCAGCAAGTGCATTCTCTGAGCAGTGCATCCTTTAAAAGTAAATATCGTCAATAGTTAAGTATTTTTACCTCTAGTAATCGTTCCTCAGCCTTTACTCTAGCTTTCTGCTCTTCCTTTAGTTTTTCCATGCATTCTTCCAACTCCAACTACCAAAACACAGATGAACTATCATGAAATTTATCTCAAAATGTCAGATTAACACGCAATAAGAAAAAACAACTTAACAGCTAGAAAATGACATTCCAAACATACCTTCTTCAAAAACACAAGACAGAGGCCTACCAGTAGACCATCTAGGATGCAAAATATTAAGAGAGAAGTAGAAGTGTGATTCACTTAACAGATTTGTAAGACTGCAACAGATCACATGAAATTACAGTCCAAGTCTCTTTGGTCTATGATATAACCATCAAGAACATATATTTTTCTCTACTTCCCCTTCACTTTTTCAAGCATCATTTTTAACTAAATAATCGACATCATAAAGCTCAAATTGGGCTCTAATAAGAAATCCTTAGCAGCCATATCTAGATTTTCCAACTATACTCTTTAGCCAGGATTTAATTCCTTCCTTTATTCCTTCTTATAATTGTAAGAATACAAAATTCTGAAGAACTGTACTCTAAGTAGTCAGATTACAAAATTCTGAAATGTAAGAATTGTACTCTTTCTAATTGGTTTCACTTACTTCTTCAATAAAAAGCTTTTCACAATTCCAAATTTAGTGTTAACAAGAATAAAAACAAATACAAAATACCTAATAAATATATTCTAGTCTTATTCATAAGATGCATAAACTTGTATTTTAATTAAAATCTCAATTTCAGTAAGAGTAGTCAAGATTTGCAATACCACATTTTCTTGCATCTCAGCACAGCATTATGGCCTTTAATTACAGCATCTGAACTAGAAAAACAAGCAAGAATTTTTGTTCTTGTACACCTTAACAATATTCTGGTTCAAAAGGTGAAAACTGTTTAAATTATCAAACTATTCAATTTTCAGAAGTTAGACTATACAAATTAACAGTATACAAAACTTCTCCCTTTCACTTCGTGTACAAGCACATATATGTAAAAGGACACTGCATTTTGTACTCACTGTATCAACCAGTTCTAAAGAGAATTAAAGACTCAAGTAGTACTGAAATAGTTTGTTTACTAGTAAAAGCTTATTCAAGTGCATACTACTGCACTTCATATAAGTAACCAACTGAGAAGACTAGTGTGTAACAGAATGCATAGTAAAAATAAACCTTCTACAAATGCAAAGGTGTTATAAGCTGCAAGGTATTTTTGCAACTGGTTCCAAGATGCATGCTCTAGAATACTCTCTATATATAGCCATCCTAGTGACAACCACTCAAAGTGATGATTATGGGTCTGCCACCATTCCGGTGAAGCCCACTCCTAAAATCCCTAGACTAGTATCAACCAACCAAATGCTGCAAGTAGAAAGGCAGTCATATATTTATCATACTCCTATTTGAGCATCAAAGAGATTTAGCACTATGTCTAACCTGCAGGCATAGGGTGGGGGGCCAATATCTAAGAAGAACCATCCACAAATATCATAATCTTACTGCCATGTACCTTTGAAGATGTGGAAATAACGGGAGCTACAAAACCTCTACATACAGAAGCACAGCACAGAAAGTAGAAATCGTAATGTTCTGCATTGACAACTTGACAGGTAACCTGGAATCCCCCAACCTAGCTTTAAAGACCAGTATTAGCTATCACAGTCTGAAGAATTATCTTTCAATTTATAGTGCATGCGCATAAGTATAATTATTCATATTTTGAAGTTTCTAGGATGTAGGCTAGGAACTCTACTTTAGAAACATAGCTCTCTAGTATTTTTGTTGTGGCTGGATGTTCGATAATTTTAAAGATGAAAGCACTGGCCTTTTTCTTCAAATTGCTGGTTTGTAGTGCTAAAGGTCAATGGCTTAGACAGTAATCAAATTATTATGATTTTTTAAACAGAAATGTAGATAGTTTTGCAGTAATGTTTAAACTTGATTTATCACACGCTATACGTACATAGTATTTCATGGTTATGGGCTGAGTTCATAACAAAACTGAACACTGCAGTTGCATCTCCTCATAAGCAATAGCAAAGCCAGCATTTAAAGAAACTAATTTGTCACCATTATGTTACAACTATATGTACATTTTAATCTTTGATTTGCTTTTAAGAAATTCACTAGTTTACACAATGCCCTAGTCTCTGTGCAGAAGAAAAAATATCAGAGTTAAATGTACATCCAAGCTACAAGACTAAGCCTTCAAGTATTACAGCCCAGAAAGAAAACACTGATAGACTTTAAGATGAAACTGAATACCAAAAATATAGGTAGCCCTCCGAATTACCATAAGCAGTACATCTGTTCAGCACTAGACAGAGGTATAAAACTGAAGTTTAAAAAATTGTATTTTAAAAATTTAGTAACTGATCAGGCATGTTCTTTTATTTGACTGCATCATACTTAAAAAACAGTTACAGTGCAATCTCTACTTCTTTGCAATTCACAAAGTAGTGAGATGTAGAAAGAGTTGCCCTGATAACTAATTAAGGGTAAAGTTCACCATTTAAACCCCAAGTTAAAATTTAAAAGTATGGGAGTTACCTCAACTACATACTTCATCAAAACCAACTGTGACATTTAATTCCCTCTACTGGAAGGAGAGAGTATTTATCAGTTCTCATTTTTCATTTAAGCAGATACTAGGCTTTCACTAGCCAAGGCTTTTTTCTTTTTTTTAAGAAAACACAGCTAAGTATTACTACTAGTTTTATTAAGCAGTATGCCTAAAGGACCTTTTTTTTCTGCAGAAGGATGCAGAGAAGTTCTCCAAGACTTGCATAATTAAGTGAAAATCTGGTCCTTCAGTCACATCAAGAGATGTCTGGAGAGCTTTTTTGACAAAGCAGCAGCTTAAGGACCTCCCCCCTTTACTGTTTATTCCCACTCTGCTTTCCCATCGTTGCTCTAACACAACTGGTTGTCCCATTTACTGCAAGGTCTGCCACCACCAAATACACTGGACTACTTTTCAGTTGGATCAGTTCCTCAAAGCACCTCCCCTCACAAGCTACTGCACAGTAACAGCTGTTTAATGACAGTCTTATGATCAGACAAATGTTAAAAAAGGCACAAGAGAAAAAGATTGAAGCAAGAAATGAAAAGGCTAAGTGGCAGAGGGAAAAGAGACAATTCAGTGGGGCCAGGGCCAATTTGATAGTTTGATTCTGCCATAATGTGAAACCTGCTTTTTGTGAAGGTAACAAAAACAACGGGTGAGGCACAGAACCAGGTGCAGACTGCTTAATTGGTGCTGTATGATAAGCAACCATGGCCTAAAAAAGTACTTTGGTTTTCAAATTCAGGAAGTCATGAAAATCTGGACCTTTACAGGCACACAAAAATCAAAACCTTGGGATAGGTTGCCAAAATTTGTGGGTTTCTCTCCAAGGAAGCTAAAATTAATAATTAATTAATTAATTAATCTCTTCCTTATGGCTGCCCTACATGTAGTACTACAGCTAACACCTACCTACTACAGCTATGGTATGGTCAGTATGACATCCTAGTGGTCAGTATGACAACCCTTCCCCAGAGCACAAAACACTGCCTGCCTATGCTGTGTGTTATGAATTCTTCCCTCTCCAAACAGCAAGAATAAATACATCAAAAGCTTTCTGCAAGCACAGTAGTTCCTACATACAGGTTTTTGGGGCAATTTGCACAGGACATAGAATTCTATGACTTCAGACAAAGTGCTCTTGATAAGAGTGTTGAAGCCACCACACAGCACAATGTCAATACATTGCACACTAACAGTACAATGTGAAAAACTTGAAATCTTCCTGAACAAAAGTTCTAGGGAGAAGAAGGTCTAAAGAAAAAGTATACATCAGCTGAAAAGGCTGGTAGTTATTCATGCAGTATTTGGACAGTCCTTTTGCTTTCCACAACTCTATCCCACCCTAAACATTCCCACTACCGATAAACCTCCAGCAAGTTAACTGAACTTCCCTCCTCATACACAAAGACAGGTATACAGTCCAATATTTATGCATACAAACAGCATATTCACCCAGCGTGGTGCTCTGACAACAACCTGCAAACCCAGACTGACTGCAGATCTTATTTACAGAAGTAATCACTGGTTTCTCTGAACAGAATTAAAATCTTGACACTTCAGAAACAGTTAACTCATTTATTCTGCCTGAGGGTGTTACTTTATAATAGTGCTAGATTACCTCAGCAGCATTACAGAGCCACTGATATTAACCTTTTTTCCACCCCTTTCTAAGAATATTCCCAATCAAGATATTTGCATAAATAGTCCGTTTCACTACTGCTAAGTATTTTAAGTATCAAAAAAGTAGAAGGAATAATAAAAAGCAGATGAAAAAAGTTTACCAGGCTCAATTATAAAAGGGAATTCAAACACTGTCAGCTATTTCTGCAATTATTTTGAAGCAACAGTCATTTCTATATTTTAGCTCTTAGAAATAACACTAAATTACTTTTATAAAGGAAATACTTGAAAGAAAATACTACAGGCAATAACACTGATCAAAAGATCTGTGCACTATGATGCAAGACTGGAACAGAGAAATTACACATACTGCAGTTGTATCAAGTTATTCTGAAATCCTGCTACAAAACTGGTTATTTGTTTAATTACAATTTTCTGAATAAAATATGGTTTAATTTATATAATTTGCCTTTATGGAGTCTAAGGCACTGAACAAGCTTCTTACCTGTAACTGTTGATATTGTGCTACATCAGTCTTATCTAATGATTTTGACAAACCAGTCTGCTGGATAACATCCTCTAAATCTTCTGTGTCTTCAGTTTCAGATGTAGAAGCACGTTCTAGTGTTACTTTCACAGGAACAGCTGTCTAGTTACACCAGAAAAGAAAACCATGCCCACTCATAGCATTACAATGTTTAGCAAACATCAAAAGATTAAATAATATCAAAAGCTTAATTTAAATACAGTTGTTTCCCAGAGTCCTTTACAATGTATACCCATTGTCCAGCCATACATCTATGAAATAATTTTGCATAAAACAATATTAAAAAAAACAATCCTATGTGCGCCTATGTTGAGTATTTGTGGTGAGGATTTAGCAGCAGAGTCAGCCCCTGCAAGGCACAGCCAGGACTGCCCCACACAGGACACAGCCAGTCTCAGCTGACCCTTTGCAAGGCACAAAATGTCACTCAGGCACAAGAGGTGGGAACAAAAGAATGAGTAAAAGCAGAGGAAACATCAGGCTGGGAGCAGGAAGAGGCATTCCATGGTGGAGCCAACACCCTCATTCCAGCCAGGGAAGACCTGTGTCAGAGCAGAGGGATGGGTGAAAGGAGCTGCTGCCCACAGGCACCCTATGCCACCCATGTTTTCCCAAAGAACTACAGTCCATGGGAAGCCTACACCAGAGCAGAGGACAACTGGTGGCTTATGCAGCCATCAGATCCTTCTGTGGTGGAAATGAGATACAAAGGAGAAGGAAGAAAGATGGGGGTTTTCTTTTCCTCCTTGTAGAGCAGCTCACAGAGAGGTGCAAAAACAAGCACAAAATCCAAATCCAAAACAGGAAAGATGGTGCAGAAAGTGTTCAGAGAACAATGCGGGTGGTTATTCTTACTGCCTATGGAGGGATTGTGCCTGTACTCCAACTCAGCTAGCTCCTAAGACTAAGAACCCAAAAGATACAGAGATAGAAATTGAAGGAAACTATCAAAGAAGATCCAACCAAAGGCTGATGTAAACTATTTTTTCCACTCCTATGAGTGACAGTCTTTAAAAGTATGTTCCAGTCTTAGCTTTCAGACAATGAGAATCTGTTGACAACATTTTCCTCTTTTTTCAGGCAGCTATACCCACTAAAATAAAACCAGTGTGTGAGAGAAACAGTACCTGAATCTTCAATGGCAATTCTCCAGCACAATCCGCTGCCCTGCCTCTGAAGTTCAGAAAAAAAATTCAAAACCATACTTTTGAGGAAAGTTTATAATGTTCCGAACACAAAATTCTGGGGCAGGTGAAACAGTAAGAGTAAATAAACAGCATCAGACACTGCACTACATCCCTTTAAGCCTCATTACATTCTCATTTTGATTAGTACTCCCTAGCTAATCATGATTTAGAGCAGCACTACTGGATGTTAACATGAATATCTTTAATAGGCATCTTACTTAGTTAATTATTTTGAACTAAAATCAACAGGAGAATTTGGTGTTCAGTATTTTGAAAAACAAACAATATAGCATTAAGTAATTTTTTTGTTTAAATAGTTATATAGTCTCCATTTTGAGAGGCCAAGATCTAGGGAATGGATTAAAAAAACAAAACCAAACAAGAACTGTTTCAAAAGACAGCTTTCATGTGTAAGTTTTTTTCAGTTTTATTTTAATTTACCACTCTTAGATGATCACAATAATTATGCAGGTATTGAGTGGGGTGAAGCAGAAAAAAGAGGCAGGAACATACCTAAGTACCATGAACTGGATCTCAAACCAACTAACTATACTACAAGTTTAGAATGCTAACTTGCCTCTTCAGCTATGATACATTTCATAAATCATTATTAACAAAAGAACAAGCAGACAAGGTAGATTTGGTTGTGGTGGGGTTTTTTGCTGCATATGAATGGCTATCATGTATCTTTGTGTATTTTAAATCCTTACTAGGGAAGAATTAATGTAAAATCCTCAAAATTTATATAAACAGAAAAAACTGTGACACAACATTCTGTGTCTAACTTTCAAATCATATTTTAAAAAGCTAACATTGCTCTCTACTGTATTTATCATGCTAATTTTATGGTTTAGTATTTTCTCTTGTACTATGGAAACCTCACCTGTACCTCTTTGCACGTTCTGCAGTCCGCCAAGGAAGGAAGCCCTTTGTGCCTGGTGGCAGTGGTTTTGGTGAGTAACTCTCTCTCACAGTAGAATTTTTTTTCCCAGGACTTACAGATTTTTTAGAAGATAATCCTGAATTGAAGAGCAAAACCAGAAGAAAAGAGTATTCATGATACCTTATTATTCACATACAAATTCACAGCTTACTGTTCATAAAATTTTCTATGTAATAATGACTGTAGGAAATCTGCCATTCAGTCTAATTTTGCTAAAAAAAAAAAAAGCTTGATCCAAAAGCTTGAGATTGTAAGATGCTATACTTAACTGCTGTTAGGTTGATGCAAGACAAGCTGGTTTTCAAACAAGGAGGTAAAGCTTTGTAGCAGAAGAGGTTTAGATGGTTTTAAACCATCCACACAGACAGTAAAGGCATCTATGCATTTCAAATTGCCCTCTAGTGGCTTTAGAGTGAGAACATTATTTTATTTATGGGCAAAATAATTAAAAATAAAGCTGATACTCATGCAGATCACTTGTACAGGACACCAGCAATCTCTTCCCTTCAGAGCACTAATAAGAAAAAGTAGGGTTTACTGATCTGGTCTTTTGCTGTTTAAATCATACAGCAACAAAGTAGACTCAGAAAGAAACCTAATGTCAATCATCATTAGAATATCTACCAGAAGTAATTAAACTTTTTATCAGGGCAAGGGTAGCCCCACATTCTCTCTAAGCCAGAAACTGGTAAGTCTTGAAAACTAATCATCTTATATTTCCTACAGCTAAACCACTGAGAACTCAGGTTATTGTTTTTCTGAGATCAGTAAAATAAATGATTTTGTAATGGTATAGAAATGCATCACTTAGTTAATAGGATTCAAAATCTCAATTCATTCTGAACATAATAAACAGGATAGTTTTCACCTTGACTCCCTCCTTCTCTTAAATAAAACAACCCCAAAGCACATAAAAACCCCACACAAAACAAACAACCCCAAAACAGAAAAAAAGACAAAAAACCCACAAAACCCTCCACACCACATATGCCAGGCATTTTTTTTCCCACTACCACCCTGATCACTTACCTCTCTGCTTCCAGATAACTAGAGTGAAGACAAGAGACAATTAAATGTTTTACAGTGAAATTTTTAGTAGCTTACTGAAAAATATTTAGTATCACAGCTATCAGTATTTAATTATAAATATTCAAGATACCTATGTTATTTTAAACATACTACTTATAACAGGTTTACATGATGTTAAAAAAAAGCCTTAGAACATTTTGTACATCAGTTAAAAAATGCATGTTTGCTTGTTCTGGCAGAGGACAGCCTGCTACAGACAGGTTACAACATCAGGAGAACTAGACAACTTACTATTGCCAAGCTTTGCAGAAGTGAAAGCTTGTGGAGACACAGAATAAATATCTGCAATGCTTCCACACATTTTAAAGTCAGCATATCCTACATTTTTCCAGCCATGTATCTAACAGCACTGGAAACAAGAGTAAGTTTCTTATAGATATCAATGATGATAGAAGATGCATTATATCATTAAGAAGAAACATTTTTTTTTTTTTTTTGGAGACAAACATTCTGTAAAACACTAACATTTAGACACATTATACATTTTTTAATTTAAGCTCTTAAGCATTAAGATAAAATTTTTTGGACAAAATGTACTATAGGCAGAAAAAACAAAAGAATTACCAATACGAATAGTAGCTTTTCCTTTCCGACCACTTCCTAGGACAATAGTTCTTTTCTTTGGCTTAGTTTTCAAAGCATCTTTGGAAGACGGAGACATCAGCCACTTAAACTAGAATTTGATTTAATTTTTAAAGAAAAATAAATCTGTTTAGCAACTGACAGTTGAAGAGATGCTTATTTAAAATTAGTTTATCAGATCTAGAGAACACTGTACTTACAGGAAACTTTATACACTATAAAACCAAGAAAAAACAGAAGTCTCACAAGGCCCAAATTTAGCAGATGATAGTCTACATTACCAGAAAGTGTTCCCAAAACACCACTACAATATCCCATCCAATATTATCCTTCCTCCTGTGGAAAACAGTTCTCCTTCTATAGCAAAAATCCCCCAGCATCAACCCTATAAAGAAGCAACTCTGGCTTCTGCACTTCATTCTCAGACAACTGGCTTGATAGGAATGACTGGCTCAGACCAAAGCTCTCCAGAGTAATAAAAGCTTCCCTAATGTAATTTTGTATTACTGATAAAGTCAGTATTTTAAAAAACACAAAGTTTATTTTTATTTGCCTGTAATGAAAATTCATCCTTACAAAGTAAAAGCCCCAAAATAAAATTAAGAGACAGTGATAGGCCACAGCTGTACTTCAAACTTCACTTCCTTACAGCAACAGCTCTATTCCTAAAGGCTCCCCTTGCCCTGATAAAAAGTTTAATTACTCGTGGCAGATATTCTAAAATTAGTCTGTTAAAATTACTTACTTTTCAGTGTGCATCACTAATACAGAATCTAGTGCTGGAGCAATCATTGAATAAAATACAGATGACATTAACACAAAGCTTGTTTCACATGGTCCTAAATCCCACATCAGAGTACTAGGAACATACAGTATGCCAGAGCTATTCCCATCTAAAGCATCAGAATTGTTAAAATGCCATTACTGTGCTCTAAGTTTAATTCAAATTTATCATTGTCAGGAAAATCTTTTTCTTTTCACGTTGGATACAATTAAACCTTGTATAAATTTTGCTGTGTCTCCAGGTGGGTCTGGTCCCTGTGCAAGCGAACTGATAATTTTAAACTAAAACACACCCAGAAAGTGTAAAATTAATTTGCAAGCTTCTAAGAGCAAAAGTAATTTTAATTTTGTTTTGCTAGACACCTAAAAGGGCAGCTTTACTAGGTTAATCCAAAAGTTCATCTAGTACATAGCCTGTCTCATCTCTGCTGTTGTTGTAAAACATCTAAGCATTCAAGTATAAAGACAGTAAAATATAAAACCAGTGCTCTGAAAGTATCCTGTTTTGTAGACGTCTTCAATGGATTTTCCCTGGAGCTATTTATAGTCTCTCAGAAACTACACAAACTTTCATCATCTATTACACTTGGTCATATCTATGATTACGTGTCTATGATTTCATTATACTGCTACACAGTGCTGCTAGAATATCTTTTGTTTTAGCAAAGGCATCAATTAGCAGTAGACAATTACTCTTTCAACCCCAAAAAAAAAAGGTCCAGAAGAGAATCAACTACATGCTACTGAAAAACAAACACCCACTTTTTACACAAAGCAGGATGGAAGGAAAGACAGCTGTGACTAGCAGAAGCAGCAAAGCTATGTAGCAAGCCAATGGAAGTATTTATTCATCCATGCTGTTAATATAGTATGAAGAATTACCAGCAGTGCTAATAAAACTTCAGATGCCACACTAACTGGTTGAATATAAAACTAATGTCTTGAGTCAAGTCACTTTTAGCATATGGGAGATCTCCCAGAGTTGCTTCTTTCCATGGTCTGGCTTTCCAATTATCTTTAGCATTTCCAGGCAAATGTTATTTTCATGTGATATAAGTTTTAATCCCATCTGCCAAGCAGAAAGAGTACTTCTTCACAACCACCCTCAACTTCTCAAAAAATGTCTTCTAGAGATTAAAGTGGGGAACTGAAATAATCCTCCAGAAATTCTGTACACAAATTTTCAGTTTATTAGACAGTCTCTACACATCCACAGCTCTGTCTTTATTTAGTCTTTTCAAAAACCACAAGAGCATCAAATTCCAACACAAAAGAACTGGGATTGCTGGGACTCCTTTGAGAACTCAATCAGATTTCTGTATATTTGAACAGTATACCTAATCATAAACAGTCTAGATATTCAGTTTATGTGCATTACAGTGAACTCTCTGTGGACAGTTATACCAAGATAAATGGGGGTAATGTACTTTAACTGAACTCTGTTTTCATAGATGGTCTGCACTGAAAGGACAGGCCTGGGCAACTTTAAAAAATTTGGGTTACAGAAGTTAGAGACAAGAATTAAGTTCTAAAATAAATTAAGTGCTAAATTCCAAATTGTGATTTCCTTTACTTTTTAATTAGAAGTTATTATTACCATGTTGACAAGGACATATGTAGTAGAAAGCGCTCCAGCAGCCCTGGAGCAGTATTTCATTAACATTCTATAGTAATGCCCAAATACACCCACATTTCCATTTTTCTTTCCATTAAATGTATATCCAGGTTTTATTACATGTGACAGCTTTAATTCCGTAATAAATCTTACAGAAAGCCCAATACAGTAACACGTTCATCACAGTGGTTTTAGGTTTCCCCCTTGATAGTGGTTTTTTCCATTTGTACTGAGTCAAACTTCTGTTTAGAACTAGAATAGTTGTTTTAGATTAATTCTGAAAAAAACTCATATTTAAAAAAAATAAAGGCAATGGAAGCTACAAAATCCCAAACTAACACCAAAATGTGTAAAACATACCTCTGAGTCAGCACTGCTTCCATTCTTGAGAACTCTTTCAATAATCTTTTTCATCAGACCATGACCTAGAATGAATTAAAACACCTTTTTTAAAAATTTTCTGTAAGAGACAATCCTTTTTGTGAACAAACAGATCATTGACTAACAAGTAGATATCACCTATCCTGGCTGTTTTCCTATGTTAAAAATGTTTAGCAAATTATCATGGCATATTCTTTTTTTCTTAAAAGCAGTTTACCTTTCCCCATATAGTTACTGAAGAAGAAAAAAAAACAACAGCCACACAAAGAGAATAAATACAGACACAGATACATACCAATTAATGGATTTTTTCTTACATCAAGTACCACTAATGTCGTGTTAGTTTGAAGAGCATCTAATAATGACCTTGCTCCTTCATTGGATATTCCGCACTGCTGCAAATCAAGTGCTAAAATGTTTAAGGAGGCAAAAAAAAAAAATCAGTGGAGGTAGTATAGCATTTAGTTAGTATTTTAATTTAATAGTTAATATCTAAAAAAATTAATCCTGCTGAAAACCTCCATTTCATAGAATATGAAGCATGAGCACAGAGGACATGATGATAACAGTTATCAAAAAAGTGTAAAACAGGAGTATTGCTTTCAAAGAAGACAACTAGAACTTTTCAACATTAAGAAATAGCTGTTAACATCTGCAGAGGAGGTAATATGAACCACTCTACAACCACTGCGGGCAACCTGTGGCAGTGTTCAGTCATCCTCAAAGTAAGAGGGTTTCATCATGTTGAGGAAAAACCTCCAGTGTTTTCATCTCTACCCAGGCCATCTTGCCTTGTCCACAGGTACCACTGGAAAGAGTCTCTCTCCATCTCCTTTACATCCTCCTTTCAGATATTCATACACCTTGATTCCACTCTGAGCCTTCTCTTCTCCAAGCCAGAGTCCTAGCTTTCTCAGCCTTTTCTGAAATCGGAGCTGGTTTAGTCCCTTCATCTTAGAAGCAATTTACTAGACTCTGTCCAGTAGCTGCAGTTCCCTCCTGTACTGCACATTCCATGGCCTCACTTGTGCTGAGTAAAGAGGAAGAATCACCTCCCTCAACCTGCTCAAGAAGTCTTTGCTTAATGCACTCCAAACACTACTGGCCCTCTTTGCCACAAAGGCACCTCACTGCTTCAGAGACAGCTTACTGCCCACCAGGATCTGCAGTACCCTTTCTGCAAAGCTGCTTTTCAGCCACACAGCCCCTGCATGTTCTAGCGCACAGATTATTCCTGTCCAAGTGCAGGACTTAGCACTTCCTTTTCTTAAACACCATGAAGTTCCCATCAGCTCATTTATCCAGCCATCTGAGGTCCCTCTAGATGGCAGCACATCCTTGCCTTTCTAGGGATCCAAGAAAGACTGTAGTTTCCTGAGTCCTTCTTCCCAGACTTCTTGAAAATAGGCAAGACATTAGCTATCCTCCTCCAGTCCTCATGCACGCTCTCCCAATCACCATGATCTTTCAAAGGCTACTGAGAGTGGCCTCAAAATTACATCAGCGAGCTCCCTCAGCACTTGTGAACGCATCCCATTAGGGCCTATGGACGGCTGTTTGTCCAGTTTAAGTATTCTCTAATCTGATCCTCTTCCATCAGGATGGATGTTATCTGTAGACCTGCCTCAAACTAGAAAACAAAACTATAAAACAAGTATTTTATTCCAGACAGAGAATGCTATGATTTACACCAGCACTATTAGTAATTTAGTATAATTGCTAGGTATAGTAATAGATATACTGCAGAACAAATTCATTCTCAAAGATACTGAAGGACAATACTAAATAACACAACAGTATTCAGATACTTCAAAAGAGGAAGAGAGATTTTTTGGAAAAAAAAAGAGTACTCTTCCCAAGCTACACAGTAAGTGTAGCTCATTATTCCTCTGGCTGCAACTGTTATAACCGATAATTTTAGTCTTCTGCCTGCTACTACTATATTTTAAGAGATGCGGTAGTGAGACATAGAGATAGTAGAAAAGATATTAGTAGAGATAAAGAGATATGGAGATCGTGCTGAAATCCTTACAGCAACTAGTAATAAGCAGATATGAGGTATATTGGGAATTTGCTGGTATAGGCCAAGTTCTACATTATATGGAATATCTCAGTACGTGTACATTAGCATGTCTATAGTTACTATGTAAGGAAACTCCTGAATTATTCTGTTGCTCATTAGTAAAAGACTTAATAATACCTTTTAGCCAAAGGTCCTCTCCTAGACATTCTGCAAAGGCACTTGCTCCTCTATCTCCAACAAGCATGTTGCAGTTCAAAGTAATCCGCCTCAAACCTGGCATATATTCAAGGTCAGGTCTCCTGTAACGTAGGCTTTCAGCCCAAGCTTCACCGTGTCTTCTTATTGCCTGGTGCTTTGAAAACAAAGAAGCTGTTACCAAGTGAAATGGCAAAGCCTTAACTGATGACACGATGACAAGTTACCTTCTTCTGTAAACCATGTTCAATGGCTTGAATGCTGGTATAAGAAATATATGCTGGTATAGGTACACCATTCCTGAGTTCAAGAAACATAACTAATTTTTAAACCTTACTGGTAACTCGAATTTGTTGTGACTGCCCAGTTTGCAATGCAAATTATTAAACTTGGCAATAAAGTACTTTATCACCTTTTGACAGACACTTTCAAGGCACATTGAATAGGAAATAAATACATACTACAAAATTTTGTGCTTTCACAGAAATCACAATTAACACTAATTAAAACACAGTACTAGGCAGAAACCTCCTGATCATTTAATCAGCAGCTTCTAAACTGTAAACTTGATTATTCTTACCCAGAGAATACTCGTGACATTTTTCAAAATTACGACAATGAAAGAAGCACCCTGAAAACAGGTGTCAGATGTTTACAGGCCTACTCCTCATTTAAAGAAAATACTTTATTATTTATGGTTTTTTCAAAGAAATAGCAAATTTAAATTCCACACCAGTAAACTAAACTACTTCTGTCATACAAAGGCATGCATTTCCTAAGAACATACACTTAATTTTGGTATTCACACAAGCTCCTCATGAAGTGCCTTAACCGATTTCGGGCTTTAAAGCAGAAGTAAAAAATTAAATTTATTAAGTTCTTACAAACACTCCATTCTAAGAAAGTGGATTAAATTACCTTTAATAAATTTGCTATATGTTCTGCCCTCCACGTGAGGCTACATGCTGTGAAGTTAAGAAATCTGATAGTAGCTCTTTACATCCTCCTTTCAGATATTCATACACCTTGATTCCACTCTGAGCCTTCTCTTCTCCAAGCCAGAGTCCTAGCTTTCTCAGCCTTTTCTGAAATCGGAGCTGGTTTAGTCCCTTCATCTTAGAAGCAATTTACTAGACTCTGTCCAGTAGCTGCAGTTCCCTCCTGTACTGCACATTCCATGGCCTCACTTGTGCTGAGTAAAGAGGAAGAATCACCTCCCTCAACCTGCTCAAGAAGTCTTTGCTTAATGCACTCCAAACACTACTGGCCCTCTTTGCCACAAAGGCACCTCACTGCTTCAGAGACAGCTTACTGCCCACCAGGATCTGCAGTACCCTTTCTGCAAAGCTGCTTTTCAGCCACACAGCCCCTGCATGTTCTAGCGCACAGATTATTCCTGTCCAAGTGCAGGACTTAGCACTTCCTTTTCTTAAACACCATGAAGTTCCCATCAGCTCATTTATCCAGCCATCTGAGGTCCCTCTAGATGGCAGCACATCCTTGCCTTTCTAGGGATCCAAGAAAGACTGTAGTTTCCTGAGTCCTTCTTCCCAGACTTCTTGAAAATAGGCAAGACATTAGCTATCCTCCTCCAGTCCTCATGCACGCTCTCCCAATCACCATGATCTTTCAAAGGCTACTGAGTGGCCTCAAAATTACATCAGCGAGCTCCTCAGCACTTGTGAGCGCATCCCATTAGGGCCTATGGACGGCTGTTTGTCCAGTTTAAGTATTCTCTAATCTGATCCTCTTCCATCAGGATGGATGTTATCTGTAGACCTGCCTCAAACTAGAAAACAAAACTATAAAACAAGTATTTTATTCCAGACAGAGAATGCTATGATTTACACCAGCACTATTAGTAATTTAGTATAATTGCTAGGTATAGTAATAGATATACTGCAGAACAAATTCATTCTCAAAGATACTGAAGGACAATACTAAATAACACAACAGTATTCAGATACTTCAAAAGAGGAAGAGAGATTTTTTGGAAAAAAAAAAGAGTACTCTTCCCAAGCTACACAGTAAGTGTAGCTCATTATTCCTCTGGCTGCAACTGTTATAACCGATAATTTTAGGTCTTCTGCCTGCTACTACTATATTTTAAGAGATGCAGTAGTGAGACATAGAGATAGTAGAAAAGATATTAGTAGAGATAAAGAGATATGGAGATCGTGCTGAAATCCTTACAGCAACTAGTAATAAGCAGATATGAGGTATATTGGGAATTTGCTGGTATAGGCCAAGTTCTACATTATATGGAATATCTCAGTACGTGTACATTAGCATGTCTATAGTTAATATGTAAGGAAACTCCTGAATTATTCTGTTGCTCATTAGTAAAAGACTTAATAATACCTTTTAGCCAAAGGTCCTCTCCTAGACATTCTGCAAAGGCACTTGCTCCTCTATCTCCAACAAGCATGTTGCAGTTCAAAGTAATCCGTCTCAAACCTGGCATATATTCAAGGTCAGGTCTCCTGTAACGTAGGCTTTCAGCCCAAGCTTCACCGTGTCTTCTTATTGCCTGGTGCTTTGAAAACAAAGAAGCTGTTACCAACTGAAATGGCAAAGCCTTAACTGATGACATGATGACAAGTTACCTTCTTCTGTAAACCATGTTCAATGGCTTGAATGCTGGTATAAGAAATATATGCTGGTATAGGTACACCATTCCTGAGTTCAAGAAACATAACTAATTTTTAAACCTTACTGGTAACTCGAATTTGTTGTGACTGCCCAGTTTGCAATGCAAATTATTAAACTTGGCAATAAAGTACTTTATCACCTTTTGACAGACACTTTCAAGGCACATTGAATAGGAAATAAATACATACTACAAAATTTTGTGCTTTCACAGAAATCACAATTAACACTAATTAAAACACAGTACTAGGCAGAAACCTCCTGATCATTTAATCAGCAGCTTCTAAACTGTAAACTTGATTATTCTTACCCAGAGAATACTCGTGACATTTTTCAAAATTACGACAATGAAAGAAGCACCCTGAAAACAGGTGTCAGATGTTTACAGGTCTACTCCTCATTTAAAGAAAATACTTTATTATTTATGGTTTTTTCAAAGAAATAGCAAATTTAAATTCCACACCAGTAAACTAAACTACTTCTGTCATACAAAGGCATGCATTTCCTAAAAACATACACTTAATTTTGGTATTCACACAAGCTCCTCATGAAGTGCCTTAACCGATTTCGGGCTTTAAAGCAGAAGTAAAAAATTAAATTTATTAAGTTCTTACAAACACTCCATTCTAAGAAAGTGGATTAAATTACCTTTAATAAATTTGCTATATGTTCTGCCCCTTGCCACGTGAGGCTACATGCTGTGAAGTTAAGAAATCTGATAGTAGCTGTATTTTTTATACTCTGACAGATTGCTGAAGAAAACAAAAGCACACATGTTATCTACACACAGCATTTCCACATTATCAGAACATGCTTTTTCAGTGGCCTATTAAGAGGCAGCTTTAACAGCTAAAAGCTTTGACAAAGAATTAGTGCTGAAATAGAGAGTATATTTTCAATACAATTAATGTGTTCTAAGTTCATACATTTCTAGTGCAAATGTTCAGCAAAGAATATCTGAACAAGTTAGAAAATATTTTATTTCAGTTTACTTATAGAAACTTAAACAAATCTGGAAAGGGTAAAGAAATACAAATGCTGTTTTAGATAAAAGTATAAACATCATAAATGTAGTATATATATTTAGTAGCCTGAAGTGAAGAAACTCAAATCTTTATTCTGCATAACTCAGTAGCATTTAAAGTAAAGATTGTTCTTATAATCTCTATAGACAAATTTAAAACAGGAATGGAAATACTGAAAAATTTGCTTACCTATTTGGAAACTTAAAAGAGATAAGTATATTTACAGGTTTTGATTCTGAACTTACTTTCCAACCCTCCATCTCCAATTGGACAGTGGGCTAAAGAGACACTCTCCAGAGATGAAGCTGTGGCCAAGCCCTAAAAAATAAAACAAACAATGTTGTTATCTAGCTTGAAAAGCAAAAAAAAAAAACAAACCCAAGTCACCCAAACCGCTCCATCCTCTGCTCCTTACAAGAAACTCTAGGGTATTCAAACAAAGGTCAAAACCAGCAAGCCTTCACCTTCAGTTTAAGCGGGTAAGCGGGTTCATTTCTTTAGCTTGCAGAGGAAGCTTGCCTGTGGGCAACCAGCAGCAACCTCCCCGCCAGAAGCCAGTCTGTGCAAACTGGATCTTTTCAGTAACACATCTGAAAATCAATTTTTATCTCCTGGGCGTCCCACAACTTCCCTTCTATCACATACATGCACAGTGGCTTCAGTCATAAGCCTATGTCGTACACCTCAAGCACATGGCAGAGATGTTGCTAAGATCTTTCTAGTAAGCCTTGTGTTTCTGAGGCATTCAGTTAAGACCTGGTTATGCTAAAAGTCTCAGCACAATCATTCTTTATGTATATATAAAGACTACATAGAGATATCTTAGAAGAGAAATATCCTTGTCTGAAACAAATACATACAAAGATTAGTTGTTACTATTCTCTGTTCTGGGCAGATTTTCTTATTTGTGCTATTTGTATATTTTGTGCTATATGTACTGTGTATTTGTACATACTATTATATTCTCACCTTCGTTAAAAGCGCTAGGTCTCTTTCCCTCAGAAGCAAACCCTGCAGTTCTAAATGTTTTAGTACATCTGATATATTGAGACAGCCTTTCACAGCTTTGCATAGCTGGCCAGTCAAGTCTTTTGATAGAGTTGCTGGAATTCTCCTTCTAAAGTAAGTTTTGTATCTTTCAACACCTAGTGAAAAACAAAAACTACACATCAGTAAAATCCAGTCTGTATTGGCTTAAAAGCAATTATAATCATACCTTCCTTGTTTTTGTACTTTCTTAAATTATAGTAATTCCTTAGGCATAACAATTCTTCCCCCCATGTATCCAATCACACAGAAGTTTTATGCAATGAGTTTTAACATACATACATCAACATACTTATTTTTTATACAGACCTGATTCTTCAAGACCATGTTGATGTAAACTTCTTATTCTAATAGAAGCCAAAGTCTTACTATGCCTGAGAGCATTCAGAAGTGGTGCCCAATCAGTAGCTTTGATGTGATCCACAATTAGATCAATAGCATCACGAGTCACATTAGCCTTCACAGCTTTCAGTGGGAGAGAGCCCTGAAGTTCACAAAGATGTTCATAATGTGAGAAGAAATCCAGCATGCACAGTCTTCTTAATTTAACTGACTCAATCATTTCTTTTATGTGATAAACTTCTCTCTAAAATAAGAAAGAGGAAAAAAGACATTAACTTTTTTTTCAATATGTAACTATCTTGCATCACAGTGCCAATTCAACACACATATCCAAAACATGACAACGTTCCTGGATATTCTACAGCATTTACTCATCTTTAATGTGTAGCTAAAAACCTTATGTCTTATGATGCTTACTACCCATGCAAGTAATGTTGCATGAGTGAAGGCTGGGCAAAAAAGCCCCAAACACCAAAAAACAACTCATCTGCATTTTTATTCTCCTCACCCTAACAGGTATATCAAGAACACAAAGCCCTGATCTTAAAGCACTTGTTGTAAAGATCTTGTTTTCATCTTAAGATTTAACTTTGTAGCATCAAGGTCTGCCCAAAAGCCTTGGACAATCCCATGACCCACCATCAAGGGAAACATACAGAGCCAGTTGTGAACTTCTCTGCTACTTCAATTAAAAGTCTAAATTATCATCATACATAATAAAATTTGATTTCCTAAATATGTTTGCTATTGCATACCGGATATATATCCCAGTAAAATTCACTAAGCACTTTTCAGGCATAAGGTTTTGTTATACTTTAGTACCCACAGAGAATAACACTATTAACTTCCAAACAGAATCTCTAAATACTGCTATGACATAGCTATTAAGAGTTAAGTAATTCTACTGTCTCAATTAGGGACACCTGTCAGTATATTTAGAAGACACATTTATTTATTTAATTTATTTATACTCAGGACAACATTAAGTATTCCACACAGGATATCAAACACTGTTCACATTGCCACCTTTTTTTCTTATTTGTCACATACCAGAAAGCTTTAACCAATCTTCTCAAATATTCTGTATGTCAAATTAAGACAAGTTATACTGGACACGTGAGGACAGCCATTTGTAAAAGCATAGTTTAGAAAAATAATATATTGTTAACATCTAAATGACTGGAAATATAATAAGATATTAATTCTAATAATACAGTTCCTCCACACCCTTTTACTTTTTTTTAGCTCTGATTTACTAGCATTTAATGACCACAATGTGGCCAAAGGAACAGAAATTACTGAATTATAATCTTACACTTTGGGTTCAGAAAATGACCATCAGTTTTAAGCCACCAATGGCTTCTGGTAATGTATCAATATGCAAAATATTAGCTTTTTTTTCCCAGAGCTTAAGCAATATTCTTTTAATGGAGGCTTTCACTGCAACACCTTAACACCACACCTCTAACTGAAGAAACGAGCTCCTGGCCCTACCACTGAAGTTTAACCCACCTGTAGGAAGAGACAAAAAGAAGAAACTAATCAAACCCACAAAGCTTTCCAAACGGAAAACTATATAAATTTGAACTCTTCTGCATTGAAGGCACAACCAACCTGATACCACCTTTGACTTGAGTGGCTCTGAGAATGTATACAGACGATATTTATCTACTCGTAACGGATCCAAGAAATCACACTAGCTGGCAACAAATTACGAGAAATATACAGCACACAGTAAAACTGAAAAATCCAGCTTCATGTTACGAGTTTTCAGGAACCTATGAGTCTGCAGCGATTAAAATAACCAGGTGGCTAAATGTATATAGGGTGGGCAAACAGACAGCACCCAAGAGCTGCCAGCAGCAGCCACGGCCAGTGACGACCTGCGCGGCACAAGGGGAGGCCGAGCCGCGCTCACCCTGGGTGGGCTCGCCTTGCCAAGCGCGGCCTGGGGGACTGCCGGGGCCAGGCACAACTGGACGTGGTGCACAACTGCGTTTAAGGAGGTAACACAGCACGCAGCTACAGACCGCTCCGGTTAGCACCGGGGTAATAACAGCGGGGCTTTTATGCTACACCGACTCAAGACCGAAACCGATTCAGGGAACCACTTCAGACCGCACACCACTGAGCGGGCATCAACAGGGAGCTGGGCTGTCCGCCACCACCCCGAGGGCTCTCGCCAGATGCGGCCCGGAAGAGGCATCAGCCGGTCGCTCCCGCGCCCACAACGGCCCCGCCGCCCCAGCCCTGACCGCCCCGTCTTCCCAGAACCGACTACGGCCCGCTCCGCGGGCACCTCGCTCCCCCCCCGCGCCGCGTGCCCGCCGTTACCGCTGTTAGGCGCCACTAACCGGCGCTGCGCAGCGTTACCCGCGTCACCCGGCGCTGCGCACCGTTACCCGCCGTCACCCGGCGCTGCGCACCGTTACCCGCCGTCACCCGGCGCTGCGCACCGTTACCCGCGTCACCCGGCAGAGACCGCCGCGCCCGCACCCCGCGCCTGGGCCCGGCGCCGTTGGAGCGGCCGCCGCGTGGCGCGTGAGGCTGGCCCCCGATTGGCCGCCGCCCCGCCACCCTCCCGCCCGCGTTCAAAATGGCCGCGCCCGGCCGTCGCGACGGCGGGGGTGTTACATAGCAACAGTACCGCGCAAGAGAGTACCGCTTCCCTTTCCTGAAGATAAACAAACAAACAAAAAACAGAAACAAAGACCAAAAAAAAAAAAAAATAGCCCAAACCACAAAAAAAAAAAAAAAAAAAAAACCCAAAAAAAAACCATAAAACAAACCAAAAGCCAACAACGCTGTGCTAGAAGAAAGACAAAGCAGGCACTGCTTCAGCTTTCCGTCAGCAAAGCAAGCGGTGTAGGAGCTCCACAGGTAGGAAAACGTTTCGGTATTGAGCAGTAGCCACAGTAAGGTGGCCCGAGCCGTCCAACAGGGTAACAAACTCGTATTTCACAGCTGTGTTTCCCATTAGGTTGCTAGGTTACACAGAGTGTTCGTTAACATTCAGTACAGTGCATTATACGGTGTGACATTTAGGGCAGAATAACTCAAAATGAAGTCCAGGTGCTGCTCCTAGAACTTCCAGTTCATTCATGGACAGGGATACCAGTTAATTAGGAAAAATTATTACTGTAGGTTGATGACTAAGAGCAATTTGGTTATTTAAAAAATTATGCTTGTAATCTGCTCATAGGCAGCAGGATTTAAACTCTTAAGATGAACAAGCTCCAGAGAGCTTTCCACAGAAACTAGATAGGCCGCTAGGACATTCAGAGGACACTGTGTTTACGCAGATGCAATGTTACTCGCTGTCTTTGACTGACATCAGAAGCAACTGAAGCACCTTAAGAGCTATCAAGTGTACCAGAACAAGACTTATTTCAGTAAGTCTGACATCAACACTTGTACAAATGTTTCACTGTAACATTTGAGGAATTCAATGTAAAAGACAAGAAGCACAGGACCATTATCAGTGAAATGGCAAAACCAATGTTTCCATAACTGTCTGACAAAATATTTCTTGTGCTTGCCGTAACTCTTGGTGTCACAGACTAAACTCAAGCAAAATTAAATTAATATATTTTCAAGAATCTTTACTTTTAAAGGTTTATTGTTCATGCTACTTAACACTACTTAGTTACAGAGATACCTCCAAAACTGAAATTCAAAATCTTGCTGAGAAACTGCTTCAAGTTGCTCCCTACCAACCTTGGTTTTCATAAAAAATAACGTTAAGTGTCCATTTCCTCAGCATTTGATTCAGTGCTTTAGATTTTATTTGCAACTCTAAATTTTTTTGTTTGATTTGGTTTGATTTAGGTTTGGGTGGGGTTTTTTGGGGGGATTTTTTTTTTTTTTTGGTTGGTTTCGTTAGTTTGGGAGTGGGGGTGGTTTTGTTTGGGGTTTTTTTTGTTTGGATTGGGTTGAGGGTTTTTTGCTACACAGAATTTTGGTATACATGACACAGAGCTTTTGGTACACCTTCCAAAAAGGAGGATTATCAAAAGTGTTCTGTGTATATCAATCATTGAGTAGACCCTAAACACAGGCTTTGTGTGGTACTTGTGATGATGTCTCCTTCTGCATTCCGGTCTCCCATGTGTGGGCCTTTTGCAGTCCACAGACTTGTTGCAGAAGACACCTAGAGCAGGTAGCTTGGAGTGCAAGCTGCAGGTTGTGCTCTGGCTGGTGGGAAACAGCTGCAGCCCCAAACAATGAGCTTTGAAGGCACACTGACCTCCTGCCTAACAAAGGGCAGAGTCCTGGAATGCCAGCCATCACCCAGAGCCTCTGCAGGACCCAGTGAACAGTGAGAAGAGCCCAAGTGCCACATAATTTTTACTGTTATTTAATGTTTTCTCTTTGATTAGAGATCTTATTTATTTTGGAATATATCCTATATATTGCATTTTCTACTACAATCACTACTTTCTTTTGTAGTCAAAGGCAGTTCCCTTTACTGTTTTAGAGCTTCAAAAGCATGAAGTAATTTGGTGAGATACCAGATGTCTCTGGAGAGAACAGTCCCAAACAGACCCAACTCTGTCACTTTGGTAAATGATGTCTTCTTCACCAGTCATCATTTTGCTGAATTTGTTGAAATGCTTTTTGTTCTCACTGTTTTCTTCCTGTATCTTTCCAGGCCATATGCTCTTCCGAGTGTTTTGTTAATGTACAATTTAATTTTTTAATCTGATTCAACGGTACAAGCATTTCTCAGTCTCAGACCATAACCAATGTTAGCTTTCTTAGAGACATCAGGAGATGAAAAGGGGCTGTGCACTCTACTCTCTTAGTGGGTGGGCAGCAGATGTTTTCTCTTGACTTTATGAGGATGTCTGGAAGGTATCCTACTTGATTGGTGTTCTTCCACATTATCACTTACTGCCTAGTAAGGATGTGTTAAAGGAACCACTTCACATTGTCCTTTCTCTTTTTTTTTAACTACCCTATCTAGCCTTTTAAAGCCTGCTTCCAAGCTGGCTTTAAATAGCTGTCTGATTCCAAAACAAAATAACTAAAAATTAATTTCCTCTGTTCTGTAGAATGCCAGTGGGGGTGAATGCTAAGTGCAAAAAAGGAAAAAAACAAAATTTCCAGAAATATTTGACAGGTTTAAAGAGCTGCTGACAGGGCAGCTCTGTACAGCTTTTGTCCAGAAGCCTGAGAGGGTCCTTTGTTCCTAGTTGGCAAGGTTCATCAAGCAAAGCTGTATTGGAAGAACCCATAAATCTGCTTAAAGCATGGAGGAAATAGTTATTTCATTCTGCCACTTTTAGATAGCTTTATCATATTTTTATTGGAAGCTCACAGTTGCATAAGTGCAACAGTGCAACAGTGTTCCTTATTATTTTCATTATACTGTAACGGGACTTGACCGTTCAACACACACTAAATGTGACAAACTGGCAGAATCTCAATGTCTACTTCAGGCCAACCTAAAAGCACATCAAATTAAAAAGAAAATAATCATTTTTTTCACACCAAGAGATCCAAAAAGGCATGAAACTCAGTTTGAAGACAGAAGTTTTTCTGGTAATTGTCAATTGTACAAAACCTCTTGCAACATGGACTGAGCACTGGAATCTGAACCAATGGTAAGAAAATATGCTTCAAAAAACCTGAAAGGAAAGAGGAAACTTGGCCAAGATGGAAGTAGAAAATACTTTATGGACTAAGGAGGGAAAAAAGTGCTGAATATTCCTTGTTTTAGAAATCTTGGGTTGGACATGGGGCATAGACATAGATTCAGTTCTTGTCTCCCTGCAGTCTCTGGCAATTCCCTCCATTCCATGGATTAGCACTCCTTTTTGTAGCCTTGGAAGCTCCACATCCATGTAACAATGACTGAATGCAAAGCACTTGTTCAGTGGAAACAGATTTTTTTTCATTTATCTACCACTGGCTTGGTTTGTGTTCTCAAAAGATTGTTGTTTCTTTCACTGTCAGATATGTACAGAAAACCTTTGCTCTCCTTTTGTCTCTTCTTGTTATTCACTATCTCCCATTTTCCTACTTTAAATATATTTTCTCTTTTTGAAAATTGCTGTTTAACTATATCAACAATCCAGATACAAAAGTCTTTGAAAAGAAATTATTACTCCTCCAAAAGTTGCACTGAAAATTATGTAGATGAATTCTGAAAGTCATAACTGTAACAACATGCAACACTGAAAAACTCACCTAGAAAATGTAATTCCATAAAGTTAGGAGATGAGTAAATACTGAGTGTGGAAGATATAGAAAGGCATCATGATCAAAAATAACAACATTATGAACCATTGCAATAACATAAATTCTATAAGATATACATACAATATATACCATTGTATAGAGAACAAAACATATAACATGTATAATTAGATACGATTGTGTACGTAAGCATATCAATTAAATATTGATGATTAAACATGAAAGAACCTCTTTTTTTCCTTCTGAAATTAAACTGAAAGGTCTTATGTGAAAAAAAGAACACACTTTAAGCTAACTGTCCTTGATCCTAACTTTTCTCCTATATTGGGAACAATTTCAGCAGTTCCATTGCACAAAGTTTGTCATTTGCTTCTGATTCATGACACATATCTGCACAGCCTCAACTGCCAGAGTATGTTATAGTAACAGTAGTAATTACTATACACTAATTTTGAAATATATACTAACTTTCAGAAACAGTGCTGAGAAAGGATAGAAAACATGCATTTTTATTAAGGTAGCTGTCAGATCCTATAAAATCATAGTATGGTCTAGGTTGGAAGGGACCTTAAAGATCATCTACCTCCAGCCCTCCTGCCTTGGATAGGGACATCTTTCACCTAGATTGGCTTGCTCAGAGCTCCATCCAGCCTGGCCTTGAAAACTTCCACAGGGATGGGGCATTCGCAACATCTCTGGGCAACCTGTTCCAGTGCTTTACCACCCTCAGTAAAGGATTTTTTACTAATATCCAATCTAAACCTTCTCTCTTTCAGTCTGAAGCCATCCCCCCCTTGTCCTGTAACCACATGCTCTTGTAAATAGTCTCTCTCCATCTTTCTTGTAGGCTCCTTTCAGGTACTGGAAGGCTGCGATTAGTTAACCCCAAAGCCTTCTCTTCTTCAGGATGAACAGTCACAATTCTCTCAGCCTTTCCCCCTTTCCTTCACCCCTCTGATCAACCTGGTGGCCTCTCCTGGACTCTCTCCATCAGTTCCATGTCCTTCCTGTGCTGGGACCCCAGAGCTGATGCAGCCCTGCAGATGGGCTCTCAGCAGAGCAGAGCAGAGGGGCAGAATCCCCTCCCTGGCCCTGCTGCCCACGCTGCTTTGGATGCAGCCCAGGACACGTTTGGCTCTCTGGGCTGGGAGTGCCCATGGCTGGGCCATGTCCAGCCTCTCACCCACCAGCACCCCCAAATCCTTCTCCCCAGGGCTGCTCTCCATCTGATCATCCCACAGCCTGAGCTGGAACCAGGGGCTGCTCCAATCCAGGTGCAGCACCTTGCACTTGGTCTTATTAAACCTCATGGGATTACTATGGGTCCAATTCTTGAGCTTGTCCAGGTCCTTCTGGATGGCATCTTGTCTTTCAGATGTAGCAACAGCACCACTCAGCTTGGTGTCATCAGCAAATTTGCTGAGGAAACACTCAATCCCTTTGTCTGTGTCATTAATGAAGATTTTAAATAACACTGCCTTTTAAATAAAGACCTGTGAGGGACACCACTTGTCACTGATGTCCATCAGGACTCTGAGCCATTGAGTACTACCCTTTGGATGTGACCATCCAACCCTAAAAGGCTGCCCTCAGGGACAAAGATGTGGAATGAAGCTGTCAGATCATCAAGGAATTAATCCATAGAGCACAAAAACTAGCAATCCCCAGGAGTAAAAAATGATGCAACAATGGCAGGAGACTGGCATGGTTGAGCAGGAAACTGCTGGTCAAAGTAAAGGGAATGCAGACAGTGGAAACAAGAAGAGGTGACCTTGGAAGAATATAGAGATAAAATTCAGTTGTGTAGGGATGGAGTGAGGAAGGCCAAGGCAAAGCTGGAACTGAACCTATAAAGGGATGAAAAAAAATAACAAGAGGTCACAGATACAATAAGGACAATTCCTCTGATAAACAATGCTGGAAAACTAGTGGGAATGAAGCTGGTCCTAGCAATCCCCAGGAGTAAAAAATGATGCAACAATGGCAGGAGACTGGCATGGTTGAAAAACAAAGTAAAGGGAATGCAGACAGTGGAAACAAGAAGAGGTGACCTTGGAAGAATATAGAGATAAAATTCAGTTGTGTAGGGATGGAGTGAGGAAGGCCAAGGCAAAGCTGGAACTGAACCTATAAAGGGATGAAAAGAATAACAAGAGGTCTCCTACAGATACATTAAGCAAAACATAAAGGTCCAAGGAGTATTCCTCTGATAAACAATGCTGGAAAACTAGTATCAAGGGATGAGGAGAAGACTGAAGTAATCAACAATATTTTTGCTTCAGTCCTCAATGGCAACCTCTTTTCTCATGCCTCTCAAGTGGATGTACAGCAGGATGAGGACTGAGGGAGCAAAGTCCCTCCCACTGTAAATAAAGATCAGGTTTGTGACCATCTGAGGAACATGAATGTATATAAATCCATGGAACCTGATGAGATACATTCCAGAGTCCTGAGCAATTTCATTGATGTAGTTGCCAAGTTATTCTCCATGCTATTTGAATAGTTATGACAGTCATGTGAGGTCCAAGGGGGGGACTGGAAAAGGGGAAACATTGTACCCATCTTTATAAGGGGTAGAAAGGAGGACCCTGGTTACTTACTATCACTCTTTCAGCCTCTCCTCTGTGCCTGGGAAGATCCTGGAACAGATACTTCTGGAAGCTGTACTAAGGCACAGGGAGAACAGGGATATGACTGGAGACACCCAGCATGACTTCATCAAAGACAAGTCTTCCTGACCAAGCTATTGGTCTGTGATTACATCAGTGTAGAGGGGAAAGGCTACAGGTGCCATTTATCTAGACTTCTGTTAGTTTTTGACACAGTCCTGCCAATATCCTTCTCTCTAAATGGAAGACAGATGGATTTGGTGACTGGACTGTTAAATGGATAAGTGGTTGGATGGTCACATCCAGAGGGTAGTGGTCACCAGCTCTATCAAGAGATAGATATACCAATGGCTTATATAAAGAAATGTGGTTTTTATCTGCCGGTTAAATGTATGTAACAACATACTCAATCACATAGAATAAAATAGATATATATAAAAATATATGCTTTCAAATATAATTTGAAAGGAGGAATATTGTCTGTCCTCATTCAAGATTTATTATATTAACAAATAAGATTATGTTGCAAGGGAATTCTAAAGCCTGAAGAACACAAAATTTTCGAGATAAAACATCTCCCAGGCACTTTAAGGAAGCAAGACACCCAGAGAGCTACTGTAATTGGCACCTCTGCTGAACAGCCAGGTATCCCCTCTGAATGTCTGTGTCCTTTGACCAGAAGACGAACCAGAGGCAACTATCAACACAGGCAGAAAATGTTCTCATACGACTTTCATTGCCAGATCTGAGGTTGCCAGAGCTATGCTGGGTATGATTGGACCAAGTCAGGAAATGGAATTAATTCATCAACTAGTTCATTCCATTCATTCCATCATTACTAGTTTAATCACTTTTGAAATTTTTACACAATATATATTTGTCATGGTTTAGGAATGGTATTCTCCTATTTAGTGTTCCCACTGAAGCAGTTAAAACCATGCACTGCTCACTCACTACCCTTCTCTTCCACCTCCCTGTGCGGGTGGCTGGAGAGGAGAATTGGACGTTCAAAGGGTAAAGATCACAGGCTGAGATAAGCACCATTTACTGGAAACAGCAAATGAAACATGAAAACAAACAATAACAGCAACAATATTAATAATAGTGCATGAGAGACAAACCATTCAAACATGATTGCTCACCACACAGAAACCACCCAACAATACCCCACTACCACCAAGCTCCTTGAACCAAAGGGCCCCTTCCCTTCCATCTGAGAAAATTATGTGAGGTGGTACAGAATAATTTTCATGTCCTAGCCAGGCTTCCTCCTGTCCTGGCCAGAACCAGGACAATACTGAATTCTTATTTTCTGCTAATAGCACATGCCCATGTGATATTAAATGCCTTGCTCTGACTCAGAATTTTTTTCATACTTTCTAAGATTTCCTGTCAGGGTAATCCATTGAGCATTTCAGAATTCTAGACACAACTTTCCATCAAAAAGAGAACTAAAAGATCATTAAATTGAGCTGGTCCTTCTGATTTTTTTTTTTTTTTTGCAGAGCACCTGCTCCACCACATGACTGTTTCAGTCACCCAGTCTCTGAGTTTTCCCTAAGTCCACAAGATACTTCTTGCAATGGAGAAAACTGCAATAGAAATTGTACCTGCAGCCCACAGGTTCATTTATATTTAGAACCAATAGGATGTGTTCTGACCTGTTTTTAGCACCTTTTTGGTGATTGTCAACATTCAACTGTATTTTCAGCAGCTAATGTACAACTGGCTGATAATCCTGACTGATAATGACAATTCCCAGAACTCCCTTCTGAGCTGTAAGTTTGAGGTTAAGCATTATAAAAGCATCTAATCATGTCTTAGTATATGTTGCATTCTGAGTAGAATAATTTTTTGGTGCCAAATTTTCCTGTGCTTCCTCAGTCAAAAATAAGCTCCCATGAACACCTATTTTGTTGAAAGAAATACGTCTTCTGTGGTAGTCTTCATCTTTGGCCTATACTTTATGAAAAGCCATTTGTTTGAGTTCAGTGGTAGTGGTTATTCAGAAAGAAGAAAAAGACAAAATGACAACAAAAATGCTTTTTAATATGGAATCACTTTTCTTTATATAATACATATAATAACAAATTTTCTCATTATTAGCTCTCTTCCAGGGAAGATTTACCTTCTTTTTATTTACAGAGGATTTTAATACTGTGCTGGATGCTGTTCTAGAGCTCATAAAACATTCATCTAACATGTCTTAACTATTAAAAGTTCCTGAAAAACAGTTCAAACACTGTTTTGGCAAGATGAGGCAGTTGGGATGAAGTAAAAAAACTATAGCAAAATTTTAATGTTATTGTTTAAAAGCCTTGGAGGAGTGAAGCTTTTCAGAAGTAAGAGCTGGCATTATTTTATAGAATCCAAACTAAAAACTGAACAAAAACTAGATAAGGAGATTTTGTCTATTGCAGCAAGAAAACTCACTTGATTCACTAAAGGTTCTGCACTTCCACTTGAACTTCTCAAGATGATAGTCATAAAGAAAATTGGAAGACTGGGAATTTAGCAATTAACTGAAATGTATATATGGTTTTGATAGCATTTAGAAACACCAAGAAAAACATCCAATTTTCCCAGAAAAGTAGTATTTTTTCAAAATTGTAGGCAAGGACAAAACCATTTTCACAGCAGTGATATATTAAATTACCAAAACATTTGGCCAACTCAGAAAAAAAAAGTACTCTGGCATCCAGCCAATCTTAGGCTCATTGTTTGAAAAATGTTAAAGGACAAAATCCAGCACCACATTCAGTTCATGTGGAGATAGGAGGAGACATAGAATGAAGGAGTGGGAGTATAGAAATAGAGGACTAGGAGTATAGAAATATAGGAGTAGGAGTAAATAGAATAAAGTGTCCGTGTTCTAAAGTGGTATTTATTTGATGGTCCTTAAGAATTGCCTAAATAAGTAAGGGTTTTTTCCCTTGGATTTCACTGCCAATAATATCACAATCTGGAATTAGATTGTTCTTTTCTCACTCATTTTTCCCCTGCTCTGCTCAACGTCATTTCATGGCCTTTTCTCCCTGCTTTCAGCTTGTTCAGCTTGAACACCCAGTTTCAGTTTTGTCTAGAGAAGCCATAAATAACTCTTTGTACTGGCAGAGAAAAATATCAAAGAGGAATCCAGTCCAGTGCAATCCCTAGTACAAATAGAAGCTGGGCAGAGAATGGATCAAGACTAGCCCTGCCAAGAAGGACTTGGGGGTGCTGGTGAATGAGGCGCTAGACATGACCCAGCAGTGTGCACTTGCAGCCCAGAGCAAGCCAGCCATGTCCACTCTTTCCAATCCAAACCATTTTAGGATTCTGCAATTCTAGGAATGGCATTTAGTGTGTTCTCTACCATGTGTTAGCTGCTGAATATAAATCCACTGTATAAAAAACCTTTTGGTGTATTTTATGTAATGTTATTAATAGATCACTTTCTTTACATTATTGAGCACCAATGTGTTGCAAATTCAGATGTCCAGCTTGCAAGAAGAACTAGCACAACACTACAGGTACAAACTATACTGACGTTGTTTCTGATGCAGTTTAATGACATGGTGATGCTGGAATTTTTAGTAATTATTTAAATTATTTAGTTGTTGGATATAGTGCCAGCTCATTTTACACTACCACACGAAAAGTCTAACAAAGGCTCAAGTTTTAGTCCACTTGGCACATGGACTAATGCACCCATGCTGTACGTGTTGTGTTGACCTTGGCTGACTGCTGGACACCCACCCAACCCAGGTGCTCTTTCACTACTCTTACACACAACAAGGGAAGATAAAATAAGCTTGAGAAGCTCATAGGCTGAGATAACGACGGAGTGACAGCTTACCAATTATTATCATAAGTAAAACAGACTCGTCTTGGGAAAGATTAATTTTCTTGGTCGTAAAACTCTAAGACACTTACCTACTCCTTTTCTTCCCAGCCTCAACTTCACTCCTTCATCCCCAGCTCCCCTTCCTCCTCCCACGTCAAGTTGCATGAGGCACCACCAGTGCCTGTATTTGGGAAAATGTAAGTTGTATAGGATTCTCAGTCTTTGAAGTTTCTGAAAGCTAAGAACAACTTCAAAAATATAGTTTCTAATTGGCCATTGTTCTGCTTTTGGCCAGGACAGGATTAAATTTTGTGGTAGCTGGGAGGAGCATGGCTAGGACACAGAGGTTATTCTCTATGACCTGATATCACTGATGGGGCAGGGTAAAGGTTCTCTCTTCTAGCAAGACAGGGTTTCTTCCAGTTGAGAAAATGTAGCAGAAACCACCTTGTGTTGTTAATTGTCATAGTGTCTGCAGTGGGCATTTTTGCATGTGAATCACTCTCTTTTGTACACTTCTATTATTAATATTGTTGCTGTTACAGTTGTTCTCTTTTCTCATTGCTGAAAATTGTTCTTAACCCATGATCTTTGCCTTTTGTGCCTCCAGTTGGATGGAAGGAAAGGGGAGAAGCATATGTTTTTCTTTTTTTTGTGGGAATACTAAATTGGGGAATACGACCTCTAAGCCAGGACTGCCATATATCTTTAAAGGTAACTTATTATCTGTACAACAGAGGCAAATGGATGTCTTCTGGAACAGCATCCCCAGAGACAGTATAGAGCAATTGGTAGTGAAAGTCAATACTGCCCACTCTATTTCTAGCCAGGTCAGAGGAGCAAAGCAAACTTAGAAATAGAGTGAATGAAACACATACAAAGTTAACAGCAGTAGCAGGCTGATTTGTTATATAACATCTTTTTGGACAATGAGTTACATACAATTGCCATCACACTTGTAAGAGATCATGTTACCCCAAAAAATACAAGAAGAGAATGTCCTGCACTGAGTAGTAAATAGAATCTATATTATTTTCTCAAGTGATGGTTTCATTAATTGAAAAAAAAAAAAAAAAAACAGTGAGAGAAAGCTAGAGCTGGGAAGATGCATGTAGAGATGCGCAAGTTTGTAATCCTGAGAAAAATTGGGAAAGAGCAGTAAGGCGGGAATGAATCAAAGCACCTGAAAAGCGGTTTGAATGAAATGGCTCTTGTCACGAGTAAGTAGATAGCAACATGAAATCATTCCACTGTTACAACATGACATCATTGTGAAGACTACACTGATGCTGTCTGACCCAAGATGAAATGTTTTCCTCTGACTTGTTTCAAAAATTCCAAGAGAAGGCATACTTCTTTGGAACCATATTTTCTTAACAATCTTCCATCATATTTCAGTCTTTCTTTACAGGTAGGTTTTCTTTCTAACTTTAGATTTTACTAATGAAACGAATAGACAGACTGGCATGGAATTTTGTGGGAAATCAAAAGCTTCAATATGGAGGAGGATGATGCTTTTTTTCAAGGAGGTAATAATAATTGTTAAACTTTTTTCTCATGTCTGGTAATAAGAGATATTATTTTTTTTTACTCAAATTGATCGAAGTTATTATCCACATTGATGATGCTACTGGAATTTACTGTACAGAGAAAATGCCTTTCTGTACTACCAAAATAGGAATGTAAGCACTGAACAAAGTCATTGCACTCAACTGTGTTCACACATTTTCTTGAAGAGAAGAAAGATGCTGAATTGGGGTTTTAGACAATATTTGGCTAATATTGGGTAGCTAATTCTATTGATTGAAGTAACTATCTAGGTTCCAAGAAAACAAATACAAATTAAAGGCTGTGATAAAATACCTTAGAAAAGGATTGTAAAGACGACAGGGACCTGGGGCACAGAGTCTGATGAATTCATGTGCCCCCTACATGGTGAATAAATGTCCCACAAGCAGACACATTAGGCTGGAACATCAAAAAAGTCCCTGACCAGTCAAGCAGCTAGATACTAGATTCTACTTCCAGCAGTGGAACCAAAAATGGTTTCCTGTAAATTTGAGCTCCATGTATTTATGAAGGTGGTTATACTGAATCCCCAAAAGGATTGCACAAAGCTTAGTAATTGCTTTGGGAGTGGAAAGTGTGTGTTCAAATCCCGCATCAGAGTCTGCAGCTAGCAGCTCTTTTCTCAGTGTTTTGGTTTTTTTTTCTATTTCTAAGTAAGAACATGGGATGTGTATCTTCCAACAAAGGCATACACATAGCCTGTGACTCCGTGTTAGATTTTATATTAAAACATTGGCATTCCCTGGCAAGCAGGAGAATGTCTGTTGTCACGGAAGAATTAATTCGACTCTGTACAGAAATCTGGCTGATCCAAAAATTAGAAGAAGGGGCGTGGCCTCACTTTGTCAGCCTAAAAGGTGAATTAATAGCAGAATTATTATCAAAACTTTGGTCTCAGAGAAGATGCATACGAACCTGGAAAAGGCTGACTTGCAGTGGTTTCAACAGTAAAGACAAAGGATAAGAAGGAGGAGCCTCTTGCTAGCCCGGTCTGTTGTGGTAAACTCGACATGACTGATGCGGACCTGGCGGCTCCGCTCTGCGCGGGGAGGGGGGAGGAGCATCCCCCCTTGCCGTCCCCATTGTCTCTCACACTAGTGGGGGTGGGCAGGAGAGCTGCCACCGCCATCTCTGCCCGCCGCGGCTCTGGTGACAGAAGCGGAGACAGCGGCAGGGCCGCCGCAGCCCCCGAGCGGCCCGACGGGGCGGAGACGGGGCAAGGCCTGGGCCGCAGCCCCCGAGCGGCCCGACGGGGCGGAGACGGGGCAAGGCCTGGGCCGCTGCCCCCGAGCGGCCCGACGGGGCGGAGACGGGGCAAGGCCTGGGCCGCAGCCCCCGAGCGGCCCGACGGAGCGGAGACGGGGCAAGGCCTGGGCCGCAGCCCCCGAGCGGCCCGACGGGGCGGAGACGGGGCAAGGCCCGGCCGGGGAGCGGCAAAGCCGCGGGAGCACAGCCGGGCCGGCGCTCAGCCCGGGTGACACCCCGCGGAACAGCCCGCATTGGAGGTGAGCGCGGTGCTTCCCGCGCAGATAGCGAGCTCCTCAGAAGATGAAACCGAGGGCAAAGCTGCTGCAGCCACTCTAGTGAGAAGGAAAAGGGGGAAAGCAGCCCGAGAGGTCATGGAAACACCCGACCCAGTAGCAAAACATACCCGATCTAAAAAGGAGGAATCAGAAAGGGAAGTGAAATAAACAGGGCAGGAGACTTTTTCTCCTTTTAATGCCTTTATTAAAAATGACCAGCTCAGGATAGGGGTGGCTCGACGAATCTGCAGCTTCCGTCGATCCTCTCCCAGGTGGCTCGCAGGACGAGGATGAGTCACAGCTTTGTCCCCTGGGGGCAGAGTTGCAGTCCCGTCCTCGTAGGAGCTGTAGGCATGCCAGATCTTACTCGGCTGCTCTCCGGGGGTCGGGGTCCCGGCTTTGGATGACTCTTGCACTCAGGGTGAGGGGCTCCAAAGGTTTTCAACGTCTCTGCAGGTTCAGTAGCTTGTTCCTCACACGTGGACATCACTCTAATTTCTCAATTTCATTTTGGCTCGTTGTTTTGGGGTTCTTTTCTGCACGTCTGAGGTTTCCCCTTCTCAAAGCACTCTGGTCTTTTACAGTTTAATTTGCATGTCCCCCGCCTCAAGTTTCGTCTCTCCCTTACTGTCTCTGCCCGGCCAGTTCTCTCACACCTTTAGTGTTAATACAAAAGGCCTTTCAACTCGGCCTCGGCCACTAATACAAAAGGAGTCATTAGCGAGAACGACTGGTAATTTACATAACACAGATAACACTTTAGTAGCAAAAGTGGTTAAATTAGCTATTTGTAACTTGTTTCTCCACACTAAAAATTATCAGTTTTTTTGTTCATAACAGGAAGAGTCTACCATACGAGCACCTTTAGGGTGAACTCTTGGGAATCAAGGGGTGATTTACATAGAAACACTGTTTTCTCTGGTAGAACTGCAACAGTGGAAAGCCTCAGTTGGACGATGAAGAGACAATCCAGAGAAGGTAGCTAATCTTGTTAATAGGTCTATTAAGACACAAAACCCAGATTGGAGTGATCTGAATGTAATGCTAGACGCATTATTAGATGAAACAGAAAAAGACATGGTTGATAAGGCTGTTATATCTGCTACAGAGACTCTAATTACAGCTGGAAATCTTCAACGGCCAGTTAACAATATTTTTCCCTTTAACTGACCAAGGGTGGGACCCTTATGTGACAGAACAAATAGCAAAGTTAAAATGTTATAAGAAATGGATAGTACTTGGCCTAAAATATGCTGTTCCTAAAGCAGCAACGTGGTCCAAATTATATGAAGGCACAAAAAACAAACAAACAAAAAAACAAACCAGAAATAAAATCCCTACAGACTTCTTGAGTAGGCTTAAAGAGGCTGCATGAAAATAACACAAATCTGGACCTCAAGGCACCTGCAGAGCAAACCCACCTGGCTTATTTCTTTATAGGCCAATCTGCAGATGACATAAAGAATGAGCTGTTAAAGATGGGTGAGATGCATGACAAAGGTAAATTGTTGAATACAGCCTGGAAGATATATCAAAATAGAGATTCAACAGACAGGAATAGACGCCAGCAGAATAGAAGGGGTGATCAGGGAAAGTCATCTAATGTATTGAAAAAGAGTACTCCTCCTCTAGACAAAGGGTACCCCAGTACCTGAATGAGCTGTGAGTGGGAACCGATGGGGACTGAAGGGACCATCCCGCCCAGCACAATCTTTGGTTATAGTTAAGGTGGGGAAAGAGAATGTTGAATTTCTGGTAAATATGGGGGAACATATTCTGTGTTAAATACTTTAAAAGGGAAACTGAGTCAAGATACTATAAATGTGATTTGTGCTACAGGGCCTCCACAGGGTCAGTGAAACAAGGCCTTTCTTCTGACCTTTAAAATTTAAGTTAGGAAACTGGGTGGCTTACCAATTCCTCTATATGCCAAACTCCTCAAAGCCATTAATAAGTAGGGATTTATGTAGAAATTAGAAGCAGAAATCACATTTTCCAAAGAAGGTGGGAGTGAAAGTTATAATTCCTAAAACTAAATTTGTCAAAGCAGCTATTATTTTATTACAGGAGAATTATGGCAAAATTCCTAAAGAAGTTGAAGATGCTGTCATTCTAATAGTGTGGGCCAATGATTTTCCTGAGACATGCAAAAGAGCTGAGCCTGTATTACGCTCAAATCAGGGTCTACAATAGCAAGGCAGAAGCAGCACCCTTTGAAGTTAGAAGGCCATAGGGGATTAGAATCTATAACTGAGAAGTTCATTAAATTTGGGTTATTAGTGGAATATGAATCCAGATACAGCACGTCCATCTTTCCAGTAAAGAAGGCTGATGGTAAGAGTTATTGATTAGTGCAGGATTTAAGAGAAATTAACAAAATAACAGAAGATATATACCCAGTTGTAGCAAACCCCTACATTCTTTTGACCATGCTGACAGATGATTAAGGGTGGTTCACTGTTTAGATCTCAAGGATGCCTTTTCCTGTATTCCTGTGCATAAGAATAGCCAAGAACTCTTTGCTTTTGAGTGAGATAATTCTGAGACAGGAAGGAAAACCCAGCTCACCTAGATGGTTTTACCCCAGGGATTCAAAAACAGCCCAACAATATTTGGAAACCAGCTCACAAAGGAACTGGAGGACTGGAGAAGACAAGAACCAGGAAGAGTTATTCTTTAATATGTTGATGATATCTGAATTGCAGCTAGAACACAAGGTGACTGCATCCAACTCAGTGTAAGTCTTTTGAACTAACAGTGTTAGTCAGGAGTGGCCTGGGTGTTTGAGAAGTGTGGCAGCTACTGTCATCCTGATACAAGAAGCCCTCAGTCACCCTTGGGCAGCACAAATTCAAGTCTGTGTTCCACACAGTGATCACTGTCTTGGAACAAATGGGGGGACACTGCCTATCTCCTAGCAGAATGCTTAAGTATCACTCTGTGTTGTTGAAATGGGATTATGTTACCCTAAAAACAACATCTGTTGTAAATCCTGTAATGTTTTTGTTACCTACATTAATTTACACCATGCCTGAGCATGACTGTTCACAGAAAATAGAAGATGCCAATTCCAGCAGACTAGATCTGAAGGATGTGTCTCTGGAGAATCCAGACTGGGAGCTGTATACAGAATGGAAGTAGCTTCATGAGAAATGGTAAGCAAACGGCAGGCTACGCAGTAACAACCATGGATAAGGTGACTGAAGATCTGATTTAACTCGTTGCACTGACAAGAGCTCTAGAACTGAGTGAGGGAAAGAAGGTGAATATATGGACTGATTCCAAATATGTCTTTAGTGTTGTCTATGCCCATGGACCCCTTTGAAAGGAGAGAGGGCTACTAAGTCCTTAAGGTAATAAAATTAAGTGTGAATTAAGAGTATTTGGAAGCCTTCAAAGGTAGCTATTATGCATTGCAGAGGTCATCGAAAAGGGAAAACAAGTCCCCAGATGGGAAATTGCTTTGCTGATGAGGCTGTGACTCAGGGTTGGCCCCACAATTTGTATGGGACTTTAGTCCAAAATGTATCCAAAGCTCTTAATAAGAACAATTACTGGACTTATACTCAATTGCCGCCTTTCAATGAGAGTAGTAACTGGCCACTGATTGGTGTTTTAATGGAGGCAAAATGTACCAAAAGGTGGTAACAAGTCAATAAGACTCTTCTGCCTCCTATACCCCTGAGCAGTCTAATAGATCACAGGAATGATACAGTTTCTTGTGCAGTTAAAAACGCCACGGGAAAGACCATTCTCCCTTCATACTGCCATAAGACCAGATTCATGGAAAAAATAAGCCCAAGAACTGTGAGGAAAAATGGAATTGGCGTCACGGAGACTAGTTCTACCACTTAGGACAGAGTGGTATTGGATACGTGACAATAAGGCTAGGAAAATCCTGCCCATAGATAAAGCTCAGGTTTGTGCCCTTGGGGCTGTAACTCCAAATATAACAATATCTGATCAAATTGAAAATCCAGATGGGAGGAGGAAAAGATTTGTTAGTTCCAACATTGAATGCCATTGATTGTGTCCATGGTATAATCAGAACTCTCATTCCCTCTTTCAGAATAGTCAGGCTGGAGAGGGCAGTTATAAACATCTCAGCCATTACTGAATATATTTAATGGCAGACTGTAGACGCAATTTCAGTCTTACAGGAAGAAACCCACGGTGTGTTTCATGTTTATGCAGAACACAATGGCTCTCAATTTCATACTGGCTGCACAATTACGTGCTATTATTAATACCACTGTTCTTTTGTGGACCAGAGTGGAAGAATTTAGAAGGATTTGGCTGACATTTGGAAGCAGACTCAAATTTTACATAAAGCAGCTTTCAGAAATAACACCTTAAACTTTGACTATATCTTTGGTACCCTTACCTCATGGTTACCAAACTGGGCCTGGATAAAAGAATTGTTCATAATAGCTGTAGTTATAGTTGACATCTGTATAATCACAATAACTAGTGGGATAGCCAGTTGTGTAAACTGGTGCTGTGGTTAAACACAGAGTAGAGACTAGACAAAATAGTCTACATTTTCCAGCTGATGAATTCGGTACCTAAGGATCCTTATATAAAGGATAACCCCTTTTTATCACCCTGTGTCTGGCTCGTATTTCTAGGACCAGAGAAAAAGGCATCAGTAGGTGCTAAATGGATACCAAAAAATGGAGAGACAGAAGCAAAATAGATCCTAAATATTCACTGAGGAAACAATGTCCTGAATCAAACAAGTCATATTTGTTTAGTAACAAGGGAATTGATAACTGATGGTGACCTTTTACTAATAGTGGTGCATGTAAATTTGGAATGAGTTACACTCTTATGGGAAGTGTGGCTGAGTTCTATTCCTTTCTATATGGTCTACATGAATAGACAGAAGGATTTGATACAGTAGAGGGAAGAAAACATATCTGTAGAGAAAAATTCTGAGGTTGAAATACCTGTATTAGCACACAGGGCTTTGCATATGAATTTTTCTTACAACTACTATCCATTAGGATTGGAATCCCAATGGTCTGGACACTAAATAGAATTACAGAAAACAGGATATATACTCCTAAACTGTTTATGCTTATGGTCTATCCATATGCATGACAAAACAGACCTGGTACTAAAGCATAAAAATATGCAACATGAACAAAGCAGTCAAATAAAACAATGGAGAAAAAATGGGAATGTAACAGATTAAAAAAACAGTAGGATCTACATTTTATAACATAGAATTCTAACAATTCTAACAAGTAATACTCTCAGCTCACTGCTAGAACTGGCTCTTCTCAGCACGGTCAGCTGTTTGAAATATTATATCCAATATAAGCCTCCAAGTAGGACTTGATAAATCTTTTGTGAAGACCATGGAGCTGTTTTATTCAATTCATAAAGGAAAAGACAGAGCCATAGTAATCATTAGAGTGAAAGAAGATTAATTGAGCACATAAACAGCAGGAAAAGAGAATTAAAACATTGGTTAAATTGAACTTCCCCCTTGATCACAGAATCAGTTAGATTAATCAATCATCTGAGATTATCAAATCCAACCTTTGACCAGACACCACCCTGTCAAGTAGATCATGGCACAAAGTGCCCCATCCAGTCTTCTCTTAAATACCTCCAGGGATGGATGACTCCACAGCCTCTCCAGGCAGCTTGATCCAATTTCTGTGGAGAAGTTCTTTCTAATGTCCAGCCTGAACCTCCCCTGGTGCATGCTTCAGATTATCCTCTCATCCTAATTGCCTGGGTGTTGAATTAAGTAGCTGGTCAGAGTGACCCCAAGAAAAGTTTGAAAGTCTCTTATCCCAGCCCGGCGCCTAAAGAAGGAGTCAGGGCTCTTCATTTCTCGGTCTCAAGGTTGTGTATTTTATCTTACCTGTAAAAAATTTTCTCCTGCCCTGACGAGGTCAGTTCAGCAAGACAGTCTGAGGCACTCTCCAAGGCCCCCGAGGCAGTGTCATCTTTTATACTACAAACTACCTATACAATGTTTACATGTTAGACAGTGCACCTTCACCATGAACCAATCCAAAGTGCCAACATCAATACAGAAGATGGATGACAAGAAGAAGAAGGAAGAACCATGAGGCGGGACCCGATTCCTCCATCTTGTCTCCATACCCTGTACCAAAATCCTAAAATCTACATTTCACCCAGTAAATATATCATCCCTACACCATTCAAACCCGAGTGATTCCCATGTCCTCATACACAGGTGGCACATCCCTAGAAGGGTCAAAGTCAAGCCACCAGGTGCTTTTGGCAACATTCCAGGACCTCCGAGCCCTCCAAGGGTTCTCTCGGTAGCTCTGGACATGCGGAGTGATATGCTGAGTTCCCACACCTGGGGTCGACCTCATTTGGCTACAGCTTCCTTTCACGTAGTTTTAGGAACTGATAAAGTCACCCCGAGTCTCCTTTTCTTCAGGCTAAGCAACCCAATTCCTCAGCTGCTCCTCAAATTACTTACCTCTAGACTCTTCACCAGCTTCATTGCCCTTCTTTAGACAATGTAGGGAACAGAAAAATTGCGAATCCACTGGGGCACTGTTCAATGCTCCATGGAATGCCTATCCCCTGAAGGGATGTAAGATGCAAGGGTAAAAACAAACGTCTTCATGAATCTTGGAGTGCTGTTTCTCTAATGAGACCATGAAGTGGCATCAAAAAATCAATCACTTTGGTTTACTGGTTTATTTTCTCATGAACTATCACAAAGGAGCAATGTGATTCTTGAAAAGAGTGCAGGTAGATACTGTACTGGGATCATTATGGAAGACATTAAACCTGAGGAGCTGGTGATCTTGAAAAGGCCACATTTCTCCTATTGGAACTTGCACTTGAGAATGCCATGTTATTAATACAATTTGTAAATTACAACATATATTTGGAAAAGGTAAACTGTATAGTGATCGAGGGATGGAATGCATTGATCCTGACTGTGAGACAGCTGTACACTGCAACTCACATGGGACGGTACAGGCAGCTGCCTGCAGGCAGCCCCTGCTCAGCACTGCCATGATACCTCCTGCATGGACTTGCCCTTAAACTTGCCCTGTTTTCTTGTAAGGAAGTTATAGATGATCTCAAATGACTGAAAGGGTGAGTTTCTTTCCCCAGACAGATGTTGCTATCTATACTCTTCTTCTCAGCCTGTCTTTTTGAAGTAACTTCATTAAGCCCCTTGTTGTTGGGCCTTTCTCACCAAAATTTAGCAAGACCTCTGCACCAGCTCACTTTCACCTCACCCCACACCTCCATGTGGAACAGATGGTATTTGGTGTTACCAGGCCAAAGAAATAGAGTTTTGCTTAACTACTTTTTTGGAAATCATAATGGTAAAAAAGAAAGATTATTTCATTAGAAGAATTTTGAACCCCATAGGGAAAATCAAGAAGTATCAATACATACATGATACACTAGAGAGAATTTTGACTTTTTTTTTGTTACTATACTACTACCTTAATGTCACCTGTAAAGAGACTAGCACAGACTCGAGAATGGGTATAACAAGACTTGAAATAGTCAGCACATTAATATTTTTCAGTTGTTAAAATAATGAAAGCACATAACTCCAAATAAAGCTCAGCCTTTGTACAAAGACAGGCTTTTTCTTCTGGAAAAAAATTAAGTGTTATTTAACAAAGAAATACTAATAAACAGATAAAAAGTGCTTTGATCGTGAGCACCAATGATGAACTCAGAAACTATACATTATAGACAAATCTGGCCATTATGAGATTAAACACTTTCAGTGAAAAGTATTTGTAATGTCAATCAGTACATGGCTCAGAATTTTAAGAGTTCTTAAAGTACTCTTTGTAACTTGCAATGGTAATAATGTAAAAGAACTCAAAAAGTAGATTTGCAAGTAGTAATTTATTAAAAATTGCAGTGGGAGTTCCCAAATCACTTACCTGAATAAACAATAGCTTTTTGAAAGCTATCTGGAAAAATGAATCAAATTATGAATTTGTATGAATATGCCAATATTTAATAAGTTCTGTGATCCACCAATTTTATGTAAAGGGAACAAGATTAAGTGCATGCATATACAAACACTAAATCATATCTTTGCACAGGAAACTTGGAAAACTATTGTATGTGAAGGTATACATTGTCATGCACATTATGCTATGAACGCAAAAAACCGTAAGAGTTCTAACAATTTGGAAAACAAACATTCTGGTTCCCTCCACTGCTAATAGGACATTATCAGAAACTTAAAATAGTACTTCAATAACAAATAGAATATTGTTAAATTTCTCTTCTATCTGACTGACATTTTACCCATCAAAACAAAATTCAGGTTTTCCATCTTTTTGGATGGAAAGAACAGTAGGGGGAGCTCAAAGCTTTTTTTTCTTTTCTTGTAAATCTCAGACTTATGACTAGTTTCTTAGCAGAAGCAGGCATTAATGACAAAAGTTTTCCCTCACAAATGCAAGAGGTTTGAATACCCTATATAATTCAAAATACATCTATTACTCTCAGTATCCAAACTAAAATTTAACCACTGATTTTTCTGAAAATTTCCTAGTCTCTTCAAAGTCTCAGTTCTGTTAAACACTCTTTATTTTGGAGTAAAAAAATTTGTCTTCTTTCAATCATAAAAAAATTTCAGAGGATTTTTATTTAGATTCTGTGTAAGGCAATGCAAACCCACAATTCATAATACAACCAGATTAGGAAGCAGTCCCATAGAAAAATTCAGTAGTACCCTGACAGCCTACCTCACAGTTATACCCACACCAGGGTAATACATGTTTTATCCAAATTGGTATTTAAACAATCTTAGAACTCTATAAAATTCTCTATATATGTTCAAAACAGAATTTTCTAAGTGTTGAAAAGTCTCTCTTCTCTGTCTCTTAGGACAAATGAAACAAATGTTATCCTAGTCCCTACTAATGAATTTCCATAATTCCCTTAGATATTATTATAGATTCACCAATCTTCCTTGAAATTATAGAGCACTATTTAAATTCCATGTTAACTGCAGGGGAATAATAACAGCAATCTACTATTAGCTCTGCATCTCAGGCACAAGAGTTATTTCTATTTCTGCCCAAATTCAAGTTCACAAATCATCCCATACTGATTGAAGAAACATACTATCTGGCTATCAAAGGTTATAGGTATAAGTAAATTTATGTAACTGTAATTATAGTTATACAATTCAACCCACATTTTTACTTCAGTATGTAACTGAGTGCCTTGATTCCTGCTCAATACTTCCTAAAGTATTAAATGGAAGCCAATTATTTTGCTGTCTTCCAACTCAGTTTTCTCCATTACTTTAAATACTTCTGTGGAAATACTACTTCTGTCAAGTATTTGTGATGGCTTTATATAAGACTTAATGAGGACCATTTTTTCTAAGTACCACAAGCTTTTCTAATAGATTTTCATATAGAGAAAGAAAGATACTTCCCTTATTACTGTACTTCCACTTAGAGGAAAACACTGATTACCTGTTGTCTTAAGATCCTTCTCTGCATTCATTTTAAAAACATAAATACTTGAAACAGTCTCATGATGGGCTTCTGCTATAATGTTTTTAAATTATATATATCAATAAAAATAATTTAATTGCTCATCTGAAAACACAATTGACTAGGTCATAACTTTTATCCTTATGTCACTTATCCCTCACGCATTTGCTTATGATTTTCATTAGAAGATTTGGTAGTAATGTGCAAAATATACTGATGCTTCTATTAATATAGGACATGAAGCATATACAAAATACAGAATTTATTCCTAAAGCTTCTAAATTCTTGCATTTAATTTGTGTATAAATTGCATATTGAAAAGATAATTTTATGAACTACGACTACTACATGCAAGCAGATCATTATTTTCTGTTCATCTTCACTGGAAAAATATTTTTTCAGTTTACATACTAAAGTTTGGTGCAAGATTGTGAAAAGTATTCAAGAAAGCTTTGATTTTGGATTAGTCTTCCATTTTAAAATTATGGGCAATGAGATAGTTATCCGTGGTCCTTCTAGTGACGTACTTTGGATTGCAAGAAAATAACCTCCTCTGACGCACTCTTTGGATGATGGAAAGATTTATAAATAATACTTTTCCATGAAATATCAAAAGAACTACCTCTGTCTGGGTGATGTGTAACTCTTGCCTCCCTGTCCTGTGACACAGTGAGAACTAAGATGGGAATGAGGGCCTATCAGTTTATGCTTTCTAATTATTAGACTATTCTGAAATTCTGTTTTTTTCCTTACAAACTGGAGGAGTCACACAATTACAATTAAATATCTTAAAGGAAGCTCATGGTCTGACACTACTGTATATAATAATGAAAAACAATTCCATTGTTTTTCAATGGTGCAATTCCATTGAAAATGATGGGGTTACTATGTTATGAAACTTACATGACATCAGAATTAGGAAGCATATATCCAAGAATAGACTGTAGGGCAAGAGTAAAAGCTAGAATAGAATATTTGAGGTCTTAGATAAATAATCCAAGCATACAATACCATTAACCTAGCAGAGCATGAGAAGTCCTACTGATAGCAAATGAACTAGACATTATACAAAGTCTCTGTAGGTTAATAAATAGGTGTGATTATATTTATGAATAACTTACTTTGGACTTGCAAAAAAATAAGAAACCCATAAAGAATGAAAGCCACCTTGTTAAAAATTCAATGAGATGAAAGAAAAATGTGCTTGAATGTGATGAACATAATAAATGCACATGAAAGGTATTTTGACAGAAACAATAGTATTTCTATGATGCCAAAATATGAATTTATAATTTATGTCATGGAGGTGCAAGACTAGTATCCTCCATACTATATCCTGGGCTGAACACATCATCACTGGCCTTGCAGAAACTTTTGGGAGGAGATTTTAACCTCTATAACTGTCAAATAATAAAAATACAAATAAGCCTGGATCCATAACTGTCATCCATTTAATGGTAAAAGCAATCCAACAGGACAAAAGTAATCAGAGAAACAGCTGGTGCCAATACCGAAGACTTAAGTATTCATTTTCGGTGAGTGACCATATCACAGTAGTATCAGCTCATACTCTGCCAATTTATTAATGTAATTTGTATCATGTGGCTATGTCAAGCGTGATGAGATTTTTTGCTTTGTTTTGGATTTTGGATTTTTTTCAGGCTTGAAATTTATGATCCTGTTCCACCAGACTTGTGCAGAACAATACAGGAACAATCCAGCAGCTAATTCCCACATGAAACTTACATGACATCAGAATTAGGAAGCATATATCCAAGACTAGACTGTAGGGCAAGAGTAAAAGCTAGAATAGAATATTTGAGGTCTTAGATAAATAATCCAAGCATACAATACCATTAACCTAGCAGAGCATGAGAAGTCCTACTGATAGCAAATGAACTAGACATTATACAAAGTCTCTGTAGGTTAATAAATAGGTGTGATTATATTTATGAATAACTTACTTTGGACTTGCAAAAAAATAAGAAACCCATAAAGAATGAAAGCCACCTTGTTAAAAATTCAATGAGATGAAAGAAAAATGTGCTTGAATGTGATGAACATAATAAATGCACATGAAAGGTATTTTGACAGAAACAATAGTATTTCTATGATGCCAAAATATGAATTTATAATTTATGTCATGGAGGTGCAAGACTAGTATCCTCCATACTATATCCTGGGCTGAACACATCATCACTGGCCTTGCAGAAACTTTTGGGAGGAGATTTTAACCTCTATAACTGTCAAATAATAAAAATACAAATAAGCCTGGATCCATAACTGTCATCCATTTCATGGTAAAAGCAATCCAACAGGACAAAAGTAATCAGAGAAACAGCTGGTGCCAATACCGAAGACTTAAGTATTCATTTTCGGTGAGTGACCATATCACAGTAGTATCAGCTCATACTCTGCCAATTTATTAATGTAATTTGTATCATGTGGCTATGTCAAGCGTGATGAGATTTTTTGCTTTGTTTTGGATTTTGGATTTTTTTCAGGCTTGAAATTTATGATCCTGTTCCACCAGACTTGTGCAGAACAATACAGGAACAATCCAGCAGCTAATTCCCACAGAAGTGGTGGTCTGGATCACACTGTGCCTACTAGATGCTTTCCATGAGCAGGATTGAAGGGTCACCTGAAACTTTGTGAAAAACAATGCAAATCCTTAAACTAAAAGCAAACTCTGGGAAAATACCCAGTCAAGCAACCAAGCAAGGAACCAACCAACAAACCCTAACGACCAAGAAAATTCCCACCCAACACAATACACCAGGATCAGTTCCACGCACAGTTAAGGAGACAAATCATGCGGCTGGCAGCCTGTCTTGCTGGAGCGGGCGAGGAGCGCTGCAGGGCAAAATGCTGGCTCCTGGTGCAGCGTGCTCGGCTGGGCTGCGCGCCCCACACCGCGCTGTGCCTGCGGGCCGCTGCTCTGCACAACACCCCTCTTCTGCTGCCTGCCAGGGCAAAATAATATTTAGAGATGAGTCTGAAGAACCAACGTGTTTCGAAAAATACTTGAGCTTTTTAAGATAGGTCACCCATAAGAACCTCGACATACAAACAGGTAGAACGAAAGAAGTTTCTAAAATTCCACATAAATCAGGTGAAAAAACAGGGGGTTAACTCTTCCCTAGTCAGTTGTCTGTACCCTAGCACCTTGGCAGGCATCTTTTGCTTTGAAATAAGTAACACTGAGAAACATTCAGAAGATAATTTGTCAAAACTACCCACACTGGAACAAATGGATATCTGTTGAAGGAAATTGCAAATACTGGATGTTATTCATTTAACAGCAGAGGACAGCTGATATATTTTATTTGGGTTTTTTTCCCTTTATAAAAACAAAACCAAAAAAACCAAAAACCAACCAACCCAAAAAAACCCCAAAACCTCAAAATCCCCCCAAAACCCCAATCAAACAGAGGGAAAAAAAACCCCAACATACTGGAAGGATAATTCCCTCAACTCAGACATACTGACAGCCTCTAAATTTACTGGAAACATTCACAAACAAGACTGGGATGTACTTCTGCATAGCACTGTACAAATGTCTTCTTAATGCACAATGGCAACCAAAAAGCACTTACAAGATATCCCATTGGTCAAGATGGGAGGCTTACTCATTATGAAAATCCTATCATGCTGCTATTCACAATCTTCTGTTTTACTGTCATGTGAGTACCAAGTTCAGATACCATTTGGAACCTGTCAAAACATCACAGAAAACCTTTCTTAGGCAGAAAAGACAGAGGGAAGTGACAATAAATATCTTTAGGCATATGGAAGGAAGCAATTGAAAACTGGGATAGATTAGTGTAAAGAATGTTATGGACATGGTTAAACATAGTGGCAGTTTCCAAATATTTACTGTCTTATGAGTAAGAATACCTAAGACGCAAGGTGTTTTATACCATCTTTTCTCTCTCTGTCAGTCTCACTTTTAATTTCTTGTGGCAGTAAGCAACATCAAAACGTCTCACAGGCAATGGGTTGCTACGACATGCACTGGAGACTAGTTGGATAGAGGAATATGAGATTAGTGCTATAGGGAGGCTTATCAGGAAGCATCTGTCCAGGATTAGGTAACAGTATGGATAGTATCTATGGATAATAATTATGTGCATAGGCAATAAAGATTTCTGTCATTTACTGATAGTTGTTATTAGAATAAAATATTTATAAAGGATGCTTCACATTTCAAAACAAAAGCCAACCATTATGGAATTGAGGTTTGGAAAGAAATTTCCTCATAGGTTTATTATCATGTAATTATCCATAATGGGATTCTTCTGACTTCCACTAAGTCATGAAGCAAATGAGTAAAACAGTTTATAATGGCTATCTGCTGATGCCATGTTCAGGACTAGATGGCTCATCCATTAAAAATCTGAAGTTATTTATTCTCTAAATATTTGAAATTCAGTTATGTCAATAGAAGTGATACATGCAGATTACAGTTTTGGTCTGTAGGTTGTCTTGTCTCATTAAAAATGCAAAATTAAATGACAGTTCTGCATTTGAGGTATACACTGTATTCGTGCCTTTTATACTGAGCATATAAAACAGTTAAAAAAGTTTAGTCCAACTTCTTCTACTGCAGACTATTACAGTTTTTATTAGAACAGTGTGCCCTCAGTTTTGGAGAGGATACTGATTCAGTTTACCTAAAGCTTGGAAACTCATTGACCTGTTCCTAACCTTTTTTCAAGATGTGATTCCTGGAGATGATTGCTGTGGATTTGGGCATAATGTACAAAACATCCAGCAAGTATTTCTTGTGAGCTTTACCACACTCAGCGTCACTCTTTTGGACTCTGGCATTTAGAAGAAAACCCTAGTATTTATCTCAAAAACTCTAATACATATTTTCTTGAACCTCCCCCTCTTTTTTGTTACCTGTTGTCTCTGTAATTCAGTGTTGGCACTTTAGAAATCTTAATTTCATGTAATATTAATACATCTGGGACCAGTACACAATACAGGTGAATACATGGATACAATTCTATACATACAGGTTTTAAAAGAGAGAATATGCTTTGACTGAAATATAATCTATTCTCACTAGCTGAAACTACCCAATTTTGACTAAAAGTCATTGACTGGAATAAAAAAAAAGATTCCAAGTTGTATCAATCATTTTATACACTATATATACCAGTACAATATATATCTACATGAAAATGATGTGTTTTTAAAATAAGCAATGTTTTTTTATGCTCTAAAAAATTGATTGAATGTATTATTTTCTTCTTGTTTTATTATCTTTATTTTTAATTCCCTCATTGTCTTACTCTTTATAGCAGACCTTACTTAAATAATTTTGTTGGTACATATGGAAGCTTTTAGGAAAGAGCATATGCTTTTCAAAACAGATGTCAGCAGGTGCTGGTGAGGTATCAGACATGGAGCTAGAAGATAGAGAATGATGTGCGTTTCTATCCACTACCTAGGCTAGCACCAGATTTACAGCCGATTTGGCAACATTCCTAGATACAAGTAGTTTAAAATGGAGGTGGCCAAAGGAAGTGCAGGTGTAGGAATTCTGTGAGGAGTTTATGAATTCACAAAACCTAGAAGGTGCATCAGTGCGTTCTGCTCGGTTGTATATCATCACCCTGAGGGCTACCGAAAGCTACATGGGGACAGCTTTCCAGGGACTGGGCCTGAGGCAGGGGCTGGGGCGTGGGGCGAATAGAACTCACCGCAGCCGAGTATCGGCCACACCGGTGGCGTTCCGTGGGGTGTCCCAGGCGTTCGTGCCGAACGCACGGCTTTGCCTTCCCAGCAAGGAGTCAGGGCGCTAAACCTTCCGGGTGCCTGACGGTGAGCGTGTATCCCACTCTGCCTTCCCATTCTGGCCAAAGGTGGAAAAGGCATTTTCAGCTCTTTACTTCTTCCTTCCTTTCAGCCGGCCACATTTTTCGCCAGTCCCTACCAACCCAACTCATCTCTCCTAGGATGGGAACCGAATAAAAATGTGTGCCCACGACTAAAAACAAAGGAAGCGAAAGCAAAGAAGGCGTTAGGGAAGGCGCTGCCTGGCAGGACAAACCGGAGCAGGCATAGCTCCTCGCAGCCATTTGGAGTGAGAATCCGTTCGGTCTCTTCCCGCACCTCCTCCTCTGCCCTCCTCCTCGGCCGCCGCAGGGCGGGCGGCGCGGCCCTGGGGGGCGGCATACGGGGGCGGGGGCTCGGCTGCCCCGGCCGCTCGCCCCCACCGCGCAGCGGGGCGGAGAGAGAGCGGGAGCGGCGGCGGGAGACGGGCCGCCATATTCCTGCCGCACCACGCCCGCGGCGCCCAACCATTTAAAAGCCGGTCGAGCTCGACCCCTGCTAGTGCACTCGTTTCCCTTTCCGCTGTTCTGTCGGCAACGCGGGCAGGGCCGAACTGAACGGAGCCGAAGAGCGGCAGCTCTCTGATAGCGAGCTCCGCTTTCCCTCACTACCACCCCCGCCTCCTTCCTGGAAGGGCAAGCGGCTGAGGCGGCGGGAAGGAGGAGCGGCCGCGGGGAAGCTCTTCCTGCCGGGCAGCGGCGGTCTCGCCCACCCCGCAGGAGCCGGGCTCCGCTCTGGGGGCGGGGAGCGGCGGAGAGATGTGTGCGTGTGCGGGGCGGAGGAGGGATTAGTGGGCATTAGCGCTTCCACGGGGGTGGGGTGGTCGCGTCGGGGGTGTCGGCGGCCGCCAGGGACACTCGGGGACCGCGCAGGCTGCGGGCGGCGGCGAAGGAAGGGAAGCAGCGGGACGAGGGGCGGCTCAACTGGGTAGCGCTGCTGTTGCTGCCGCGGTGGATGTTTCCATGTTGTTCGGTGCATGATTTAGAGGAGAGGAGGAGTTGGCAGCGGCGGGTGTCAGCGGCAGAGAGCGGGGATCCGCGCCGCCAGCGGCCCTGCCTTTCTTTTCGCCCCTCTGTGGCATCGAGGCTGCTCTGCTTGCGTGCCTGCCCTGCGGCGGCCCCCGGGCTCTCGGAGAGCGCCTGTGCCCCCCGGGGCTGGAGCGGCGGCGGGGTGCGTGTGTGCGTGCGGGTTTAGGGGGGGTGGGGGCTGTGTCTGAACCAGTTAGGAAGAATGACTCTGGAGTCCATCATGGCGTGCTGCCTGAGCGAGGAAGCCAAGGAAGCCCGGCGGATCAACGACGAGATCGAGCGGCAGCTGCGTCGGGACAAGCGGGACGCCCGCCGCGAGCTGAAGCTGCTGCTGCTGGGTGAGTGCGGGGCTTCCTCCTCGCGCCTCGGGCCGCTCGCCTCGGGCCGCTCGCCCCGGGCCGCCGCCGGCGCGCACGCCCCAGGTGCCGCCGGGCTCCAGCCCGGGCATCGCCGCCGGCGCGGTCCGTGCCGGGCGCAGGTACCCGGCGGCGGGGACGGGGCGGCAGTGGCAATGCCTGCGGTGCTTCTGGGCGCTCGTCGCCCCCGCCGCGGGGAGCCGCAGGCCGAGCCCCCGCCGCGGGGAACGGGGCGTGTGTGCCCGCCCGCGGGCATCGTCGGCGGGTGGGTTCTGTGTGGAACTGGAAGAGGCCTTCCAAAATGGAGAGGGAACGGATGGCGGGTGAGAGAGGGGGCTGCGGGACGAGGGGCAAATGTCGATGTGTGTGGGAGAGCGATGGTAGCGAAGCGGATTAAGGAAGGGATTCGCAGGGGGAGTCGCTGTGCAGGTCGATGGTGTGATATCTGCATTGTTCCGTGGACTTCGGGAAGATTGTTAGCTCACCGGTTGAATTTTTTATTGTGATTTTTATTTATTGAGGTAAAGTTAGATAAGGGGCTTGTGCTCAGCTTGCCTACCGGTTTCTATAAAGGAAAGGGAGCCGCAAAGGCCCCGATGCACATGGCAAGCTGAGGGGTAACCTGAAGTCTGCTGGATGATTACAGGATCTTGAATACCGTTGGCATCCACCCACTGGATGGTAGAAATAAAATCAGCTGTATCGTTTCTCCTTAATTAAAACAGGGGTTGCTATTTTAGACCTGCAAGTGTGTAGAGGTGGCATTTATCTAATAGGATTTGGGCTTATCTTAAAATAAGGCTTTTGAATTAAAATATGCCTGCCTGTGGCCAGTGTGATGCACTGTGTCTGTCCGTAGCTCTCTGGTAATAGTTCCTGCCTGGACTCATAGGCCTTTATGTGTTCTAGCACTACTGTCTGGTGTGTGGATGAGTGAGTGTGTTCCAAATGGATGTGGGATGTTTACGGGGAAGATGTTTTTCTTGGGCCACGTATATGGAAGTAGTGGTTTATACTGGGGAAGTAAACTGCCTATTCAATGAAGTAAGGCAAGTTGGAAGGAAAAGTTTTAATATGTTTTAGTGCTTCCATATGAATATGCTGTTTCCTGAAGGTTATCTTCTGGATATAGAGAAGGTTGGGATCTCTAACTGATGTGGGAGAGAAGTAGTGGACATGGATGCAGCACTCACAGTAATAATGTTCTGTTGGATTTTGGCCTGATTTTGGTTTATGGCAGCACATGGTGTGATTTCCAAGATTCACAAAGAAGATGAAATAGATTGCCCTTGCTTAATATTATGGATGTCTAAGTATGATTAATGATAGGCTCTTGCGTCAGGAGAGGGAGTTCATACATTTGACCTGTTACTCAGGTACAGATTTTTTCTGTATGTTCTTGATTTTTCTTACAGTAGTGCTAGAGGCTTCTCCCAGATTTTGAGAAATGTAGGAAATCTACTGAATGAGACTGAATAAACTACCTAGAATATATTTCACTGAATACATTCTAGGTAGTATTCTTCCAGTGAATATATTACCTAGAGAAGAAATTCAGAGATTCACTTCTGCAGTTAGAAACACAGAACTTGAGCTGCTTTGCAAGGTGTTCCCACCACTAACGTGAAGTATTGGAGTAGATGGTGGTAGACTGGAGTCCAGTTACGGCATCGCTTTGGTGATGTGTGGTGGTTTGCAGAAGAGTGGGCGAGAAGCCACCCCATAGAAGGAACTGGGGAAAACTCTATGGAGTTCCTGTATAAAAGACTTCTGTGTTCATCGTGAATGCCTGCTAAGAGTTCCAGCAGGCTTGTGAAAGTAGAGGCATGATATAGAGAGGTCTGGAGGGGTGAACTTCTGGCTGCATGTTCTTAACAGCCCATCCATATACATGGGTAATAAAACCAGTAGAGAAATTGTTACTGTCCATTTTTTGTCTTTTGTTTTGTTTTTGTTTCTGCCATGTGTTTGGCTGAAAGAAAGAGTATGTGCACATTTGGATCAACACTTATTGATCTTGTCTTGTGAAATGCTGTGTGTAGTGAATGACTCTTGGTGTCTTGGTATTTTGTAGACTCCAGTTTCAATTTCTGAAAGAAATTTAGGGAAACTTCTTTCATTAGTAGGTTTATCTTGAGTACCTTAGAGCAGGTTTTTTTTTTAGTCACTTTCATTGCTTCTCATCATAAGCAAATACTCAGTAACTGTAGTTTGTTGTTTGTGTGGGTCATTCACTTGGTTATGAGATAGATAAAACAGTTTTCAAATGAAAATATATTCATTAAAAATGGTGAGGAGGGTAGCAGGAAAACCATCTGAACATGTTTAAAGTTATTTGATTTTTTAAATACTGAATAGATGTTCACTGTCCCATTTCATCTCTTTCCTCCTCATTATTAGCAAGAAAATCAATAGTACAACTTAACTCAAATATGTTCACTTATGCTTACATAAAATTTTCTTCCTTTTTTTTTTTCTGGAAGTGCCAATTTCTCAGTCCCACTCTTTCAAGTATTATGGGTCTGAAAAATATAAGTGTGTTAAGGTTTTTAAATACGGGACTAAGGAATATCCTTTGACTTTTAAAGAGAATATTAGTGCAGTTTAAGCTGAGCCTTGTTAAGTGGCTATGCATGTTCTTCAGACTAGTTGCAAGTGCAAAGTGAAAGGTATTATCAACCTTTAAAGGCACAAACAGGTGTGTCTGTGCTAGGTTGTTTTATTATTACACTTGCTTAAAAATTAGATGTACACACATAAAAATCCACATAGGTAGCAAACAAAAAAAAATTAATGTTTTTGCGTCAGAGGAGAATTTTTTCTCCTCCTCAACTTGTGAAAGACACAGTAACAATTTGGAGAAACCTAAGTTTCCTTGTTGGAAACTTAGGTTCCTCTGAATTGTTACTGTGTCTCACACACATACACAGACACACACACACACACACAACTTAATGTGCTCATGATATCTTTTTACTTTTCATGAAATCCAAGAGCTCAAAGTCAGAAGTCATTCATGTAAAACTTTCACTGTGTGCTAAGGTTAATTTTAGCTTTTAGTTTAAAAATGAACACTCTTTGATTAAACATTAAAAATTAAAAGTTCTACATACTTTTTTGTACATCATTACTTGATTTTTTTTAAAATGTATTAGAACAGGACAAAGTATTTTTTACAATTGTAACTGTGGAAAGCCAGAATCCATAAATATGCACTGAAGCATATTATGTAGTAGTAGTTCCAGCTAGCACAACTTGCCTGTAGTGTTTTGAGACACTTTGGAGCAAATTCAGTCTTCCACTGAATTTGGTTTTAATCTGTATTTTAACTCTTCTGGATGTCATTATTGATGAACACTTTGTAAAATGCTGTGATTGTTCTCCAGAGCTTACAGTTGTTAATATCCATCTGTTGTTTGCTGTCAGCTGTAAAAAACACATTGTTTTTTTAATTGGGGGAGAAAATGAAGTGGTGTTCTAATGTTTTATATTTGCCTGTGCCAATGTGTTCTGCATGCTTTTATTTTAAGCATTTATGTATGTATTTATATTAAAGTAGTAAGAGCTATATACTTATGGGTGTATTTTTTTGGTCATACTTCCATATATAATTTTTTCCTGCCATCCATGTAAATTTTCCAGGGACTCAGAAAGCAGCATTTGAGCCTACATGACAGGTTGTAGCCATAAACCATCAGTCCTGGATGTAGTCTACCTGTAGACTGTATACATTAATATTGTACACTATTTTCTCACTGAGAAATACCTTGAGTATCTAAGAAAATAATGCAGATGTTGTGCTAGCTATGCCTGTGTGTCTGTAAACCCTGGTCGGATTAGCTACTGGAGATGTGTGTGACAGGGCTGGTTTTTTTGCAGCATATTGGTTGATATTGTGTCATGTGCAAAGCATGTTTTTGTAAGAGTTAGATACTTCTAATATTGAAATGTCAGTGAAGAAACTTGCCTTGATACAAGTGTCCTTCTATGTGCTGTAGCACAAACTAGATGGATGATAAGTCATTTAAATTGGCATGAACAGCAGTCAGTCTAATGCTTAAAGATGTTTTTGAACATAAGGTGACTATATGTATTATTTCTTAAACCTGTGTCAGCTGAATTAGACGTTGAACATGCAGAACGTGGTCTGTTCACAGAGGCAGACTGTGTAGATACATTTAAGAGGAAATGGATCAGTTAAGCCAACAATGGCACACTCGTGTTCATATAACTTATTCAGCTGGAGAAACAAGCTTCCTTATTTTTCTTGTAACTTGTATTTTTATCAGTTTTATCAGCCCTGCTCACACTGAACTCTTTCAAATAATTTTAGGTAATTGACACAGTACATATTTACTACTGTAAAATGAACAAACAATTAACGTACCTCTTCATACATAATGTAACTAGATAGGTAAATATCTCTTTTTTAGCAGAAGCTGTTTCAAAAGAAATATATTTTCATTCTAGATCTTCAACACCTTGATGTAGTCTCATATACACGCACATGTCCATATATAAGAACATTTTTTGGTGGGGTAGGAAAACACAAATCACCAGTTGGATATCAGTGTGATAATGTGAAGAACATGTATTTAGAAAATATTTAAGAACATTTATTTTTGGTGTGCCGCAAAAGGATACCTTGTGTGCAGCCATTAAAGAGGGTTTGTTGCTCTTTTGTTTTAAGTACTCAATAAGCAATCTACACCCACCAAAGTTAATAGGGACTAGCAGAGGGGCTGAACAGTTAAAGAATTCACACTAATTTAGCTTTATTTATATTTCAAAGAGCCAGGTGACTTCTAATTTGTATGTTGCACTGGCAAACATTGTTGAATAATTGTACGATGAAAAAATACATGCTGAGCAGAGAAATCATTGGAGAATGGGCATTTGAGTGTGTGCTGCAAAATGAAGAAATAATAATTCTCATTTAGTTGCTTCAGATTAATTTTGTTGTTGTACGGTAACAGCAATTTCATAGGGGAAGGCACTACCTTGCAGTCTCTGAAAAACAAATCACAGAGAGTTGTGAAATAAAGTAAGATAGATGTCCCATTAATGGTGATTAGCTTTGTTGCAGGAATAGAATGCTGTAAGCACAATATCTTTTTCTATGAACTTCCTTGTATGGTGAAGATGAATGGTAGAAGACTGAAGAAAATCTGTTCTTGTACACAAATGCTGTGTATGAACAGCTGTTACAGCTGATGAAATTATGGAAGTTTTTCAGTATTCACCTTTTATTTACTGTAATTATCAAACCTGGCAAGAACAAAGAGCAGGAAAGCAGGAGAAAACAAAGGTAGAATTAGCATATAGGAAACACTAGGAAGCCATACACTTGGTGTTGGCCAAAAAGAAGGAAGCATGCCACAGGTTTTAAATATTAACAAGTCTGTGCAAAGAAGTTAGAGATGTTAAAACTGGATAAAAGAAGTCTAAGAGATACCAATGTTTTAGAGTTTAAAAGTTTTGAAAGTCTCCTATTCCTGGAGAGTTCCAGGAACAGCACAAATGTTTTTTCAGGCTAAACTGAAGTTTAAATGTGAAGTGTTCTGAAGGCACATTGTTCTCTCAATAAGAGTGCTGATACTCAGGCTAAACTGAAGCGTGATTTTCTCAGATTTTTGTCCTTTGTAAGTTTTCAAAGGACAAATGGCAGGGAATAATTAAACTGCCTAATTTGTTCACTCTACTTACTGTTTATCAGTAGCACAGAGTTTTATCCCAGAACCCTGGTGGAGATGCAGTTGCCAACAGCAAAGTACTCTCGACCATTTCATTCTGCACTTGAGAAGGTGGTGTGGCTATTCCAGGGACAAAAATAAACCCTAACAAGCAAGACTCCTCCTTTGTCAATACGTTAAGGCAGAATCATCTGACAAAGTACTGTAATGAACTGCATGATTTATGTGTGCCCCACTGTATTGATTCAGCTCATCTTTCTGTGGAAAGCAGGTGATGTTCAATACATGTGTTGCTTGAATAGGCAACAGAACATTAGAAAGTTGATGAAAGTGGAAGCAACTAGTGATTCAGTAATTTGAAAAGATAAAGATTATATCACTATAGTTAATTCAGGGTAAGAGCACAGATTTCTGTTCTGTAGGAACTTGGTGTATCTGGATGTGAAAGAAAGACAACCTGTTAGAGATTCTTTGAGTATACAGGAATCAAGATAGAAATTACTCATTTAGTTATGATATAGCCATGAAATCAACCTAAAGAGATCCTGTTCTTGATCATACTTTTATAAGCTAAGGTATAATGTAGTAAACATGTTTTAGGTGCACTTTGAAATTATACATCAGGAAAAAATATTTTAATTGTAATAATGCTTATTCTTATGGCACAGAATATACATTGCTATCTAATTTTGTTAGTGTGTCTGTCACTGTCCCTGAGCTATATGCCTACTAGACACTTGCATAAGCTTCTTGGTCCTTGGCTAATTCATTGCTCTAATGATAATCTTTGTCAAAAATCCTTATATGGAATGAGAATACTTCTGTGAATTAAGGAAAATTTCTTTGATTTCCTTGTTCTATAAACCCATCACAGGAGAGTTTTTAACTCCAAGTCTTCAATGTTAATGTTCATTATCTTGCTTAAATTAGAGAATGTTGAAAAAGAATCCTGAAAGGTCTTCCAGCCCACAATTCTCGGTAAACGGCATCATCCAGAAAGTCAAACAGAAGGTTTCTGAAGCAGCTGGTAACTCAGAACACCAGAAAAATGCAAAAGATGTAGAGGTTGGAAAAGGTGGCATCATTCTTTACATTTTTGGGAGCTGGTCAGACTTGGGAAATTGGTGATCAAGTATGGAACTTGTATTTTGCTCTGATAATGGATTTGCAAAGCACTGTGAGTGCCTCTTAGTCTTACAGACCAGAGCAGCAAAATCAATTGAAATTAAATGCTGAAAAATAAAGGCATCGTTCACATATCTTGACTAGATTCTTATACAGCTGTTTAGATACTTGGAGGATCTGATGCTTGTGTTTTTGCAGCTATCTAAATGGTGTTTTAATGAAATATTTATGTTGATGGTTAAAACCTTTTGAAGATAGTTTGCAAAAAGGAGAAATAAAAACAAACAAAAAACACAGTACTCCTTTGTAAAATTTGTTTTAACCCAGTTAATCTTTTAGGAGGGAGAATAATGATTCTTACAACAATTCTCGTTTCTATTTCAGTTTGATTGTTTTTTTAAAGAGAATAATAGTAGCCTGGAAACAGACATTGTGTAGTTATGCTGAGGAGAAAAGGCCAAAGAATAAAGGATGTATTCTTACACCTATATTTGAATAACTCTGATAAATTCTGTTTTCCTTCTTTTAATTTCTTGTTTGTGTATTAATAGAACCTGATGCTTAGAAGTGCTTTCATACGCAGCAACAATCTTCATGCCACTCGAATCTCTCCTGTCCTGTGATTGCCTGTTTTTTGAGGGGCGGTTCTGATGTATGCACTTGGTCATCTTCAACAGTGGTGGGATTAGTAGTTAATCCCAGAGTGGAGGCCACCAAGCAGCTTTCTGACTGACTTAGCCCATTATTAAAAGAGAGATTTAGAGATCAAAATCTGTTTATCTCATTACCATTCCTCCAATCCATTAAGTCCTCTAAGTGATTTTTTGATGGAGGTTTGATCTGGGAAGTTACAGGTGTTGCATGTCATCGAAAAAGGATTTTGTACAAAACCCCATGACAAACACTTGAGAAACTTTTTAAATCCTGCCAAGTAGGGGAAGCCTCTCTGGCGACATTAAAACTCAAGGCAAAACTCAGGCTATAATTTAGGCTTTAGATTATGGAACAGATATTCTTTAAACATTTATTGAAACATAAAGAAGATGTGGAGGTGTTCATTATAGAGTCAGCCAACAAGATGTTCAAAGGACTATCTGCCTCACTAATCTTTTGGCCTTCCATGATGGAGTAACTGTATCAGTGGACAGGAAGAGTTAGAGATGTCATCTGTCTAGCCTTCTGCAAGGCCTTTGATGCAGTGTCCCTTCCCAACATTCTTACTATTAAATTGAAGTGAGGGAAATTGGATATATAGGCTCTTTCATGAATAAATTATTTATTAGTAAAGTCTTTATTCATCAGTATGGTCAATGATTTAATATCCAAGTGGAAACAGTAATGAGTGGTGTCCCTCAAGGAATCATATTGTTTAATACCTTCATGTGACATAAGCAGTGGGAAGTTGCACCCTCAGCAGATTTCCAGGTGACACCAGTCTGAGAGGTACAGTTGATACAGGAGGTGAGTGGGCCCTTTGGAACCTCACAAGGTTCAGCAGGGCCAAGTCCAAGGTCCTGGGTGCGTAGTCTGTGGTTTGGGACAGCCCTTGATATCAGTAGAGTGTGGGAGATGAATGGATTGAGAGTAGCTCTCTGCAGGAAGACTTAGGGTACTGGTGAATGAAGACTTGCACTTGGAACCTGGAAAGCCAGGCCTACATCAGAAGTCTCACTGGGTGGTTAAGGGAGGTGATTCTTGTCTGCTGGGACCTGGAATCCATCCATCTCTGTGGTCCTCAGCACAAGAAGGTTAGGGACCTTTTAGAGTGCAAAGAGCTCAGAAAAGAGCCACAAAAATGATCAGAGGAATGAAGCACCTCTCCTGTGAAGAGAGTCTGAGATAGTGTGGGTTTTTCAGCCAGGGGAAAAGAAGATGCCAGAGGGACCATGGAGCAGCCTTTCAGTATACCAGGAGTGTATATAAGAAAGCTGTAGAAAGACTTTTTACATGGGTCTGTCAGTAAGAAGACAAGGAGAAATGGGTTTGAGCTGGAAGTGAGTAGATTGAGATTGGACTCACAGAAGAAATCTTTACAGGGAGGCAGGTGAGATACTGGAACAGGCTGCTCAGAGAAGCTGTGGATGCCCTATCCTTGGAAGTGTACAAGGCCATGCTGGAGGGGTCTTTGAGCAACCTGGTGTGGTGGGGTGGCATAGATGATTTTTTGAAGGTACCTTCCAACCCAAACTGCTCTGTGATGCTATGATTGGACTGCTGTGGTAATAAATGATTTCCTGAAGTTAAAAGTGTTGTACATCTTCCTAACTTGATAGCTGTAAGAAACAATGCTTTATATATGTATTTTTCCCCTCTGAAAGCACGAAATGCACCTAAACATACTTTTGTTTTTCTTGGTAAGAAGAGAATATTGAGAGAAAATAACATGAGATTTTTTTGTATTGTGCTCAGTATCCTCTTGCTCTTTGTTTATCTCAGCATTGAATTGGTAAATAAATTAAAGGAGATAATAAACATTTACTATAAATGATGCAAAGATGGATTTCATTTAGGTGACTCTCTCCTGGTTTAGCAGCTTATTTCATAGAAAAGCAGAACAGACAATTTAGGAGTAAATTTGCTTTCATCTAAATGTAAGACTAGGTATTTTCTGCAAATGGAACAAAGATTCACTGGAATGACTGTATTTCATTAAATTGCCTAACAGCATGTTTCATAGAATCACAGAACGGTTTGAGTGGGAAGGATCTTAAAGTTCCAACCCCCTGCCATGGGCTGGGACTGTGCACTAGACTAGGTTGCTCAGTGCCCCATACAGCCTTGCTTTGAACACTGCCAGGGTTGGAGCATTCGCAGCTTCTCTGGGCAACCTGTGTCAGTGCCCCACTGCCCCCACAGTCAGCATTAGTAAAGTGGCTTGTCTTACAATCTGCTAACTTGGATTTTAATGCCTTTGGTGTTCAGAGAAATGCAGAAACATTCGTTGCCCAGAACAATTTTTGTTCTCTTGGGGTTTATTTACTTAATTGCATTCATCCTGTTTTCTTACCTACAAGGCAAGATCATAGTGATTTCGGATTTGCTTTGATTTTGTTCTGCATTCGGCTCCACAACCTAATTATACACTTCTATTAATTATTAGGTTTAATCCGGGTTAAGAACTAGACTCATGGTAATATCGGAAGATTTTGGCCTTTGAACCAAAACTACAGAAACAATACAAGCAGAATTTGCTAATAGCTTAACTGTGGCTGTATTTCCTACACCAAATGCAAACCCCTCATGCTGAAGAGTGAAGTTAGTATGTATGCCTTTAAATTGCTTTCTCGGAGAAATTTATGACACATTCTCTGGGTAATGATATTTTTGTGCTTTTTTTGTTTATTTGGGTTTTTTTGTAAGCTAACAACCACGTTAGTTTTATTAGTGTGTTTTTTATTTGGTTGTTCTCAGAAAATACCTTGTCTGAATGTTTTGATTTATGGACTTTTTTGGTCTACAGTTTCATGTAGTAAAGTGAGAAGGATAGATTTAAATACTTACATTGCATTTTTCATTTATGGAATTTCCCCATTAAATAATATAAAAGCAGTAAAGCAGGAGGAGATTGTATTTTTGTTGTTTAAAATGACAAAATATCGTAGGATTTCTTTAACTGGTAATTATGCAAAATTACTATATATGACTATGATTTGTCAGGCTGCGAGGACATAGTCTTTTGTTAGTATAGCTTAAAAGGGGGGAAACAATTATGAAAGTACTTTGTAATGCTTTTGATTTATATTTTAGTTATTTTCAAGTTGTGACAGTATTTTCTGGAATAATCTGTAGCTGCAGAAACATGTGATCACCTTCTGTATCTGTTTGTTTTGTCTTGTTTACATGATACCAAGCTACTTCTGCTTAGTGACATGGAATTTTCTTACACCTTCCCATTTCTTTGCAGGGTTTTTCTAGGTGTGCAGAGGATCAAAACTCTGCAGAAGTAGTCAAAACAGAGCCGTAAGAAAGAGAAATGTTTATTTGTTGACTGAGTTCAATCTTATTTAAAACAGTATTTCAACCTACAAATCTAGACTGTAGTTTAGGTATAGTGACATTAATTGAATATGTCACTGTACTCAATAACTCAGGCTTTTTTGTGGGTTTAGAAAGGTTTATTCTTGTGAGTATGCATGATGAGGTTTTCTTCTGTGAGTGTGTTGTCTTTAAAGTGAAATGTGGTTTTTTGAACCAAAATACATGGTTGCACAAAACGCCAGTGGCTTCTGATAAGATCTTTCTTAATATATTGTGGATTTTGTTTTCTGACATTAAAGCATAAGAAGTAAAATAACTGCACTATTCATTTAAGTTCATCATAATCATGAACATTACATTTATTATCCACTTTGAAGACAGAAAAAAAATACTCCAGTATCTTGGAGTTCAGTCTGGGTAGTTCCATAGTTCTAACTTTGTAACTCTAGAGTGGATTTTATGGTCCTGTAACTGTTTTTGTAGCTGGTTTTTGACTTCTTTCCAATTCAAGGTCAGTACTTCTTTACAATTCAAGATCATGAGAATTGAACAGTGATGTGTATATACTTTTTATTACAAGTATATAAGTACTGCTAGGAGGAATACCATTGTTGAGGTGTGTTCAAGGAGTGTAACAGCCTACTGAGCCATGACATTAAACTATTCATGTTTAGATGACTGCTGTAATTTAAATGCTTTTCTAAATAATTGCTTTTTAGGGTGGGTTTAGTAATTGTTTAACAAGTTTATATTTAACAGTATTTGGATACACAGTATTTGCCTCTTTTTGTTTTACAGGTTATTCTGATGTAGTTTTCAGCATCATATCATCATCATTGTTTACCAGTTCACAGCTTTTGCATCACCTACAAGTACTATCAGTAATGATTCTATGTTTTTATTTTATCTCATGGGTGAAGATTTTTAAGGTTTTTTTAAAGTTTTAATATTGTTGGGATCCTGTTTGGAAGACAGCTGTGTGCTGAGGACTTTTGCCTGTGTAGTTTACTACTTAACTGTTTAAGCAACTGTTACTGAATGCATGCAGTGTTGGTTTGTTGTATGATCAGTTGCTTATCAGAGGCCTAGTTCTTCAAAACCACTGACTTTGACAGCGAACAATCCAAGTACTGTAACTCCATCAGTCTTGGTATGCAATCTCTTTCCCTCACTTGCTTTTCACCCTTTGGGGTTTTTTGGGTAATAATTCAAGAGTTTCAAGTCAGCAGTGTGCCTTCCTAGCCAGTCCTTCTAAAACCTTTGGACCTTCTGACTGGCATTCTGACTTGAATAAATCCTCTGTGTTGTTCATCTTCAGTGGGCACACTTTCATTGCAAATGTGGTCTGTGCTTCCCTAAAAGAAAAAAAAATGAAAATTACATGAGTGTTTTTCTGTGTTAATAAATATTAAGTATTCTACAGCAACAGTTTTGTAAGGAACCAGTGTGGCTTGTCATTAAGAAAAAGTGAGGTTTTATGTGGAGCCGCAGAGGTCATAATTTGACTTTTTCTCTTAAAAATGGTTGAGATTTCTCATGGTTTTGGCTTACCTATTTCAATTTTCTTCTTTTACTTCCTCTCTTATCCAGGCTAGTTTTATTGTTTTTCTTTTTTCTTTGTATAATTGTGGCTGTCTAGGCCACTTCATGAAATGTTCTGAAATGACTCCCAGTTGTTCCTGTTTTAAATCTAGATCCAGTAACTTACACTTGCAATTCTGTCAGGTTTTTTCTAAAGTAGCTCTCATGAACACAATGTGCTTATAACATGCCTTTACTACTGGTTTTGAAATTTGTTCATTTACACATAGCAGATGGTGTACAGTCATAATCATATGCTCCTGCAGTTACTTTTGACTGTGGTTCTGACACATGCCCCTTTTCTTAAGAGGTATTTCTGTATGGTGCTTTTCTGATTTAGGAATAACAATTTTTAAACTTGCAGAAGTACCAAGGTAATTTGCTTGAGACCTTTAGTATCAGTCACATGGCCTCAGGAGGTTATACTTTTCCATCTTCATGAAAGCACTAGAGGAGCTCCACTTGCTTGCCCTGTCACATTACCTGAGGCTGTCATCTGCTATGCCATCAGCTTTTGTTTCAAATTTTCCCTATTAGAATTTAAACCAAAAATATGAAGATCTCTAGCTGCCAGACAATTCTGAAGAGCAAAATAAAGCCAGCCACTGAACTTCAACTTGGTAAATCCTTTCTTCAGTAATACCTCCTTCTTCAAATCAACATCTATATATCAGCAATTCTGTGGGTTTATTGCCTATCTAGAATATTTAACCTGTTGAACAAACAGTTCAATCTCTCAATTTTATTTGATTATTCATTAATTGTAATCCTTCTTCGATTTTTCTGCTAAATAAGTGCACTCTGCTCTCCATCCTTCCCTTCACTTCCAACAGTGCAAGGATACTCTGACCTCTCTCGCCAACCTGCCTTTCAGAATGCTTTTCTTCTTCTAACAATGGAAATTGCCCAAATTCTGCGAGTTCCGTCTTCCACAGAAATCCAGGGGACTAGTCTCCTGCCCAGAATTCTGTCGTGTATTCTTTTCCCATGCAGGAGTTTACCTCCAGGTTTTTGTGTTTCCTTCTAGTATAGCACAGTAATGTTTAAACTTGTTAGGTGTCAGGATGACAAATGTTAGGTGTTTAGGTAGTTATCATTTACAAGATTCAGAGTAATTATTCTGATGGAGCGTCCTTCAGACACATGTACCATATTGCTGTCATTATTTCTATTAAATAGTGTTGAACAATCCCTTTGAGCTTTTTACAGGGTCTTGCTTGCATCCAAATAGAGTGTGATGACATAAGAATCCCAGAGGTCTGTGCCTACATCTCGGTACCTGCTGGCTTCTCCTGTGTACTGCATGCACAGTGGTCATGGCTCATCCATCTTGGGAGCACTGTCTGACTGTACAGACTACACACCAGTGCTTTTGTGTAAGGGTCAATGCTTGGTGAATGCTGGTAGCAGCTGCTTAGCTCTTGTGTGAAATATGAAAGCAGCTTTACATTGCACCTTTAGGAATGCTGGCTCTAGAGGCCTGCTGTAAGGAGTTCTGCATCTTCTGCAGAGGAATCAGATTTATCCTTGGAAAGTGAGTACTTCTTGATGTCAAGGAAGAACTGGGTTTTTCAGGACTCAACTGCAGTTGGAATAGTCTGGGATGCTTACAGGCTAATAAGTATTTCCTCCACTTACCCTCATCTAGATTGGCAGACTTTCATGAATAGATGTAATCTTGAGAATTTGAGAATATAAAAATATAAATGTAAAAATGAGAACTTGAGGCCTATAGGACCACTGCTTACCTGTGGGACTGTGTTTTCTTGTGTACCTATAGAGCTCTGAAAGGTCTTACATAATTTTCAGATGTGCGTTAACACAGCTGAAGCATGGTCAGGACTTGACATTCTACTGATGCAGATGCAGCCCAAACACTCTGGGGAAAAGGTTTCCTTATCAAGTAGAGAGGGCACTTAGCCTCTTTGCCTCTTGCTTGTTGAGCAGTGAGTCTGAGGTTAAGCTCACCAGTACAAGAGAGATAGGTGTGGAACTTCTGGAGGGATTCAAGCAAGGAGTGTCTAAGGTAATGAAGGGACTTGAATACTCTACTGTAAGGAAATGCCAAGAGAGCTAGGACTGTTCAGCAAGGAGAAGAGAAGATTCAGGGAGGGATCTTACCAGTTTATGTAAGTACCCAAAGGGAACTTACAAAGAGGTCAGAGCCAGGCTCTTTTCAGTGATGCCCAGTGATAGGGCAAGAGGCAATGGGTAGAGGCTGAAACACAGGAGATTCTGGACATCAGGAAATACTTTTTCACTGTGAGGGTGACTGAGTATTTTCACCAGGTTGCCCAGGGTGGTTGTAGCATATGCCTTCTATTAAAAAAACATGGTCCTGGGTGGCGTGTTGTGACCCTGCTTGAGATCCTTTCTGACCTCAACCAGTTTGTGTTTGTGTGAAGTACAGTGACTATGCTGCAGCACTGGATCAGCTGAGTCACCAGTTGACCCTGACCTTTAATCATACAATGTGGGGGAAATCCTATGGGATTTATATTTCATTATGCTACACTTGCTTATCAGTGCTTATAAGTGTACAAAGAATCATTTGGTAAGTAGTCCTGGACCACTGTGACCAGTTACCTGAGGGAAATCAGTGAAAATATTAGTTTTGTGGTTCAGAATTCTTGCAGTGGCAGTATGCCAGCATGCTTTTCCCAGAGCAGCCACCTGTGCAGCTTAAGTCTGTCTGAGAAGACAGCAAGGTAGCTCATTACCCTGAATTGTGGGCTGATATAGGGCTGTCTTTCAGCTGATCCCTGAATAGCTACAGGACTGACACAGGCTGTAGCTTCAAGCTGTTGATTGTAGACTGGGCAGCCTCTGAGCCTGATCCAGTCTCAGTGCTCCTGGTAATGTCACATCATAATGCATCATTATATAGGGTAGTCATGGTTTTAGGGATTTGACACGTTATTATAAAAATTATAAGTAGACACAGCAGGATTGAAACCCTGCAACTTGTAAAAACACACTTTGGCAACATCCTGAGACCATGTTGTAAACTAGGTGCACGATGCTAACTGCATGTAAGCCCAGGTCAGTGCCAGTACGCCCTGGTAAGTGGCACATGGATGTGATTACAAACTGTTGTTTTGGTAATACTTGAAATGGTGATACTGTCTGTTGTCAGCAAATTCTTTTTGCAGAAGACAAATTATTTCTGGATAAAATAGCTGAAAGAAAAATGGTCTCTTCTCCTACCCTCAAAATACTTACCACTGGTAGAAGTGTGCTGCAAAGTCAGAAGATTATTTGCAGAGGTGATTGTTAATTCTTGGTGTGTACATTCATGAGAGAAAGAAATGGATAAAACTTGTGATTCTCTACAAAGGTACTTTGCACCAAATTTGTGTATTCTAAAATACATACAAATAACTTTTTGAAATAACCAGCCTGTTCAGGTTGACTAGATTGTAAGGAAGAAGTGCATGTACTGCCAGTCTATAGCCCTGCCATGCTTAGGCTGGGTACTGGAATAGCAGAGCAACCAGCACCTGCCTTGGCTCTTGGCAGAGCTTTACTGTCTAAGCTGACAGATCTTTGCTCTTTAGTATGTCCATGCCTGCTAGAGGGCCTGGTGGCTTCCCGTAGGGGAATTTTGGGAATGGTGGGGCATGATAAGGCTTTTAAGCGGAGAGGCACCCGCTTCTGAAGTGAGTCCTGCTCTGTCCTTATTTCTTTCTTTAAGAATGCTCCTCCTAGCTAGTGTTTGAAGATGAGCCTGTACCCTACAATTGAGTGATGTGGTACATTATATCTCCAGTGTCCCATCTCCAGTACCTTTAAGTATCTGCTGTCTTGATGTCCACTGATGACTGTGATATCTGGGACAGTGAAGCGTGAGGGAAGCTGTGAAGCATACCGTAGCTGTCTGCCTTGGCTGTGCTGCAGGGAGGAATGGATATAGTGGCATGGTTTTAAGGTAAAGCATCTCATTCAGTACAGTTAGGGGACATGAGACATTTGTCTGGATGCACTGCAATTGGAACCTTGGCCTCATCCATAGGTCTCTGTTTTAAAGACTGGTGCTCAGTGGTCCTGTGGAAACTAGGCACTGTTTTTCATGAGGAGGGCTGGACCTTAGCAAATGAGTATGTAGTTGTGCTTGGCTCTTTGCTATTACTTTCTAAAAATATTACTTTTGATGTTACTTTTTAGAAATCAACTCTTTAGTTTATTTTCCTCTTGTCATAACACTGTGTAGTATTGGAAATTTGTTTGTTTGGTGTTGGATTTTGGTTGTTTTTGGAGCTCTCAAGCTGTCGGATTTCTTTGCATCTTAACCCGTAAAATCAAATGATGGCAAGTTGTTTACCAGGCTCTCCTGAGATAATGCCAGTAATGAGTCAGCTGTTCGGGAGTACAAACAGCTTCTTCTCTTTGTGAAAACCAAATAAATGGAAAGAAGGGAAAAGCCATTTGAGTGTTGGATTATCTTTTTCCTTTCTTAATAGCCTGCTTTAAATGTACAAAAGCCTTTGCCTCCTACAAAGATTTGTCTTTTGGTCTTACCCATTCCCCCTCAGAATAAGGTATGTTTAAAATAAAAAAAAATCAAAACCAAAAATAAGAACCTCCCCCCCTCATCCTTAGAAAAAACAAACAAATCCCAGAAAACAAAACAAACCAGCCCCCTTTGGTGTTATGGAGCTACCTTGAAATATATCAGTTTTGCAGTTGTAAATGAAATTCATAGTTTCACAATTGTAAATTAATTGTAGATGAAAAATAAGCCTTCCTGCCATTCTTCCTTTGGACTTGCCTTTTTAATAAATCCACTTTCACAGAGAGGGGACAAGTGATTTTCTGATGAAGTTCTTTTGAAGCAGAAAACCTTCCTGAACAACTTGTAATGCAAATTGTGAAGTTTATTGCTTTCACAGTAATCTATTTCTCAATTTCAGGCAGTCCTTTAGCAATCAAGGTAGATTATTTTTTAGTTCATCAGCAAACAAGGTTTTTTTGATTCTGTGTTGTGACATGAAAGTCACCTAGGAGTAATTCTTTTTTTCTTAAATGAGTGGTATCTCTGTAACTAAGTATCTTGAGCTGCTTGTTCTGCCCAGCAATCTCTTTGTAATGTTAGCATTATGAATTACATTTCAGAATTGTACTGGAAATGACACTAAGCTTTATTCCTGGATCAATTAATGAATCCATATCATCATTTCTCAAACAAAATAATGATTCAGACTGATCTAGGGTTGGGTTTGGTTGAATATTTTTCTTTTTTTCTTTTAGTTTACTTTGTAATGCTTCAGATGCTGTAAATTACCTCGGAACGACATCATGTTGCCAATTTTGCTGGTTTTCTGTGATTCACTTAAATAATTACTACAGTTTGGATCATAATGCATGATTCTTTCTTAAATGATAAAGCTTTAATTCAGGGCTTCGTGGATCATTATCTTACCTTCACACAATAGGTTTTCTTTTTAGAAAAGTGTCATACTGAAACTAAATTTTAAAGTAGGGAAAGTAGAAAGGCAGTAGCTGGTACTTTCATGGGTGATACTGTTTCTCCCGGCTTATACTCTGAGATAGAAAAGAGACTGAGGTACCAGAGAGGTGGATTTTAGTTTACATTGGACTGGAAATGTTTGCCTAGGAGCAGTAAGTTTTTCATGTCTTAGCCAATACTACCTTAATGTCTGAACTAAACTTCATATTTTAATATCTTGGGAACATCTTGTTACAATTCCATAAAAAGTGACTATTTATAGAAGTTCCTTTTCATTCTATCGTGTACAATCAGGTACTTATGTTTTTGATGGCACTAGTAGTTAATTTTTTTTAAAAACCTTACTGTAAATTTTATTTTAATGCCCTCTTTTATTTGGTCTAACCCATGTAGTCATACTGGTATTTGGAAGTAATTTTGACTAATATTTTTGAATGTGTACATGAAAGGTCCTGTCACTCCTCTAAACATCTGTTTAAGAACATTGAAATTCATTAATTTATTTGCAGTACATCTAGTTTATTTAGTCACTTGTTTTTCAAACTGCAACTTTTGACATGCTTGGATGGTTTATGTTCATCTTCATCATGCCATACTGTCTAGGTGAAGAATCTGTGCAGAAGGATTGGAGGTTTCCTGGAGAGAACTGTGACCTCTGCCAGCGAGCACTGAAGTACTTATCAATCCTTTGACCTGATTTAGAAGCCCTGAGAGAACTGGGTGAATGAGTAAGCATGTGCCTAAATAGCTAGAACTGGCAGGATCAGAAGCTGAGACTGACTTTTGATCAAGGGTGAGAATGTGATCACTTTCCTTCCTTCATCTGACAATACATCCTGCTTTTCAACACATGGATGTGTGATACGTGGTAGTGTAGTTGGACAGCAGGTTATCTTTCTTGAGAGGTTGAAACTGGGCGTTTGAACTGATTTTGCCAAACAAGAGAAGGTAATTAAAGTTCTTCTGTGTAGTCTTCTGTATGCCTATGACTAAGCTAAGCAGAAAGCTGTTTGAAGTAGAAAGGGTTGTTTTCTCATGTGGTTGTATTTTGAAGCTGAGAAGATGTCCTCACAGTGTGTGAGGCTTGCTCTGGTAGTCTGACTCCTCAGGTGAGCCCCTCTGGGACTATTGCCATACTGCAAAACCTAGGAGGTAAGGAACTCTGGAAGCATAAGTACAGTGCCAAAATGAAACATGAAAGATAGTAATTAGCAAAATTGCAATCTTTAAAGTACTTATTTATAGTTTCTTTTTATTGTCTTTGGTTTTATTAAGCAAGAATAAATAAGCAGGAGATGCATGAGAACAGCAGTAGGTACTTGTTGCTTCTGTTGTGTATAGCAATACTGTTGAGGAGTCATTTCATTGTTCAAATGGATCCTGACTGATAAATAACCTTTTAAGATCTAGAAAAGCTTATACTGTATGGACAGAGTTGTATTTCCACAGGCAGACTTCTGCTGAACTGAACATCATCCTAGCTGTAATCAATGCATGTGCTTTGACTGGACACGTCATATCATTGTTAAGTTCCATGAAATAAACCTGCTGTCACCTGAGTGGCTTCAGCAAGTAGATCAAAGTTGTACAGGAGAGAAACCAAGGATATTCCAGATAGGGGTGTTCTTGTTTATACACTGCTGTCTTTTTGGATGGTACCTGCACAAGAGTATTTGTAATAAGAGGGAATAGCTACATAGCACTGCAGATTTTCAAAATATTACCCACCTACTAGCTAATCAGTTACTCTGTCACCTCCATAGGGTTCATAATTACCATCCCTGTGGTGGGGGAGTGCAGAGAAAGGCTGTTTCTAAGTTAGCAAATACTGTGAATGAGAGTGGGTCTCTAGGGTAAAACAGTAGGTGTGGAGAACCCGATATCCAAGGTTTTTTTTTTTTTTTTTTTTTGCTTTAGCCAGGTCTAATCTGATCCTAGGGACTAAATGCCTGTTTGTAGTTGGAATGCATTAGTTGTGGTCCTTAACTTCAATTTTTGCTGGCTTCATTCTAAAGAAATCCATGTTATCACCTGGGGATACTTCGATAGCAATGGGAAAGAGCACAGTCTCTGGAAGGAGTTGAGGAAGTTTAAGCTAGGTTCAGAATATCTACCCACAGGAACAATGTGGCAGATGGTTTCAGGTGGGGGCTTCACTATGTCTACAGGTTAGTTGTTTAGCCTGGAGTGAAGGAGGCTCAGGGGGTCTCTACAACTACTCAAAAGTGGTTGTAGCAAGGTGGGGATTAATCTTTCAAGTAATAAGTAATAGGACAAGAGGAAATGGCTTCAGGTTGTGCTGGAGGAGATTTAGATGGGGTGTCAGAAAAAATTTCTACATGGGAAGAGTTGTCAAACACTAGAACAGGATGCTCAGGGAAGTGATCAAGTCAGCATCCTTGGAGGGTGCTTAGGAATGTGGTTTAGTGGTGGACCTGGCAGTGTTAGGTTAATGGTTGGACTTGGTGATCTTCAAGGTCTTTTCCAACCTAAATGATTCTATACTTCTGTTATTTTCAGAGCTGCTAAGGGCACTTCAACTGAACAGAGATTTGTGCTTGCAAAGCATCTCCCAATAGCATTTTATATACATGAATCTGGTCTTAGGAATTGGCTGCTGTTTGCATGAAAGTGATGGAACTCGCATTTCACCTTGGGAGTTTTCCTTTCCCTATAATTGCTGAGAGATAATGAAATATTAATTCTTTGAAATAGATTGATTTATGTTGAGAAACATCTTCTGATCAAGTCTGATTTTCATGAAGAACATGAGCTACTTACTCTCTTTTTCTGTGTTTCAGTGCCAGAAGTAATTAGTCCATTATGTGAAAAAACTTGGATTACGTTGTCCTCTTTATGGTCTTTTGTTCTAAATTGTCTGAACCGTTAATGACATTTCCCTCCTCCTTTGCTTTGTTTCGATGCTGGACCCTGCAGTAAGTTTAAATTGCAATGTAACTAATTGATCAGAGAAGTGTTTATTCTTTGGTTAGGCAGTGTCTTTGTTAACATCTAAATTGTCAGTCCTTTTTGTTTGATTTGACTTCTTGTTTCAGTTAATGGTAACAGCTACTGTCAATTCATACCAATATTCTTCAACAGAAGCATCAGAAAAACAGATTTTAACAGATGTTTTTGATCTTAAAAATAAGGAATTGAGCAGGGAAAGATACGATCCTTCTAGGCTGTCTTTTATTCTAGTAGCAAAAGAATAGCTATCCTTCTGTCTCTCTTTGCATTGCAAGTATATTCATGCAATCTTTAAAATAATTTTGACCCATAGATTTTATGTAGCTACACAACAGAGCCATTAGAATGAGAAGTTTGATGCTGGCTTTCCCTTGTGCTGGTTTTATATCTACAAAATTATGCCATATGGAACTTTTTCATGCTTTAAACTGAGCTAGATGCCTTTAACTTGATGTACAGTTATCCTTTACACATTCCTCAGGAGATTTTTGGCTACCAGTAAAATTGGGAAAGAAATTTTTTTTTAATTTAGCAAAGAGACAGGAAATTTGTTTTTGGAAAGCTTGTTTAATTTCAAAGATGATCAATTCAAGCAAACAAATCATAGTGTAATTATATGATGCATTAGATTCTACCTGAAATTGCTGGTAAAATATATGAAAAGATACATCTATTCATGTAGCATTGTGTTAGCAATCCTTCCTTGCAAAAGCCAAATCAGTATTTTTCATGATTGTACAGTCTCAAATAATATATACAGTATTGCATATTAATCAATAGCCATGTATCAGTAGTTGACTTAAAGGAGCTGTTTCCTTTTCCTAGGAATGTACCTTGGTGATACAGTGGCTTTCACTGGTTGCAGTCTGAAACCCAGTGCTTTAAGTGCCTTCCAACATAAAGTTTGTGTATTGTTCTTCTACAGAAATAGAAATGGTTGCATTTCAGTCTTGGTAATTCAGAAAATACCTGTGCAAGGAAAGAGAAGAATTTAAGGTGCTTAATTTTGGCTTTAGCCACAGAATTAGGGCTTTGAAGATGTAGAACTTCTATTTTAAATTTCACATGCCTTCCAGAGTTCAGCAAATACTAGATTGCCTGCAGTCATGTGTTGTTTGGGAGCACAAACAAGTTTTTGGGTTATTGGAAGTTGATAACAGTACAATGTACAAGTCATTGCATCTGCACTTACTTCTTCCCGGGTTGCTGTCACAGTATCTATCTTTTACTGAAGATAGCCTAACACAACTTCTTGTGGAGAGTATGGAGTCAAAAAGGAATGTGTGTGATCATGAAATGCGTGTAAGCAGAGTTTCGAATAAATCCAAATGGCAGTGTGTGGAGGTGTAGTCAGACTGGAGCATCTTCTCTGCATTGAGATTTTTCTTGATACTGTATTTTGTTTTAAAAATCATAAGTATGCAAAGCAACAATGAAGGTAACATTTTAATAACTGATTTGAAATGGATAGCTCATGTAGAAAAATGGTATGAGGATTTTTTTCTAAGTCTCACTAAAATCTGGCATGCAGATAAGATTTATAGGAAGGCAAAAATCCTCAAGAAAAATAGTGCTGAAATTGGTGCTTATTGGTTAGGTACCAGTAGTCTTTAAAAGTAATTAAGAAACAGGTAATTAATAACTGGTGTGTTTGATTGTTTAGTGAGTAGAATAAGTGCTTTTTTTGTTACAAGAATTAACAACATACATAAGGAACTGTTCAGAGGACTGGTACATCACACACAGCAGCTGTAACCACACTGTGCTGAAATGTTCTCATTCAGGTAAATATATGTGTCACCTCTTTGTTGAGAAGGAATGGGATCATGACCTGTAGGCATAGTTGTGTGACATAACGAAATACCTTTCCAAAGAATTGTTTCTCAAGTAGAAGTTTAAAAGCAGGTTAATAATAAACTTGTAACAGCAGGGCTGCAATAGAATAGAATCAGAGAATTAATAAAAATTTAAGTCTTCTTCTACTTTCATCTGATACTTTAGTTTAAAAATAAATTTGTTTCTATAAAGTTATATACGCCATTCTTCAAATACATTTTTCTTCATTTGTTAATATGGTAAAACATAGGTGAAGTCACTTTTTAGGACAGTGTTTAAAGGTATTTAATCTTCTCATTAGCTGTGTAGTGCAGCAAGATTTACTGAAATAAAAAACTACTAACAAATCAGTTTGATAAAACTTGACATTTGCATGTAACTGAAGCTACCCATGCAAAAACCGCTGTGGAGCAGCTAATACATGGTAACTGGTCACACCATGGTAACTCTCTTCTTAGACTCTCTCTGATCTTAATAAATTTTTAGGTACTTTGGTTAAGTGATAGGCAGAGAATTTTGGAAATCATTTGATGTTCTTTATTCCTATTCCTTGTTTTTCAAGAATACTTCTAAAATTATTAAAATGGATATGCAGTATACTTTATGTCTACTCTCAGTTTTTTACCCTCATTCATATTAATAAGGCCATACTTAGCAGTAATCTGTTGGGACTGCTTAAAGAGTAAGGATGGCAGAAAAAATCCTTAATAAGGATCACAGGAAAAAAGAGCGGGGGAGGGGTATGATTAACCTTTCCAGAGGTCATTATTACTTTCTTTAATTTCTTTTTCCAAACTCTTCAGTAACTTAATTTCTTTGAAAAATGATTGGTTTTTCTTTACTAATGACAATAGAGGAGTTAGTGTATAGAAGAAAGTAATGCTTGCAAAGCTGGGCAGGGGTGGTAGGTTGCTTGGAGGTTTTTCCCTGCAAATACCCTGAACATACCTTTGGTCCTCTTTAGTTGCAACAAGGTTTGAATTTTTTTTTTTTTGTGGTTCTGGTAGTTGAAATTTAGTTATTGACTGTAAGCTGCATAGTGTAAAAATCCATATTTTTATGCTAATAGTGTGCATTTTCTCTTGTTTTCTCCTGCAAACTTAGATTGCAGGAACAATTTTGCACTCACAACTCAAAGTTTTCTTTTTGTTATTTTCACAGTTTGAAAATTTCTTATTAAAGTGTAGGAATCCCTCTCTTAATTTTTTGACTTACCAATTTTTTTGTTGGGGAACAAAAGAATTTGGCAGTTTGAAGTGAATTTACATGATACTTACACAGAAGTGCTAGTTGTCGAAAACTTGTGCAGAAGCCTTTATTTCTTCATCTTCCTTAATAAAGAAAGCTGTTAAGATGGCATGAGAAAACTTGACCAGCAAAACAGGTGATCTCTGATGACAGTCAAGAAGGATTCATATTTATCCGAGCAGACACATTCATCTTAGATTTTGTATCAGGGAATAACACAGGGCATCTGGGATTCAGCAATCTATTGTCTAAAACACATTTCCATAGCTTTATTCTTTGTCAGCCATAGTGAGAAAGAAGTCTTTACCTGCATATTTTAGTCAACTAAATTGCTTTATCTGAGTTGAGTTTGGTAGATAACATTTTCCCAGAACTGCAACAAATTAAAGACCATCTCCAAAACCCTTCAATTGTCTTTTTTGACACTTGTTCCCATGTGGCAGAGATTAGAGGACCAGCATCCTTCCTTGTCTAATAAATGTCAGAATGCTTACATGATTTTGGAGATCATGTTAAAAAGAAAATTGACTTCCTCATGGCAAACACTTTTAAAGTGTTTTAAGTGTTTTAGATAATTGGTAAATAGTGTGAGGTGTTTATTATACTGGATGTGTACGTGTAATTCAACAGCCTGGGAGGGTAAACCTTTACTAATGCCAAAGGCTTCCAGTGGTGGTTGGATCTCTGGGGTAAGAACATATTGAAGCAGCTGGGCTTTTTGGTTTTTGACAAATGAGACAGCTGGAGTCAGCAAAATATCCCAAAACCTGACAAATGACCAGAGGAAAAAAGGATAGTTCAGAACTCCCTGCTTATCACATTGTCTTCTGCTTCCCATTGTCTTGAAAATAAGTGTTGCAAAGCGTGGACTAAGGATTGGCTGCTGAAAGTGTTATCCTTGTCCTTTTTTACACACCTCTTGCTCCCCAGTGTGACAGCAGCCAAATGGCTCTATACTCAACTGGTTGCTTGTACTTGAAGGCTGGGGAAGGAGCTTATAAAACTCTCCAAAAATAAATTCTGCACCATGACCTCTATAGGGAACTGCCTTGTCAGCTTCTAGTCAGTGAGTGGAGGAAGGGCCCTTTCCTGGTACTCCCTCCCTAAGGGCCAAGGTGTGCCTGACTGGGGAGAGCTGGCTGGCAGCTCCCACCATCATGTCCCAGGCAGAAATTGTTTCGGCCACACACAGCTCTCCTCTCCTGGCTCGCACAGTGCAGAAACCTGTGGGATGAGGCTGGACAGCTGCTGGAGGGTTTGTGTGAAAACATGCACCTTTGTGCTTGGTGGTGATTTTGCAAATTGTGCAGACCAATAGAGAAAGCTGTGTGGAGAGGTCTGTTGGTTAGAAATTATGATGTTAGTGTAGAAAAATGGTGTCTGTCTCTATTCTTTGTGCAAATGCTTTCAGCATTTGTAGTCTCCATAAAATCAACTCTATTTCACAAGATTCAAGGCCTTTAGAGCAATAGAAGTGTTAGGACATGGGGATTTTTTAGAAATATCTAAAAGGTGTGGGCTATTTTTCTAGTCATGTAAGCTATTGCATGTTTTTTCTTTCTGCCTGCCTTTCTCCTAGAACAAGCCTGATAACAAAAAGAACATTTTTAGTATGTATCTTCTGTTGGATTTTCCAGAGTTTTTCATGATAGATTTTCAGACAATCCAGCCCTATACAAAAGAGACCAAAGAGTAGATTTTATCAAAAAAAGTATTTCAAAAAAAATTTACAAAATTGACTGTTTAAGTCCAAAAGAATTTGGGGGGGATGTTTTGGTTTGTTTTTTATTGTTACTGTAGGGGTGTAAAAAGAATGATGCAAAAGGAGAAGTAAATACGGAGATGCCAAATATAATCACCTTTCAGCATCATGCCATTGTGGTTGTTGTAAGTAAGTTCTTGTTTAGCTTTGAATGGTTGACTCTGTGGATTGTGGTGCAGCTGGATATGCCCTTGCTTGTTTTGTTGTGGGATTTTTTAGTTGAACTGAAATGATAATAAAAAAAGATATAAAGAATGTTGACTTGGTGGATAACATTTTATTAGCCTAAAACATAAAGATTTGGACTCAAATACTTCTTATTTGACTATTGTGCGAAGGAATGACATGTTAAATAAATGTTTACTTCCTGGAAGTAAAAGTTTCCTCTAGAAAGAAAAATAATGGCGAATAGAAACTAGTTCTTCACCCTGCCACCTTGTGCCTGTATGAACTGCAATTGTGTTAGAGTTCTTTGCCCTGACAGTTAAATTTATTTCTGCTTTCATGTACTAAATAAGGACAGGAATAGATTCATAGTGTTATCATGCTCTTGAGTATCTTTTGCCATAGCACTGAAGGTGGCTAGAAGTGTATTCAATGTAATCTTTTTGAAACCAGATGCCAGTACTGCAAGTGAAAACCAGAATTACATGAATGTTCATAAAACGAGAGGCTGTCACCATGGAAAGCCCAATTACTGAGGATATTAAGTGAATTTAAAACTTTATCTCAGATGAACCAGGATTTATAATGCAAGTAACTTACTTAAATGCAAATGAACAGCATGTGGATTTTAATTATTTAAACAGAAAGCCACATGTATTTCAGAAGAGGTCAGAGCAATGAGGCAACTCAATGAGAGAAAGGAGGTGACATTTCCTAAGTTGCATATCCATGTCTAGGTGGTATATGCTATTGGCTAGAGTAGCTGATGTTTGAGTAGTTGTTTTATTGAATTCAGATGCCATCTGAATGGCATCTGTCCAGTTCATGGATTTCTGGGGATTTCTTTTAATAATGCAAGAGTATCCAGCAAAACAATGATTTCCTGTGACTCAGGAAGGCGTGTTGCTTATCCACAATTTTAACTGAGTTCTGAGTGTTACTATCTTATGGTTTTTATTACCTTTATAAGTAAGAGGTAGTTATTTATTAATCTATGCAGTCTTTGTTTACAGTGCATGTGTAAAGTGAATAAACATACAAAAAAATCTAAAAACTTTCAGAGTAGGTAATAATCCAGTATATAATCATATTATATAATCAGGTCTAAATAAATATGTAACTTCAGCAACAAGGCTATTATAAGGAGGATCTCTTGAAGACCTTCCTTTGAGCTGCTGAAGTTGCTCCACTGAGCAGGTCAGTGGCATGGGCCCTGGGCAATCTGAAGGGGCGCAAGCCATGAATGCTCTCTCTGTGACACTGTGGGACTCCAGAGTGGTGCCACTTGACTTCCCCTGCTGGAGAAGCAGAACATTAAAATGTCACACAGTTCAGCCATACCAAAGCGATGCTTTAAGCGGTATGCATGCTGGGACACTGTGCTGTTAAATATGCAAATGCAAAGTGATGGCACCAAATGCTTTGACCGTAAAATCTGCCTGCTTGTCCCTGTTCTTACTGACTGTGACAGTCCATGTTCTTAATGACCCAGTAGTAATTTTCATCCCTCACTTTACCCAAGCACAAAGTTTATTTCAATTTTTCATCTATTTGCTAGAGCAAATGCAGCATCTGAAAAGAATGCTGCATTTGTCATGTACTAAGCATGGAAATACCTATATGATGTAGTGTGTATGTGTAAAGCTAGCAAGGATGTCCTCTCAGAACTTAGCTATTCGATTTCCTTTTTTTTTCCTTCAAAAAAAAGCAGGGATTTTTTGGTGGGGGGGGGGTGGAGAATCTAATTATATTTTCTTTAATTATAAAATTGTTCTTTGCTAATATTACCCTTGACCTGATTTCTTAAATTCACAGTGCCAGTGGTATATTTATGTCTCCAGAGCCTTCGTCACTTTGTGTGTGTATGTATGCACATGAAAGTATGTGCATAGATGGTATTTATATTCAAATATGCAAGGAATATGATTAAAACATGATTTGTTCAGTCTTTACTTTTCAGTATTATTCCAAACTTCCTAGATTTGAAATGTTTCAAGAACTACAATAATACAGCAGTTGTGTCACTCCTATCCAGCTAATGAGCTGAATTGCCCGAGTCCCTCTCTCCTTGTAGGAGGAAAAAGTGTGCAAGGGGTCTACCTTCATTTTGGAGGAGCTGCTTAATTAGTGTATGGCTTCTTGGAATACCTCAGAAGACATAAAATATGAGAAGACAGCAAAAACCCTCAACTAGTGACTCTCCAGGGGAAGTAGCAGTTCAAAAACACTCTCAGGTTAAGGATGGTCTGCCATAAGCTGCAGGAAATGTGCCACAATATCTGGAACTGTGCTCCCCTCTGGGTGGATTTATAATGGGCTTGGCCTCGGAGCCTGCCTGGATTCTCAGTGTATGTGCACAGCCCTGCCGGTGTGCACCAAGAAACACGTAGAAGTTGGGAGCAACACTGTGAATTGTAGGAATAAGCAGAACACAAACCCTGCATTTGAGCCTCTCACAGTATTTGTGGGATGAAAATAAAAATGGAGTCATGTGTTTTTACTTGGATAGCTGCTGTGCCAGTACCTATCCAAGTACCTTCTTATCATGGTCTGTCAGCCCTGCTGGGCTCTGTGTGTGCCTTGGGGGTGAAGAGATGAGGGAACACTGCCCTGTAGTAAGGAATAGGTCTTTTGGGGACAAAGTCTTTCTAATGGCTGCTAAATAGCCCCTGAGAAACTTGGACGTGGAAGGAGGCTGACAAGAGGAACCGCCCTGGGCTCTGAAGGCCTGCCATGTCCATGGGGTGAAGGCCAGAGAGGAGAAGCTTGTTGGGGATGGCAAAAGTTCTTCCCAGGGCTACTCACAGCTGCTGATTTGAAAGCAGTCTCTGCACTGGACTTGCCTTTGTGCTCCCCAGTTCACATCCTTTTTAGCTCTCCCAGCAGCCAATGTCTGAAGCTGAAGCTGCCTGCCCATTCTATTTTCTGTTAGGAGGTTTTTTTGTTCCTTATAAAATGCCTGAACTCCCCCCACCCCACCCTCCTTCCAGTTTATTGCTGGGATCATCTGTAATGACAATGGTATCTCAAATGGAGTAACTGAGTTGGTGGCATGTGGAGTGAAATGGGTGCTCATTCAGTGAGAGGGCCTGAAACCAGGTGGGGGTGGGTTTCAGTTACCACAACCTCTTCAAGCTCCCTGGGGAAGGAGGAGCAACGCCTTCACAGTAGCACGAGAGAAAGGGGTTAAATGCTAGAGAGATATACTTGCTGTAAAACTTTCACTTATACCATTAAGTATTTCCTTTATGATGCTCTCTAGATGTGTTCCCCTGGGAAACCAGGAAGATACACAATGTGTAATACACTTGCAAGGTGTAATATTAAAAAAACTATTAATTACCCCAGCTGATTCCTTACTGCAGTCAGTTCAGGGCTCTACTTTCAAGACCCTGCACTTTGTTTGTACTTGTTTGTAGTTTAACTAAAGCAAAAATTACTTCATCATTTTAGTGCTGGGTGTATATTTGAGGCTTGAAAGAAACCTCTGTCTCTCGTCTAGTGCTGCCTGTGAATGGACCAGGGAAGCTGTCTGACAGGTATGCGCATACCAACATTCGGTACATAGTTCCTTTGTGTTTGTAGTGTGAGTTTGATAGTGACACGGGTAAGCTGACTCTTGTCTAATTAGGTCTTCAGCAACAGCTGTCATGTTATCATATTTGCACAGAGGTCATAGAGAGCTCTGAAGCATGAGCAGCAAAGAAGCAAAAGCAGAAGAGACCAAGAGAACAGCTTAAATGTCTTCCTCAGGAGTACATAACCTAACACAGAAAGACCCCAAATAGCTTTGTGGGAAAAATATTATTCTCTTCATGTGTAAGAAGAACCAGCATGACTATCTTTTCTTTCTTTTAAAACATCTCAATCCATATGAAAATGTTCTTTCTTCATCATGATTGAAGGACTTATAAAAAAGTGGAAAAGCAAAGGGGTTTTCTGTTTATTCATTTGTGTTTTTCCCCTGTAAGGAGTGCTTCATGATCTCTAGACTAAAGTTTGGAATGGGGGTGACTCTCATTCTTGAAAGCAGTGGCCAAACATTCTTGAGGAAAAAATGTACCAAAATGCTACAAAACAGTTGCTGTTCTTAGTTTCTAATTTCAGATAATAAGATTTGCCATCATTTGTTATGATCCAATATTTACTTGATGTAAATATTGGATCATAACAATTATGCTATTATTCATATGACTTGTTTTCAGTAAATTCACATTTATACTAGTTTTGTTATAGCAAAGAAATTTACTTGTATGCATTTCCACATTCTAAGAAAGAAATGCTGCACTGTGTACTTTCAGCTCTGGAATGGAGCCTTTTTGTAGGGGGTCAAAAGTTTTTATCAGGCTTTCAAAATAGAGCTCACAGGCATAGAATAGAATAAATATTATTTTAAAAAAAACTTTGGAAAGGGTGTTTTCATGTTTTGGACTTAGTTGTCCAAAAACATATTATGCTAACATATTGTTAGCATAACATATTGTTAAACAAATTACATAATATACTGTTTTATATCAGATGGATGAAAATGCACATCTAATATCCTCTGAGTACTACAATACTTCTTTAAAACACAGATTAGAGAACAGGTCACAGGATTTCTAACTATACCTTATGAAAGCAGAACATGCAAAACTATAAGGTTTTGTGTGCTTGATAAATACAGCTGTCATTTTGTTGATATGTTCTTGTACATGATAATTATGTTTCCAGATAGAACATATCAATAGAGAAATATTCACCTTTTGCAGTTTTCTGTATGGTAGAAAAATGGTAGCCCTTGGCATGGGGGAAACATAGATTGCCAAACTCTTGCATTATTTTAGACATGAAGACCACTTTTTCTGAAGAGATAAGGTTTAAAGTAGTTAAGATATTTTTTTGCCTTCCACAATAAAAGTAAAGGAAAACTATTGCAATTTTGAATGCTACCAGTGTTTATCCTTGCTTTTGATTAATCATAGTGGTTTATACTGTCCCTGAAATAAAGTCTCTTGGAGTTGGTAGGAATCAGAGTTGTGTTTACCTGTTCATAATCCCTCTTGAGTAACAGAAGGTGAAAGAAATTTGAAAGACTTAATTATTAATTAAATAAATTTTATGTATCTTCCTTAATAAAAGTTTAGAGCTAACTCAAGCCTTTTCTTGGAATGCAGAGAACCTTAAATCTCATACTGAAATTCCTGGAGAATACTCCTGGAGACCTGCAGGACATGTAGTGTTGTATGGCCTCTCTCAGCCCCCATCATTTTCAGTCCAACTTAGGTGTAGAGGGGGTGAACTGTAGGTATAATATGAAGGAGACATGAAAGATTTAAAACCTAAGCCCTGTCTCTATCAAATTACTAGTTAAGCTAATTTTCACCAAAAATCAGGTGGTGCTCAGCATATTATTACCATTTTAATAAATAGCTTACAGAAAACATACATGTTGATTTATAAAGAGTTGCGTATTATACTGATCTCAAAGAAGATAATAAATGATCAATCTTGATTTGCTGGTGCCTTGGAATCTACTGGAGTCTGCTTTCCAACACCCTCATATAAACATTGGTTTGAAATTGATCACACATGTTTGTAAAGACAGATTTTGCCTTTCCTCTGTGCAAGGAAGGGTTTGTATGATACCTTCTTTTACGAATGCTGATGTTTGCTTCTGGTTCTGTTTATAACATTTCCATGGAAGAGCAGCAGCCAACAGACTGACTTTAAACAGCTTGCTGTTCAGTTGAGTTGTGAGTAGCATCAAGAAAATATTTTTGAGGGTGAAATTTGATTTGTGACGCTTTTTCTGCACAGATGAGTTCTTTAGGCAGAATTTGTTGAAGCTGCTCCAAACTGCATAAAACGGAAAATTAAGTACAGAAAGGAAAGAGTTGATTCTCTTTATGGAGTCTGTGGTTTATCAGAGGGATCCTTTCAAGAGAAGGGAGGAGAAGGTCACACAAGGTGGGATTCTGTCCTGCTTTGAACCCATTTACAAAACTGTGCAAATTCTTGAGGAATTACTTGTCCTCTGTGAAGGCACCCCAATTTATCTTCTCTTGCTTTCTTGCTTCTGAATTACACCTAAACCATAATAAGATACCTCTAAAATGGGGACAATTATCTGTTTGTAGCTATAAAAGATAAGGATGAGGTTCTATTTTGTTGGCTGGAGGCTTAGGTGGTATTTTTTGTTGTTGATTTGTCTGGTTGTTTTGATTTTTGGGGTGGGGGGGTCTTGCTGGTTTGGGTTTTTTTGGTCTGGTGGGTGGTTTGGGGTTTTTCTGAATTGAAGGTGTGGAGAAGAGAATGCTGACTTTCAGTAATGAGCTCTGCCTAGTTGCATAATAGTAGTGTAGTTTTGCTGTGTAGTTTTGATTATCTGGCACAAAGCTGTATTTGATTAACTGCATTTCCTGTAAAAGAGCTGGAGGTTCTGGTTCACAAAAGCTTGAATTAACATTAGTTAAGAAGCTACAGAACATCAGCTGAATTTTATGTTTTGATTCTATCTTCCATTTCCTTCCAGTTTTTCAGTAATTCAGTATCTGTCTTAGGCTTTATTATAGTAGTCACTTGAACTATTTTGAGTGCATCACTTGTACAATGAGGATGAGTATTTTGTTTCTCTAAGTTTGTGGCTGCACTAGAATGACTAACTTTATTATAGTCTCAAAAACAACCAGATTAAATTTGTAAGAGGATTTTTCTTCTGTAGAAAGCACTCAGACTAGCTGTCCACATAATGACAGGTATTCTTTCAATTTTTTTAAGGGAGATGGTCAATACAATTTCAATCACGTAGGTAAGGAAATGATGAAACAACTTAAGTAATATTTGTAATGGATAACATTTGCTTAGTTTTTCATAAATATTAAGACATTCAAGATTATTCTTGAAACAAATTGCTCTACATGAATGTAGATGTTTCATATTCCTTATTTGAGGTAATTATGTACTTCATGAGCTACTTCATAAAATTCTATCCAGCCTTTTTTGGAATAAATATTTTCTCATCTTGCTCTTTTTTGTTCTTCCATTAGTAATTCATGAAATAATATTGTGTAGAATATTGACAGTAATCTTAATGAAATGTTTATTAATTATGAAAATGATACAGAGGAGATAATTTAGTGAATAGTGAAATGATTATATGCTTACTCTTTTTTAAAAAGCAAGTGGAATATGCAAATGTGCCTTTTAAGCAAAACAAGTAAGAAGATTGTGTAATGATTTTAATTTAAAGATATTCTGTCAGTGGAGCAAACACTTGGCAATAGAATAATATGTACCCCACTCCCATTTTTTCTAAATGGTTCTTAACTTCAACCTGTGTACCGTTAAGTCTCAAAATGCCATCACTGGGGTTGTCACCTTATTTGGCTTTTTGTAGTTATTCTGTTCAGTTTTTAACATAACTGCAAAACATTGTGCTATTGATGTAGGAACAGACTTCAGGACACCTTAGTTCTCTTTCTGGCTTTTTCTGACTGAAATTTGAGATGCTTTCCTGTTTCATAGGCTTTTCTGTAACTCTGAATGAAATGCCATTGAAATGCTTCCTAACATCAAGCAACTCTTGTGAGGTTTAATCTCTTAATGTCAATTAATGTGTTGGATAATCACACAAGGAAGATATAATGGTTCTACTGTTCATTTTGTGAAAAATATTAATATGCCTACTGTATCCATTATCAGCACTGGTAATTCCTTACAGGAATTCTGTTTATGTCTCTGGATGAGTTGTCACTAAAATTCTTTTGTGTTTCTATGAGCAAGATGAAAATGGTCAGTTTCATTATTAACTTGTAGTAGTATAAATTGGTTGTTGGTGTAGGTTAGTACTCATGTATCTTTCAAGTGGTATGACACAGTGATACAATGTCATGGAGATAATACTTTTTAAACAATAGAGAAAAAAGTTCATAAAGTACTAGCGGTCTTCACTTTAAAAAGGTCTGCCTGATCAATAGCTATGCCAGCTTGAAGCAGGTCAACTCAGTTGTGGCAACTGTTGACAGAGGTGATGGTCAAGGCTGTTGTAGAGGTAAGGATCTCTTCATAAGATGTCAGGATGAGAGCACAGTCTGCCTAGGTGCATGACCACGTCAGGTGGAGTGAGCTGTTTGTGTGGGAGACCCCTTGTTTCACTGTCCTTGCTGCCTTCTTTTGATGGAGAAGTGATACTCTAGTTCTGCTCCAGAGCTTGGACAGATACATGTTTCAGGGTGAGGTGGGGAATTTCACTTCCATCTCAGGGAGTTTTGCTACAGTCTTACCAATTGAATATCCCTCGCAGCAGCAGCCTCCAAGTGTGAGCCTGAAAGCTGCTGTTCTAAGTGGCAGGACAGACTGGCTTCTTTGCTTCCGTTCCCAGGAGGATCTTCATGCATTCCATACTACATTTTAACCGATTTGTCACCTACAAAGCCAAGCTGCCCCAAGGCCTGAATTCTGCACAGTTTCATGTTTTCATTTACCCATACTTGGTTTCAGCGGAAATGTGATCCCACTGCATTCCACTGCTAGGGCAGCAACAGACCAAACCATATTTTTTATTTTCTCTAACGCTGAATTAGTGGTAGCATAGAGGGCATTAAACTTTTCTTCTAAGTGAAGTATAACTTTAAGTGAAATCAAGTATTTTTCTTTTCATGCATTACCTCTCTATTACTGTTTTAGCTCTTACTCCTCCGAGGAGTTACTCTGCTACTTAGTATCTGATGAGATTTACTGCTCCCTTTTTCTGTAAATCTATGAGGCATTGTACAACCGACTGCTTTGTCTGAGTACATGTTTGATGAAACTGTGGTTATAGTATGGTTCTGCACATCTGTGTAGGATGTTGATTCCACCCTTGCCCATGAATCTTCACTTTCCAAGTACTTGTAGGCTTTCTTTCTGCATCTGAGCTCCAAGATGAAAGCCAGTTTTCTGCAAATGTACACACTGTTGTTTTGACAGTTCCTAGTAAGTGTGTGTGTACAGTGACTAACAGGTTAGTGGATTTCAATGGCTTTCTCCTTCCTTACGTGTTAAGAATGTCCTCTTCTGTCTAATTTAATACAAAATTTAAAACAGTAAAATAGCAAGGGGTTTTGCCTTTTCATAGGTCAAACTTGGGGAAAAAACACTATCAGGTGTAGTTTAGCAGTGTTTCTGTTTAAGAGATGCCAGTGTGAATTTTGCTTAGAGAATGGTATATTTGTTGTTTTAGTTAAAAAGCAGTCTCATATTTGATCTGAAGATACTATACTTAAGATTTTTTTTAAGTTGCAATGCAGAGAAAAGCAAAAACAAATACAGGACAACCATACAAAGGAAAGGCTTGTCATTCTAGGCTTCTACAGTTGTTTTCCTTTTAAATCAGTCTCCTGTATCTTTTTGTCAGTCACCACAAGTTCTGAAACCTCTCTGCCAGTAGCTGCATTGTCACCTATGTTTAAAGTTTTTCCATAAGTTTTGCAGAAGCAAAGAATGTTGTATTTCAACATTCTGTAGCTTGATTTTTGCAGGATGTGTACCAGGAGAAATAAATTGTATGTGATATGTATATATCTGGGTGCAAGTGCATGCATAGGGGTCTACTCTGCATTTAAGCAATCTGGCTTCTTTCCTGATTCTGCTTGTGGATGTAATGTTGCTAGAAGTACTTTCAGATCTTTGCTTGTAAAATTCTTGATCATACAGTAATTGTTGTAGTTATTAACATTTCAGGAAAAAAAAACCAAAAATGTTTTCAGAAACTTTCAGGTTTTGAAGATGATAAGCTCTTAAAATTTTTGATAATCCTCTATGCCATGATTGAAGAGTTCATCACTGTTACAGACATTTCTTTATTATTTTTAGACAACAGTTAATCTTTTTCATTCATTATGTTGATTTTATCTGAGAAGAAGTTTAAAAGTCGGATGACCAACCAAGCTGTGTGCTTGAGTCAAGAATGTGGGGTTTTATTCTGTCACAATATTCAATTCTCACCTAAGTACTAGACAAGGAGTTATATTAGGACTGGGGGGGATGGGGAGGGAAAGGTTGAAAGTAATGTTTTTTAAAAGATGAGGGAGTGTGCGGTGGTATTCTGATTATGATTGAGTTTCAGGTACATTGTGTGGCCTCAGCCATCTTCTGACTGATGAGAGGGTACTATGTATCTGGCTTCAGGGAACTGACCTCACTAGTGTAAAGGTGCTGTGGTAGCCAGCAGAAAATTGGTCTCAGTATAGTTTTATCCCCCATTGGTCCATTCTGCTGATCCGCTGCACTGCTGTTTCACCTTTGCTCTTGTCTTGTATCCACTGGAGGTATAATTAAAATGATGGTGGGAGAAGCAGCGGCTAAGAGAGCCCATAAGGCATTCATATCCTCTCAGAAGAACATGTAGATTTTTTTCTTATGAAATTTCAGGTTTTCTTTTCACCAGGTGAAACAGGCCCACTCAAGGGTCCTGTTCATGCTGTTATGCAGTGTTGTTTTTGTTTATTATGATAAATGGTAAAATTTGAAGACTATTGCCATGATGTATTTTTTAGCTTGTTCTGCAATGAATGGTTGAGGCTGTAGAAAGCACAAGTTGATACCAGTCAGTGTCTTGATGTCTAGGGAGATGATCTAGCAGCCTTTCATTACCTAAATGGAGCCTACAAGAAAGCTGGAGAGGGACTTTTATGAGGGCATGTAGTGATTGGACAAGGAGAAATGTCTTTAAACTTAAAGAGGGTAGGTTTACATGAGATATTGGAAGAAATTCTTTACATGTGAATGTGGTAGGGCACTGGCACAGGTTGCCCAGAGAACCTGTTGATGCCCCATCCCTGGCAGTATTCAAGGCGAAGTTAGATGGGGTCTGAGCAAACTGGTCTTATGGAAGATGTCCGTGCTTATGGCAAGGGGGTCTTGTGATTAGATGATCTCTAAGGCCCTTTATAACCCAAACCATTCTGATTCTCTAGTCTGTAACATCATGTTTGATTTTCTGGGAATGTGTGTGTAAAGAAAACCTGCATTAGAAGTTCGTTATATGTGTGCAGGAAATGGGAGTAATGGTTTCAAAATTATGCTTGTGGTAAGGGCAGAAGATTTTAGAGGCTTAGATTTTGCAGTGTGTCCTATCTCAGAAATAGTTAAGGGTTACTCCTATAAACTCCACTGCTGTGAAACACACTTTTTTGAGAAGACACCAAAAACATCTAAGAGGCCTTTGTCCTGGATATGAGTATTATGGCACAAGGCATGAAAGCTTTACAGAAATGGTTAAAATAAAGCCCAGGCTGAAAGTCCAAAAACCACAGCACTGAGCAATGCATTTTGTTTTCTGCAGAGCTGAGTAGCTGGGTGAACACAGGGTTTATGTAGCTGTGCAGGTTCAAGTCCTCCTCTTAAGCAAACACAGGGATAATATAGATAAGCTCTTGTAGTCGTAGATGAGCTTGTTGAATTGGAGAAAAGGAAAAATGTGTGTTGTAATCTTTGTGAAGTTTCCAACAAAGAAATCTTAACTTTAAGTTGACAAATAGTCATATTTCATCAATAAACTACTTTTAGTACAAAGTATAAAAAGACATGAAAAAGATTTAGTGGAAGGAGTGACTGCTTATTAATAAATATGAACCAAATTTCAGTAGTGATTTCATATGGTTCTGAAATTGAAGTTTGTTGGGCTCTGATTGTTCCAATACTAGCTTAAAACAAAAAAAAAGCTGCAACCCAACCATACCCCCTCGAACAACTAAAAAACCAACCAAGCAAATACAACAAAACTGAAAACCCAAACCAACCTACACCCATGAAAAGAAAAACCGAAAAACCAAAAAACCAAAAAACCAAAACACATCTATCTGTTGCTTGCAATACCAGGTTACTGTAATGTCCTGAGAGTTAGGCTAGGAAGATTGTTTTTCTTCCTCTCTGAACTTTTGTGATGAAACGTCTCATGAAGTTCGAGTTTTGTACAATTACATCTTTAAGAGCAAAATATTTTCAAATACAAAGTCATATATAATATGTATATTTTGGAGTGCCATTTTGCTCATTTAGTTTAGTTATTAAATCAAAGTGCAAATTTTAATTCAGTTCTTCAGTTGCTACTGATGTTGCTGTTGGACCTTGAACTGGTCCTTGTCGTTACCTTCCAAGCACCACTTGACACTGCTGAGCTCTGCAGTAATCAAGCTGTCAGCATTGTGCAAAAAAAGTCATGTTTGTGTCCACTGGGTAAAGCATATCCTTCTTATTTGTCTTGCAGGCACAGGAGAGAGTGGCAAAAGCACATTTATCAAGCAGATGAGAATCATTCATGGATCAGGTTACTCTGATGAAGACAAAAGGGGCTTTACGAAACTGGTGTACCAGAATATATTTACAGCAATGCAGGCCATGATCAAGGCCATGGATACCCTCAAAATCCCATACAAGTGTGAAAATAACAAGGTGAGATTTTTGTTTATTTCTGTAGCTGAAGTTTTTCCTCTTTTTTTATTTTCAGAAATATACTGAAGGTCTCAAAAAAATGACACATCACAGAAGTGATGCTAAAAGCTCGGAAGAAGAGCGCGTTTCCTGTCCTGCATTTAGATCTCTGCCTTTTTGTCTACTTTTACAACACAAATATGCTTTTAAACAAGAGACCTCTCTTAAGATGCCTGGGAGGCATTGTCACAGAGCAGAGGTTTAATGGCAGGCTACCATTTGACTTCAGTAAATCTTGTCCTTTGCTATATGGCTGTGCTCTGGTTAGAGCACAGTTAAACCATTCTTGTGTTGTACTGCTTAAGGATTGCTATTACATTACAAGTGGAAAAACTCAAATTATTAGACAAATAGGTGAAGATATCTGTTTGTGTGTGAATAGATTGTTAAATTAAAATTTTCTTACACAAGACCTTAAAACAGTCAGAGCCTTCTGAGATTGATGCTGTTACTGCAGTTTAAAAGGACAAAATACATTGAAAGTGTTTCTAAGGTTCATCTCTAACTACCTTTTAACATTTCTTAACAGTTTTAACATTTAACAGTTCTAACACTTTTAACATTTTTTTAATATTCAGATTTTAATAGCATGGTAACTACAATAGTTTGTCTCATTCTGTGACTAGGAATTAAATGCTTACTATTTACTTAAAATATATGGTAAGCCACAGAATAACATGTCTATATCTCCCAATATCATGAAGTCACAGAATAGGTCAAATTGGAAGGGACCACTGTGCATAATCTGGTCCAACCTCTCCCTGCTCAAGCAGGCACTGTTTGATAACAGTTCCCTGAGAACTTGTTTGTATTTTTATTTGTTGATCCATTATCAGTAACTTTGTCAAAAGGAGAATTTAAGATCCATGACAAAGTGGATGGCTCACCTTTCTTTCCGTCTTGTGAAAGAATATTTAATGATTATCTATCAATCCTGAATAAAAGTAGTATTTTCTTTCATAAATTACTCTTTTATATTATTTTTTTTAATTAATAGAAAATATCAAAGAGCAGCAACATTTACAATAAAAAAAAGCATCCATTAACTGGAAAAGAGAAAATAAGATAAACTTGGGTTAATAATAGACTCTTTTGTGTCTAAACAGATAAAGTTTAATTTTTAGAACTGAACTGTTGTATGTGTTTTACAACAGCTAACTTATAAGTAGGAAAGATAAAGCTTATTAGCAGGTTAATGATGAGTTGTTTTTTCATTTGCATTTGAAAGCCATCACAGATGATCATCACTTTGTTGGTGATGTTGCAATAACAAGAGTCTTGCAGGAGGGTGACTTGATGCAGTAGGAAGTCAGGGAAGTCAGGAGGATCCCATCTGTCAGAATCAATATTGTTAACCTTCTTTAATGGTGGGTGGGGTTTTTGTGCACGTGAAAAATATTGAAAAATTTGTATTTGGTGAGACTCCTGACTGTTAAATTTCATAGTCTAGCTGCCTGCTGGTGCTGTCTGTTTTCCCCTCATCCTCTATTAATCACAATCAAATGTCTAATTAGTTTTAAAATTGCATTTTCATTTTCATTTCAGTCTTCTGGCTCCATGTTTTTGCTGTGTGCAAAGCATAAAAGATACTGGCCTGGAAAGTTAGTTGATTGTAAAACACATTTTTTCTTCAAAATTGGTGTTGACTGTCACTTAGCTTTAATATCTGGAAATCCTAATGATAGATTAGGATTCTTTTTTTCCTTGTACAATTTTACAGAGTATGTGTTCTGTAATTACTTTTTAGATGTGCTGACTTCTTCTAGTGTGTTTATATGCCTGAGTGAGTCAGGTAGCTTTGCCATAGCTGTATAGGCACGGCCAGAGCTGTTCACTTTCTCTACATAAAAATTACTTTGCTCAAAGTAGGGGTCTCTGCTCAGCTACTTCACAAACATTCCCATCAGTTTCTAATAGGGCTACTTGCAGACTAAAATAAAAGTCACCAGTTACCAGGCTCTCAAGGCAATTCCAGTACAAATTCCTTCAGGAATGTAGGAAAAACCAAATGTGCTACAGCATTGTGCCTAAATAGACATGATTGTGGTCTACTAAACTTTGTCTTTGTATACAAGGTCACTTCACTTCAAAGCACTGAACACCAGTGAACAAATAAATCTGCTCCTTCATTTTTTTACAGGCTGTTGAAAACAAACTCATTAGTCTAGCAATCTAGAAAACACAGGAAGGGCACTTCCTATTAATTTGAATCTCCTATCAGGAAATCCTATCTCTGGAGAGAATACCTCAAAGTTTGAGTAACAGAATATTTTTAGCACAGTAGCTGTTGTACACTGTAGTTTAGAAAATTGCAGGTCAAGTTGGTATTGATGTGGTTGGGCCTGAAGAAAAAATTACCCTTTTTTTGGGTCAAGTTCTTCATGTTCTGCAATAGACTTTGGGTCTACAGTATAAATGTTTTTCTTATACTGTACCAATTTTCATACCTTTAACTGTGATTTATTAAAATTGGAGTATTTTGAATCTCTGAATGCTGCTGGTATTTGAAGTGTCCTTACCCCTAGCAGTCAGTTAAGTAGGCAGCTGTTTTCTTTGTGTGGTGTACAGCATCACAACATTTACATTGTACTATTTTAGTATAATCAACATAGCCATAGGTAAGTTCTAAATTTCACAGGTCAGTTCTTGTGAGATTATATTTGTCTTCATAGTCACAAATGTAACTAAAGAGGCAGAGAGTGAAATGCATTGTCCTATATTATAATAACCTAGACTGTTTTGAAAGATTCATTATCAGAGTAAAGCCAATTGAGGAATATAATTGTGTTTAGAAGCTAATATCTCAGAACTGATGGTAGAGCATTATATCATAAAAGGCATTCATTTTTATGTATTTAACATTTTGAATGTGAGCTCTTCTGAGGTTTAAGATAATGGGTGAGTGTGATCTCTTCTTTTAGGAATTTGTCTGTCATGGGAAATGGTTGCTTATATACTTGTTTAGTTTCCTTTTGAGTAAATTTTACTGTGCTTCCATTATTTCTTTTTCAACTAGAAGTTCTGAAGTTGTTGTATGGCTTTTGAATTTTAGGGTAAAGAAGTATTTTATGAAATAAGGGAAAGTGGGAAAGTGTTAGTTTTTAGATAAATGTTCAGAAGCAATTCTGAAAATTGCCTATCTTTTGCAAAATTTTGTTTGTACAAACTAACTCATGCAACCACAGGTATTCAAATGTAAATTTTTTAAAAAACACAGGCTTGTACTTTTTGCAGTTTGTGTTTTTAGACAAACAAATCTACTACTGTTCTAAACACCAAATACTACGGTTGTCCTATACTTTTCCATTTTAATGTAACTTTCAAAAGACAAGTTGTTACTCTGTTCCAGCAGACAGTATCAGGAAGGCAACACTCCATGGTGATTAACAGGCAGGAAACCTTACTTGAATCCCATTCCCATAATTTCCTGTGAGACTTCTTAAATATTCATAACAATAAAACTAATGTGAGTAACTGTAGTCTTCAAGAACAGGCTACAGGAAAGTTTTTCAAGAAGTGGAAACATAAAAGCAAGTTCTGTGGTAGACATTTGCTGTTAAGTTTCTAAGAGTGTTTTCTGATTAAATTTTGTCTGTATTTGTGCCTATTTCCTTTGGGAAATGTTTTGCAGTCAAAATGAGCAGATATCGGAAATGCTTTCAAAGTTCAAAATCTTACTAGCATTATCTTCAAGTCCATAATTGTTTTGTTAGCTTGGTTTTTTTTCCATGGCAGACAGATCCATTGGAGAAAGCGAATAAAATTACAGGCAGAAATGGGACAATAGGAGCAGTAATGGAATGAGATTGCATAAGTTTTTGTCTTGGGTAAACAGGTTGGGGATGTTAAGTGGTGAAATCCCTTGGTGAAATTTGATGCTGAACAAACACAGTTTGGAGGAAAGGACCTATTGCAGACACTTCACCTGAAACATAGTGTGCAGGACTGAATCTAGAGCAGTAGTGTGCAAACTGGGAGGAAGGTCTTTCAGTTTGAAGGAGGCATTTTATTTAACAAAAAAGCAAGAATTATGCTCTTTGGATAGTGACATAAAATGCTCACTGCTTTAGAACGGATATAATCAAATGGCTCTTCAAGCAGATGGAGAAACCTGTATGGTTCTTGTTTGGTATTTAACAATGTTTAGTGCTTGGTTACTATTTAGGTTCTCTGAGGTGTTTCTCCAAGCACTCAAAACCAAAAAGTAAAATTACCCAATAAATAGCAAGTCTTGCAGAAGAGTTAAATGAGTCTAAGACCAGGAGGCTCCATAGGCATTATTTTAGTGAGAAGTAGATAGCTGCAGTCAGATAACGTGCAAGAGTGTATAGAAGATTTAAAATGTCATGGTCATTGAACTACATGGATTCAGACAAAGGAACTGAAGACAGCTTGCTTTTTTCCCACTGGAAGCTGTAATATGAGGGAAAGCCCATTTCCCTGATAGCTGTGTCTCCTCCCATGGGGATATTGATCCATGAACTCTAGGGCTTCCAATAAAGCCACAAAGAGTTTCTTCCTGAGTGCTTTGTAAAGAAGCTTTGTGATATTTCAATGATCTTAAATAGATAGCAGCCTCTCCTCACCTGCCTTTCTCATCTTTTTATCAGTCTCCTGTCAGTCCTTTGGTCTTTTCATTCTTTGCCATTCTTTCTGGCACCTCCTCAGTCTTACATACATTTCAACTCAGTGCACCTTTATGTACTTACCTGTGGCATGCCATTTTGTCCTACTTTCTGCTGTTTTCCTTCTTTATATTTGAATAAAATTCAAACTGACAAGCAAACAGCTCCCCATATATGTAGTAATTTACATTCTGTTCTCCTAGTCACTCATTTGCTTGCTCTCTGTTTAGAACAGAGGACACTTCCATTTATCTGTATTGCTCTAATGGATTGCTGAATTACTTGTTTCATCTTATGTTCTGCTTAAGTGTTTCATACTTCATCCCAACAGAAGCCCAAGTTCTAGCTGTTTTTTCAAATGTGTAGGGAAGAAGATGGTATATGAGAAGTAAGCTGGAGAAGCAGAGTTGAATGCTCCCATGAAGAGTTTCAAATACTTTATTTAAGATAAACTTATAGGTAAATGAACACTGCTGTTCTCCAGGGAATGTTCACATGAGTGTGTTCACTGAAAATGAAGATGTGAAATTTGCTTAGGGCAACTTTTATGTGTAACGGGAGTTTGGCATGTATTTTAAGGTAGTGAGATTGTGTACTCTTGGAATTGTTCTGACTTTCTTCATGATTAGCAGCCATTATGTAAAGATAGTTATTTAGACAATACAGTTTTATAAAAATAATGGATAAACATAATCATATATAAGTATTTTCAAGAAGGAGATATTTAGAAGTCATAGTTTCCTATTATAATTACTTAATTCATTTCGACAGGAGATAGGCTAAGTTTGTCTTATACTTATCTCTAAATTAATTTCAGATTTAAGTATTTTTGTCATATTTTCCTCTGAAAATTTATAAGAATATTTCTTTCTCACAGTAACCTTTTTTGGGAATTCAGATCCTGTTGTCTTCTGGTTTTATTATGTAGAATGACTAGAAGTTACTTGTTTCTTCATTGTAATTCCTAGTAACACACAAGATGCTTGAAATAAGGTTTGCTGCAATCAATTAATCAATTCTTCAGATTTAATGGAGAATGTTTTTCTCCAGATTTTGTCACTCCCTTGTTCAGTGTGCTCTTCCTATATGGTAAAAATTACAGTGAAAGCAGGTTTTGACTTATAATGAAATTCAACCTTGCCTTGACAAGAGTAGTCAATAAGTCCACAAAATAATCAAAACACAACCTGCCCTTCCCTCCTTCCTCCCTCCAACCCCCCTTTTTTTTTTTCTGAAGTTTAATTTGTTTTGTCTTGTTGGATGTATTGCCTAGTAAAAGTATTCAGATTGACCTCCACTTTTTCTGAAAGAATATTTTGCTCTTTTTTTCTCCTTGGTTAAATTAGGATTAAAGTCTGCACATGAAGAGGTGATTACATATTCACACTTCATCAATCCAATCACATGCCTACCTATGGGTATTTTTAGGCTATGGGCCCATGTAGCTCCAGTCTTAAATTTTGTATTCACTTTGGGTGATTGCATAAAGGTGAGTAATGAGGCAAGAATCTAGGGTTTTGCTACTGGAAGAGTAGGTTGGCAGAGGAAAATCAAAGCATGACATTAGTCATGTTACATTTTAATTTTTTCCTAACAGTTACATAACAAACAGACAATCACAAGGCTATGGTTGTGTGCTTCATCTTTGTCAAGAAAGTATAGAGTTCTTGACTGTAGATTGTTTAATGTTTAGATTGCTATGGTGGACATAAATTACTAACTAGGTAAGAAAATAATTTATTATGAGCAAGTCACTTCTGTGAACAGTTTCAAACATGACAGGAAAAGCTAAATGTTGGGTTGTAGGGATGAGAATTATGAAGAGCTGCTTTCTAACATTTCTTTGTCATGTCTCTCTTCGTTAGTCCTGTCATATGTATCAGTTTCTGAGACAAATGTTACTGTGGAAAAGCTGATACAATTAAAGTAGTAGTTAAAGTTGTTTCTGATGATGACTTACCATTTTTCTTAATATGACCTTTTAGCCAGTGTTAAAATTTGTCTTACCATTTAGTTGTTAATCTTCTAAGCCAATTTGTAGATACAGTGTACTAATAGGTTTTACCCTCAGTTGTAAACCCATGGAATTGAGTAAAACTGATTTTGGCACAGAATATTTTTGAAACACTTCTAAAATATGTTTTTATTATTCCTTTGACCCTTTGCATTTTTCAAAGCTGCTTTTATTCAAAGTCTGGATTGAGAAAGGATTTCTTTAAAGCTGAAATACAACCCTAGAACGTAATAGATTTGCTTTAGTTATTTTTTCCTCTTTTTCTTTCTTTTACTTTCTCTGTCACACTTAAATACTACCTTGATCTTTGAAAAGGTGAAAGGGTTATGATGAAGAATTGAAAATTAAGCCATTCAAAACAGTGCAAAAACATATCAGATACTGTAATTCTGCTGTAGCCAATAGTCTACAAATAAGAAAGGCACGGGAGAAAATGAAATGTTGTGGCATTTTTCAAAAACAATTTGTAGCTATTTTAATTTAACTGCGTAGTAGGAATTTGGGGGAGAAAATAACCTTTAAGCTTAGTCTTGGTTTTGAAAAAGATGGAGTTTTTTCCAACCACTTGGCACTTTGTAAGGAGCTTTTAAAAACTCTTGCAGTAAAACAAGTTAAGTGGCACTTTGATAATGAGCCATGGAGGAGCTGTTGGTATTGAACTGAGACATCAGTAAAAGACATGAAAATATGTCTAGGAGGTGTATCTACAGCTACATATGCAGTATGAAATGGATTTTTATTGAAGAATGTTGGAGTTGCTTATATCTGATTCAAAATTGCTCTTAAGGGATGGTGTTTAACACTGTGTATGAAAAGATTGAGTAATGCATGTATGGATACATCTCCTCAGAGGCTGCAGAGGAGCTTGCACACTGAGATAACTGAAGCTTTTCTGAAAGAGACCACAGACCATGCAGGTGGTATTTAAAGCATGGCCAGGAAGGTTCTAAGGACGCTTCTGTGATGTTGAGGGGATGTGTCCTTTTGCAGGCTTGTTAATTTTAGAAGCTCTTTTCAGAATCTTTACAATGATACTGTGTTGTGTATAGTTCGCTTCTTGAAAATCCTGTGCTATGAAAAATGTCTTAACACCAGTCAGCATTTTTCCAAGCTGAGTTGTGGAAGTTTTTAATTTCACCTGTGGGATATTCTCGTACTTCTGATAGGGAAAAGAAATTGTGTGACATTATTATTAGACTCATTGTGAAAGGCCCTGTTTTAAAAAAAAGCTCTTTTTCTGGGGGAGCTTTTATAAACAAAACCATCCTAAACAGAGAGGAGCATGACAGTAAAGCCCTGTAGCTCATGTCCTTCTTGTGTGATAAACAACGACTTGCACTGGCTGCTGTTGCTATAGTGGTGTACTCTGTCACTGCATTGCAAAATGTTTTAAATAGCAGCTCCCTGCTGTAGAAAACTACTCAAATTTTCCTCATGTCTTTTCTTTCAGAAAAAAGTGTACCTTTTCAAGAAGTAGTTTTTTGAGGATTAATGATTGGTAGGAGCTATAGTTTGCTCACTCACTAGCTTTGTTGTTTCCTGATTCCAGTGGGGTGTGTAAGTTCTTCCTGGTATGTTTTTGCCTATCTGTCCCTTTTTGGACACTCATCAGCTTTTGTGGTCTTCCTGTAGAGCTTCCTCTGCACTGCTGTCTGATAATACCATATGAATCAGCAATGTGGATAGTGTTTTGCCTGTCTGACAAATAAGGAACCTGCAACAGTAAAGTTTTTAGTTTTTCTACTTTGAAGTCAGTACTATTTACTTTCTTAAGGCACACTGGGATGGATTTCTGTGATCCAGTGGGTCTTTTTTGATTTATCATCTACTGGCTAGAATATACAGTAGAAAACAACCTTTTATGAATGCATCCCAGGCAGGTGTTGTAAATGTCTGGATGTACTGAAACAGACAGAATCCTTGCCAACATAAAATGCAATCAAATTCTGGCTTTGCTAGATTTTAATGCAATTTTTCATTGTGTCCTTCATTACTGGTCTAAACACAAGAATTAGGTTTTACGAGTTCTTTCCTCTTTGGAAAGGGATGAAAATTAGATTTCTCATATGAGGTTACTACAATAGAGGAAATTTAAGTAAATACGCCTTGGGGAGAGGGTTTGGTAGAGACGTGGGCAAAGGCAGGAATATAGCTGATATGTAGGCTGAGTTGTCAGGATGCTGCTTTGTAAAGAAAGAGTTAGTCCCTGAAGAGAGTTTGTTTAGTAGTGCTTTTCCAGTGTTCATATGGTCTCATTAAGTCATTAATCTTTGAACATGACACAATTACTTCTCAACAGGGTATCAAGTAAGATATTTCCTTAGACAACTGTTTTTATTATTTTATATTCGGCATTTATATCTATCTTCTTGTGTTAAGGTTTGTGGGGTTTTTTTTCTTTCACTTTGTGTATGCTCAGATTTTATGCAATTGTATTTGGCAGAAGAGTGTGAGGGAGAGTACTAGATGAGAACTCTTACACTTCTGTGCCTTGTGCCTCGTTCCCATATTCCTTTGGAGCTTTTGGACTTCTCAGAATTCATTGAGTTTCTCAGGACCGTCTTAGTTTTATTTAGCAGCATGGGTAATGGAAGTAATCACGTGAGTCAGTATTTAACACAGTTAGAAAAATGGTTGATATGACTGTGAAACACAGGCTTCCTGATATAGTTGCATTTTCCAGCACCTGCTTTGCAGATACAGATTTATACCAGCTGCGAAGTTCCTGGGAATTTTACTACAGTTCTTGTTAAAAATAAGTATTTCCAAGGGGCTGAGGAATCAAACAAAAAACAATGCCATGATTTTGGGTCTGCAGTTGGCAGCACTGCACAAAAGACATAACATCCCTTCTGTACAGTACAAGAAAAGAAGAGACTGTAAGTATCTCATCCTTAAAATGAGCAGAAATGTAATGCATGCTTTCACTAGGAAGTAATTTTATAGTAGAAACTGGAGTTCATAGATGTTTTGAAAGGCTGAGTAAAAATACTCTTAACTAGAACCCTACTGCATGCAAAATTCAGTCATGTATTCATGCCCATCTCTTAATTATGCTTCACTACATCAACAGATGAGTCTAATGAAAGAAGCAATGATAAATCTCCACTGTTACAGTGTGTTACAAGTGTAATCACTGTTACCATTTATAAATAAAATCAATAAGTGAGCTAAGTATTCTCCTCTGCACTTCATAATTTTTTTTTTCTTCAGCATAACCAATTCTAGAATAAGTGAAAGGCTCATATCCCTTAAAATACTTATTCTGTTCTGTGGTAATCTTGCCATTCTGAGTGTTAGTCTCTACTGTCTTTCATCTTACAACATCTTGTTATATGGAGACCTGCACTCAATAGACATCAGTGGTTATGCCTGAAGTACTAATAGCTAGACATTAAAATGAAAACCAGTGCTGGAAAAAGTGTTCAGAGTTATTGTGGGGAGATTCTTCAAAGGCAGAGCTTTTCCTCCCTCCTTTCCAGTATTATTAACTGTGATTCTGTCCAGTGCCCCAGACTCTCTGCCCTTCACCCTGCTTGCAGTAGCAGTCTTGCCCTGAGCAGTCCCAGGATGACCCACATCCAGTTTGCAGCACAGATTCATAAATGGAGAGCAGCAGTAAGCATGCTTAGCATGTGCTGCCTTCGATCACCATGAACTATCAGTCTCTCTGAAGTTCTCTCACACACCTGGTGACCTGCAGTAAGCTGTAGGGATCCTTTCTTCAGTCCGTGTCACTTTCAGTGGCTTATATGGCCCGGAAAATGTCAGTCTTACCACAAGCAGCATAGCAAAGAGTCTAAATATGGATCTTGGAATGTATCCCACAGCATTTAAATTAACATTAATGTTGGTCAATTCAAAGATAGAAAACTTCAAGCAAACTAGTTTGAGTATGGTAATAGCTTATTTTTTCTTCCCCTTTCTGACCTCTGCATGAAACAAAACTGTTTCCTCCCTTTATGACATCATTTTACCGAAGTAATAGTCACTGCTAGTTTGGTGTTACTTCACAACCTGTATCACTGCAGAACTGAATGCTGGAATCATGTTTGTGGCTCAGTGCCTTGGGCAACTGCACATGCATACAGAAGTACATGCTCTACAGTCTTGAGAGCTGGTTCAGAAAATGAGCTGCAGTGGTTTTGGATACTTGTTCCTTATGGCCAACCTCAGGAACTGCACACTAACCTCTGCTCCCTTGCAGTGTTCAGTATTGGTGTACAGAGATGTGATTTGATAAAGTAGAGAAAGCACAGCAGTGTCTGCCAGATGCAGTAGCTGCTGCTGAAAGTTAGGTCAGCATGGAGGATGTTCTAGCTTAACTTGGAGTAGTGCCTGAAGCTAAAAGCATCAACTGTCAGGAGAGCATAAAGATGATTTATCCCTATCTTATGCTTAAGTCTGTCTTTCGAATCTCTTCCCCCCCACCCCACCTCCCCCAAACTCTCAATTAAGTATTGCTTGGCTGATTTTCTAAGTTTGACCTCAGACCTCATGTGCAACTATAGAACATTCTAGAAAATGTCACTAAGTCCATACCAGATCCTTTTGGAGGTAATTTTTAATATATGTTTATACTGGTTGATAGGATCATGCAGTTAATTGATGCGGGTCATGCCTTCCACTGATTAAAACAAGAAACACCGTGAGCTAAATTAAGTGATCTACATGAAACTAAAGTAAGCAACTAAAGTTTTGCTATCAGGTTTCATTTCTTGCCAATCTGATTTGTTTGTTGAAGATTTATTTGCATTTTAACTTATAGAAGTTGATACTATTCACTTACCAGAAAAATCAAGATGGAAAGTATTTTTGCTGGTAAAAAAAATGTATGTGTACATCTTTATTTTGAGATTAAAAGTGTGAACTGTTGCCTGTCAAGAAATTTTTCTCCCTTCATTGGTTTCCTGAATGTGAATTTCACACATTGTCAGGGGGTTTGTTCTGCTTTTGAGTGTTCATTTTTTTTAATGGTGGGAAAGTTATTTTTAAGAAGTTAATTTCTCTGTTGTGGATAGGAAACAGCAGTGATTTAACTACCATTTAACATGTAAGTAAAGCAATTTATAAAGAAATTACCTTCAAATTTTTTCTTAACTTTAATATTGGCTGTGTAACAAGCAGGAAAAACACAATCTAGCTTCAAGAAGCAGAGTTTAAGATGAGCTCCAGTACATTTCTTTTAATGGAACAAAACTAATGCTGCCTCTTCTGGCATCAGTTTTTAAAACAGTTAAAACCAAAATCTACTCCTTGTTAAAACATGTCTGGCACCATTTTGAAGCATTTTTTTGATACGTTAGTAATTGTACTAGCATTGTCTAAACATAAGGAGGGTATCTATCTTTTGGTATCTAAGCTGCTAATTCTGCTTTCACTGACTCCCTTTTACTTACTTTTTTTTTTATTGTTAGTAAATCTGTCCTCTGCTGTGAGAAGTTTTAATAAAATTAATCCTAATTTTGGAAATTGCAGGATTGTACAAACTGCATAGTTAGTTTGTAGTGAATAAATGCTAATGCTTTCTTCTGTCACCACCCTGTTTTTTCCTTGCGTTACCACCTCTGATCTTTTTAATCTAATACACACTTGCTTTTTGACCTTTCCACTACACTGTTTCAATTATATGAAAACAGAAGGATAGGTATTTACAACTGAGAAGAAGTTGGAAATAACAATTAGGAAGGACAAAGCTTATTTTCCCCCTATTCCAGCTCTTCTAGTGAAATGCTGTTAACATAAGTGATTTCTGCCTAGTAGATGAACAATGAAAGCACAACTGAGATTTCTGAAAGATACTTCTTAATTGCATTGCCAGCCTCAGACTCCAGAGTCTGACTCAGCTAGGAAGTGTTTTCCCTCCTCCCCCTCTGCCTTGTCAGTATGAGTTCACTGTTGGTGGGGAATGTGACTGCCATACAGATAGTGCACTTGAACAATCACTGTCTGTAGTCCATAGGGCAGCTGAATTGGGGGTACTGACACTGGGGTGCACAAGGCAAGCTAATGAAGCCCCTTCCAGTAAAAAAAAAAAAATCAACAAGCTCAGCTCAAGAAACACCAAGTTTTCATCTTTGATCCACAGTTACTTTCTTGTTATTTATTTGACCAGCACCCCACTACCACTGCAGTGCAGCAGGCTGAACCAGTGCCATGTGTTTCACATGCATTTAGCAGGAACATGGGTAATTTACCCATGGAAACCTATTTGCCTCTGATTGTACACAGATTGTCAGTAGGAGGAGTTATTCTAGGCAGTTAAACAGTATTTAGGCTTTTATTCAGGAGCCATAGTACCTGTATTTCAGATTACACAGAGATGGTAGAAAGCTTCCCTACTAACTTTCTTCAGCAAAATAATGAAGATTAAAGATGTAGTTGAAATTATAACCAAAAATATGTTCTTTCCTCTTGACATCAAGTATCCTTCCAAGCACGTTTCACAAGTCTAGTGGAAGTATTAATGTAAAAACTTTGGGTAAAAAAAACAAGTATTCAAAGAAATCTTTGCATGCTTTAGTAAAAAATGCATTTGATCTGGCCCATAAGTATTTATCTTTACAAGGGTACTTATAACTTGCCGTTAATTGTCCTGAGTCCAGTGGTTGTCCTCTTAATCATGTTGATAAGTGCTTGCTCAGACTAATACCAGGTTATTCATGGAAGGCTTCATAAGCATGAGCGAAGGTTCATAATTTGGTCAGTATATTTGCATTGTTGAAAGGCAAGTCTCTAGCTGACTGCCTTCCTCTCCAAAAGTATGGGACTTAACAGATTGCTTCTCAGGGGGCTACTGAATCTTTTCTTTGTTTGGTGTAAAGGCTAAGTTACAAAATGTGGTATGCAGAGTCCTGCCAGTAATAAAATCTTTGTTCAAGAAAATTGAAGATTTATTTCTATGCTTTGTATTTATTATATTGGACCCAGTTAAAATTAAGTTTTAGACTGTGCTTCAGTAAGTTTTGGTGAGCAGCATGAGCAGAGTTTTTGTAAGACACAGTTTTACTTTTTTCTGAAGATTTTCTTTGTTGGGAGCCTGACAAACAAATGTTAATATTACTGAATACCTTACTGAAATGAAAAATATGGGGAAAACATCCAAACAAAGATTGCAGTAGTAAGTAACTGAAATTCAGTTACTATTGTTTTTGTTAGTGGAATAATTTGTGGGGTTTTTTAACTTGATAAATTTAATACTGTTTTTCCTTGGTCATATAAATCTATGGCATTGTCCTTGTGCTACCTTAGTCACTCTTTCTGCTTAGCTCTGCTGTCTGTGGGGGCGGTGAAAAAAAATTACACCTCAAATCATACTGCCTGAACTAATTAATTTTAGACCTCTTCTGAAGATCTAACTGCTGAAATACTGTTTCCTTTTTAATTAAGGGGCTAAGAAAAAAAATTAAAAGGAGGTGCTTACTAGTGGGATGAAGGTGTTTTCAGTCTGTGTAGATAGCAACTCTTTATGGCAATCCTTCTCCAGAAATACATTGTACACTGGAGTTAGGAGCAACACTCAACTCCTTGGGTTTAGGTTTAGATGCTTGATGGCAAGCAAACTAGGAATAGATGATGTTACTTAATGCAGTTAGTTGTGTTACTGATGAGTCACTGTCTAGCTAACTGTGTTCTTTTTAATCTGCTTTGTTCATTACTTTTCCCTCTCCTAACTGTGAAATGAATATTTTTTGTAGACCTTGATTGAAGTAAATCTATAATGATGAGTAAATTTTTTCATTTCAGTATGTTGTTGTGTTTGAGATTTTTTTCTGTTGTTGCTCCAGAGGCAGTAGCTGAATAAATGGGAGGAATTTGCTGGTTACCTGGCAAAGTCATACATTTTTTGGTAGTTTATGTAAATACCATGTCATAGTCATTCATCTGTCAGTTGACTGTTTTCTTTGGAGACTTTTCATTCCTATTCCACTTACCAAGGGGACTAAACATAATGTACCAGAATTAAGTAAAATCAGGATTATTAAAAAAAAAACCATAAAAAAAAGAACAAAACACAAACACACATACACACACACACACACACCCCCCATCAACCAAACAAACACAAATCTACAATTTGCAATAGTTTTTGTTTTAAAGTCTTGGTAACACACACTTGAATATCTTCTGGGGAAGGGAAGCTAATATTATCTTAGTTATTCTTATATCTCTTAAAGGTCCTAGACTGGAATTTCTGGAGCTCCCTTTTGCATTAAACTGATTACAAGGTGGTGGCATTGTAACTCCTGCTCAAGGTAGAAGGAAGAGGAGCCTTTATTTACGAAAGCCTCTGTGTGTATATTTCCCTTGATAACTGTCTTAGGCTGCATTTAAGGTTCACTTCCTCCTTAGGAGCTCAAGTCTAGAAGAACAACAGTTCTGCATTTTGTAACTTCCCTTAAGCCCTTGCAGCAGAACAAAATTGGCATAGTATTTTAATTGTGTCACTACTGCTGAAAAAAATAATGATGAGGCTGATTGTAAACTTGTTGAAGTTATGAACAACAGCACAAGCAATTTAGCTTTCTGGCCAGTAACTCAGGAGGACAGCACTGTTTTAATATGCATGTGAGTCATGCTTGTTATTTCTGTAAATACAAAAGGAGAAGGCAAGCAAAGTAGTAATACTTAGAGTTTAAGTTATTAATGAAATAATAATGAAATAATGAAAACTAAAGCAAAACCAGCATATCACAGAAGTTAGGATAGTGGCTGATAGTAGTTATGAAGCAAGAAGGTTTTCACCTTGCTACATGATCAGTGTTATAAATTGTGCGATACAGTGTCATTCAGGGGTTGGAGGCAGGGGGCCATTTCATTGTTCCTCTGATTGAATTACTTGTAGAACTTAACAAGTCAGTGCAGCTATGTCTGCCTAACATGTTGCTACTGTCAACGCAACTGCTTTGCTTCTTGATACTTGCCCCTCTCTGTAAACACAGTAGGCAGATGCTTTATCAGTTACCTCCTTAGCTCATAAACTCCATCTGCCTTTCTGTAGGCTCTGCATGTGCTGTGTTTAAGATTCAAATAAACCTTTAGACACCAGGTTCTTCTCATTTCAGTGAGAAGTGGGGAACCCTATAGAACCAGAAGCAGTGTTTTGAATTCAGGCTCTGGTATTTATGATGCTGATGTGAGAGGCCCTAAAGAGGAGAACGCAGTGAGCTGTGTGAGCATCAGGTGTGACACAGCACTGAACAGCTTCACTGCTGCAGTTTTGTTTTTTACCTCCTAGCTTGACAACAACATGAGTCATGACAAACAGTTAGGCAGAGGTCAGAAAATGTTCCATACAGGTGACCAGGCAGTTGTTAGGCTATAGAAACATAGCTGTGTTTGTTACTATACAAATGAAATGGCTTGTCATGTAATCTCCTGCTAGGGAAAGGTTTGTCTCAGTGGATCTGGAGAACTGTTCTGTCCTTAGATTATCTTGTTTTGCTAACTGATAAATAGTGCTCTTAGTTTTATGATGTTTGGCTCTATTATACAGACATTCATATGCATTTTTAAAAGAGAATTTTATACTGCAGTTCATTCAGAAAAAGTTCCAAGCTATTTGTAAAACTGGTTTTAAGCTCTATGTCAATGATTATATATCTTCTGAGAAACATTTTTGTGTGAATTTTTTTTCAGAGCTGCTTTAATTGTTTTGATTAAAGGAATTTTCAAACAGGCTGGATAAATCACACCAACTCTAAATTATCTGTGCTAAAATAACTTTATATTAACTCATTTCACTATTAAATAAAAAAAATCTAACATCCTGGATAATGACCAGTTAAAAGCTTAGAGAAAGCACCATAGGCTGTATAAGAAAGACAATAATAAAATAAGGTTAGAACCAGAGTGATGTAAAAAACAATGTTGGCTACACAGGAAAACTTCTTACCAAAATCTTTGCATGTCTAGGCATCCAGTATTTGTAGTACTGCTTAGGAACTTACTAGTAAATATTCAGGAAATAAGAGGGAAAAACCCCATTAGTTGATGTTAATTAAAGCATGACATTTGGGAGAAAAGTTCCAAATATGTTAACTCCTGCACAATTCAGAAGCTATGTGCACTGAACTCACTCCTTCATTTCAGAGTCTTACGAAAATAAGTTCAGTGTGTTTGAAATGCTGCTTGAGAACAGAAAGAGAGAATGAAGGCTATAATTAGAAATCTCATAGGAGTTTTTGGGCTTGTACTGTACAGTACTGTAACTTTGTACACCCATGTCACTAGAAGTTGTTTCCCATGTCCTGTCCCCAGGACATGCTTTTGGAAGCTGGAATGCTTATAGGTAGTATGGGATCTAAGACAAACTCTTAGGGTGGCACCTTACAAGATCTTTGAAGGAAATACTTGGAGCAATGGAAAATATGTAAAAGAATGTACAGGAGAAGAGTAGAGATTGCAAAAAAGTGGTTATTGATTGTATAGCAACATGTGATCCTGCCATTTATCACTGATAGTTTTCTCAAAATGATAGTAAAAAGGTTAATACCAGGTACAGAATGTAGTTCTCGGGTTTGGTTCAAAATTTCTTTGTTTGATTTCTTTGATTCTGGTGTGGCTTTTTGGTGCGGGGGCTGGTTGATTGCTTTTTTGTTCTCTTTTTTTTTGGTGTGTTTTTGGTTTTTTGGAATTGGGGGGGGGGCAGGTTTGGGAGGGGAGGGTGTTTTCTTTGGGGTTTTGCCAGGGTCTCCTACTTCTTCTGTGAGACTTTTAATGTTCTGCTTTCAACCTGAGAAGGTGTTTGTATTGCATATTTTGCTTTTGTTGATGGCAGACTTAATGTGTTTCCAGACATTTCAAAGCAATAATGGTTAGTCTGTACATAGTTTTGGAATCAAGACATTTCTCTCATTTTTCTTTTGATGGTAGAAGATATACTTCCACAGTAAGGAAGGATTCTGTTAAGAAAATAATTCTGCACCTGCTCCCAGAATTAGATAATTCCAAACTGTGTTGTTGTAACAGGTTCCTCTGTCCCATTTCATGTGCTGAATTACCAAAACCAATCAATTACTTTAGATTTTCTTCCCTACCTACAGCCCCTTTTTTCCCCGTCAAAACCAGTTTAGCTTAGTTTAGATTTGATTTAGCCCTTCTGCCCTTCCATATGAGGGTTTTAATTTTAATTATTAATTTATACCTGGTTTTATTCTTCCACTGATGCTTCAGAAAATTAAATCTCACAGTTTATTTTAGGACTGTAAAACTTACAGTTTTCCAGTGTTCAGAAGTTTTAGATCATACCTAATATGTTATATAATATGATACATGTGTCTCTTTGTGGTATTATATTTAACTGTGCAGGTTTCATGTCTGCTTTCAGCAGGAGTAGCAAGTAACAAGTAACTGGAACTGTAAAAAGAAAGTCTTCATAGGATTGTCTAATTTTTTACTGTTCAGAAAGACTTAATGTGTACTATTGACATTTAGGAACTATGATAAGCACTAAGTTGCATAGCAGTTTTTCCGTGTTTATGAAGTGGTGATACAATGCAACAAACATCAGAGGAGTAATACCCTTTGTAATATGTTTTTTCACTTTGATTTAACTTATTTTCAGTTTCTGAAAATAACTGCTGAAGTGGCTACATATTTCCAAGTGCAAAGCCATACAGTTTTTATTGTAAATGTGAAAATAGGGAAGTATTTGAATCAAATTTTGACGATAACTAGAAATAAAACAATGCTTTAAATGGTCATTGCTTGGAGCAGAAGAAAACCAAATGTATTTTATCTCTTCTGAGGAATTTAAATTTGATAGTAAAGAAACAGCGAACACAGAGTTTCAACAGCAGAGCATGTTCGGCCAAGACATGTAATGCAGGAAACCAAAAGTAGCAATATTTGTAACATTGAATCCTGTCCCATTTATGTTACTTTGGTACATACACACACACACACGCTGCTTTTTGCTGAGCTTCAGTTAAGTTTTGAGTACTTGCAGAAAAAGCCATAAATAGGGAAACTGGTTACTGGTTTTGGTATTGTTTTCTCAGGAAACAGAATGTTGGTCAGGATGCCACATGATGAATCGTTATCCGCCTTATATTTGAAAAAATTAATATCACTAGTAAATTCAAAATTTACATTTTTTTCCTAAAAGTGAGCTAATTCTGTATCGATACTTACAAAATGGTTACATGGTGCTGAACATGTTTTTGTACCTGTGCTGTACACTTACCTGAGTACTAATACTTTGAGTTACTTTGTTACTTTTGGTTTTGAAGACTTGCAGTGGATCAGCAATACTTCTGTAACTTCACAGGCCTGGGGAAATGGGTCTGTTTGGTAGTTTTGAAAACTGTGTGGTGAGAACATTTAGATAACCTCCTTTTTCCTGGTTTGGACTGATCTGCTGTAGGATCAGATGAGCAAACTTTTTTTTTTCTCAGATAATCTGTCTAATTTCAGCATCCTGATTGGATAAAGATACCTTTGTGTTTGCTGCCCTTACTTGGGGCAGCAGGTCCATTGTATCATATTTCATCATAACTCTTTCTGGAGCATATTTTTAATGCTTCTTTTATGCATATTTTTAACATACAAAAGAAGGGATTCATATTCCCAAGATCTCTGTTATTCAGAAAAAATATCTTATACCCTAGATACACCTTCCTTTAGATAATTTGCAGGTATTGGAAAAATTGGTATTTTAGAAAGCTTCATGTGTTTTCATACATTGAAGCTCGTTTCTCCTAATTTATTAAGAAATTTTCTTTAACAAACCTCATTGATCATCAGAACTATTTGATACTTACCTTGTAATTCCCAGAAAAGTCCTATTTATCCTTCTGCCCCAGATGTCTTCCTGCTTACCTGCCTCCCTTGATGGTCCCTAATGCTTTATGGTTATACTTCGCTTTGTTTTACCTTTTTTTATTTCAGTTCACATGTAATTACAATTTGTCATTTAGACCCTTTCTTCTGGGCCTGGATGGGATTCATATTATCCTCTGTGGGACTGATGAGGCAATATAACATCAGCCATAGGATGCCTACCCTGCCAACAGCCTTGGGAATCATAATTTATGTGGCAACTGCATTTCAGGGGGAAAAAAAATCTTCCTTCACGATTTTAAATAATGCACTTGGGTTTTATGCCTGAAAGTTCTTGGGGAATGCATTACTGAATGGGTTATCCTTGCTCTTTAGACATGAGGATCTGGAGGAATGGAAATGGTTTTGTTTTCTCATAGATCAGAGGCTAGAAGGCAACGCATCGGCATCCTAGAAAATTCTAGGTTTTTTTTTCCTGTTTTTCACATGAAGTTTTGTATTCTGGTTTCATAAACTAGCTAAGTTTTTACAAAGGAGAACAAAAGACAACTCATTAACTCTTAAATTGTTACAAATCTTCATTGAATATTTACAAGAAAACAAATGTTCATGTGATTAGTTCATATCTTCTGAAACCTTCATTGTCTCCCAAAGAACTATCTGTCAGATTACAGTGAGTAAAAAATTTAAAATGAAACTTTGTGTTGGTGAAGTTAGTGGAAAGTTTGTTTCAGCCTAATTATAAAGAAGCTGCTGTCTTTGTGTGGTTCTTTGCTTTGTTCCATTTTGCATCTTTTCTGGTTTTGATTGGGTTTTGTGATTTTTGTTTTATTCTGCTCCTTGTCCAGGCTAACAAATTCTTTTGTGTTATTTGCAAATAAGTTTGGAGGGAAGACCTTAGGGCATGAAGATTGGTGTGAGGACAGGGACATGGGAGAGAGAGAATGTCAGACCAAACAGATTAGTCAAAAAGGAAGTCAAATGCACCTAATTTTGTATAATGGTAGCCAGAACTGCCATCTTTTTCTGCTCAAAATTCTCAAGACGTTTTTTTCAAGCCACCTCTTTCGTGGCATCCCCCTGCTGCCCCCCTTTTTTTCTCTTTAAGCCAAAAACCTTCTACCAGACTTGCATCCTCCAAGTCAAGGCCTGACATGCATGCAGGAATGTGCAGCTTGGAAGACAAAATAGAACTTGATCTCTCAAAATTATTTTTCTTTTCAGATGATCTTGCTGATTATCTAGCTTGGAGCCAGAAAATAGTTCATTGGGAGCGCTTTTCTTACTGGCTTGCAGGAAAGCAGGGAGGAGTTCTGTTCTTTAAAAGGGAGGTTTTAGTGGAGCTTCTCCATACTCTTGTATGTAGTCTAGGCTAGCAAAAGTGCCTTGGCTTGTTTATGTTTCCCACTTCAATTGTATCTCCTATTTAAGAGTTTTTCAAAGGGATTACATTACTTATGCAGGAGTACAAAGATACTGAAAGAGTAAACTGAGAAGTGTGCAAAGAGTTCTGTAAGGAAGTCCAAGCTAATGTTACTACTTTTAGCTTCCCACTGAGAATATCTGTCCTTGCTTATGGAGAAGCTTTGTCTGTTTGAAAACTTAGTTCTGTAAATTTTTCATTAAACACCTCTAATTTTTTTCTTCTCAAGTAGTGAAGAGCCTTCCTGCCTCCTTTTGAGAGAAAAAATGTAACTTGAAAACAGACCAGAATTAAGAAAACTCCCGATGTGCATGCTATTTCATGTTGTTCCCTTAGTGAAATAACTCAAAATACATAGTAAACAGGTTAAATAACTTAATTAATTATTCTAATTTAAATTCAACTGTTAATGATACTGAAAACTGAAGATGAAATATCATTATCTCAGACACTGTGACAGACACACCTCTGCCAATGATTTCAAGATGCATGTTACTAAATATGAGGCTGTAAAAATAACGTCCACAAACTTCCAGACTAATAATGCTTAAAAGAGTTCTATATGGGAGACCTTGAAGTATGTGAAAAACTTTGAATTCAGTGTTCTCTTAAGATGATGCCATCCATGCCTTTTTCAGTGGGTTTAAATTCTTATTACATATTGCAGCCTTCAAGGGATGATTGATGTGCAATTTGAATGGATTTACTTGTTTTAAGGTAATGTCAGGCTTTATAATTCAAATTAATTAGTTATAGCTGTATTAAGCACATTACAGTCAATATATATGGGCACAACATGTTCACTTTCACAGATTATTTTCTACAAATATTATTTTCTCCTTATTTGCATAGAATATATAATTTTTGTTGATTTTCTGTTTCTGAGGCCTGTGGCTGTTGTCCTCTTAATTTATGGATCCAAAAGTAGAGATGATCTTTTGTCAACATTTTTTACTTTCCCTTGCCATAGATAAATGATGAGAAGCAAAACCTACACTACACTTACTTTATAGCTCTAAAAGGAAATATCATAATTTATAACAAAGAAGATATATTTTTACCTGTTTACAATTTCAGTTATATTTAATATTTTCCTCACACTTTAAAGAGGTTAATACAACTAGGAAGTTGTTTCCAGTATTTTGCTCCTTTCTACATATTTCATGTTTTCTCAAGGAAAAAAATATTTTTTTTGTATCTCTAAAATGTTTTTTCTTTGTGATGCAATATTCTGCTGAAGCAATGTTATTCTTTTATGAAATTTCTTAGTGTTCTACTTAGCATTCCACCCAAGAAGAGTCTGAAAATTTGAGTTGCTGCATTTTTACACATCATTCCAGTTTAATAATTTTATGAAGTTATCCAAGATCCATTTTTATCCATTGTTTTATATACTTTTTCTCAGCCTAATATGAAGTCAGTCATTAATACCATAAATATTAACTGTGTTGAATACCAGCCTCTTATTTGGCATGTATTTCATACCTAGGAGAAATTAGATATCGATAGCAGAGTGGATTGCCTTAACTGAAAATGTTTACATTACATGTAATGACATCTCTTTAACTCCAGATACATGGTAGTTACTTCATATATCCAGAATGACTGTGAACACTTAGAATCCATTTGACAGAAGAGATTCTGGATTCATACCAATGACATGCCTCCCATTTACTGGCCTGAAGTAATATTCATCAAGAGGTGGTGCATGTTTGATGATGTTATACAAGGTGTTGGGTAAAAGGCTGGTGAAGATCAGAAAATCCTGGCAGAGCCACAGTGGTTTCAATGAATCTACACTGATTCACACCAATTGCAATCCATGCTCAAAAATTGCAGATAACTATTATTCTTTCATTGTCCCAAGTTTCAATAGAATTGCAAGTTCTCAATGGAAAGAAACCTTTTCATTTTAAAATGTATTTTTCTATTTAGCATTTTGTTTTCATTGTTAGAATATATATAATGCTAATGTTTCTGTCATAACAGATGTTGTAATGCATATAAACAGTATAGCACTACTGTTTATTTATTTCATCCAAACGGCCTAAGAGTGACTTAAATGCCTGTTGTGAGTCATAGTGTGGTGAAAGAAGTCACTGTTGCCACCAAAGGCTTGCTTTCTAGCAAGATGGTTCCAGAGTTTAACCTCTACTTTGCAGTTTAGGTGTAGGGCTAGAATGTTCTGTCTTGGAAAGATTTTAATATATTCAGAACTCACAAAATAAGGTTATCTAATAAGGAAAGAAGCAGTATTGGAAAAACAAGTAGTGTGAAGAAAAACCTGAAGTCATCCAGCAGTAGATGTTTTCAGTTATATTTTAGTAAAGTACACGTATGTGGTCAAATCTAAGTACTGCTGAATGGTTACAGAAAACAACTACTCACTTAATCACCACCTTCTTTCTTTATTGTGTAATGTGTCATAAAAGGTGAATATGGCATATGTAGGGGCAGGACCTCTTTCAGCTGCAGAATTTGTTAGAGTTTCTGACTGATCACTTGTATTTAATTTTCTTCTTTCTTCCATGTTATTTATTGAATGAGAGTTTTAAGTTTCTCATACTGATTATTAAAAAAGGGGAAAACTTGTCTTGAATAAGTGTGTTTTGCTTCTGGTCAAACCCATTCAATTGAAGTATAACTTAAGCTCTAATCTTTTAATAAAATGAACCAATAAATCACCATTTAAAGATTTCCGTTTTCAAAAATTTTACACAAGTGGAAAAAATATGTAACTGTTCTTGGTTTAGTGAAAGAGGAGCAATATTGATACAACTCACTTAAAGAGCTGCAAGGATGATAACAGATTTATTTACATACAGCAAGTCTCAGCCTCCATCAGCTTTAGAAAAAGTTTAATGTTAGGCATACAGGAAAGGATGTGTGATAAGTATCTTCATTCAGATATTGTTGTAGTATAGATGTTATAAATCAGAATACTTAAGAAATTTGGCAAAGGATTATGCATTTTGAATACATATCTGTTCAAATACATTTCAGTCTGTATTCAAAACTGTAAAATATTTTATGTCAGTAGACTAATTACATTTCTTTAAAAACTCTACGTTTTAGCTGTTGCCCTTTAAAAGGCAGCATTTCTAGTGGCTATCTCATGAGTAAATATAAATTGCGGGTATCTACACCACAGAATTGTCTTGGTATTTACCTCATTTATGTTCCATACAATCATTTTTGCATCTTTCCTTCTCAGTTGCTCTTGGGTGGGCAATGATTGCTGTGATGGAGGTCACTGCAGGGGCTTGCAGTACACCAGATGTTCCTTGTTACCCACTCCTCTCATAATTTTCCACAGTGAAACAGTTAAGGGTGCTTTGTGTCATTTGCCACCTGTACTTGGAAACTGCCTCCATGGTTCTTCCTGTCTGGTGGATTCTTCTTGCAGAAAATCTTAATTCAGTAGTTTGTACAGTCCCATGAGTGATAAATCAGAATCATCTAGTTTACTACATTTTCATGAACATTTATTGTAATGTGGATGTCTAGATAATTAAATCTAGCACCTTTAAAATTGCAGTACCTCACCTTATTCTCAAGAGACCAAAATCTTTTCTAACCTCTCATTCCTGGGCCAAGAAATTGAGAAAATAAAAACTAACAATATCCATTAACACATGCCATCTGTGAACATCTCAAATGTCCCACGGTCTAGGTTCAAACTAGGGCAGAGCTCACAGATGAGCAGGAGGTCTATATAAAAACCAAGTCTTCATTCTTCCCTCTTTTTTTCTGTAATCAGCCTGATATGAATGAGGGGTTGATTACTGAATTAGTATGTCTACACTTCATTTAGTTTTTCCGAGGGTTTACATGTTTACATATGCAGGAAAGGAAAATTAAGGAACTTCCTAATTTATTATTAAAATAGATTTATTAAAAATTAGAGTCCAGTATTGTATTTCTCACTGTTCAAAAAAGTATGCAAAGAAATTTTTTAAAAAACTACAAAATACGTTCCATAAGCAATAGCCTAAATTAATTTCAAAATTAATCAGTGAGTATAGCTGCAACAAGCATAGCACATATCTGGAGCTACAGTTGCAATGTAACTATATATATATATATATATGTATATATCTCTATAATGTATCAAAGAGGACAACCAAAGCAATTATTTTAAATTCAGTTCCTCAAGAACTGCATGATAAATGTATGCAGCAATGGAATCCAGTAAATGTGATTCATTAAGACCTCTCATACTGCCGAAAGAGTGAATTCAATTTAAATATCTAGCTTTTATATCCAGAAAATAAAGTGGCTGTTCCCATCTACAGTACAGAATTTAGTACAGAATTACAGGAGTCATTTAGGTTTAGTAGACAGTACCTCTTCTTTTGTTTGTTTGATCTCCTTTTTATGTGATAAACTGATGTTCTGGAACGTAAAAGCTAGATTACTTACAAGTTTTCTGAAAGGACTCAGAACAGTTTAACATCTTTAAAGGAAGTTAAGGCATAAATGTCTGGCTCCTGAGCTGTGCTCCAGCAGAAGGTGAAAGAGTGTTAGTTTTGCCGTGCAGTAACAAGTGATGTGTTATTTGTTGTTGGCTGTTTCCTGAAAGGGGGCTAGTTTATCAACTTATCTACAAGGCCTTCATCAAACAAAAGAGTTAAAAATTGCAGATGGAGCTGTCAATCAGAGCTGTTCATACACAATTATTTGTGTATATCTGTTAAGTTTTAAGAGCTTAGTATGGATAAAAATAAAGTAATGGCTAGTGGAAGGTTATCTGAGGAAACGATTAAGAGGAACGTGGTTTGGGTGGAAAAGGTAAAGAGTACTGGTAAGGATGCAGTGGTGACAAGTTCATGATTGTGTTCATGGTTTGTTTGCTGAAAGTTTTGCTCTACAGCTTTCACTTTTGCTGGCTGGTCTGCTTAATAGTTCTGATTTCAGAGGGTTGCTGTCTGGTTCCAAAGCTGCCAGAAGTCTATCTTCCCCCAGCAGCATACCATTGCGTTAACACAATTGCATATGGTTGATAGTTTTTTATGTCAAAGTCTTCTTCTTGCCAGTTAAGTCATGTTAGTGATAGCTGAGACATTAATCTTCAGGATGATACAGGCAAGGTAATCTATTCTGAATGAGTGATTTCAGGTTTTAATTAAAGACAATGGGTTTTTTCTCTGTATTGATTAGAAGAGTGAAATCATAGATTTTAGAAGGTGAGGGCCCTTTCACCCATCTCACATGATGCCAATGAAAGCAATTTTTATAACAAAGGGTTTTGCTTGGCTCTTTTTTCCTCTTTTTTTTCCTTATCACCCTCTTTAGTTTATAAATATTTTCAGGTAAGTCAATAGATACAGTTCACTGTAAGGTCTTGATTCAAGGCACTGGAGCTGCTTTCTCTTTGTCTTTTGGAGAAACTCCAGTGCAGAGTTGAGAATTGCAGTCTCAGCTCCTCTTTCACACTATTTCCTCTATTCACTGTTTTCTAATGTAGCTCCATGTTTTCATTTGCACTAAGAATTTTGAACTATTTCCAGCCACACCATTTTAAAGTAGTGAAGCACATATGCTGTGTCTGGCATTTATTCACACTATTAAGTTTTGCTCTTCTACTTCTCCTTAGGTCTGCTCCGTTCCTCTATGTTCAGCAATTCCCAAAGCCTTGTTTTCTCTTCCAGAGTTACTGTTGCAGTACTGGCTTTGCTGATGATACAGATTGTACCAAAAAACCCCTAGGATTCAGATAGGCTCATTCAGATAAATGTTGTCCAAAGTGATTTCAATAGTGTGTGATTTCTGAAAATTAAAAATAAAGGTTCATACAAACCCAGAACGATCAGTCTGTTTTAAATTTCGAGAACAGACTACAATATTGTAGCTTGAACAGAAAGTTTTGTTTCCTGTGGTATATCTGACACAGTGACTTGTTAGGATTGTAGATGTGAATTACCTTTTTGTAAAATATGTTCCTGTAGTACTTTTATGTAAAAGGTTTCTGCAGTTTCTTTTAGGTCATAGTGTCTTACTGGTTTCTCACACAGTCATATTAATTTGTGTGGTGTTTGCATATGACTGTAACCAAAGTGATGGTGCTTATGTCTTAAGGATCAGCTGAATGGACAATTTGTCATCTCTCTGGCAAGCAACTTTATAAGTTTTTTTTTTTTAATTAAGTACACATGTTTGGTTAGTAGGAAAAGTAAAGATGTAAGATACACAGTATTGTTGTCAAAGTTTAGGTGTTGAGATGGGAACTGTAGTGGTGACATATTTTGGGGTTTAGGATTGGCACCAGACTTCTTTGAAATGTGATCGAAAGACAATGGAAGCAGAAATGAAAAAAGGGAGATTTCTTCTCGATCATAAATTATCTTTTCTTCTATCAGCCTCCTTCCTGGTTTATTTACGGTTAATACCCTCACCAGATTCTTCAGTTTCAGCTTTTCTTTTGCAGCCTGACTCAAACAACATACTTTAGGGATTACCAAATATAGTACACAGTCAAGTTCAGTCCCTGGTATTCTGCAAATGCAATTCACAGTTTAATTATGAAAGTGTGGAATCACTGGGCTTGCCCATCTTCTTCTACTCTATAGAAGCTGTTAGGCATCTCCATTGTTACACAGTTCAGGAAGAACTGCTCCTGCTTTGTTTGATGTCGTTTGCCTATGGATCACAAGCTCATGGCAGGCTGTCACTGTGACACTTGGATGAGTAATTTTGTTCCTCTGACTTCTTGTTCTGGTTGTTATTGTTCCAACATCTTTATTTATTCATGTTGGTAGGCAAGACCAGCATTATTATGGACAAGGACTCTTGGTGAAAAGGGCTACTTACATCATCTGTCTTCAGGTTTTCTGGGGGGTGCGTGTCTAAAGTTCAACAGTTGTTTTTCTCTTGGGGTGGGTAATGCTGGTACATCACTTGAACATTTAAAACTGGGCTGTCCTTATGTGTAATAAAGTGCTTTAGATGATTGAACATGAAACAAGGCAATATGTGGTGACTTTGCCATGAAAATAATAGTAAAAAAAATATAGCCATATGGTCAGAGCTGTGTTTCCCTGGTATTCTTATTAAATACGAAGTTCTTTACCTCACCCACTGAGTCTCTGTATGAAAGTGGGGAGACCAGTATAGCAGCATCAGTTTAAATATTCTAGGAGTATTTTTTTCCCTGACTTCAGGGTACACAGTCTTCCTTTTATAATTATAATTCTACGATCTTCTGAGAGTAGGAGTTGACACTGCCCACAGGATACTGTCTTTAAAAATGTCATTTCCTTTCCCGTCTCTTCTTCCTTGTTGCCATTATTTTGGTTGGCTTTTTTTGTTTAATCAGTTGGCTGATTTTGCTCTTTTGGGCTTTTTTTGTGGCACATGCAACAGGAAAATGCACTCAAGAGCTGTACTTTGTATGAACAGAAGTAAGACTTGCTGTAAATTAAGGCCACGGAATTCACAGTAATGCTCAGAAGGATTGCCAGGCATTTTGAACATACAAAGCCTGTCATTAGCCAACACAGCCTTTCAAACCACTTACTATGTGTGGTTGATGTATTTCCAGTATGGTCTGATCCAAGACAAGTTAAGGAATGGGATAAATACAACACCACTTACAGATCTCTGTAAGACCCTGACGGAGTTTGCCTAATTTATTGGGTTCTTGTAGGAGCAGTGATTTCTGCAGTGCTTATTCAGTAAGAATTACAGGAGTTATTTACCTTTAGATTTCAGTGGACAGAAGATGAGGCTGCAAAACAGCTGAAAAGTTAGAGAATTATATCTTGATGTTTATTCCCTTTCTTCTGCCTCCCTGTTCTCCTTTTTTTCTTGAAATGGAAGTATTAGTGGCAGACCAAATACATTTCCATTGATCCCGTAAGTTGTAAAGGTAAAGAAGGATGTGTATATTTGAAGGTTGATAATGATTGAGCACTTTATTTATTTATTTTTTCTTGATTAAAGGCTTTGCTTACAGTTCCAGCAATGGAGTTGCAAGGAGACATAGCCGAATTTGTGGATTCCTGTTAGAGTGTAAATTATGTGGGAGAAAAACAAGCAGTGATACATCTCTGAAAGCACTGAGACACCAACCACAAATGTATATAAACTCAATTTGATGATACTTCTCATCAAATCCTTGGTCTTCAGTGGGTCACAGTTGAATTCTAATTAGACTTGTGTTTGCTTGTCAACAGCCTGTATTTTAACAAACCTAGTTAACTTTTTTCTTTGCTAAGGTCTTTTCCAAGTGGGTTGTCAGAGCTGAGGCAGTATTTGGGACCTCTCAGCACTTTGCAATACTTGTAATAATTGTGGTGCAGGAGGCTGGGGTGGCTTCTGCAGACCAGCAGCCACAGAAATGTGCACAGGCAGAGCTTCTTGTTCTTCTCCAAACTGTTTTATTCTTTATGTGATTTTTTTCCCTCTGTTAAACTTGAGTCATGTGCTGACCCTCAGGAGGAGACACTGCAGGACACTTCCAGCTTTCTGCTGCTTAAACTGAAAAGTGTGTGGCCTAACAAGTGCAAAAGAATTGCTGACCTCACAATGCTAACTTTTTTCCTTTATAGAATGGAATAATTTTACTGTTCGGTGATTAGTATTTTAGGAAAAGGAAAATGTGATTGCGGATCCAAATTTACATTTGGATAAATACTTCTCTTTGTGGTGAATTACTGGGACCTCTGTATATACTGGTAACTTTCCCTATCATAGGTCCCCTAAATAAGGAAGTCTTTTCTGTACTCTGAAAAGCTGAATTTTGAAAAAGAATAAGACTATTTTTCATCAAAGAAGAGGACTGATTACTGTATGGAAAAAAATCTTACAACAGAATTTGATATCCTGTTTTTAAGGGGTTTTTGTTGTGGTTTTTGTTGTGTTTTGTGCTGGTTTGAAAGCAAACCAGTGGGGGATCCCAAGTCAGAAATACAATTTAATAGGAAAATTAAAATAAATGCAATAATATAGAAACACTGAGATACTCAGAATACAACCTGACACCCTGTTAGCATGTTGGTACAAATCCAATTAAATGGTGGCTGAAGTCCTTTTGGAGTGACAAATGTGATTTTGTTGAAGCAGTGTTCCTGTACAAGGGTCTCATCTTCCTCTGAAGGTCTAGTGGTGGTGTAGATGGGTCTAGTCTTCCTCTGGGAATCCAGTGGGAAAAGGCTGACTGTGGTGTTCCACAGATCAAATATCAGATTTTTAGTCAGGTAGGGTGGAGCATCTCACAACAGGAAGATGTAATTTTTTCAGTCATGCAGTGAGTCTCAATGGCCCATTAACAGAAGATACCCACCTGGAGAGAGGATGGGTCCTGGAAGAGATAAAGAACACTGCCCCACCTGGTTTTAATAGATGGTAATAGAATACATACTTCTGGGTACATCTTGCATTGCAGCCTAAGACAGTTTTTAAAGCCATATTCTAAAATTTAAAACAATTCAATGTGGAGCAGTTTAACAGCTACAACAACTAATGTGCTATCAGAGGAAGTCACTGAAATGAAGAAGATGCAGGGGAAGCAGCACTGAAATCATTGGAAAACATAAGTTCTGTGGTTCCTTTGTCCTATGACACAAATAAGACAAAGTTTAGTATTTTCTTAGGACTGTACTGTGAATTTTCTAGCTTTCCATCAATTGATTTTTAAACAATTAAACATAATGCCACCAGTGTGACTCCAGTGTATTATTCAGCTACTGTAAATCCACTATAATCCACAGCCAGTCGATTTTGGTTAAAACCCAGTTTTGATGCTATGACAGATTGCAACTGAGAGTACTTTTATATAATAGGAAGTGCTCTAACATTGTTATGTTGATGCCTGAACCAAAATATAACTACATTTAGATCATAAAATTCAGACTTTATTACAAGGAGCATTCCATATTACATTCCACAGTTACCAGGTTAACATGCATCGTTAAGTGTTCTCTCTTTATCTGTTCAGTGTTGACCTTTTTAACTAAATCTGTAATTTAAATCGGTAATTTCAATATATATTATTAATAGTGTGAAAGTAGGAGTGTGAAGGAAAGCTCACCAGCATACAAAGAAGTGGCAGAGCCATGTCCTTATCATGTATTTTCCAGCTTTCTAGCTTTTTAAACTTTTACCTTCCTCTGATAGCATTTCCATGTTAGGATTTGTGATGACAATTACAGAAGAGTGCTTTGTCCTCTGTAAGTCTCCTGCTGCTTTGTATGTAACATTGCAGAGATTGTTGAAGGACATCAGTGGTCCCATACCTAGATGCACAAACTGCCAGGTGCTGTGGCATGGGCTGTCAAGTCAGTCACCATCAGTGCAAATTTGAGTGATTGTGGGGCTCTGGTGCTTTGCAGATTTAGTGATCAACACTTCTGAAGAAGGTGTTGGGTGGCTGCAAAACCAGCATAAAGCTTATTCTGATTCCTCCCCTCTAGCAGTGCTCTCTTTTATTTGATTAATAATGTCCTGACCTACCTGCAAAAATGCAGAAGTGTTCCTAGTTGGAGATGTGTTCTACAGGTGGGGGATTGCATTAAATCATTATACTATAATTGTCCACTGAAGCTAAATGTTATTAATGTTTAATCCAATTTGTGATTCATTTTATGGCAGAAGTCTGAAACAAAATACTTATTTACCCTGTCTAAAAAGTAATTAGGGTTATTTTCATATTGATGAAGAGTTTAAAGCCCACTAAAGAAAACAAATTTTAATGATAGCATCAGGTGATAAATTAAAGCAAGAGTGCTTTGCTATCTTTTTTAACAAAATCATGTCTTTTTTTCTTACGGTGAATTAATTATTTTGTTTTAAAGACTAATTATGGGTTATTTTTGTTAACCATTCAGTTCAGTCTTACTATCAGCATGTGAATTAATACTGCAATTCTAGCTAGAAATGTTTCTTTGTGTGCATGCTGATTTCCTAAGTAGCTGCCGGTCTCTGATAATACTTGTGAACAGGGTAGATAAGGCCTATTAATAAACGTTCTTTCTGGATAGCAGGATATAACTCAAACAGCATGTCTTTTCTACATCAACAGCTTCACTAAATTAACTTGATACATTTGTTTTGAAGATTTTCTGGGAAATTGCCTTGGACATTTCTGAAACTAACAAACAACAATGACGGACAGAATTAAGAGGGTAAATTTAGATATTAGTGGCTAAGTAGAACCTGTTGACTCAGGAGACGCGATGTGATTGTCTCGATGTGACTGTTTACTTCATCATTCATGTTCACTTTTAGATTTTCATCTCGTTGCTTGGAGAATCTCCAGAGTATATTGAAGAGCAGGCTTAGGTGACTGAATTCAGAAACCTTGCTGTACTGGTAACGAGGACAGTTTTTCTCAATAGACTGTGTTTGTGACTTTTATACCTGTGTTATTCACCCCTCACTTCTTCCAGATAAAATTTAATCAAAGCTAATTCAAAAAAGCCCTCAATTTTGTCATTCTTTTTGAAAGCACGGGCTTTCAAATAAACCATGTAGGTTATTAAAAATGTACTGTAAGGACAAAAACATAACCCTTCAAAAATCTATTTCCTCTCATGTGATGACTGATGGTACATTTATAAGAACATGCCTTATTTCTCCTGAGAGTCTCATCCATTTGTGCTTTGGTGGATAAATAACCTGCCCAAATGGTTGTTTAAAAGGCCACTGTGACCTCTCACTGTAAATATTGAATAGTTAATAAGCTAAGTTAATCATTGAAAAATGCATATGAATCAATTTTACACACACCAGGCAGCAAAGTGAGTCGCTTTTCAAGCTCTTAAGAATAGAAAACTTCATTCAATATTTTCAGTATTGTAAAGATGTGTCTTATTGGTTATTTCTTCCTCCTTCCCAAAGATACAAGTTGGCAGCATGTTTCAGGACTGGTGTTTTGGTTGAAGCCTTGAAAGAGGAGTCAGCAGTGTTTTGCCATCCTCCTTTAAATAAGCTCTTCTTGGCATCTGATACCAGCCAGCACAAATACAGTCCATTTCTAGGAATAGAGAAGATAGTACCTAATTTATAAGGAAGCTATCACTTTTTTAGGTCACACATGGCATAAAACTTTATTTTAATTTTCCCTCAAGGCATTTTTCAAATAGTTACTCATCACTATGGTATAATATGTCTGTGGTTTCTCTAGAGAAAATAATGTTGGCTTGCTATCTTTAACATCTTGGGGCTAAATTGATTCTTGTATGACCCTGTTCTAAACAACAGCTTTTCATCTGAGATTACATTTTGCCCCCTGACTTCAGTCTTGCCAACTCATTGTTCTAAACATCTAGGGATTAATAAGCACACTCAAAATAACTCATGTATCTTTGCATGCCTGGGGTAAGTCTGAAGCTCACTTTCACAGTTTACTTCCAGGAAGTGAGGTAATTGTTTAGAAGGACAATCTTCTTGGTTGTACAGGCCACAGTTGTGATCATGTAAGTTAGTTGCAATTTTTACAGAGGAAAATTCCTGCTGGAATAATTCATTATTTTGAAAGGGACCCTCCCAGTTCTCTGATATTTCTAGAAATACCAGTTTGAAATAACAACCTCTGCTCTTAGGTATTAGTCAGCAGAGGGCACTCTGCTTCTTTGAAGATAAAAAAGTGTGACTTAAAAACATGGAGGCAAAATGCTTTTCTTTTATGTGCTTTTTCTTTTTTTTTTAACTTATCACATCTGACAGTTCTAAATAGTATGAGTTGTGTAGAGGATTCTTTTACCATGTAGTACTTTCTCTCCTGAATTGAAATTCAGATACGATTGCACATTTCCTTGTCCTGGTTTAATCCCAGTCTAGCGCTATGTACCACACAGGCATTTGATTGCTACATCCATGGTGGGGAGAAGAGTCAGAGAAAAAAATATTAAACCTCATGAGCTGAGCTGAGAGCAGTTTAATAATTGAATCAAAATAAAACATCGTAATAATAGGAATGAAAAGGAGAGCAAGAGAGAAACAAAACCTAGGAGAAACACGACATGCCCAGAAAACAGCTCAGCCCTGTTGGATGATGCCTAGCCCATTCCCCAGCAGTGATCAGTGCCTCTCAGCTGCCTTTCCTTGGTTCATATACTGGCCATGACATTCTGTGGTATGGAATATCCCCTGGATAGCTCAGATCACCTGTCCTGGCAGTGCTGCCTGTTGGATTCTTGTGCACCTGCTGGCTGAAAGAGTATGGGAAATTTGGCTTAGAGTAAGCATACTTAACAGCAACTAAAACATCAGTGTGTCATCAACTTTATTGTCATACAAAATCCAAAACTGTACCAGCTGCTAAGAAGAAAAGTAAATTTATCCCAGCTAAAACCTGGACATTCCCTTAAAAGGAGCCAGCTGTTTGTTTCCCTAGGTTTGCCATGGGTTCTTCTCCAGGTCTGAAATGCAGTGCAATTCCTGCATTTTCTTTGTGTAAGCAAGTAGATGCTAACCTCTCTGAATCAACTGGCCATGACATCTGTAAAGAGGTGCATCATCTTCTCAGTTCTAGGTGTTTGAATCCATGAGACCAAGGCTGTTACTGCTTGTACTCTTAGAAAAAGTCTGTAGTGCAGGACCAAGGCACAGGAGTGAGGCTCATGGGAGATCTGTTCAATGGTACACTTGTTAAGTGAGAATTCTAGTACTGGAACATTGTCCTTCTATGTCTTTTATTTTGTCCTTTATTTTTTTTAAATGCACTTAGTTGTGTACTGCAGTGATTGACTGAGGTAGCAGATTCTTGGAGGCTTGTGAAATACAGCCAGTTATTTTGCTTGCAAATGGAAAGAAAATTTCAGCATGTCCATGATGCCACTACATTTTCTTCCATAAATTCAACTGAACCACTATACAAAAATTTGGCAGAAAAAACATACCAATTGCAAGACTTATCGAGCATTGTTCTTTAAAAACAGTGAAGCATATTATAAAGGTCTAAAAACTGAAATGTTTATGAAGTAGGAGAAATATTTTGTTATATGTTGTGTGTACAATAATTATTTGTAGGATTATAGCACAATAGTGGTTGGATGATCTCAGCTTAAAAGTTGTTCTTGGGAGAAAAAAAAGAAGAAAAAGAACACACCAAAAAAAAGGAGAAAATAGGGAAAAAATACTTAGAACATGGATGTCTTTCTGAAAATATTATTGTAGATACATAGAATGGCCTGGAAAAGATCATCTAGTTTCAATCCCCCTGCTGTGGACAAGGACATCTTCCACTAGACCAGGTTGCTTAGAGCTCCGTGCTTGAATGTGTTTTTGTAAACATTCAAGGATTACTTGTGATAATACTATCTTTTTATAGATGGAGCAGTAATTTAGATTATTCCTTTTAGCTACAAAAATTGTTGTGAGAGGAGAGCTTGTTGCCAGTTCTTGCCTATGCTGGTTCAAGTCTGAAACAGTTTTTGTTAGTTTCTGTCGTTGAAGATTTGAATTAAATTTGTAAATAGGTTTCATTGCTAGAAGATTATTTTACTTGTTTGCCCTTGTCAGTTATTAATTGTGTGGACTTGATGAGATTCTAATTTGTTGCTAGAGACTATGTCTAAAAGAAAAAGATTTGGTTTAGTTTTATGTTCTTATTATCAGTGTTAGAATTCAAATGCTAAAATTAATTTTTTAAAAATGTCAGAACATTATCAGGTATATTCCATGGTATCCTTGGGAATCTTAAGGATTTATCTGAACCAAAGTGTTCATCTGAAAATTTCATCAGCTGCTGAAAACCTTGGAAAATTTGTCAGTAAAAGTAATACTTGGAAAACAAGCCAAAACGTGACTTAATGAGACTGTTTACTATTTAAACCCAGTAGCAACTTAGCAAAAATAACTTTTTGTTAGTTATTTTGGATCTCTCTTTACTTATATGGACTGTATTTTACTCACTACTCTGTTTTCTTAAAAAAAAGGAACTCAGCAATGCCTGGAGAATAAGTTGAACTTGTGAATTAATGTCATACACTCCAAATCAAGCAGTTAAATATATATAAATTAATCCTGTAATTGAAGCTATTGTTTACAATTAGAATAAAATTACACATGTGGGGTTTGTTTGGGTTTTTGAAGTATTTTAGAAGTGAATGTAAACAAGTAGGATGTTTAGGCAGACTTGACTAATTTCAGAGCAGAATACCTCGTCTCCTTACAACGCAAAACCAGCTCTTTGGGGGTGAATTACTAAAGCAGTGGAAAGGATGTAGCAGTTAGTTGATCCATAGAGATATTTCAGAAATTCAGCCATAGAATTTCCCCAGCTTTTCAAAGCAGTAGTGTTTTCCATAGAATAAAGCTGTTTCTTTTTCTAGGATCCTCAACAGCAAAAATGACACATTTTTACAGCACACATCAGGAAAGTATTCACTAGCTGCAAAACTTCAGGGGCAGTGTGTTAAAATTTCATGTAAGGTGCTACATTTAGTACCTGCAGGACATATGAAAGTGCCTAATTTATAATCCGTTGCGAATATAACATGCCACACACACAGAAGTAAATATTAGTCATGATTTTTTTGATAGATTTTTGCAACCTGCTGTTCAGTTTTGCTGTGAAGTTGTCTTCCAGATCAGCTCTATAGTCATGCCAGTATTTTAAGAAAGTAACACCCTATGCAGTCATTAGCAAGTAAAGTTGAAGCTTTTAAAAGTTGTAATGCTTAATGATCTCACCTTCTAAGAAAGAAAGTAGGCAAATGTCTTGAGAATCTGGAGAATTAGAGGTCTGGAGAGTTAGAGGTATGAAACTTTTAAAAGACAGGATGAAAGAGCCTCTGATTTTTGTTTATTAAATCTTCATATTTTAGTTTATAGGTGGAACAACTAAAGACAGTAAAAATATAAAAGGACAATTAATATTTAAAATCTGAAGGTGAAATTTCTCTTTTGCCTCTGTCATCACTGCAGTTGAGGAGATTATTGCATTATCTCTGTGGCATTTTAAGTCTTGTGTAGCAGAGAGAGGAAGTGAGATGTTCCCCCTCTCGTCAATTAACAGGTATTTTTTTTTTCAGATGTTATTTTTCTTCATATTCCAGCAGCACAGGGAATAAAAGATGACTAGAAATTACTGTAATGTTTTTCATTAAATGTAGTCAAATAATTTCAAGTATTAGAATACATTTCAATTTCATTTTGCTTTTGTAAACCAGAGTTATATCTGTACTTTACATCAAGCCTCAAGTCTCTGAAGTGCCAATATATCTGAAATGGTATTATATCCCTGGCAAATTGCCTTATATACCAGACATAGACAAAGCATTGGAAATACTTGGTAATTAAGATTTCCATGGAGGTGAAAAATTGCCCCACAATATTACAATTATGTTAGTAATTTTTGCAGATGTAAGATTTTTTAGTTGTTCCTCAGAAATGTCATACAATTTCTTGCCTTCATGAAAGAGTTTACTTTCTTCATGGAACTATTTACCTGCACAGTTTACATCTGCTTATTCCATACCTTCATTCTTGGGGATGTTTTGCAAATAACAAATTTGGTCATAAGGTCATTAAAATATGATTTAATTATGGGAAGTCATGAGAACTGTGTAACACTTAGAGTGCAAGTTGTATACACTGTTTTCATTTGCCTGTTTGTGTAGTTTTTTAAACATTTGAGTAGCCCTGTAATGTCATTCCTAAGGTGACCATAGATCCATGTCACAGGCTGGTTTACACAGGCTCTGTGTATGTTACTTTGAAATTCTGATGGATTTCAGTTCACCCAACTGACATGTCATCCTTTTACTATGAGGAAACAAAGAAGCTCTTATACACCTGTATTTCTCCCTTTGTGCCTTCATTGTTGTTTATATCTTCATGTTGCAAGTGGAGCCATGGGTGAGGAAGATGCTGCTCTAACAGGTTTTGTGAGGGTTTGGCAGCCTTATATGTAAATTACCATATAGCACGTACTGACTGTCTGACAGCTGCAGCATTCTCAGTCTTTTAAGTGTTACAGTAGACATCCATAGTTGCATTTAGGTTCAATTTACCAGAAAGGTGTTGGGATGATCCAAAGTTGCTGTGCCACTGTCATTCTGTAGATGGGATTTTAGAACGTGGTGATTGTCCTGCTCTGCTCTGCAGTATGGTGGCCTTACTTTGAGTCTAATGTGTGGTTTTGAGACGAATCCTAAACTGTTAGGGTGTGTCCAAAGGAGGGCCATGAGGATGGTGAAGGGCCTTGAGGGGAAGCCGTGTGAGGAGTGGCTGTAGTTGCTTGGTCTGTCCAGCCTGGAGAACAGGACACTTAGGGGAGACCTCATTTCAGTTACAACTTCCTCGCAAGGAGAAGAGGAGGGGCAGGCACTGAACTCTTCCCTGTGGTGACAGTAACAGCACCTGAGGGAATGGCCTGAAACTCTGCAACCCGGGAGTTTTACACTGGATATTTGGAAAAGGTTCTTCACCCACAGGGTGTTTGGGCACTGGAACAGCTCCCCAGGATCACAGCACCAGCCTGAGAGAGTTCAACAAATGTTTGGACGGTACTCTCAGGCACATGGTGCAACTCTTGGTCTTGGGGTATCCTGCACAAAGCTGGAACTTGGACTTCATCATCCTCATGAGTTTGGATGTCTGTCTTAGTATGTTTTAACAAAATGTAAAACACTCTTAATTAGAGATCTTTAATGAAAATTGTGGCATGATTTTTAGACAGGAATATAGAAGTCTTGTATTCCCAAACACCTGAAGTCACATCAGAGTTTTAATATAGTAATATCAATACAAGAAAATTGTATGGTAGAATGGGCATAGAAGTGTTCAGTTATCCATTAAATTATAAACATTTTGAATCAGAAGCTACTTCAAATCTCTTTTCTGAGATCTTCCACAAATTTTTGTATGTAATAATTTTGGATATTTGCTCATGTAATTCTTGAAAATGTACTTACTAAATATGCTGTTTGGGTAGGCCCCGACTTTCTAAAAAACACTGCTGTAGAAAATTCGAACTTGCTTCATGTGTGAAACTGAGACTTTAGCTTTCATTCATAGTTTTTTATATTATGTAGTATGATCCAGAAGCCAAAGACATTGCTTAAGGAAAGTGATATTATTGTATTTATTTTACTACATTTTCCATTCCAGCTGTGTCAGTAATGTTCTCTTTTTCCTTACTTTGTGTGGTGACCTGATCACAAACAAAGTGAATGGTTTTTAGTAATAAAAACATAAAGTGTAAGGAAACATTTAAGTAGTTCTTCACTATACTTTGCTTTTGTTATCCATCAGTCCATTAAAATCAATTCCGGTTTGGGGGAGTTTCACAAGAAAAACACCATTGGCAGACACTTGGCAGCATGCAGATGAACTATTTCTTAGTTTCTCCTGTTCAGTCAGTGGTTTTCTTTATCTGTCTGTCAGCTAGGTCTGAAATCCTGTTGTAGTTTTATGAGAGAAATTTCAGACTTGAAAACAATTTCTGGTTCATAATTCAGTTCAGCCACAGGACTGCAGTAGCCTGTGGCAACATCAGATTTCTGGGTGGTTATCCCCTCCATCCTTAGGTGGTATCTGCTTTTCAAAGGAGACTAACATACAAATAAAAAAGTGAAGAGAGGAAAGGTCTGTGGCTTTTCCCGTACCATGTTTAGGGAGAGGCTTTCCTGGCATGTTTATTAAAAATCAGGCATTTGGAAAACATGCTCTGCTTCTTGGTTGCTTTACCCTTCCATTTTCAATGGTATCATGAATTGTCCAGGAGAGATGACAGGCCAGTCTTCTGACTTCTAATAGATTTCTGGGCATTTTTGCTTCATACAAAGGCTATATTGATGAAGTTTTGCTGCAGAGGTTTGGCTAGTGTTTCATTCTGAAGATTTACACTGATTTTAAAAAAAAGACAAACCAAAGAAAGATGACTGATTTAGTTCCTCCTATAGCTAGAAAAGTGAAATACTTTTTCATCATTAAACATTTTTATTTACTCAGCTTATTCAGCTAACTGCTATTGTTATCATAACCACTGTGGTAGTTCAGGAAAATATATACAACATTTTGGTAAAATCTAGTTTAATTTAAGTGCACACAAGTAGCCAAAGGAAAAAAGTGTTTCATAGTAGTGAAATGCCAACTCACTGGTCTTATGCAAATCTAACCACCATTAATGTTGCCCTACAAACCAAAGAACAGAAAAAATATGAATATTTTTCTTAGCAATAATGGTTAATTACTAAGAACTTTCTCACCTCTTTTGAAGTTGATTCTGTAGGATCAGGTATCTACTAGTAGCTTGAAATTATTTTGCATTGGAAAAATGGAAATTATTTTCCATTGCTTTCCCATTACTATAAAAATAAGAAATGATAATAAAGATAATAAGTAGAAGACTGAGGTGATGAAGCCTAGATACAAAAAAACCAACTTTTGTAAGTATATAATGGATTGTGGCAAAAAGAGTATGGCCAGGAAAACCAGCATAAAGCTGTAACATGGTTGAAGCTCAGAATCAGTTTTTAACCCTGCTCATAGTTTTCTGAGGGAAATAAAGGAGAAGACATGGTTGCTATTTCAGTATCTTCTCAAATGGAGATATCATGATTACAAAATTCCAGTTTCTTTATTCTGGAATCTTGCTTTAAATACTTGTAGAAACTCATGAAGAAGATCCTAAATGTATGAGACATGGTTTTCCAAAAATAATTGATTAAGTGTTTACAAGATTTCTGGTAAATAAAGGGGAAATTCTTATATTCCCAGAATGCCATGGAAAATGTTGTCTGCTGTTGTCAAAAGTGTACTGAACTGAACAGTCACCTACACCATCTAGATTTTGGTTGTGAAACAACTGAGTTGAACTATCAGTAGCCAGATCTTAATGACCAGTTTGAATTTGATGGTACTTACAGAATCCTCCTGTTTTGTCTGTTATTTTTATTTTTTTCTTTGTTTCAATGTTGTGGTAACAATTGCTGGTGTCCCAAAAGAAAGAAGTCTAAGAAGATGCAATTTTCCCAAGAGCAACTTCACTCCCTGTGATGTTAGTTTAAAAGTTAAGCATCATCACAATCATCTTCATGATATTTGATTTTTCAAATTGAAATATGTATTGGTGATATAACCAATGTGAAGAATTATTAATCTTGTTCATTTTATATGAGCTGACTGCAAACATAGAAAATGAGGTACATTTTTACTGTTTTGTTTGTTTTGAATTAGGTTCATGCACTATTAGTTCGAGAAGTTGATGTAGAGAAGGTGTCAAGTTTTGAGAACCCATATGTAGATGCAATAAGAAGCTTATGGAATGACCCTGGAATTCAGGAGTGTTACGATAGACGACGGGAATATCAGCTATCAGATTCAACTAAATAGTAAGTACATGGTAGCAATGAACATCTACATATAATTTTCTGTTTCTAACAATGTAATTTTTACTTTTTAGCTTGTTGTACTCTATGTCTGTGTACATATTTGTATGTATATGCAGCACAAGCATAGCTGAATATAAATTGAATTAAGGAGTGGTATACATCTATTTTAGGATTATATCTCTGCTTATTTTACAAAATGATAGTGTGTGATCATGCAAAGTCTTAAATTAACATTCAAAGTAGGGATGAATAATTTGGGGGGGATTTTTGTTAAACCTATTCAACTTACTCTCTTTCAACAGATAATCACAAATGCAAGATATGCAAAAATAATTTCATGTATTGTGACAGTAGTGAATACTGGGCAGTGCAGCCAAAGTAGACCTCCATTCAATTCATAAACATTGAAATATCCAATAACTCAAATTTTCCAGATTTTCTGGTTTTCCTCTCTGGCATTTGCAGTCTTAGTGGTAAGGTAAACAGTACTAAACAAAGAGATTTGTTTTATACTGAACTGTCTTTCTATTATGGAAACAAAGTCTAAACTTTAAAGAACATGGCTGCCAGGAAGAAATCAGGAAAGCACTTCAAGTTAAATTGTTTGGTCAAGAACAACAATAATAAAAATGAATATGTGACTAAAAAATATCTGAAATGTTACCCCTTTCTTGGGACTGGAATCTGATTTAAAAAACATGTGAAATTTGTCATTGGAATTTGATGTCTGCCAGAAGGTTTACTCTATGAATCTTAGTTATTTTTTTGCAATGTGGCATACAGCTCAGGTGAAATTTCTCATCTGCTGTCAAAGAAACAGATGCTGGCCTTTTGATGTTGACCTGTGCTACAGAGCATGGCATGGTTTGTTGTTAAAGCCGTGGCAAAAACCTCCACGGGTTCTACATTGATTTCTGTATTATCTATGAAAAAATATTATTCCAGTGACACAAATCCAGTCTCAATTTGGCATGTGTATGTGAATGGAAGCCTCTCACTTAGGAAAGCACAATGAAGCTTCCATTAAGCTCATTGTAGCAGGACATTAGACATGACAGGTGTGGAATGACATTTATCTGCACAGTAGTCTAAGCATCCCTATCTAGTACTGCACTTTATAAGGGAATTACTAGGATCTTGCTGATAGAATTTAGGCAGCTGAAGACTATGGACGCATGACATAAGTCTCCTCAAATCCGTTGCAATGTTGTCACCACACCATGACTTCCCTTTGCCCTGTGCATAGGGTTTCTGTTGTCCTGTGCAGTTCTCTGTCCTGGTGACCTTCCCAACCCATCATTTTTGCACATACATTTTGGTGTAGACTGGTGCAAAGCACAATGGCATCTCTCTTGTATTGTTCAGATTCTCACTGTCCCCAAGCATACCATACTGTGTTTTGGTTTTGGGTGGTAAGGAAACAAATATAATATCGCATAACAAGAAAAATTTCAGAGACATGTTACTAACAATATATTTTCAGGTTGTTTCTGTACTGAAATGAGTGGCAGGGTTAAGTAGAAGGTGAAGCAGAGTTCATCTCATATTTTGAATTTCTTGTATTTGTAGGTCCTAACTTTGTTTCCAAACAGATGAGAGACTGGTTTTAAAGTTGAAATAACTGTATGTATTTTGTGTGCTCTACCTTAGAGGCTAAAAATAGAATTACTCTCCTAAGTAGGAAATAATTATTTGATGCTACTTCAGATCAGATTGTGCTGAATACCATAGTTTTGATCTACTTTTAATAAATTGGCACCATAATGGATCTTTTCAGTAGCATTAAAAATAGTAGGGAATAATCATTAAGTAGCTATTAAAAAAAAACCTCCTAGTACCTTGTCTTGCAAAAGGTGCATGTACTAGTTGATTGGTTTTTTCTTAAGCTCAGCATGTTTAGCAGTCTACCATATTTTTGCAGATTTGGTGATTTTATTATAGTTCATACTATGGATTTCTGCAAAATCTTTTAAATTAGACTTGTTAATCATTGTATATGAGTATTTAGAAAAGCCTCTATGTATACTTATGCTTGCAAGTAGAATTTTTTCCAGGTGTGGAGATGCACTATAAAAAATCAACAGACACAAATGAAATGTTGTTTCAAAAATACGGTATGTGTGTTTACCAGTTAAATACCAAAACAAATTTATTAGCATTATAAATGTCACAAAGCAAGGAAACAAATTGCTTTAAAGCTACTATTGGGATTCATAAGGCAGTAGGACAGAAAAAAGCACTTGGTGCTCATTGTCTTCTGACTTGATGTATAATCCAGAATGGTTTGTTGTCCACCAGCTCTCTTGTAAGCATATGTGCCAATATCTGGTACATGTATGTGTCAATGTCAGATGTGTTCTTCATTCATCCCTTGCACAAACCTCTCATCTTCTCAGTAGTTTTCCACTGTTTTTGTTGTAGTAGTAGTAGTAGTAGTAGTAGCAGCAGCAGCAGCAGTAGTAGTAGTAATAGTATTTTCAGTCTGCTGCCTATATTGCTCTTTTCTGCCATCAGCCTTCAACAAGGTTAAGCGCTGAGTCCTGCCCTTGGCTCACGGCAGACCAAGGCAGTGATACAGGCAGGGGCAGAGTAGCTGGAAAGCTGCCCAGCAGAAGATGACCTCAGGATGCTGGCTGACAGCAGATGAAGATGAGCCATCTTCTGGCTGAGAAGGCCAATGGCATCCTGGCTTGAATCATAAATAGTATGGTCATCAGGACCGCATCTTATTTCTTGTATCAGAAAGACTGGAAGGGTTTGTCGCCCTGCAGTCAGCACTGCTGAGGCCAGACCTCAAATCCTGTGCCTAGTTCTGGCCCCCATACTGCAGGACAGACACTGAGGGACTGGATCACGTCCAGAGAAGGGAAACAGAACTGGTAAACGGTCTGGAGCACAAGTCCTGTGAGGAGCAGCTGAAGGAGCCTGGGAGTCTTTAGCCTGGAGTAAAGGGGGCTCAAGCTTACCACCCTCTACAACTGCCATGAAAGGAGCGGGTAACCAGCTGGGGGTCAGACACTTTTCCAGGTAACAAGAGATAGGGCAAGAGGACATAGCCTCAAGTTGCACCACCTGAGGTTCATTTCTCTGAGCATCAAGAATAATTTGTTCTTGGAAAGAGTTGTTAAGCATTGAAACAGACTGCTCAGGAAGTGGTGGAGTCACCATCCTAGAGTTCTTCAAGAAGTAATTGGATGTTGTATTTAGTGCTATAGTCTAAGTGACGAGGTGGTGATTGATAAGTGTTGGACTTGAAGATGTTTGAGGTCTTTTGCAATCTAAATTATTCTCTTACTACACATAGTCTTTTTCCTGTTATTTTACTGTTTCCAAATTACATTTCAGGTTTCTGTTATGTTCTGTATATCATAATATTTTCACTTTCTGCCATCTTTGGACCTGTTTTGTCATTCTTTGTCATTGTTTGCTTCATTTCTGATGGTTTTGTACCCACTGCTTGTACTCTGGAAGAATACATCCAGTGTATGTTTACTAGAAGAGGTGGGGGTAGTGTCTAAGGAAGAAAATTTCCTGCATTATGGGAGTTGATTTGAACTTCTTGGAGGCTTAACAAATTCATTCTATTCTCTTTCCTGACCATTGGATGCTCCAAAGCTTGGATGTTCGTGTTGTTTTAAAATCAACTTTTTGACTTCTCTGTAGTAAGGTCAAGAGCACCTGAGGTATATAGAGGTCATTTGTTTTCCATGTGCATTACCAGGTGACTTAGCCACTTAATTACCATCAAATTACTTCCCTTTAAGATGCTGCCTCACAGTGTGAGACAGACGTAAACTAACATGGAGAATTGCCTTTAGTAGTATCTATGTGAGGTGAGATGAGGTAATTCAGAATATACTGTACCAGCTGCCTAGACCTTAATCTAAATGTAAAAAGGTTACCATTCAACAGTTTGATTGTATCATACCTTTTCAAAGCCTAAGGAAAGGAGAGTCAATAGTCTTCTGTGTTAGAGAATTTGGGTTGCAAAATTTTCTGGCCATGTGAAATTGAAGTATTTGGCTGCTGTGTACCTCCAACTAAGGACTTTCTAGTTGCTACAAGCACTGAGCATGTCTGTTTAGACATGCTATGGCTATGTTTTTTAACACTTCAGATAATTAAGTATAATTTTCCCATAAGTGTGTTAGCTATGCCAGTGGATATCTATAGCACATTTTGTTATTATGTAATGTACTGCTTCTTTAGTCATACATGCCATTGCATTCTCATGCATGTATAGTCTTTCAGGCTTTTGTTTCTGCATTTGCTGTCACCTGTAACAGCTCGGTTCCTGCAGTTGCATAGCTTTGCATATACTGTGAGCTCAGCTAGTTGGACAGTTAGTACAGAAATGCAGATTCCCAGGTAGCTGGACAGTTAGTAGTTGGACAGTAGTAGCTCAGGTAGTTGGACAGTTAGTACAGAAATGCAGATTCCCATACTTTACTGTGTAATATAAGAGCTCAAGGGTGTGAATCTGAGGTCATTTATAGCATATCACTGATTTTTACCAGGAAAGAAAGATATGAAACCTAGTGATATCTGCTCAGTAAAACTTGTTGCAGGAGGTGTAAGGCTTTAGTAATTTAGTAATTTTTCTATGACAGTATTCTATTTGAGTTTGAAGTATTTTCAAAACTTCGGCTAAAAAAATTCATTTATACCTGTCGTCTAAAACTATCATTTTCCTTCTGTGTTACTTTTCTGAAACAGGTAAATTTCAGTGGAATTAGCCCCTGTTAAATACAACAATAAATGCTTGGGGGTACACAGGGGGCAAGATCAGCACATGAATCTTAAGTTTTTACTAACGCAGTTTAGTCCATTTCTTGGCATTGCCTTTAGCAATCATTTTTTTATTTCATAAAGGTGTAGGCCACTCTTAGGGCATGGTGGGTCTTTCAGAAGTAGTAATACTGTCTGAAATTGGGACCTGCTATGAATTTGAACTGATAGCAAGTTCTGAACAACTGTCTGGGATATTTGTGTAGCAGTCATTAGATTGTAGTGACAAAACCATATAGTCATATAGTGATAATTTAAAATATGCATAAGTACATTATTATTTAATAAACTGCTTATTAGTTCTTGCTTACTTTCATTTATAAAAATATACCTGAAGGTCCTAAAGCTATACTTGAGGGCAATTTGTGTTGTAGAATTGTAGATTCGGCTTTTGTGTATTCACAGTTTACACAGCCTTACGTGTGGTTTAGAGTAAAGTAGAAACAGCAAATAAAAATGAAAGTTTTAAATTCAAAGATCAAGTACTAGCAGCAGAACTATGATAATCATATCTTATGCTTTAGATACAGTCCCAAAAATAAAAGCAATGTCCAAAGAAAGATGGGATGTGCATACCAAAGTACTGCTTCCCGTACAAAAACTGCAGGATATACAACACAGCTTGGGAAATTCAAAAAGGAAAGGGGAACCATGTAAAGCAGTATACAGTATGTATTTATTTCAGGATTTTTTTTGTTGCAGCACCAAATATGTTCTTAATGACTGTATAATTTTTACACCACAGCTCCTAAAAATAAAAATTTGCATGAGCATTTGTTTATTTGGTGACTTATCTTTTTAGCCTTTGCTAAGGTTGGCTTTTAGTGAGGCAGCAAATTGGGGAAGACAGCTAGGTAGGACTTAGGTAGAATATGGATTTTAAAAAATGCTGTGCAGACGTCTTCCTACTTCACTTCAAACTATAGATTAAGATGAGGTAGTTCTGGAAACTGGTAATTTACTTCAACCTTTCATCAATGGTGTAGAGTCTTAGAAATGCAAACCTCTACAGAAGTTCTGAGAACACAGCCAGTACTTGTTTACATTTAGTTTTGTACACTGAAAATCAATTCCATTTACTGGACTGCTGCCTCTCAGTATAGAGAACACTTGTGTCAATTATTCTAGCAGCTTTGTGAGGCAGGAAAAATCCTGCTACAGCAGCTTTAGCATTTTACATATCTGCTGTTAAAAGTCAAGCCAGTTTTATGTTTTCTCTAAGAAGCAAAAAAAAGAAAGGCTTTTGTTTTTCAGCACATGGTCCAAATTAGTGCTAGGGGTTTTAGGAGAGTGGCCTCATCAACTGGCTCAAAGTTTTGCAGAACAAACTAAAAAAATCCAACCCCACCCCAAAACCACACCAAACCCCAACGATAGTATGGAGTATAGCTCCACCCCACTCCAGAACAGTCAGGCTCCAAAAGACAAAGATATATCAAATTTTATTTAATATATTGCCCAATTATCCTTTGACATAGACTTCGGTTAGGTTTCTATTTTCTCTTACACTGCTATTATCTGTTTATGAAATAGAGCAGTTCAAGAGGGTCATACCCATTAACTATCTTAATCTTGAGGAAAAAAATGGGTTTTTTGCATTAAACCTCTGAACTTTGGGGTTGAAAAGATGTAAATGTTTACGGTTACTATCATACCAAAATCTGTCTTGCCATTGAATGCAATGAGAAAACGTTTGCATGTGAAATGTTGCTGGTAAGGCTTGCTTTTATCACTGTGGTTATACTGAAATCACCAACAAACTGTTCCCTGTACTCTCATTCTCCCCACGGAGATGTCTTGGCTGGTCGGGTGATAACAAATCATCTTTACTGGTTTTATACTGACCTTTCTATCAGTGTCAATAATTACTTCTATCTCAGTGTTTGGTTTTATTTAGAGATTTATAACATAGTGTTTCTGATATGGTGCCAGTCAGATCCTTTCTCCTCAGCAGTGTGTTTCAGATGCATTCTGCTCTCCAGGGACTTCTGTGCTCAAAGTGTCTCTCAGACTCTTAAGCCCAGGGTTTGATAGTGTGCCAGTGAGTATTAATTCAGCACCTTGCTGCATCAGTTTTGCCTGCTGAGTTTAGGAAAAGTTATTAGACAGTACTGATGAGCAGACTAGTCTCATTTTTAACCTCAGAAAGAGAAATTATATTAGAGATGGATTGAAGGCTGTATCCTTTCTACCTTTGTCTGCCCATGCCTTACTGCCTGCACATTATCAATTAGGCTACACACTAGTATAGAACTAGAACAAAGTTTAATGTTACAGAAATTCATCCTATGAATTCCTTAGAAAATGCTTCTTTATCATCTGATTACTTGGAAAAATCTAACATCAAAGATGCTGGTAAGTAGTAGCTCATAACTTGAGGAGGATGTTTCTTTGAAATGTCTGCCCCATGTTGAAGGTGCTCCAAGATCTTGATTTCTGAAAGTAAATTCAAGTAAGTTTTGATGGTCTGTCTTCATTAGGTGGTGTAGCCCTAGGAAAATAAGGCTCAGTATTGAGCTACCTGTTTATGGTGACTGGAGTCCTACTCAATTTGTTAAATAACTTTATTGGTTAAAACAACTGTGGTTTGCTTATTAAGCTTAAGAGTCTCACTTCCTTGCTCGATTTCCATATGGGAAATACATGTAGGAAAGTACAGAGTCAGTCTATTCCCATAATCCTATTCCTGCTGTTTATCTGGAAATGTGGACCCACAGTACCTTTGACATGTGCTTTCTTTCAACAGCGTTGTTAGCACATCCATAGCTTGGCAGCTTCCCTGAAGCTGGCTGCAGGCTTGGACCTTGTCATAGGTGATGTAAAGTGCATTAAAAATAATTACTTAGCTCTTGGTGTTGACTGGGAAACAAAAGTCTTCCTCTGCTTCTGGTCAGCGTGCAGATCACGGGCATGTTGCTAGATGCTGGCAGCTTGTCCTGACGTCAAGGGAGGTCCACTGCCAGCAGCTCATTACATACTCATCGCCTCGGTAATGCACCTTCTGCCTGTCACTATAGCAACCCCTGGAAAATTACCTCAGCGCCACTAAAATTCATGTTTATTAAAACTAATTACGGATATACTTAACTTTAGAGACTTGGTCTGTATTGTAAATTTACTCAGAACCATGTATTTTCTCATTTTATCTCCTTTCTATAATGCCTAGCTGAGTAGGTACTGTTTGGGTGAGAGGCCATATAGCTACAGTGTGACTCATCAAAACAAGATTTCTCAGCAGGGTGAAAATGAACTCTGAGTACTGTGTAGCCGAGACCTAAATGTCTTGCACTGTGGCTACTACCTGTACAACCAAATTTCCTGTGGTAATGCTGGTGGTTACTCAGTGTTGAACTAGACCTCAGGATGGTTTCCATAGTGTTTCCAATAACCATGTTGTTATTATGACTTAAAGGTTTGAAGGCAATAAACTGAAAAAATACTTGATCTGTGCAATTATTGGCTATTCTCCTTTTGTGTAAGATTGTAGCTATGTCAAGTCTTGTGGTTTGTTTGCAAGAGTGCATGTAAAGTGAGTTGAAGTATACATTGGAGAGTTAAGTGCATTGGTAAGATTGATTGTAGTATGTGTTAATCCATTTTGAATCGAGCATCTACCCAAAAACACACTGTGCATTTCTCTTGTTTGTTTCAATTTCTTGTTTGTATGTAGGATTTGTTTGCTCAGGAGGGTGGTATAGTTGTCAGTACTTTAGGGCTGCATTAGCTAAGTGCTTTAGAACCACAGTGAATCCGTTTATTAGTAAGCAGATACATACAAAAGCCCATCAAATTTTCATTTACTCCTCATCCATTAAAAAACTCAACACAGTTCACATAGCTGTGGCTTCACAAGTTTTCTTCTGGTTGCAGATAAGCCAGTGAAGAAAGTAAATCCACCGTGCTTTCCTGCTGGAATTTATGGACTTGCCACATCCTAGGACATATCCATCAAATAAACCATAATAAGCACAATTTCAGTAGTGTTTCTTCGTTGTTCCAAATAATTTTGACAGAGATGTGTTATCAAGCTATTACACAAGTTAAAGAACTGGCTGCTAGGGATGGGCAGAGGAGAAGCTAGGGTGGTCTGGAGCCAACAGAGTTGAAAGCAGAAGACAATTGGCATTAGCTAGCACTTTTGATGTTTTAATTTAAAGTTTCTGCCTCATAAAGTAATTTAAAAACAAATAAATCATTAGTTTGATAAGCTATAGAATGTTTAAAGCTTAGGTGTGCAATTCTGCACTTCCCTGGTGATCAGGGAATTTTTTTAAGCCCCAGCTTTCATGAGGGTAAAAAAAATGTCAAATATCCAATTCTTTTGGTACAAAGAAGAATTTAAAAGTAAAAGTCTTTATTGTGACAGTAAATAAACCATGTTAAGCCAAATAATACAATCTCAATATTACAGGAACAGTTAGAATAGTAGTATGTGTGCTGGGTATGTCTTTAAATATTAATTGTATTCTTGTTGTCTTCTAGTTTTATGTAGTCAGCTGCATTCACTTACATATTTCCTCTCAGCATTTTGAAATAGTGACTCAGGTCAATAACCAGTTGTTCAGAATAATCAGACTGTCACCCCACCACTTCTAGGGAAATGCAAAACTCCATTTTTGTGCTTCATAAAGAGAAAGTGCCTCAGGTTTTGTCTGTATAGTACTGTGGATGTAGAGATGTAGTGTTTTGCAATTAATACACAAGTTATGATAATGTGTTGAGGATATGTGTGTTGATTTGCTCTCATTGGTATTCTAGGAAGTTTGCACCTGACTGAAAAGAGACATTTTATTTCTGTCATATCAAAAGTCTTCAGACAATGTTATAAAACAGTGAATAAAATGGAACGGAAAGACGCTGATGTCAATCTCAATGAGAGATGTTCTTACTTAAAGAAAATAGATGGGTTTTTTTAATTCTTACTTTATTTTAGAGGTTATGTAAATTTTAAAAGAGACATGCAGCATTTTTAGTGAATTTAGAATATCTTGAAGGCAACTTTGTGTTGCTGCTGCTGGCAGAGCTTTCAGTTTGATTTTCATGTTTAATGCTTAATCCCCTGAAGTTGATAGCAGAACACGAAGTTACATATCTTCATGGGGTAACAGGAAGTGTAATTGTCAGCAGAACTGTCAGTAACAGAAAATATCGGTTCCTTTGCTTCAGAACAACAGTGAAAACCTTAATTTAAATTTGAATTTCAGCACAAGTAATTTTTCAGCAGAAGTTAAAACCAGTCTGTTAAAAGGTAAAGAAACTCCAAAAAACCCAGAAAAAACTCAAACAAAAACAGAACAAACAAACAATAACAACCGAAAAATAACAACCAAAAAATCAAACAGAAAAACTACAAATCAAAACTAAAACAATTTTTTTTCTCCAGGAAGAATTTAATTGACAATTTGCAGTATGGTCACAGCATTAAAATAGCATAGCAATGATAAAAGACTTCAAGTTGTAAAACAAAGACCTGTGATAGTTTCATTTAAATAAATTGATACAATAATACATTAATTTATGAAGTTTTAAGTTCAAAGAAAAAGGGATAAGGGGTAAATATTACTGGAAAACAACAACAACAAAAAAAGCAGGGTGTGTATTGTCCCTTTTGGGAAGCAGGGTTTTGAGGATGAAGAGGAGACGAGAATCTTGACTCCATAATTAGAAGGTTTGATTTTTTATATGATATATATATTACATTAAGACTATACTACAAAGAGATAGTAGGAAGAAGCTCTCAGAAGGCTAGCTAAGAATAGAATAGCAAGAATGATAACAAAGCAGCTGGCTCCGACAGAGAGCGAGAGCCAGCTCTGTCATGACTGGTTAAGAAATCCAAACACCCATTGAATGCCAATCACAGGTGCACCTGTTGCATTCCACAGCAGCAGATAACAATTGTTTACATCTTGTCTCTGAGGCCTCTCGGTTTCTCAGGAGGGAAAAATCCTAAAGGAAGGATTTTTCACAAAAGATGTCTGCAACAGGGTGTGTGCTAAATTACTTTTGTTAGCCTGTATATTCTGACTATGATTGTAAAAAACATTATCTTCTTTTAGGGTTTTGGTGACCCTTCTGTTTTGATTTTTTTTTTCCCTGTGAGATACTCCTACTGGTTATGACACTAATTCCTTGATTCTGGGTTTGAATGTGCAATTCAGGACAGTTTTTAGAGAGCCCAACACTCTTTATTCTGTTAAGTGAAGCAGTCCAGGGTATTAAGTAAGACTCTTATAAGGATGCATAAGGACTTTCTGTGGACTGTGTAGACTCTGTAGGGGCTACAGGAGAAAGAGGAAATGACCTGTGTTTGGTTACTGAGTGAGCAGAACTTGAGCATAAAGGATGAGGACAAGGAAAAGGTAAGTATTTTTTAAGGATAAATTAGTGTTTCTGAAACTTAGGACAAAAAAATCCCCAAAAACCTCATCTGCTCATTTATTGATTTCTAGAAACGGAAGTGAGATGTAACAATTAAATAGTATCTATTCCTTTGATTTGTCACCTTTCTAAAATCAGCCAGATGTGCATTACCAGATAGTAACATGTCCACTGTGCAAAGATGCAGTAATCAGGCTTGCCTTGGAGACCACTTGCCAAAGGAATGCAACAAGACAATTGTGTACATGGGCCACCTGCCAATTTATTCAGTTAAAATTCTGTTGCTCTTATGAATACCACTGTAGCATGTAATGACTGGCAATGCTTCTTTATCTCCCTCCAAAATTTCATCACAAAATGAACCTAATTATTCTGTGGGTGGGAGGGAATAAGAATCTAATTCAGAGTCTGTCACTTTCTTATGGTAATAGTTATGGATTTCATTCACTTTTTTTTTTTCCTTTTCTGCCAACAAATTGATGGTGAGCTTGTTCCTGCTGCTTTTTGTGTAAAAAACCCTGATGGCAGATCCAGTACTCAGACTCTCAAGCCCTTTTCTCACTGCCAGAAACCAATTAGCATTCTCAGAAAATATTTTCAGACTGGTACCTTCTGGATTAACTGCGATAGTGCTCAGTACATCTTTCTCACATTGGTATTTATTATTGAATTGATACTCCATTAATAAAACATAGTGAAGGAAATTTGATAGTTTTATAATTGAGCCAATAATAATTTGGCTCTTCCCGAAGCTAGCAAATTCTTCTGTATTTTTACTGTAAAGTAGAAATTAAACTTGTTTATTTCTGTCGTTGTTCAGGTTAACTTCTCACTATTTTATTAAAAAGTAATCCAGAACATCTAGAAGAAGTCAGATTATTTCTTCTGTGGGTTTATTCAAAAAGAGTGCCTTCTTTAGTTACTACAAGGAAAAGAACATGTTCAGAAGTTGGTGACACTTCATCATAATTTAATAAATTACAAAACCATTGCTCTCATCCCCTAAAGTGAATGAGGGGGTCCCTACATTCGTTTATCTTCTTAGTGACTAACTGTAGGGTTACTGTTCTGCTGTGAACTCTTCAAATGTCAAAGAACTTGGTTTCCTGCAGCAGTACTTCTGTCACATGTCCATCATGGGGAGGGCATAAGCTTCATGGTGCACTGACTTCATTAGATGTCTAGCTCCTGGACACACACATGGGTACCTTCCTTTTTTGGAGGATGTTTGTCATGACAGCTAATTAAAGCCTTCAGTACACTGGTGCTTTATGGTTGAAACCCATCATTAACCAATAAGTGGAATAGGTCTGTGTTATAGTTACTGAACATTTACAAGCAATTTTATACAATTTTAGGTTATTTGTTAGCCAGCCGGAGTGTGTTTCAAGTACTGCAGACTTATCAACCTAATCAGAAGTTTCATTGTGAATGCAGGAGTTCAGGTGCCAGAGATCCAACTAATTAGTTTGTGCTGCCTTCTGGTAACAAGATCTGGAGAGTGTTTTAATTGTCAGTGGTTGGTCTTTTCAATTTTTAATTTAGTCTCCAAACAGTGCTCTTTATCTTCCTGTCATTTTATAACTGGTAATGATCTATTACCAGTCAATTACACCAGACTCCTATAGACCACTATCTATTCTATAGCAGTCCATTGTTTTTTGGAAGGTTCATTCAATCTTATGGAGTTGATATTCATACAGACTGAATATCAAGAAATATGTTACAGATTCAAAGCAATTTTATGTTTTTCACACTTTGTACATTACTATGCCTCTGAATTTCCTAGAATTGTGTAATTGACAACTTTGGTGAATTTACATGTGAAAGCCAAGCAGAGTTGTATGGGATTAAAAAGAAAACATAATAATTATGCTACCTTTTTTGTAGAATTAACTTGTAAGTGGGGATGGAGTACATTTTTATATTTTATCCTCTCTTTTCTGCTGATAATGCTTTTTTTTCCTGTTGTACTTCTCCCTACCCCACAGCCCACTTCTTTCCCAAGTTTTCTTTTCTCTTTTCCTCAGTGGGATGATGGTGTCACTGTCTAGCATTCCTGTTGTTTCTCCCTGTTTATAGCTATCTTAATGACTTGGACCGCATAGCAGATTCCACCTATCTGCCAACCCAGCAGGATGTGCTCAGAGTTCGAGTCCCAACAACAGGGATCATTGAATATCCATTCGACTTACAAAGCGTCATTTTCAGGTAGGAAAAAAGTTTTAGCACCCACTTGCTTTGCTTCTTTTGTTTCCTTTTACATTAGCAATGTCAAGTGAGGATATTCATTTAAACTACATAGAAAGCAATTATTCTGGTTTTAAAATTTGAGCTCGGTGAATTTATTTTCATGTAATTGTCCACATGTATTCATGTTAAAGATGTCAAAGGGATCAAAGCCAATTAGGTCTGTTATCTTTGAGAGCAGTTTGAGAGTAGTTTTTACTGAAAAATCTGCAATTAATCTTTTCAGTAATATATATCGAAGTTTCACTATGCATAATAATCTGAAAATCCAACCCTGTGTCCCAGTCATTCATGTAAATCGTGGAATAAAAGGTTACCATTTGTTAGTTGATTTTTAGAGAGATACCACCCCACTTTAGTGCAAGTACAATTGTTTAAAAATTAACTAATGAATTGTAATTACGAGTTAGACACCTGTGTTTTCACTGAGCCATGGGATGAAATGGGAATACACTGCAAGTAAACATGAGTTTTGATTTTGTCAAAGCCTTTAGTAGATAAGTATTTTTTATATTTGTCTGCTTAAAGTGGGGCAGCTTTGACAAGTTGTGGATTTTGATTCTGTTATGTGGGGGAGAAAAAGGTGGTCCACTATCTGTTTTGTGTTTGTTGCTGAATACGTGGGGCATACATTGCCAAATCTTTGCTCATTAGACCTTTATATCTCATAATTCTGAGGGGTTTGAGGTTCACAATAGTTCAAATATAGAAAACCTATCAGACTTAAAGCAAACATGATTAACATGCTTATAACAGAGTCTATTAAATATCAGTGGAAAAAAAACCATTAAGAAAACCAAACCAAACTATGTTTTAAACTAAATTTTTGTATTTTGCTGTGTTTGTGGTTGGGTGTTTATCTGTTAAGGTACTCATGGAGTTGATGTGGTTGTTAATTTTGCAGAATGGTGGATGTAGGAGGCCAACGATCAGAAAGACGAAAATGGATACATTGCTTTGAAAATGTCACATCTATCATGTTCCTAGTAGCTCTTAGTGAATATGATCAAGTGCTTGTGGAGTCAGATAATGAGGTAAGAAACCGTCAGCAAAACCCATGAGTTCAAAAAAAAATCGTTTTACTAGTCCAGTCCCAGGTGTTTTCTAAATGCATTTACAAGCAATGATACACAACTGGCACCCAAAGAAGAAGCACTTCAGGGATCAAAGAGGAGGAAGGGTTCAGTCTTCAAGTAGGGCTAAGTGGATTTGCTCCATGAAGGATTCAAAGAAGTCTCTTATTTTGTGTTGAAGAGGAATATAGTTGAACACAGAGAAATGTGTGTTCAGTTACTGTTATGAGCAGAGGCATAATAAAAGGTGGTGTAAATGAAGACAAAATTGATCAGTTCCTAAGGAACAGCCACAGGGTAGCAAACTCCATTCCTTTGACTTAAAGCCCAAGGGGTGTATTGTATTATTGTTTCAAAAACCAAGAGAAGTAAGCAAAAGGGTGTGCTGACAGTTCAAAGCACACTGTCCATTATTTTGAATGCAGTTTTGAATGAAGACTAAGGATGATTTTTTTATGTTGAAGGTATTTTTTCTGTCCTGAGGGCTTTTTAAAGTTACTCATTAAACTTTTATAAATTTTAGTAATTAGCACTGTTCTGTGAAAATCTTTCAGCACACACTTTAAAAAGTTGGATGAAAAAAGGAGAATATTAGACAATATCTTCTTCATGGCTGGATACAAATTGCACTATTTAAAACAGTGGTTGATGTAAAGTAAAACAGGTGTCCCTGGACAATCAGATTTTGTATATTGAACTTTCTTTAGGATTATTTTTTTTAAAGCCTTGGAGCTCTGGAAATTTTTACATTTGTAGTGTTTTCACAAAACAAAACTATTTTTACATTAAGTGTATAATTATCTGTGTCATTCAAAGATGAATTTCCAGAAATTATGATGTAGTCTGCACCAGTTTAATCTTCTATAATTTGGAAGCTAGACACATGTAGTTAAAAAAGAGAAATCTGTCAGACTTGGTTTGTTGCAAGTCAAATTGGAAGTGTCTGGTTCTGTCTTCTGTTTGCATTATTCTTTTGTAGCCACAAAGTCAACACACAAATACTAAGCATTTTAATTATACAAAGCAAAGCAGAATTTATTGGAAATTGCATAAAGTAAAATTAGTTATGATATTTTTCAAACATTATTCTAACTATCCAAAATAAGCTTCATGGAAGTCAAAACTTTCTTGCAGGTGGCTTTTACACCTCACTACTGAACTATTTATGTTTTTAACAACAGAGGAAAACTTCTGAACCCTTTTGACTTGTAGTTTAAAATATATTCATGGCTTTAATTCAAACCAGTTTTTGTTTTTGAGTTACACACACATAGCCTAGTAGGCTTACCAGCAGACTTGGGCCTGCGTTACTCTAACTCTGGAAAGGATCTAGACAGTCTTAGAGCTGAGCACCAATCTGAGCAGCTCAAGTTTTGGCTTTCAGCAAACTTGTCACCTGTCTGTCTAGTTTTTCTTGGTATGCCAGGACACTGCCTTCTTCCCTTCTTTTTCTCTCGTCTGTGTCTCTAAACACTGCAGTCCCAGAATTAATGGAAGAATGAGTTTTTTTATTCCACACAAAGCAAAGCGTAGTTTATCTGAATGTGGGTGTGGCAGAAATATGGCTTTAAATGTTTGCTGACCCCTTGAATTAGGAAATTTAACCCACAAAGCTATTTTTGTTTCTCACTGAGGTGTGACAACATCAGTAGGGAAGACAGTAGTTTAACTTGAAGACTTTGGTAACCAGCCAAGAGATACTTTTCACGCTTAGCTTTAAATTGTGGAGCAGTATTGAAATTTTAGCACCAAAGTGGAGGGAGTGTGTGTGAATGTTCTACTTTTTTAATATGTATGCCATCAGTGTGATACTAGGATGAAATCTAATCATTCTTTGGTCTATGTGGCTCATACTGAAATTAAAATATCTGACTTGACAATTTACAGTGTTCTGCTATTTCCTTTTCATTGCTTTCATGGCCTGATTAAACTATGATTTTTGTAAGGTGCCCTATTTTCTTTTTCTAATTAGTCCATTGCATATTGCCTAAAGTCTCATTTCCTGTGGTACATTTTTACAGAGAAAAGTGTAGTGTTTAATCATTTGTGTCATCCTTTTTAGTTAATACAGTTTTTCATTAATATAATTTTAATGAGTAAATAGAAATCTTTAAAAAGTACTGTTTTCTATTTGGGGGGGGCGAAGGAGGTGTTGATTATATGACCTTCCTCATTAGGAAATAAAGACTCTTGATTTTTATTTGAAAATGTAATGCCTGATGGATGGTCTGTTGTAAATCTGTTTGTTTCCTTGTTTACTTTATTCAAGAGAAATACATTTTGATTATAAATCAGATGAGGTTACACTTAGTTGGGAGTCTTTGTTAGTGTCTCTCACTGGATATATGTGAGGTGGTGCTGGGAACTGTTTCTATTTTCATGCCCTTGAAGGAGTTTAGAATTAAAAGTTCTGAGGAGTGTAACTCTTGTATAAGTGGACATGTATAGAAAATAAGACAAGAGTTCAGACTGCCTGTTATCCAGAGAGGTGCAGGATGACTTCTAAATGGCACACCCATGAAATTGCACTCCTATGACAAATACCTGAAGAGTTGTGAGCTTCAGTCCTGAAGATAAGCACACGCCTGGCTGTCCACCTGTATTTTAGCTATGATTTCTCTAACAGGTGATACTCAGACCCAGTGGCATCTCTTTTCAGTGTGTTTCTAGATTGTAGATAACTTGATTTTGGTACATAAATACAAAACAGGAAGAGTCAGTAAAGATGGTATATTTTAACACATCCTGCAAAAATTTCAGTTGATGTACAGTCATGAAATATTTCTAACAAACACAAAGGAGAGATAGCTTACTGTTCCAAATTCTGCCCTTAATAAAATGGAGAGTCTGTCTAGATTCATAGCTGAAAACGAAGACAAAGTTTGAACCAGAGGACATAATATACTAATTACATTAATAGTACTGTAAATTAAGTAAATATTTTATCAGTCTGATGTGATGTAACAAAGGACAGCATGTTATAAATTAAATTATTAGATGTTTGCACCTTTTCAGTTTTTCAGAAAACCCCAGGAGGATTTATGGTGAGATAAAAAAGTAAGGAATCATCTCTCTGCTAAATGGATTTATGATCTATTATGTCTTGTGTGTCATATTCTATCTCTGAATTATGCCAGCTAATTTGGAGAAATTGGCCATTTTATCAAATGGCACAGTTTAGAACTTTTTCTTATGTTTAAAATCAAATTATTTGTTTAAATAAAGTGGGTTTTTTTTTTAGATTTCCAGGATATGCTGCATTTGAATATTTGTTAGAGATAGCTTCTTTCAACACATCAAATCTCAGCATCTCAGTACAATAATTAGAAAAATGAATTCCAGCTTTGTAAAACAACCATAACCACTTGCAGTTATGGAAGAACTAGAGACATAACAGTATATCTGTAAAATGAAACGCTATAAAAAAGAGTTCATTATCTTTGCACATCTAATTAAGTACTTAGAAACAGCAAAATAGAGAACAGTGCTCATTGAAGCTTGTAGATATTTATTAGCACACTAAAAGTCTTAAGGTATATAAGATTTCATATAGTTTGTATAGCTCTGTGGTGGTTATGTGTACATTTTTATTTTTATAGGGTTCTCAGATCAAAACCAGAAAAGACAATATAATTTCCTCAGTTCAGCTAAATTAATTAATTAATAGGCTAAGTGAAAATTGGAAATTTTCTAAACTATCAAAAAGTAAATGCTGTCTTTCCTGAGGTATTTTCAGAAGCTGCAAAGCAACAGAGGCATTGGACAGCATGAAGTATGCATTGATAAAAGATGATTTTTTAATGTAAGTCATTATGAATATTCTGAACATTGCCCAGAATATATTGCAGGAAAATGCCAGTTTAGATTATTTTCATCAGAGATAAAACATTTTGATTAAATTGAAAAATGTGAAATTCTTACAGGATTGTAGAGAAATTGTGAATCTCCGTGGAGAGGAGATTGTTGTTGAGTACTGTACCTTTTAAAAAATTTCTTTTGTTTTAAAGCCCTTTTTGAAGTTCAAACTGCATCTTAAGAAATTACGTTTGATTTAGCTAAAGACAAAATTGGTAATTTTAATGTCATACTGCCATGGAATTTATCTTAGAACAGTAACACCTTCCCTTCCCTTTTATCATCAAACTGTCACTCAATTTTCATTGAAGTTTTATTAAAAATACCATCTGATTATAATCCACGTTTTACAGATTTTATCGCAGATTACAGTTCTTGTGGAAAAGGATTGTAATGTTGTAGCAGGCAGGAATGGCTTAAGAATTCTGAGATTTTAAAATAATAGGAAAATTGATTTTTTGGCTTAAGAAATCCTGGACACGTTATCCTAGAGGTCTTTTCCAACCTAAACCGTTCTATGATTCTGTGCCTTCAAGCTGTGTCTAACATTGCCATTACTTCCTGGCTGTTCTCCTTTCACACATCTTAAGGTGTTTTCTAGGATCTGTCTCTTCTGAGAGCTTGGCAAATGCTGTAGTGATCAATGGACATTAAAAAAAATGATGCCATAAAGATAATTTCTCCATCTTTTGTCCATGGGCTTTCACTTTCTCACAGTGTGGTTTGTCTCCTTTAAGGACCTACATTGTCTAACCTGGTATGGTAACCAGATTGAATCTTTTTTGTTCCAGTCTTGATCAGTCCCTTTTGGAATTTTTTAGGATAGATTTTTGCATGAGGTACAATTATCTTCATTCAGAACTGAAGGAATTCCTCAGTAACTTGTTCTAAACCTTCTCTATTGTGCTGCAGTGTGAAAAGAGTGGTGTAGCAACCACGTGTGTGAAGGAAGACTGCTGCTTGCACTGGTTGAGAATTCTGCTGCTGTAACTTTATGCTCTCATTCTATCTTCAGCATCCCATTGTTTCACAGCTTTTTATCCTGAGCTTACAGACTTCCAAAGCAGTGGCTGTTACTTAAAAAGTGCAGCTGTGATCGTTTATCAAGTCTTCCAGGTTTCTGAAATGTAGAATAGCAGGTTCATTTATCAGTACCAGATGTTTATGTGACACTAGCAGTAAGAAGGCATAATTTTGTAATTTGGGATGTGAACAGAACCAGTAGGTCTGGAGGTGGCTTGAGCAACATTTCCAACAGCCATTGCAGGTATTTTTCAGGAGTTCAGGGGGTCTCAGACAAGTTAGAACATCTATATCTCTGGAACATGAAGGGACCATCTGACTGAGTCTTTCATGGAAGCAGCATGGAGCTAAATACTCCAGGAAGAAGGTTTCTCTTAAAAATGTTTTGTCCAAAACATTAGCAACAGGGGATCATTGAAGTGACTTAATAGTCTGTAAATATATAAATAGTATAATAATTAAATAGTCTGTGGCCGTCAGTAAAACTGTTACTGATTTGTTGTTCCTATCTCATGAAGGCTGAAAGCAGAATTGTTTGTTTAGAGAGGTAGGATCTCCATCCTGAAGAGAAATGTTCAAAGCTTGTCTGAGCACAGCCATAAGTAAAACTATATGATGACAAATTTTTTCCTGCTGGGAGCAAGGAGTTGTACCTGATGACTTCCATGTACAGATCCACTCCAATGTAATTTCATCTTTGATTCTAGAAAAAAATTTGTATGACATGTGAAAGGAGCAGTTATATCTTTGTTTCCTTGGAGCATCTTTGTAGTCATGTCATAAGTTTTTCATTAGTATCCCTGAAGAACCCTAGTTTATGTGACAGTGGATATCTGCATTAATGTAGTTACCTTCACAATACTTAATTTACACTGAAGAACTGTCTTGCAGTTTTATCAGATGAAGGCAGAACAGGATATTAAGAAAATTAATGCTTCAGTATCTCAGCCACAACTACAAATTGAAATGGAAGGAACTTTGTAGAGTGGTTTTCTGCAATGTTTTTGTGCTCCAAGTATAACAGAATAAAGGCTCTGTTCTTTTGATTGATGGAAAAAATTGTTGTTTGTAAATTGCCCCACAGAGAAAGGATCAATATTGCTTGGTTTATTTAAAAATATTGCAGTTAAAATCTAATATATTAAAATTTATTAAATTTTTATTAAAATATTGACATGAAACATAGGGCTTACAGCTTAAGTTTTAAATCCGAACAAAAGTACATCTGCAAAACAGATGAGCCTAGACGGAACTTGTGTAGTGTTAATTTGTGTAATACATTAACAGGTGACAAATTGCTACCATGTTCCAGTCACACTTTGTTCTGAGGTGTGCAAAAATAAGAAATAGCATGAGGCTGCACAGTTCAGAGTATGTTTACTCTTCAAAGAGGCAATTATCTGAACAATATTTCATTTTTTCATCAGAACTCTCATGCTGTTCACATCTAAGCATGCTTCCACTACTCTTCCAGCAGTGTGTTACTTATTCTCAGGTCAGTCATACATGGCTGAGTGTGAAGGCTGAAAGAAAACAATTCTGAGATCAGAGGACTTCAGTCTGTCTACATCATAAATAAATGTAATGCTTCATTTGGCTGGTTTTTTCATCAACAGCCAACAATCTAGAACAATTGAGCATGTGGCAGAGGGATAACACAAACTTCCAGTTAGAACTAAAATCTTCAAATAGTCTTCATACTTACTTATGTAAATTTTTTTCCCATGGGAAATCAAATCTCCAAAATTGTTTGTTTGAAAACTTGAGAAAATAGCACATTAACTACCTGTGTCAAACCTCATTGCTGGATGTATTGTATCTCTTCATACCTGTCCACACAAATGCATATTTATTTTTGGCTTGTGGATAAAGAACCTTTTGAATGTAAACTATCAGTGCTGGGAAAAATTTTCATTAGGAAGAGTCAGAACCTCTCTCTCTTTTGTTAAGTGGGAGGTTCGTAATGGAAGTTGGGAGGTTGGATGACTATGAACTGGCATACAGAGGCTGTCAGAAATGTTGCTTGTAAATGGTGCTACTGGCAAAGATGTGCCTGCTTTTTGATTTTTTTTCTTTTTTTTTCTCTGAATAACCAGTGTCAGAACTATCCAGAAAAGAGCTTTTTTCAGAGACAATTTGATTTTAAAATGTTTTCACTAATTTTTCTCAAATATATATAGGTATTATAAAAATAGCCAATTTTGGCATTAATGTTTTATCATGAAAAATAATTTAAGTGCCATTTTTGCATTTAAAAATACTTGACAGCAATACTTGAAGCATGTTTTATGAGTACTTTATAGCCCATTTTTCTTTGGACAGTATGTTTGATTTTTGATGGTTGTTGAACATGTTGATTTAATGGATTTCAACTGTCACTTGCTTCATCTGTGTTTCTGCTGGGTACATAAAATTGCCATGTACTTTCAAGTGCAGTGTTGCAAATTCAGTTTGTTGGAGAGTTGAGAGTTCCTCTTCCAGGTGATTTAAAAATACAGTTCTTATCTACAGAGACTTCTTCCCAGTCCTCTACCAGAAGCTGTTTTTTTCAGGCTAGTTTACAGAAACATTGAAGACAGTGAACAAAATAAAGGAATTATTCCTGAGCTCTGTTTGAAATGGCCTCTGACTGCATTTGTGTTACTCATCAAAATATGTGTATGACCATTGCAGTTTTCACTTAGATGACTAGTTACAGCAGTAGAGCTATGAGATTATACTGGTGGCAAAAATGCAAAGCACTTCCAATTTTGATAATGTGTTTACTTTTTTACATTGTGGAGGACTCCGCACTTACCTCCCACTTCCTCATTTCCCCTACTGTTTCCCAGGTTTTGCATAGCAGCTTCAATAAATATTTAGCCAAGAAATACACTGTAGGTCTTTCTGTACAGTTTGACATTCCTTCTATGAAAATAATTGCTGGGGGTCTTAGTTGGATAATAGAGACATTCCGAGTTAATACAGAGTTGTACATAAAAACCATCCAGAATGAAAGGTTTTGTCAACCAAAATAATAGAGTCCATGACAGTGACAATAACCTTCCAAAATACTAACCTCTGCTTTTTCTGAAGTTCTTGTGTGTCAGTATCTCGTGTTCTACCGTTATCATCTCTGGATGCCCTCTGATTCAAATAAGCATTTTTGCCAGCATACACAAGTTGCATAGAACAAGTAGTTTACTGAAAAATGTGTGTTTGTTTACCTCCTTGTCTCTCACTGCATTCCAACGAAATGTGTTTCCTCAGAATATGTGAAATCCTAATTTTTCTAATAGACACTGCTTGAATTGCTAACATTTTTTAAAGAGAAAAGTAATTACTACGTTTTTCGTTCAGTGTGTGAGATACAGTACGCCCACTAGATGCCACTCTAGATAGTCATAAAGACAATAATGGGTGAAACTCCACTAGTGCTTCTCTGTTGTTTCAGATTAATAATTTACTAAGTGTTTTCTGTCAAAGCACTGCTTGTTAGCTGGGAAATGCTGCTTTCCCTTCACTGGGTACTAGCTGATACAGCTTTTAAATGCTGTTTTAGCAGTCTTGCAGATATTCTTCAGGATCTGAGAGTTGAGTGCTTATAAATTACCTCAATTTTGTTATTTCTCTAATTGTAGGAGTAATTGCATTTTTCCAGAGCAACAGATAGCAAAGAGAATTTCAGTATTTACATCCAAATGAGAAATCCATCATTTTAATAGGAAAATTGAAAGTGTACATATAAAAATAAAATTGGAATGAAGTACACTCCTTTTTAATCCATTAAAATTTAAGGAAGAGTAGGTTTGCATTTGGATAAAAATGTGGGGAAACATGGTTTATACTTCTGCTTGTATTTGTATTAATAATTAATGGTTGTACAAAAACTTTCCAGCATAAAATCTTTTATATAAGAAGTACATGACAGAAAGAAATTCCATTTTATTTTTGTTTCATAGAAACATATTTCTATTTCATAAATTCATAAATTCATATTTCTATTTCATAAATTTCATAAAATTGGACAGTTATGTAGTTCATTAGTAAGTACAGTGTTTTTTCTTGATATTTATTTAAATATTAGGATAACTTTGTCCAAGATTATGTTACCTGTTTATAGTTAACAAATTCGCTATTGGAGTATGTCTGCTATATTTCTTACTCAGTTTCATAATGATATTTTTACATTGGACTGGCAACTTTGTCAGGTTGTATGGAAGATGGAGAATTTTACACTGACATCTGTATATCCTTACAGGAAAAATAGAGGAACAGCTGGTGATATCAATATGTTTTTAGGTAATTTGGGATTGACAGCAGACAAAAGCTGATCAGGGAAGTTGCCCAGGCCAGCAGGTCTTTAGGGATGGTGAAAACAGAAATCCTGCTGCTAATTTTCCATGTGCCAAGCCAGAGAGGCCATGATGAGCTCTTGCTGCTGTTGAACAGAGTTTGCTGTTGAAGGTTGGCTTCACTGCTGACATTGGCTGTCAGCTACTGAGAAAGCCTTGAGCCACGTCCAGCTGCACATTTCTGTACGTTACTTATTCAAATTTCTATCTGCAGCATTTTTTGTTGAAGCTGAAATAAGATTTTTCTGGAAACAGTTTGGTGAGATAGAGCTGCTCATAAAAGGAGATTAAGTACTTGGACAAACTAGTAAATATTGCAACAACCCCATTGTTGCTGGTTTTTGGTTTTTTGTTTGTTGTGGTTTTGGTTTTTTTTAGGGGGTTTGTTTGGTTGGTAGGTTGGTTTGGTTTTGAACAGCCATACTGTATTGCTTGGTTTCACAAAGCTTCCTTCATGTTGCATCTGACAGAAGGTCACATCTTCAGTGCTAGTCTCTTTCCATACTCCTTGTAATTGTATCCCTACTATCAGGGAAAATACTGTAACATTAAACTATCTTTTACACAAGAAATAGTGCATCCTGTTAAAGAAAGGTTTTTTCAGAACACCAGTTCAACCATATGATCTTGTGATTAATTAAACTGATAAAAATATTATGGCACATATATTCAATAAAGGAAAAGAGTAAGCATTGAAAGGAGTCAGCTATCATTAGAAACAGAAAACGAGTTTAAGACAAATTTTAGGAGATAATAAATTCCTCCAGTATTGGAGGAATTTACTCTGGCATAAAAATTGTTTTTATCTGCTGTGACAACCATAAAAGTTGAATTGCCCTTAGTAATTGGATAAACAGAGAGACGAAAGACAGCAGAACGTTAAGCAGAGATTGAGAAGTCAAAAATCAGTCACTTCAAATTTTTTCTTAATCAGTCAATCATAGTAAATTAATGAAACCATTATAGCATTGTAATCTATTATGGCAAACTGCATTTCTTTATACAGGCAGATAAAATTTACTTGAAAATCTCTAGGCCATTTTTCAGTTCCTACAAAACATCTGCAGACTACAGATATAAATGACAACATATCAAAATGTAATTTTACTGTCCTTAACACAGTTTGCTTTGATTTCCCTTTGAAATACTTTGGAAAGGGAAATTATAAATATAATTCCATGGTCACCTAATCTGCTGGGAAAAGCATGAATGGCCCCGAGCCAATGTCCTGTGAAGACAGTGTGAGACCTGAGCTTGTTTAGTCTAGTGAAGAAGACACAAGTACTTGCCAACAAGTATTTCTGGAGTTGAATGGAGCTAAACTTTTTGAGGTGAACCATATAGCAGATATAACTATACTAGGTAGTTTCCATTGCCTTTTCTTAAGGTCTTGTTAAGAGAAGAAGTCTGTATAGAATGTTGAGAAGAAAATACCATCTTATTAAGAGTTTGTCTAAGGAGTTATGTTTTATGCTCAGCTGTGTTCACGTTAGAGGTCCTTTCCTTTCAGAGTGAAATCCTGGCACTGATGAAATCAATAGGAGTCATGAGATCTAACTGCATGAAAGCAAATGTTTTATTAGTCTGCATTAGTTTCTCAATATATAAATTCAACTATTTATTTTCATGCACTACAGCAACATGCAATAAAGTTTAACAGACCAAATCATCAGCTTTTACTACAAAGTTGAATTAGTTTACTATTTGGTTTTTTGTTTTCCTTTTTTGTTTTATGTTTGGTTTGGGTTTTCAAGTTCCCATTCATGTTTATATTGGCCTCTCTAAAATTCAAATTAATGGAAGTAAACATACACTTACAGCAAAACTTTCTGAGTTGTCTGACAGATTGTTGTATGGCTCAGCAACAGCAGAATCTGCAGGATTCATGTTCTTGTCATCCTCTGAGGCCCATTTGGTGGTGAAACAGCCTTTTCAGGGGCTGCGGAAAAGGAACTAACTTACTCATTTTACTATTATTATGATTTAATAATTTAATAATTCAATTTAATAATTCAATTTAATAAATTAATTTAATAATTTATTATTAAATTATAATAATAGTAAAAAGAGTAAGTTAGTTTCTGTGTTACAAACCATATTTGTTCTGTCTCTGAATTAACCAGATCAAGTCAGCCTAACAGTTCAGAACTAATCAAATTGTGACATTATTTTACAATGACAAAAATTTTACAAATAGAAATAACTGTAGGCTTTTTTGGTATTTCAGTTATAATGGTAAGTGGTTTCAGGAGCAGCTAAAGAGTTAAAGGCTAATCCAATGGCATTGTTACCAAAAATCAGTAAAAATTAATATAGCCCCAATTCAGCATTAAGAAGCAGGCATTCTTTATTTGGCCAGATGCACAAGGGGGTAGCTCCTCCAAATACAGTGTGTGCTGAGTACAGGACATTTTCTCTTTATATACTGTATTTTACATACATACATATTAATTTTCCCATAATATACATACATAGGATCATAATTTCCCCAAAATCCTTGACATGTGGTCCCTTCCCTCTGTACATACATTCTTTTGTCCTGTGGTTCTCTTTGGTGGTACCTGCTGGTCAGCAGCCCCAAAGTCATATCTGACTGCCTGGTGAACTGGTAAAAGTTAACATAACTGGGCTGGCTGGTTGCTTTTTAGTTTTTCTCCCTACAGAATAAGCGTTGTGTTCTTCCATATGCTAGTGGGTTCTGAACAATAAGCATTGTATTAAGTCCAGGCGCAAATAATTCTTCTTCTGGCAACAATGCTAGAAACAAAGTTAGTAATTTACAATTTTTTAAAATTCAATGTCATAAACCTTTGATGTTGACAAAATATATTCTCAGGTTTTAAATTTACTTGCAATTATTTTAAGCTGATCTCTAAGAATTGCTGAACTCTATTCAAAATTTGGGAAAGGCAAGTAAAATAAATAATGGTTGTCTTGTGTTGTTATATGTGTCTCTACCTTGATGACTTGTATTTCAATAACCACCAGTGTGTTGGATGATTGTAACTGCACATATTCAGGTTTAGCAAGTGTTCCTGTTACAACTTTCAAGTTCGTGACTAGTGTTTTAAAGAATACTTATGGCTTAACTAGTTGAATTTGCAAAAGGAAGATGCCTGCAGGTTTAATTTACTGTTTGCTTATTACTTTTAATTTAATTATTTGGATCTTATATATTGTAGGAAAGTGCAAAACAAGAAATGGATTCTTTTGCCAAATGGGGTGAAAATGCATGAATTTATTTTGAAAAAAAAAATAATCTCATGACCACCAAAATTCTGCTCTCTTTTTTATTCCAGAATCGAATGGAAGAAAGCAAAGCACTCTTTAGGACAATTATCACATATCCATGGTTCCAGAACTCTTCAGTTATTCTGTTCTTAAATAAAAAAGATCTACTAGAGGAGAAAATTATGTATTCCCATCTAGTTGATTATTTTCCAGAATATGACGGTAAGTATAATGATATTCTGTGTTTACACTGTAGGACTGACAAATTGTGCTAGCTTGACCAAATACTAGACAGATAGACATTTTGGTATGTTCCTTTAAAAAATAGTAAAAAATTGTAAAAAGTGATTGGAATTTTGTGGAATTTTTAGGCTGCTAAGATTTTTATTTGTACTGTAATGACTTGTGGGTAGGATGGCAGGACCTCTATTGGGAAATTGTTTACTTTAAATGATATTATTATGTTAGTAGTGAACCACTTCTTGTCATTTTTCAAAAGTTAGGGTGAGAGTTTAAATTGAAATACAAGAGTTAAAATTAAATAGAAACATATTCCTTAATTGTATATATAGTTTTCTATATTTTTGGTGTTTTGAGGTTTGCTTTTATATAAGACTGAATACTGAAGGGGAAGTGTTATAACCTCTCTGTAACATTTAGAGAAACAAGCAACCACCCCTTCCACCCTTTTATTGTACCTTTTAAAACTGTGCTTTAATTTTACATTGATTATGTGGAGTTAATATGTTTGTCCATAAAAAAAATTGTGGGCTGTATAAGTGTTTCTATTAAAGCTGTACTTTCAGGAAGTTCTCATGAGGGGAAGAGCTACTTATTTTGAGGTAACTGAGTGGAGAAGGCCTTGGTAACAGAGAAAAATCAAATTCATATAATAAGAGGTCTAAAGAACTAAATGTTTCTTTTTTTTAAAGAGAGAATCAATTTTGTCCCACCAGGAAGGAATAGCTGATTGGGAAGTTGAGAAGAAGATTAAAACTCTCATGTTCAAGTATGGAAAGTAATAATGGGGAAAATGTACTTGTTTTCTGTTAAAGAGGAAGAGAACAGAAAAAGCCTGCAGGATCAAATCATATTATTTATGAGTCAGTGTAAATTTAGTTTCATAGCAATGTACAGAAGAGAATTGGCAGTTGAATAGAAATATGCTTGTTCTTTTGAATTTACTTTGTGTAACAGGTTCCCTAGACAACATCCCAAAGGCGAGTAGACCCTACAGTCTGCTCTGTTACCTCCTCTCAAATGTTGACAAAGCCCTGTAAAATGCTCTTCCAGAAAAAAAAAATTCAAACAGTTGGTAGAAACTTTGTTTCTCTTCTTCTTTGTCATTGATGAGGGGGAAAAAACCTCTATGGATGATCAAGGATGTGGGAGTGAAGACCTGCAAGTCTTTGAGAATCTTTTGTTTCCTAATTCTGTAGATCTTGCAGGACCTAACTCCAGAGACAAAGTTACAGTTTGATGTGATTACTTCTTATGGCAGGCAGGGTGGAATCTGTGGCTTGCAGAGGTGGTCCCCTCTTCTATCCCAGTGTACTGGGGATGTGGGAAGTGGGAGATCTGAGGAAGGTTTCAGAAAAAGGTATTTTTAGCTGGATTGCTTCTCTCATCTTCAGAAGGGAGAAAGTAGCCTAGGGATGAGAACTGCTGGCCAGGGTGGCAAATTGGACAGATTAAATGAAGGAGTTCTGCTGCACAGTGCATTAGTAAGAGCTTTAAAAGGGAGGCCGAGCCATGATCCTAGGTCCGTGTGTCATAGAAGACACACTTTGTATGCTAGTACTTGACAACTGACTCACAGGCTGGGAGAGGGAGAGAGGGCAAACACAAAAAGAGGCTGTAGTTGGTAGGAAAATAAGAGAAAAATACTGATGTAGCACTTATTACATTGATCTTCATGGTATCATATAGAGCCAGTCATTGAAAACTGATGATTAGGGAGAGCAATGGGCAAGAAAGCTACTAACTCATATGATAGTTCTTTTCTAGGTTTCTTAGACCAGAACCACTTTGCCATCCAAATTTGACATTAACTCATTCAATTTTTTTAAGTTCCTGAGGTCATACACATACTTCTTTGTGCTTGAAGTCAGCTAAAAGTTTAAATAACGTAAGAGTAGAGGTGTGCAAATTTGGGTATATCTCTGAATAGGCCAATAGATCTTGAGAAAACACTGTGTGTAGCTACTGTGAAACTGTTAAACAAAATTCTTTAGAAACTGTCTAGAAAACTGATTTATTTTGATTAAATCATTGTCTTTGGAAGCTCAAGAATTTTCTTCATAAATACTCACATATATATGTGATATTGTGAGACTTAATATTGCTGCTCTTTGTCTAGAATAGAGTCTAGTGTCCAAGCTAAAGGCTAAATCCAGTTGTGTTTTAGAAGCTGCAGAAGTGTTGGACACTGTCCAACTGTCCAGTGTCCTCTATCCTGCCTCAGAGAACTTATTATCTGTTTATATCCCTAAATCTCAGAAAATGTGTCATCTATGTATGTATGTGCATATTTGTACATCTGCTCATGCGCATACAACCATTTATTGCCAAAGCTTACACTTCCTCCACATAGATTTGCAGCACACCAGAAAGTATGTGCTTTCTCTTTCATACATTCCCTTCCTAAATTTTAGTTGCACAAATTGGAAGTGTTGCAAATTTTAAGCTTGAAGTATTAAAATAAGGTCTGTTATCCAGTTGGTGAAATGTGTGGAGATGTGCTGGGCACCAAAGTATTGATTTTATGATTACCGAAGGACAGAGCTGCAAATAACAGCTGGATGCTGGTATTTGTATTGCTGTGTAACAACAGAACTAATGAGGAGAGTAGGAGGAAACAGCACAGAAAATCTGTGTTCTGTAGAAACTCACATTTCAGAAACACAAGAGCAAGGGAACAATGACTTTTGGTGGCAGCACTAGAATAATGGAACAGGATTCACCAGCCTGTGGATTATGTTCTTGCTTCTGCACTGCTTTTTTGGCTGTGAGCATGAATGAATCCTCACTGTTGCAGGCTGGAAGGAATTACTTTACCTTCTGAGATCTTCTAAGCTGAAAATGTAGTTCGGTTAGATTGACTCTGTCGTTCTGAGAGTTACAACTTTAATTTAGATCTGATAGGATCATTAGCATACATAATTTAGATACCGACTAAAACACTAGATACTTTAAATTGGTTAGAACATGAGCCTTTTAAAGGCAACAGTATCAGCTGGAGAGCAGCTGTGTATTTTATTATCACTTAACGTAAATTAAATTCTATTGATGACAGTGTCAGACCCAGTTCAGGGTATGATTTCTCTATGCTTCCTACTAAAATCCATATAGAACTAGTAAACTTGCAGTGCTAAAATAACTGAAGTATAATTTTAAAATAGTAGGTTTAGACTGAACATTCACCATTTCTACTAACTTTTAAAAGATTTAATTATATAGCTTTTTTTTTTAAATTTTCATTCTATGCATTTATAAATCACCTGTTTTAAAACAGGTGATTTATCTTGGTAAAGAAAGAAGATAGTCAGCAGTGAAAGACCTGCTCTGACTTGGTGAACATATAAAATTACTTTCCATCTTTATTTTAATAGCTCCTACCACAAGGAATGCAGTCAGTATATGATAATATTGATTTGTAAAAGGTTCCCCATCTTCTTTTAGGTGGGGATCACAGACTAAGCCTTCCTTATTTTCCTTTAAAGAAGTGGAAATAAAAGGTTGACTTTAAGAAAACTGAATTTCTCTTACAGGACCACAGCGGGATGCACAGGCAGCACGAGAGTTCATCCTGAAGATGTTCGTAGACCTGAATCCAGACAGTGACAAAATTATCTACTCTCACTTCACATGTGCTACAGACACAGAGAACATCCGCTTCGTCTTTGCTGCTGTCAAGGACACAATCCTACAGTTAAACCTGAAGGAGTACAACCTGGTCTAACTGTACCTGGGGCATCCTCCAAAACCAACTTTCCGTGATTGAAGATATACAAGAGGGACTGTATTATAATCTGTGAAAACAATTTGCATAATACTAATTTATTGCCGGCCTGGACTCTGTGAATGTCCACAGAGTTTGTAGTTAATATTATGATTTTATTTAATGTATATGGAGGAAAAACAAAAGATGCTGAAGTACATTCACAGCACATTTCCTCATTTTTTAGGCAAAACCATATGACAATGCGTTTCAAATTCTCAGTCGTACATTTACAAAGGATAGCAGTTTTTTGCTATTGAAGCAAAATCAAGCTGTTTCCTCTTTACCTAACTCTTTCTCTTCCCCTCCTTTCCTATTCCCCTTATCTTTTAAAAGGTACAATGGCCTTTTTTTTTCTCCCAGTTGCATTCCTGGGTGAAATATTTTCTGTTGAATGATTCAGTCAGGAAAACACTATCATCATAAGTCATCAGTATGACTTAAATTTTACAGTATGTACTTTGAAGGATCAAAAAGTATTGATACTGTGATTTTTAAATTCTTTACATGGGTGTCTTCATTCTGTCTTCACTTCTGAGACTAGACTATTTGGATTCCAAAACAGAATTACAGTTGTCTAAGGATAATAAATGTAACCATAGTTTTACAGTTAAGAAAGGTGCACAGAAGACAGTAATGAAGTAATTAAGACACAATCTGGGATGTACATGGAATATGTTAGAACCTCTTTTTAATTGCCATGTGCCATTTTTTTCTCTTCTTTTATTCACAAATGCCAAATAGAAAAGTCATAGACACTACATTTTCCTCAGTGGCTGCAGCCTGAAACAATGTTTTTCTCAGTTGTGTGGGGTGTTTTTTCTTATGTTAGAGCTTTTTTAAGTGTTCGTTTTCCACAGTAGAAAAATTATTTTTATTGTACAAAATTCATGTTGCCAAATGTGGCTTTTTATAAAACCAATGCGCTTGAAACATAAGATACTGATTGAAATGCCAAATGGATGGGTTGGGAACTGACCTGATTGAATCAACTGCCAAATGATTAACACACACAGTTTCAGCTCATGTGTTCCCTTTTTTAGAAAGTGTACCATTTTCTAATGCCAAAACCAACATGTAAGTGAATATTCTATAAGGTGTACCGTGCACCCGCATGTAGTCTAGTAATTTAAAGACTATTTAGATCTCTCATTTTGTAAGTTATGACATGAGATTGTTTTCTGTAATAATGTGAAGGCACCTTCAGTTGTATTACAAGAAGTTATTGATGAGAGATCATGTTCAGGAACCTTTTCTGATAAGGTTGATTGTTAATTGATTCACAGGCATTTGATAGGCTTTCATGCAAAACAGCCTTTCTCAATGTTCTTTAGAAGAGATTTATAAATGTAAATGAAGCAGTGACAAAATCATTCTTGAAATTTAAATGTGCAATTTTTAACAACAAAAGTGCAGCACATGCTGATGAGCTTTATTCCGCAGCTTAGGTTGAAGGTTTTTTGACCAGGTGCGTGATTGCTAGCAGGAAAACTCTGTATAGAGTTCAGACATGTAATTGGATTGATTATCTATGATGCCAGCTGGCACTAGAGTGCACTTAACACAAAAACGGCTGCCACACAGCAGCAGATGGGAGGTGGAAAAAAGAATGGTTTATTAGTTGATTACCAAAGTTAACAATAAATACTAATGAGATATTTTTCATCCTTAACCCTCCCAAATTCAAAAGAACAATAATAAGAACAGTTACTATTTTTTGCTCCCTCTTAAAACACCTTGTAATTTAAAACTGGTTGTAGGTATAGTGCAATTATGAATGCTATAATCATTGTACATACATATATATATATATATATATATATATGGCAGCATCCATATTGGCTTTGTAATCATTAATTTTTGGCAAATTGAATGTGCTGTATTGATATGTATCTATGTAATTGTATTGTCTTATTGCTAATTCACATTTTAAATAATGTTATTTTATTTACTTTTTTAAGAGAGAAGAATGTAAATTTTGTCAGTTTATTTCTGACTAGGGATTCGTTGTTGTTTTTATTTACAAAACAAAATACTATAGTACAGAGTGGTACTAGCATCGTGCTGTATAAAATCATTTGCACATTCCTGAGTGGAAGTAAATTGGAGACACCAAGACAGAGATGATTCACATTCAAAACAATGCTCAAATCTTGTCAGGGCTTTATACAGCTGTAGAAAACAATCCTATTACAAGAACTTATGCTATTATATGTCATATTTGAACATTAAATAGAAATTTCAGTTTTTATTTGACTGATTCGCATTAGGTTATTTTCACTTTTCTAATAGTTTTATTGGAAGAGTAAATTTAGAGATATTTCAAACCATTGTACCATAAGTACTAATGCATATATGCTGTTGCCCTACAAATACCATGATAAAATGCAAAACATCAGATCAGTCTTTCAGAACTGTGGAAACCTTAGGTATAAAAACAACAACCAAAAACTCACTATTGTTAACGATTTTAAGGAGTTAAAAGTGTTTTATTTAATGAAGCTAAAGCAGGTAGATCTAGATAATGAAAAGTGACACTGACATTCTGAATAGGGGATCAGAACAGTGATTCTTTCTTACATACAGCTTAATAAAATTGGTCCTGATCATGCTATAAATGCAACAGATCTTCTGTTTTCACAGTTCCACTGTTGATAATATCCCTTTTTTCAACCTGGGAATACATTGCCCACACTGGATTCAGTGCTATAAATGGAACTGTGGCCAAAAAAGGAAAGGAAAAAAAAAAAGAGGGGAAAAGAAAAAAAATACAAAGGAAAAAAGAAAAAAAAAGACAAACACAATGAAACAAAAAGCCTAGATAGTGGTGTCTAACAAAAGTTTGGGATTTTTAAATTTGTTTTTTTCTTTTCTTATGGGATATTGGGTGGGGGAGAAGGAAATGTGGTTCCAAGTTTTGTATAAAAACAAAACAAAAGTTTACTCATGCTTTATAGTTATATTGTGGTTGCCGAAGTTTTCAAGAGTGTGTGCCACTGGGCTATTTTCTGGTATTTTTTAGGTAAGTTGAACCTGTGGCGATGTTTAGATCATTTGAGCATGTTCTGGGAAAAAAAAATATTCGGCATGCCAAGGCAAGCTTTACATGAATCACCTAACACAGCATTGCAGTATGACAGTTTACAAAACATTTTCTTTTTAAATAACACAGCTGTTCCCACTTGTAGTATATTCCATTGTGGTGGTGGTGGTGGTGGTGTTGCTGTTGTTTTAATTGGTGGTTTCTACTATGCCTTATAGTGCTAAATCCAGAAGTTTGTGCCTCTAACATGAAGCTGAAGGCAAAAACATCAAGACAGAAACCCTTTTAACTTTGCCAAAATGATGTGTTTTCTTTGAATGTTATAAATGGGGGAGGAGGGAAGGAAAATGTCTTGGGAACCTGTGTATTCTAAATGTTCACTAGCACAAGAAAGCTGTAATATGTGTTTTACAGAAACCTGGAACTTGCCTTTTTCACAAATTAACTGTTGGTGTCCTTACAGATGTAGGATGATGCAGCTATAAGGGCAGTTTACTTTTTATAATTCAGTCTCTTTTGATTGTCAAGGTGTATGGACTGTACTTTTTAATCATACTGCCACATGATTGTGAATCACTTTTTAAAGTTTGAAAATTGAGAAGAGACTTTTAATGCTGGATAACAGTCAGAATTGACTGCATGATTTGCAAAAACTCTATATGGGGGAAAAGGGCTGCATATAGATTTTGCTAGACTCCCAGACTTGAGTTGTAAGGTGCAGAAGACTTTCAGATTACTCAACCTCATGACCCTTTCCTTGTTAAACATTCTTCACAAAAGAATGAAATATTAGGAGAAAACAAGTACATGTTAACCCACATGAAAAAAATAAAATTTAGACATTTAATTTATTACATGTGCTGCTATTCTTGGAGATATCTGTGCATAGTTATCCTGCAGACTATTACATTAGTGAACTAATGAAGTGTTCACAGCATATTAACAAGGCCTACACATGACCTACCTCTAGTTAAGAGATTAGTTAAGTAGCTATGTTTTGGAGAGACTGACATAAGTAATTTAGAAGACTTAAATGTCCTGGTATTTAATTAACCATGGTATTTTAGAAATTGATGCTTTTACAAATGCGGTCCCTCTTTTGACATAAACCATAAGTTCTAGAATTTAATAGACATTAAACAACTAAAGCCTTACCAGCTTGTTAGTTTAGTTGAAGTCTTGCAAAACAATAGCTTTAGTTTGAGAAGTGGAGCTACTGATATTTCCTCTGTTTTGCCTTCTGGTTATCTGTAGCATTTTGAGTTCTGTCAGTCAAACAAGAAATTTTTCTATCTAGTCAATACATTGGGGTCACAATTTAGATGATGAAAGAATTTTACTGTAAGTTTATCTTGAGCTTTTTCACAGTAGTCATACTGCAGGTAAGAAAGGAATAGAGATTTTGAAAACAGTGTCAAAAGATTAAGTTGTTAAGTTTTATGTAAATTATTTGAAGTTTTTTTGCTCTCAGAATACAGTTTAAACTGGTTTCCTCATTTACCATGCTGCAGGAAATCCTTATTTGACCAGTTCTTAATATTTTTTTTCTTTTAAGGAAGGTGTGTCAGATGCATTTTTAAACTTCAGAGTATTTAAAATAATATTTGCTGATCCTAAAGTGTCACATAAATGCATGTATTGTGTGTTGCTTGAGGGATGGAAATAGTTTTTTTTAAAAAACTAATATTGTACAGTTTCTGCCCCTCAAAAATGTTAATGGTTAAAAATACAGTATTTTTTGCCATATCTTCATACTATAGCATCTTCATTCCTTGAAATTTAGTTTTTCTGGAATATTTGGATTTATTGTTCTCCCAAAATTATTCTTATTTGGTAAATGCTGGGGACATGTATTACTCCAAAATTACTTTTTAATTATACATGCTCCATCATCATTGTCTAAATATTACAATTTTCAGAGTATCTTTGTTACAGCCAGATGTTCAAAACATTTAGGGTTTGTTACAGTGGAGAAGGTAATTCGACAGTATTATAAAAGTTTTGGAGTTTTTTTGGTTTGTGTACAATGGAAACTCAGAAGCATGGGAGATAAGAAATAAAACCTATGTCTCAGGAAAAGAAAACTCATACTTTGCAGACAGGAAATTTTCTTCAGGAGTTTTGATTGCAGTAGTGTGCAAGAGTAGTGTGTTTCTTAGATATTTTGTTCACCTGTCTCATGACAGAAGTAACAGAAAGAGCCCTATGTGCTACTTTTCAGGAGTTTGACTCATACCTGGTCAACAATCAGTGGATCTGAGATTGTCATTACTGAAGAAATAGTATTTCAGGCAAGTTGCAAAAATTAGTTGGTTCTCTATTAAGTGAACAAAACAGTTGAGGTAAGAATCCTTACCTAAAACAGAGTGCAAACCGTTTGCCTAAGCAAAGACAAGAGTGAATGGTTCCTCATTTTTCTTTCCAGTTGCAGAATGTATGGGAGAAGGATCAGTCACTAGGAAATTATTTATTTTATGTCTGTGTCTCAGTGAAGATAATGTTAACAAACTACAGTGTCATTGTGACCTTTAGATATGTGAAATAGATGTAGAAGCTGTATCTGTGTGATAAGTTGTGCATACTTGTGATTAAAATCTTACATCAGATGCTATGATCTTCTCACCCAATTACCAAGCACTTTGTAGGACACTGTCCCAAACATCTAGGAGTTCCAGAATATTTTAAAACTGCCACAAAATGCACTATTGTCAGATCCTCAGGAGCACATCTGGTATCAGTATCTGATACGAAGGCACCAGACCCCCTCTCACAGCTCATTACTTTTAAAAGGAGCTACCCTCCAAGACCTCTGATCCTGGTTTTCTTCCTCTTGGAGCTTTCTCTCTCCCTTGTGTCAGCCCTGCTGCTTTGTCAATGAACTGGGTGGGAAAACAACCACCTTATTTTTACTATTCTTGCTTAGCTGCTTTATTAGGCTAATTTTCAGGGTTTTCAGCCAGTTTGGCTGACCAGTGGTTCCAAGAAGTGCTAAGCTGACCAAGTAGAAGGGGTAGAATTGTGTGGCCCAAAGGCTTAGAAATGAGGAAAAAAGGGAGTAACACTTTCCTCCCTGAAAACCTCATCCTAGTGCTGTAGTTTCTAAACCCTTCATTTTATGCACTATTAGCTATTCTGGCTTGGAAGTGTTGCGCTTTTCATTTTTAAAGGTCTTGATTGCATACTTATTCTAAAAAAAAAAAAGAAATTACAGAACAAGGAAAACTCTTTCTTGTTCCCCTTTAAGAGTCACAAGTTTCTGTGTACATAGACTAAATGCAGCTATAGTCAGACTGATGACTGATGCCAAGAAATCAAACTTAGTGTTAAGGATAGAAAAATACAAAAATTTGACTTATTCACACCATCAAAACCCCCTAAAACATAGCAAAACAAAACAAAACAAAAGAAAACAAAAAACCAACAAAAAAAATCAACCCAAAACTTGTTCTTTTCCAGTAAGCTCTAAAAAGAAAATGTTTTCTATCTTATTTAAAATGCTGTGTTGCTGGGCATGACATTCAAGTTTTACTGTGTCTTGTCCAAGGCAATTCTTTCTCCATTCACATTTATTTAATATCACACTCATTAATTGCTTCCTCTTCCACACTCATTAATTGCCATCTAAAGAAAATACAGTATTGCTTTATGTATGTGCACTCTGGAATACTTTCTTATCCTTGTGAAATAAGTGTAAATTGGTCTGGTAAAATTCAACAACTGCTGGTGTGTAGTACAGCTGAAGAGGAACACACTTTCTGCTTAATCTTCTTCCTCCTGCCATTTTGTTTTGATTATTTTTTGATATCTTTCCTTAATCCTGTTTGCCACAAAGAGAAGGTTTCTTGACATATCAGATTCAATTCAGGTAGTCATTGCAGAGTTGATCATACTGGCTGCATTAAAGACAAATTGTGAATAAGAACAGCTTCAGAAGGTTCCTGTAATCTGGGGCAGATACAATTAGCCGTTAGGACATGCATTTCAGAAAATTCTAACACCATAGTTGGAATACAATCACTTGAACACTGTAGTAGGCAAACATGGCCCAAATTTTGCCATTTTAGTATGTCATTTTGCATTGTCAGTAGAGAGCTATTTGCTAAGATGTTGCTGAAAATTTGCCTTTTTTCCTGCAGTCCTGTATGAGGTGGTTAATGCAATGATCAGGCTGGCACTCAACTGAAGAAATGCATTAATTCGACAATAAGTTCAAATGTATTCTTGCAGAGACTATTGCATAAGATTACTTTATATGATGCTAACAACAACAACAAAAAAGATATTTGCATGCAGTAAATATTTAAGATATTGCACTTTTATACATTTATTATGAAGAGGAATCACTCTCTCCCTAAAAATAAAATTCCATTTATCTCACAATGAAGTATCTGGAGTCTCTTAACAATTGTCAATTACTTGTGCACACAAGTGTGATTACTGTATACTAGAGGTTAATTAATCTGTTGTCACATGCTACAGAATACTTGGTTTATTTCAAATGCTGATTTTGGAAAAGCCAAGTAATGTTTTTACTAGTATCCTGGTGACTACTTTTCTCATGTTTTTAGAAGAACACTCACTGTTGCTGATAAGACCTGATTTATTTTAACTCAAGAAATTAACTGATTTATTATCAAAGCTTTTTATTCAAGGGCTTTAGAACTTCACTGTTTCATCTCACTTTGCTGAAGTTAAGCAACCTGAGTGTAATTGAGAGGCAAAAAACGCTAGATATAAACATAGTCAAATTTGATAATTCCTTTGCATAATAATTTTAAATGTATAAATCAATTACATTACTGTAATTTAGTTGATGGAGCTATTCCTCTTGAATTGCAACAGGCTGTGGTGGTACTAAAAAGAAATCAGTTGTCCTTATATACATAATCATATTATTCAGATTCTTTACAAGATGGCGGAAGAGTTCAAATAATATTATGATTAATACATTTAAAAACAGCTTAACTGCTTTTCAGTATTACTTAATGGTGTAGAAATCGTTGGAATCTCTTGTAAGAAGTTATAGAACTGATGCTACAAGTGAAAGATTTCTGTGGTTATGGATTAAATAATTCTCTTTTGATACACAGTCACACTTATACATGCTGATTTTATTTCTGCTAATATGAAACAAAACCAACTTCACTCTAGATAGCAAAACATAGTCTTCAATTAAAAACCAGAAGGGCAAAGCATTATATATCTAGAAGGTAAACACAGGGCTTAACCTAGATGATAGTGTACAATGTAAATGAGCACAACAAATTTCCTAAGCAGAGAAAAGTTTATGTAAACTGAGAAATAATTTGTGAGTTGTTTAGTTGACTGTTCACTTGTTCAAGCTTAATAGAAAAGACCAATCTGCATTTGAGACACTTTATTAGCATCTCTCTAGGAGAGTTCTTTAAACATTTTGCAGTTCAAAGCAAAGTGGGTTAAAAGCTCTTTCTCCCTTACTCTGAAGTTCTAGAATTGAGAAGTACACACTCACACTCACAATACGTACATTTCAGGATGCTTAAACAGATGCCTCCGAATTGCAGGAGAGGGGGATAGCATAATGCTGCAAGGCATGGAAGGCAAACCTTATGTCCCCAGTCCTGCAGATGAGAATGATTTTGCCAGCTGATCTGCAAAATACACATAATTTAATTACTTCGTTTGTCTTCTCAGTAGAAAATATTATGGCTTCAGTACCCTCCACAGTCATTTTAATTCTAACTGAAGAGTTCTTAATTAACAACTCTTCAGTTTTTCTAATGGAAATAGGGACAATAGTTGTCTTACCCTAGGCTACAAAAACAGCTTAACACCTTTCCTGAACTCTTGGTCATTTAATGTTTGATTTGCTGTCTTGGATAGCCACAAGTATGACCTTTATTTAGCCTTCTGTTGCACAGCAGGCAAAAAGACAGGTCGTAATACAAGAAATTAAGGAAAGGGCAGACAAATTTAGCTGCTGCAGATTCATTTTCTGCAAAGCTTACTCTTTACTTTCAATAATGCTGTGACCAACACAGTTTAGGAGAAAATAGTTTCCCTTGTCTGCCTGGAGGTCTTTTGAGTAAAACTTCGATTCCACTCACATATATGGAAAAGAAATCTGGTTCTCAGAAAAGGCTTCTTTTACAGCTGATTATCTGACATTTCCAAACATTAACTTAGTAGTTGAAGGTCTGTAGGTGACAGAGGGTGAAGCATTAAAAGTGTGTATTTCCCTCACTTAGGCTGACAAGCATTATTTTAAATGCTTATGGGTACATGGAAATTGCTATTCAGTGCACAGCGATCACCTTGGCCTGCTGTGTCACCTGTGAACCCAGAGCCCTAAAGAATGGAAGTTGCAGCAGAAAGTCATGGTGTCAGATGTTCCTGTGTTCAAAGCAAGAGTAGATGTGCTGCTGCTTTTGTGGAACAAAATTTCTCTACAACAGAGATACCTGTTTTCTTCATTTTCCCTATCATTTTTATACATAAAAAAACAACCAAACAGCAACAACAAAAAAAAAAAACACCACACCCAACCACAAAAACCAACCCAAACAAACAAAACCTCCCAAAGGAGCTGGGAAGGCTTATGAAGTACACACATTCCAGACAACAGTTTTCAGCCATGTTGTTTGAGCCTCTAAATTTCAGGTTTACCAATATGACCACTGGCTGTTGATGTTGAGCCTGTAACTACATCAGGCAGGATTTGATATGTGGTATGAAATATGTGGGTACTGTTCTGTAAGAAGATGCCTTTCTCAAGTGGCAAGAGAAGTAATAGGGAATGACAGATGGCCATCAACCATGTACTAAGATCTATGGTAAGAACAGGCAAGACACTGGAATGTGAAGAATCCACAGACCAAAATTACTGGTACAGGAGGGGACTTTCTTATGGTGGAAAACTATTACACTTAGACCAAAAATACACTGGGAAAACAGCAGTGTTTTTATTAAGTGGTATGTCATACCTCTTAATAAAAGTTCCTTTGGAAATAAAAATTGTAAAGTCTGAGGTATTTTGCCAAGATTTCAAGGCTGTCATTAAATAAAATACAAGAATGTATCTGTGGATATACTACCTAGCAGTAAATTCGGGAGCTGTGGCATTTGGAAAATGGCATATATAAATGACATAAAGAATGCAACACTAAGCCAATGGCAGGCCGCACAATTTTACTTCTTTCATCATAGACAAGTACAAATGCTTTTAAGTACATTTTTCTATTTGTACATGCACATTTCTATTGGCATAGCAAGCATATCCAGGCATTTTGTGATGTCTGAGAGTGCCACAGTCTCACAGATAATGCTTACCTATGTAAAGAATTTTCAAGAAGTTATTGTAAAACCGTTGTAATTTCATAGTTGTTAATGAAAACTACAAGTTGTATTTTGTTTGATTTTTTTTTGTGTTAAATTAAACAAGTTTATTTTAAAGGTGTTTTCTACAAGAGCCTGACTTTTTTGATATTTTACATCAAAGTATAGCTATGGTTTTGCTGCTGGCTGAAGAGGATTTGGTTTCACAGACTACAATGATAATGGGGAAATTATGCATGCTGTGGTCAAAAGACCAGAAGTACGTTGTGAGAGCCAGGCGCCTCTCCTGACTCTGCCTCCTTGCCCTGTCCCCAGGGGAACGGGAGGCAGGAGAAAGTGGGCCAGAAGCTTCCCGGCTGGGGCTGGTGCCAGGCTGAGGAGAAAAGCCAGAGCTGCCCGTGCGGCGCCGCCCGCGGGGAGCGCGGCTGGCCGGAACCCCGGCGGCTGTGGGAGGGGATCCCGGCAACGCTGGGCCCCGAAGCCGGGCTCTTGGCCCCGACCGCCCTCTTAACCCGCGCTGCCCGGCTGCCGCCCGCACGGCCGCCCGCCGCTCGCCCCTCGCACAGCGCCGGCTGCCCCCATGCCCGTGCGGGCCGCGCGGGGCCGCCGCAGCCCCTCGCTGCCGCCGCGCTTCCTGCCGCGGGCCGCGCAGCACGGCCCGCCACTCACACGCCGCCTCTGGGGAGCTGTCGCCATCCGTGCGCTGCCGTCTCCAGCGAAACGGCCGCGGCGTCCGTCTGGCTGCAGGTAGTGCCCTGTGACACAAGGTGATAGCAGGGCCTGGCAGAGCTGCTGCAGGTGCTGGGGTCGTCCTCTCACTGTTGGCATCCTCTCGTCAGTCCAAGGGTGTCCTTTACTTCCCCGGATGGGAATTGTCCCTCTCGTTGCAATAAGCTGGGGTCATTTATTCATGCTTGCACAGTAGACAATATCAACCGCCTATCCATGTATCTATGTACGTATGTATGCACACTTGTGTGTGTGTGTGTGTATTTATGTATGTATCTCTTCAGAAAGTTCATACAATTTAGAATCAGGATCATTTAGGTTGGGAAAACCCTTTAGACCACCAAGTCCAACCAGTGGGTGCAGCTGCCATGTTGACCACTATCGGAATCGGCTGCTCGTCTCTGCCCGATATGCGCGTAGGATGGTTCGTGGGCAACCCGCAGTTAAATGATGAGACTGGACTCCTCGGTAGTTCGGTCTTCAGTTAGCTTATTGTTGGTTATCTCAAATGCTCGCTCTGCCCAGCCGGGGTCTGACCAGCATGGCAGCCACAAGCACTCTGACCGCCCACGGGGCGGCCGTACATTTTTATATTGATAATTACGTATACCATATTTACAGTTTTCTCCCAATACCCCACACCTATGTTAGAAAGTGCACCACCACCTAGAACCAATCTAAAAGTGTCTACATCACCCGAAAGATGGATGCCAAGAAGAAGGAGAAAGGCCACGAGGCCAGGCCTGCATCCTCCATCTTGCCTCCATTAGACCCCCCTGTACCAAAACTAGAGAAACTACATTTCTACCCTAAAAAGTGCTATCCCTCCACCATTCACACCCTGGTGAGTTGCAAACCCTCACACTCAGGCGGCACATCCTTTAAGGGATCAAAATCAAGCCACCAAGAACTCCTGGCTACATTCCAGGACTTTCGAGCCCCCCAAGGGTGGTCCTGGGGACTCAGAGCAACCGATGAGGTGAGCTGAGTTCCCACAGACCACTAACCCACGTCTCCCTAGGTGCCAGATCTACTCAGCTTTTGAATTTCTCCAGGGATGGTGACTCAGCCACTTTATGGGGCAGGCTGTTCCAGTGCCTGGCAACCCTTGCAGTGAAGAAGTTTTCCTAATACTCAGTCTTAATCTCCCATGGCACAACTTGAGATCATTTCCTCTTGTCCTGTTGCTTATTACGTGGGAGACTGACCCCACCACTCTACAGCCTTCTGTCAGGCAGTTGTGGAGAGACATAAGGTCTCCCCTGAGCCTCCTCTTCAGACTGAAAAATCCCAATACCTGGTATTTATTACTGGCGAGAAAGGAGAGTTCCTGGAAGTAATTTATGTACCTGATACCTTGAACAACCCAGTTTACAATAGCTTGGGAAAATTTTAAGTAATGTATGGGAAAAAAAGCACAGAATTCTGCAAAGAAAAACCACAGCTTTTAAGACAGTTACTAGATTAATAATGAAGATTCAGTAATAAGACAGATACTGCTGTATGTTCATTTTTACTCAGTAGCAAAGGGAAGTGAAGGGCAGTACAACACAGAAAAAACAAAATCTAGTCATAAATCATCAGAATTCAAGGGTAGGGAGTACAACAGTTAAAGGGAAGTTTAAATACCAAAGGATGAGATAGCACCAAAAAGACAGATACTTTTAAGTACATTAGAATAATATTAGCAATGCCATAGGTCCTTCTTGGTTTTACCCAAATGGTAAAACATAAATATGAAGAAATTAGGAAGCAGGCATTCCATATGCCTATGTCTGGTATATGTCTGAAGGGAATATAGCAAGGTGCTGTCAAGTAAGTATGATTAAATACTTTCTAATCCATTTGTCACTAAAGATAATTGTGGAAAATATTGAGTAGAAATTAAAACAGGCCCAGATAGCCTGCAGCCAAAAATTGAAAAAAAGTTATTGTTTCATTTAATGTAAAATTTTAATAAATCAGGAGCTCCAAGAGAAACCCCAGAAGAGTGGAACCACGGTGCTGTTGTGCTGCAGTGAGATGTTGTTTAACTAATTAAACACTGCCAACAATGAGCATAAGTAAACACCCTGATACATTTTCAAAAATATTTGCTTGAATGTTTACTGAGTGCTTTATGATAAACTGAACAACAGTGATTATACTCAAGCTTCCTGTTCCAGCTCTGTCATGTTTGTGATGTGATCCTGTGGAATTGCTCTCCCGCTTTCTATGTACAGCCAGTGAAGTTCAGGGAGTAAAACTAGTCCATCCAAACAGACTTTTGTGGGAGGTAATGCAGTTATTTTTGGTGAAGTTTAGACTACTGAAAAGAAAATATAAAAATGCAAAACTTCATTATATTTGCCAGCAGAAAAAAACATGTATTATTCCCCAGACAATATCCAATATGTTTCTAAGCTCCTCTGAACCTGTCGTTACTAATATATTTTTACCAGAATTATAAAATAATTTAATCTCATAGAAGACGGCTGCTAGGGCATCACTGTAACAGGAGATGGTGGGTTTAAATTCTCTGCAGATACAGAACAATTTATGCAGCAATAATTTTAATTAGTGGTTTTAATAATAAAATGATGGAACTCTTTCCTCATACCTCAGGATTGCAGACTTATAATTATTGTGCAATAAACTCCTTTGTTCCCCAACACCATAAATCTTTACAAAACAAAACATTAGTAAATATTAACATCAGCATGCACATGTGGATTTACTTGGGAAAATTATCCTGTGTGACCAAACATCAAGGATTTCTGAGAAGTCCTGGACTTATCCTCTCACAAGAATGATTATATGAAAAATAAGCTCATTTGGTTATCCATAATGTCTTTTTTACTACTCTCAGGAGATAAGGTACACTGGCAGTTTTATTTTGCTCTCATAATTTCTTGTTGGTTTGCAGCATTAACTTAGTGGATAACTTCACATTGCCAAATGAGATTAATCTACCATGAATTAGATCAGCAAAATCTGGCCATAAGTCTCAGAGATCTGGTAGAAAGAAGCTTAAGCTGCTGCTGGTTGTTTTCAAAGTATTCCTACTGCAAGGACAAGTTTTGCCTTTGAGAATTAGACTGCCTTGTGGTTTTTATACAATTCATTATTCACATTCTAAGTGCTACTTTGATCCATATCCTTTAACCCAGGTATTTCTGTTGAAGGGTAAGAATATGTTAAATAGTGTGCACTTGACAGGTGGTTGAATCTGGGATATTTTTCACTGCACCAGTATTTGGGGTCATTGAACCTGTCAAACTAGTTTGGGCCAGTAAGAAAGTTTCTCTGAATCTGTTCCTTTTAAGGAGTACAGCTACTGTGAGTTACTAAGCAATGACATGCACAAAGTACACAAAGTGCAAAAGAAAATAAAAAAGTCAGCTGAAGTAAAACTCTATCAAAGTGTAAAATAGCAAACCAATAGAATAGCAAAACAAGTAGAAAATAAACCACCACCCTAAAGAGAAAGCCACATGTGGTGTTAAGGCAAAATTAAGTTTATTTTAATCTCCGAGTTTTGGAATATGTATAACAATTGAGATCTGTTTCTGTCTGAATGTCTGTGTCCTACATAACTCTTTGTTCCTAAGAAAAGTTTACAGAAAGCACTGCCAAAAAAAATGTGTATCCATTTTTCACAGGTTAAAATGACCATGCTCTATGAAGGCTCAAAAAAAAGAGATTTCTCATTTTTCAGTACTTCTTGAGTGAAAGACAGCAGGATTTTTATGGTCTTCTACCACTACTTTCACTCATAGTAGGTATGAAAATACACATAGAATGTAGAAATAGGAAAATGTATCTGTAATTTAGCAGTAAAACAAAAATATTATTGGTATCAAGTATTCTGCCTTGAGTCCCTTCTCCATATCAACAGTACCCAGAAAGCTGCTGTGAGCCATCAAAAAAGCCCCAAACAAACATTTAAAAATAGAAAAACTGGTTGCTTCCCCATTGAACCTACATTAATACATTTTTGCTCATGTTTCTTTCTAAAACATCATCTTCCCCAACCCTATACTCATTACCTTTTTTACTCAACCAGCAATTTCCATGTAAAGTGCATCATGAAATACAAGCCTATGAAGCATAATAAACATTTCCTTCTGCTTCCTACCTCTACTCAAAATATCACTTCTCTTCCTAGTAGTTCCTGCAGAGCACTGTTTCATGGTCTTTTTATTTGGTACCCTCCTAATTTAAAGATGTTCATCTTCAAGGAATCATAACAACAATGAAAACCTGACAAGAAGAGAGCAATAAATTATTATGTATGCCTCTGCTCTTGAGTAATAATATGCAAGCAGAAGAAGGAGGGAACTACCTGTAGCTGTTTTATGATTTTGTTACAAGATATTCACTGAAAATTACTTCTGACCATTCCCCATGAGGCCAAACTAACTCTCACTTAGCTTAACAAAAAGGGGTGATTTACAACTTTTCCAAACTGCATGCGAGCACAGCTTTTGAGCTAGTTTTCACCAATATAGGCGTGTGAGACAGTGAGATGTTTGAGTTATAAGGATTTTTACATCATACCAGATTTTTAAAAATTTCAAATCTACCCCTATAAAAACATATTTTTTTCATTTTAGCTGACAGTAGAATTTTCACCCCAGATGGTATAATAAAATTTTATACTGTAATTAGCTCTCAACAAAAACTGTACTGACACCAATCATTTACCTACTCCTTTGTTTTTGGCAGTATTATCAAGATGGTTTTGAGTTCATATGCCTGAATGTCTGAGAGTGGGCATGACTCACTAATGGTGGATCAGCCAGAGGAGTTAAAAAGAGTTTGATGCTTATATCTGGTCTAAGAAACACGACTGGCTGACGGATATTTTGGGTGGCTGTATTTCTCTTCAGCTGCAGTGGGCTGGTTTTGTCTGGGATAGGGTCAGTTATCTTTGCAATGGCTGGTATGGGGCTGTGTTTTAGATTTGTGCTGAGCAGAGGTTGAATACATAGAGATGTTTTTGTTATTGCTGAGCAGGGCTTACACACAGCCTTTTCTGCTTTTCATGCTGCCACACAGGGGAGGAGACTGGAAGTGCATGGGGAGCTGGGAGGAGACATATCAGGGACAGGTGGCCCAAAATGACCAACGGGATATTCCAGACGACTTGACATCATGCTCAGTGCATAAAGTGGGGGAAGAAGGAGAAATGGAAGGACATTTGGAGTGATGGCATTTATTTTCCCAAGTCACCATTTTGTGTGATGGGGCCCTGCTCTCCTGGAGATGGCTGAACACCTGCCTGCCCATGGGAAGCAGTGAATTAATTCCTTGTTTTGCTTTGCTTGTGTGCACAGCTTTCACTTTCCCTGTTATCTGTCTTCATCTCAACCTGTGAATTTTCTGACTTTTACCCTCCCAATTCTCTCCCAGTCCTGCTGGTGGGGGAGTGAGTGAGTGGCTGTGCGGGGCTTGGCTTCTGGCTGGGGTTAAACCATGTCATGCATCAAGAGAGATGTAGCAGAATGTTGACTTGAAAAGCCCCACAGGAGAAAATATTGACAGCCTTATAGTCTGCACAATTATATTACTCATCTACAGAATAACCAAAGTGTAAATAGTGCAAGCTTATTGAATAAAGTAGCAAGTAAGCTGGAAAAAAAGACAATTAGTCATTGGAAGAAAGCTTAAGCATATCAAATAAATATTTGCTCCAAGAGTAAGTTGCCCAGAGGATTACCTACATTGTACTGACTTGCTCTTAGATGAAGAAATTTATGAACCAGAGTGTGATATGTTGGGAAATATTGCCTGAAAGTGTTAAACAAGTGTGTGGATATGACATTTGGGGATCTGTTTTAGTGGTGAGCATGGAAGTGCTGAGTTAAATGGTTAGACTTGCTTCCATTAGAGGTATTTTCCACCAGTTTCCATTTACAGTTTTCTGAGTCTGTGAAAGTTCTTCAGCCTGTTAAATGTGTTATGAATAAAGCTGATAAAGGTAGGACATATACAGAAAAAATAAATTTAGATCTTGATTTCTTTCCTTGGAGAGCCAACCCAAATGTGGGAACAGACATATGATGTAAATTTTCCAAGTGATTAGCATAGTGGGAACTGTACTGCTGTATGCATCTTTCTGTTGTTCCAACAAAAAGCTATCAAAAAACCAAAAAGGCTTATCTCAAACTGTATGTACAAGTCATCAAATGCTCTTAAACACGGCAAATATTTACTTGCAGTAGCAATGAGTAATGTCAGTCAGAGAACAGCCACATTTTTATGGAATTCCATGATAGCAGACTCAGAGATCCTGACTTCTTTAAAACCTGCCATATCCTTATGTCAGGAAAATGTTCTAAAAAACTTACTACAAATAAAAACTACAAAAATATTTCACTTTTAAATTTTGAAGCAACTGTAATATAATTACTTACTCCTGCATATTGGCAAAGTTGGAGACAGTTGTTTTCCATCGACATAGAAATACTAAGCTTAGATTTTAAAAGTTTTTTTATATTCAGGATATAAACACAAACGCCTATGGGGAAAAAAATCACCTTATGCTTGTTCAAATATTTGTTTGTATTTCTATTTTCTAATGGTTTCACCTATCCCTGTTGCACAAATCAAAAGATTGTTCCTTGTTATTAAAAGCGCTCAAAACTCAAGAATTTCAAAAGTTCAAGTATCATTAGAAGGTTTGTTTTCTTTAGAATAAACCAGTAGAGAAAAACATGATGAGGGAAGACAAAGCAAAGTAACAATCTCTAAGGAAACTTTGAATGCATACAGGGAGGAAAGAAAAATTGAGGGGAAAAACCCTATAACAGTTTAATTTTTAATGCATACAGTGTAATTACAAACCTGAGCATCTAGCTTCTATGCAATAAATGTTTCTCCCCATCAAAAAAAAAAAAAAAAGTAAGAAAAAATAATAAAATATTTTCTGCACCTGAAATAACATTGAAAAGATATTTTAAAATTATGTTTTTATTTTACTGAACTTCAGTACATTTAGAAGGTCATAAAGACTATATTCTCCACTGTTTGCAAACCTGTAAATGAGCCTCAAACTCTGGGAGTATGACATACTGCTACATTAGCAAGTGTGTCCTTAAACAGCTATGGAATTGATTCTAGCCTGAGAACAGAAAGGGCTAAACCTGAAATAAATTACTGAAGCCATGGAATCTTTAGCCTGAAGGAGTTCCCACCTCAACCACCCTCAGCACAGAGGTATTTTTCCAATTGAAGCACAAGTCACCACACAGCTCTCTGTGGCTACAGTAGTTAAGCAGCTTGCTTGCAGTTCCATGTCCTCAAAGGAAGGAGACAATAGTAATTGTTGTAAATCAGTGATTTATGCATTAAGAACATCAAACCTGCCTTTTGTAATGCTGCTGCTAATTGCAGGACACCTGAGGAGCCCCTGTCACTGCGCTGCAGCTGCCCTGAATGATGGTTTACTACAGCTGCAGGCGAGACCTGGGTGTGAGCGAAATTCCCAGACTGTATGCCTTAAAAACCACAAAACAGGAAGCTCGGTGCTAGATTCAACTATATCAGCAAGGAATGAAATACAGCTAAGTCCAAAAGAGCTGTCCAACATGAAAACTGGCCAACACCAATGGCAGGCACATCCCCCACCTTTCACAGCTTGCAGACAGCTTGAGGACCCAGAGCCCTGCTGCGACAGGCACCCTCCTCCCCTTCCCCTTCCCTTCCCTGGTGCCTGGGTGGTTCTCCTGAGAGGAGCCAAAGGCCAGCCCACAGTGCCAGGGCACTCTGAGGACGCCGTGGTGTCAGGGGTGGCTGTGCTTAGGCCCAGCAGTCAGTGTTTGTAGGCCGGGTCCCCCCTGCCTCCCTCATCCTGCATCCACCCCACGCCTTCTGCCAACAGCTCTGTTTCACTGCTGCTCATCCCATCAAGATGTCGGTGAGGGCTCCAGTGCAGATGAAGCTGACAGTTTTAAGCCTTTCTAGTTACTGCTATAAAGCTCCACACAGATGCCAAACACACATCCAATAGAATTCCTGCTGCTCTGGAACAGAGTGTGGGTGGAAATGAAGCCCACAGCAGTGGCTGAAAGAAAACCAGATACTTGGAACTACCTGATACAAAATCCTATACCGGGGAAGCAGCCTCAGTCAGGAAAGCTTTGCTTTTCTGTGGCAGTTGTTTGTGCCCCCACAGCTTGATGCAAAAGGTCTCAGAAGTCAAAACTCCCAGTCTGGAGCTGCTTCTCTGCTCTAAGCAGCACCAGAGAAGTCTGTGAGCACAGTGAGCTGGCAGGACACTGTGCTAGTGCTCACACTCCTTTGCTACAGACTCTGCCTTCAGCTCCGATGCCCATGGGTCTCAAGGCTTGGCAGCATGAAAGATGCACCTCACCAAATAACCAACCTGGCTTCTGACAGAAAGTTGTCAAGAAGACTGAACAAAAAACTGTAGATTGGAAACTAAGTTTAAACAGGCTTCTGTCAGTGTTGGATTACAAAACTTTTTAAAGGTAAAACTGATTTGAAAAAAAGAAAACCCCAAATAGTGATCCACCTTCAGTGTCATATATCTGTTTTGCAATTGCTTTTGCCTGTTAACCGTGTAGGAATCTGTCTGACTGCTCTAATCATCTACATTGATGTCTGCTGGATTGCATTGTGAATATTTATAAGAAATACAAATTGTCTGTTAAAACAGTGCACTATAGGAGTTTTCAGTTTGTGCTGCTGATGTCTTGAAATATTGTGAAGTAACTTTCACTCCAATTTGCTTTTCTTCAGTACAACACTCTACATTTATGCAATTTAAATATTATAGCATTTACTGTTTTCTGTTTCTCTCCTGTTTGCTTTTGGGGTATCACATTGCTGTACAATATTGCTCTGCTTTAATTGAAAACACTGCAGATAGTTTTCTATATTCATTTACCAGGAAAACAGGTGAGCATGAGAACAGTTCAGTTGGTTTTGAAAAATAAAGGATAACAAAAAAAAGCACCATTAATCTAGAGGAGTTATATATATGTGTGTGTGTGTGTGTATAAATATATATATTCTGTTTGTATTTTTTCTTACTGAAATAACTGTAAAACACACTTTCTTCAGCAACATGCAGCAGAGTATGTTGTGCTCAATTGGAGAAATTGTTATGTTGAACTGTTGGCTGTTTGAACGAAGCAGAATACACAAATAATACTTGCGGTTTCAGGCCAAGCTTAATTTTGTAGCTTTTTGAACAAGAAATGACAGAATAGAATCTCAGTGTGATTTTAGTAGAAGATATAGGAAAGCAAATGGAAAAGACAGACTCTAGTAAGCAAGTCATAAGGAGCTGCTTTGTCTAGAAACTGTGTATAGCTTCATAAGAGATGAGATAAAAAATTTAACTGGGGATGGTGTCCTTAAGTAACTGCTGCCTTCCTGTGTACAGCTTAGTTAACACCATTGAGTCATGGTGGGGTGAGCCCCGGGATGAACAGCCTGGAGAGTCTTGGCTTTGGAGTCTGGATTTTGCCAACCCTTGAGTTATTTAGATGAAAATATTTTTCGTAGTGTGCTGGTTCTGGCTGACCCGGAGTTAATTTTCCTACAGCTGCCCTCAGAGTGCTTTGTGTTGGTGTCTGGAAAGGTGTTGATAACACAGCAGTGTTTTGGCTGCTACTGAGCAGCACTGGCACAGCTTCAGCCATGTCTCTGCATTGTGCCCCATCAGCAGGCTGGGGTGGTCCTGGCAGGGGACACAACTCAGCCAGCTGACCCAAAGTGACCAAAGGGAGCTCCATACCATGTGATGTCTCTCAGAGATAAAACTAAGGGAAGGAGGAGGAAGTGGGACACTTTCTATTTACAATGTTTGCCTTCTGGAGAAACCTCTATATGTGCTGGAGCTCTGCTCCCAAGGAGATGGCCAGAAATCACTCACTAATGGAAAGTAAGGAATAATTTTTTCCCCCTTTGCTTGTAATCACACAGCTTTCACTTCTGTTTTAGCAAACTTCCTTATTTCAACCTTCAAGTCGTTTTCCATCTGATTTTTCCTCCCCTGCCCAGCTGAGAAGGGGTAGTGATAGGTCAGCTTGGTAAGCACCTGGCACCCACACATAACTATTGGGGGAAAGATTTCGGCTATCTTAAGACTTAGAACTGATGGAGACGTTGGGGTCTCCAGAAATCCTCTGTCCCTGTTACCTGTGATGTAAAATGAGAATGGTTTGGTTTGAGAGTGAACCCCTCCATTACAATGTTTGGGACCAAGTTTAAATTTTAAACAACTGTTATGCTATAACTTTAAAGGGCCAGACTAAGTTTGACTACTGTCTGGGTTCGTCCACTGGTTCTTCTTGCATTCTATTCAGCTTCTCCTTCTTTAAAAAGTTTTATTTGTTTGCAGTAGTGCAAATCCATCAGAGAAAACCTTAGACAAAGGAAGAACATTAGTATTTACTATTAATATTCATTAGTATTTAGAAGGCTGAGAGGCTGCTAATTCAAGGAGAAAAAGAAGAAAGGAAGATGAGGTCAATCTTAATAATAGGCAGTTAAGATTAATCTGTGTGGGGTTAGGGGGTAATTATGGGGTTTTTTTTCTAAATAGCTCTAATTTTTATTTTTTTTCTGGCAATCCCAGAAATCTTACTGGTAGTCTTCAAATTCTTTGCCTGCTATCTTTTCTGATGTAAAGTCTGCACTTTAGCCTTTTTTGAGCAGAACTAAACAATACTGCTAGGAAAAAAAATTGTTGGAGAATAATAGAAAATCTGTGGTCTGTAGTCCAAATGTCTCCATGAAAATTGGATGGTATGCAGTGTGGAGGCATAGCAGTTGTGCCTTGATCCCACTCGGCCTCTTAGGAGATTGTTGTCATGTACTCACCACTCTTTGTCTACGTAAGATCCTGTTTGGTTCATCTCCCAGAGCTGTGCATGACTGGTGGTGTTTGGGTTCTTCTCTTGTCCTCTTTTGACCTGCATAACCTTTTCAAACTCAGTAATATTTTGGCTCAATGGAAGTTTTATATGAGGTGTCCCTACCTCTGAAGAGAGGGTTTCAGTCAACTTCCAGATTCTTGCTGCTGCACTGCTGTGTTATTTCAGGCAATGTTTTTATCCACCCAGTCATAGAATAGCAGTCATCGAGGTAGGAAGAAACCTTGGGGATTACATCAGCTATGCCCCTGCTCAAAGAAGGGTGACCTGGAGCAGTCTACTCAGAACTGAGTCCAGTTGGGTTTTGAACATCCTCCAAAGACAAAGAAAACCTCCCTGGACAGAATAGTTGTGTATTAAGCCACCTTCATGTTAAATAATAAGAGGGTTTTTTTATGTTTAATCTCTAATATTCCAGTGTATGTCCATTGCCTCCTGTCCTTTCAGTGGACAACAGCAGAGGAGTTTAACCCTGTCTTCTTTTCACTCACTATCAGATATTTAGGCACACTGATATTATTGATCTGTTAGAAGAAGTAAACAGAACTATGGTAAATTATTCTCCCTGTGTTCAGCAGCACAAAATGCTAATGTAAGATCCAACTAATGAAGGATAGTCTCAGCAAATATTTTAGAAAAACAGTTTGAAATTTATGTATTTGATCAGTGTATATCACTGGATCATAAAGAGTGGAAGACAACTTGTAGTTCAGAGGTAAATCATGAGTAATGCATGGCAGATTTTTCTTTTGTTTTTGTAATTTCAGTCAAGAGTCTAAGTTTCACAAAGATGAGAGAACTTGGGGTGGTAAATTGCTTAGGTCCTCCAGAAGCACATAGGCTCCAGCCTCCATGAAAGAAAGCAAACAAAAAAAAAAAAGGAAAAAACATTGTCCTGGCAAATTTCAATTTTTAATTGAGTGCTTGCTCTGTTAATGTATCTATGTCTATAATGTGACACATGAAAATTTTTCTGCAGTTTTGAGCAAGTGTTGATAGATTAGTGTTCAGACTAGTCCTTGAAATGATCTTTTAATAGAGCTCAAAGTATGTTAATAGTGAGTGCTGCTGATCTGCATCTTGATAGTACCTTGGGGGTTGTCTTTGTCCCATGTATCACGGAGCTGTCGCAGTTGGGACGGACACGCACAGCAGGACACGGGAGGTTCACGCAGCCACGGCCCATTCCGATGGAGCGCGGTTCCCTTCATCCAGGGTGAGAGAGCCGGCGCGGCTGGCCCAGACTGGCTGCACTTCACTGGCCAAGAGCTGGCTGCATCCCCAGCGGCCTCGGCTGGTGGAGTTATGTCATCAGGGTTACCTGTGGCTGTGGGGCCTCCAGGCCAGCTCTGAGTCGCCACTTACAAAAGTAAGTAGAGAGAAAGTTGCAGTCTTGCAGTGAGGTCTTCCCTCAGTCTCCTCCAGGCAGAACAGACCAAGTGACATTATCCACTCCTCACACAGCTTCCCTCAAGGCCCTTCACCATCTTCATAGCTCTCCCTTAGACACTTTCTAACAGTTTAATATGTTTCTTGTATTGCGACACCCAAAAACTGCCCCCAGCACTGGAGGTGAGGCTGCCCCAGGTCAGAGCAGAGCAGGACAATCCCCTCCCTTGCCCAGCTGTGATGCTGTTCCTGATCCACCCCAGGACAGGGTTGGCCCTCCTGGCTGCCAGGGCACTGCTGACTCTTGTTCAACTTGTCATCAACCAGGACCCTCAGGTTCATTTCTGTGTGATTCCACTCCAGCCACTCATTCCCAGTCTGTCCTCACTGCTGCAACTCCAAACTTGCCTCTATACAATCGCCTCTGTTGCTCTGTAAAGATCAAATTTCTCTCTTTCTTTCGTATTAAACAATTACTGACATGATCTTGCCAAAATAAATAAAACCAGTAAGTTTTTAAACTGTTTTAAACTGTATAAAGTTTTAACTCTATGAAGTTTTAAACTGTATAAAGTGAAGGATAATTTTGAAATGAGCAAAATTGTCACAAAATGGAGAAGCATTGCTGTGCTATAACATGCATGTTACTCTGGGCTACCTACCTTCCACATGCTTGTTCCAGTCTTCCTGAGAGAATTATTGAAGGAAGTTGTTCCTGAAAAGTTCTTGGTTTTGTTTCTATTTAAAGGCATCCAAGTACACATGTACACACATGTGTCTGCATTGTCTGTGATCTACCTTTTCTGTTTTTTAAATAAAATTATTAAATAAATACTTTTAGCATTGATATTTTCAACAGCAGCACACTCTTTGGGGGTGAGGACAGTAGCTTTTGCTCATTAAGCATGTGAAATATTTTACAAAGCCTCAAACTACATGAGCAAAACATTAGAGGATTTGATCAGAGGTTGTAACTTTTGGTGCCAATGCTGATTTTGTTCCCATGCTTTCCTTCAAGATATTTGGAATTACTTAGAATGATGGAATTAAGACTAACTTTGTCCTGCACTTCTATAGCATGAAAGACTTGAATGAGATATGGAACTTTATTAAATTGTTCCTTAGTAAAAAATTATGTATCGTATTTTTTTATAAGACTCTTATAATCTAAAAGCTTATTTGAAGATATATTGTCATTTCCACCTTCACACTTAGTAGCAAAAATGTCATTGAAGTAGCAAGTTAGGTAGGTGTCAAATAAGTCATGCCAGAAGCAAACACTCCAATATATGCATAGCAATAGTCCATATGAACTTATAAATATTTTTTTAAGTTCTCTTTCTTCTCTACAGATTTTTTGATAGTTATTATTAAATATGTTTGGAGCCTCTGCCTCTGTTAATTTAACTTTGGGAATGGAGAATCTCATATTCTGAGTCATATTCCCTGTCATCAGCAGGGAAAAATTCTCCAGAATATGCTTTTAACATGTGTGATTTTAGAATGCATGAGAGCTGTTTCCCTGGTAACCAGCGTGGAGGATGGTTCTGAATCCTACAGAATATGAATGGCGTATCTGAAATAGCTGCTGGTTTTAAGGGGGATGCTTTTTTCAGTTTTTGCTCCCCAACCTCATCTTCCAGGCCAAATTTGTTTCTTTATGCATCTGTGGAAAGATAGTTTTTTGGTTGTTGATTAGTAAAAAGTGACAGATAATGCTTCAAAACATTGCCTGGCACAGATATTATGAATGCTTGCTTATTGGTAAATGAACAAGAGAAGTGAAAACACATTTTACTTTTGGATTACATCCCTACTGGAAAACAATGACTTCTTATAAGTAATAGAGATTAAATCTCCTTTGGTTTTTCCCCGGCTCTTGTCATTGCCTTGTAGTAGTGAAAATCGTCATGGATTTGTTTTCATGTAGCTATGTGCATTAGCTTGTAAAGCTATTTTCAGCATTTAATATAGTATATCCATAGAAGTGGTTAACAGAATGGGCACGGAAGTCCTCCAAAAGCGCTGAATTATCATAAAGATTTTCCTTCCTGACAACCCTTAAAAATTTCCTTTCTGCTGCTTTTCTCTTCTTTCAAGAGAAAATTCTGAAAATTTTTCTGTTTCTTGTAATTAAAACCCTATGGTTTTGTTATAACCTTATGTATTTTCAGTAATTCAGGTTTATTTATTTGAAAGCTATTTTTGTTATATCCACATTTGCACGCTATCTCCATTTAGTTCTGCATATCAAACTCTTACTCCTACAATTACAGAAAGATGTTTTCTTCTTTCAGTGGTACAAGCCTACAGCTACAGTACAAACTATTGCAGATCCTGTGTTAAGGTAGTTTAGTTGTTCATGCAACAGTGAATGTCCTGATTTAACCACTAAATATTGCTATCTTTATTCTCCTACATATTTTTGCCCTTCTTTTTTTTCTGTAGAGAGTCAGAAATGTGGCCTGTCAGAGGCTTAAGAGCAGAGGCTTGAGGGTGTTGAGTTTTGCAGAGCTGGTAAGTCACCTAAAGCTTAAACATGATCCTTTTCAGGATCCTTTTCCAGTGGCCATGCCTAACTGGAGGAACAGGTTACCCATGTGGCAGTCAGTATTTGGAAGGAGAGGAAAAAAAATGAATGCTTGAAGTGACTGGGAGGAGGATAATTGCATGGCATTCACAGAAATATTTGCATGTCACCTTTTGTCTCTGACCTGGTCAGTAGAATACAAATGCCATATTGTGGCAGTAATGATTCAACAGATAATTTCCTGAAATTACATCCACTAAATGTATTCTGAGAAAATGCTTATCAGAAATGTCACTGAAGAGTAAAATACAATTTGCCTATGTTTTGGGGGGTACATTATAAATTTTTTTAAGCACAAATAATGTCTTTAAACTTGCTAGTAATAACAGAATCCCCAGAACTTGCTGGTATATGGCCATGTTTCAAAGACTCCTGTTCTCCCATGATGCTAGAATGGCCAGCTTTAAGATATGATTATATATTTCTAGATATATAATGCATCACTATTTATCTGTTCTATTACCTATACTTTCTGTACTACCATCTTTTTATTACCTTTTTAGCACTTTCTGTTATTCCTAATGTAACAACTATACTTTGTTTTCTAAAGATGCACCAGGTCTTAAAAGGTACATTCCAATTTGTGTGTCCATTTATTTTCCAGCTATTTTAATTAGAAAGATACTCAGTCCAAGTCTGACTGTGTATGCTGTTCCATCCTGAATTTCAATTATCTTTAGTTCAATATCTCAGAAGTATGCATATTGGCTGGAGTACTACTATTCAAGCTCTTTTTTGAAAGCCCAGCCTCTTCTTAACATGCTTTTAAATGATGCTCTGTCAAGATGTGCTCCAAAAGCCTAGTTTCATTTTAGCTAATGAGCCCTGAAGTGTTTTATGGGAATGGAGTAACAAAACACTGTGTATTGTGGGATTTGCACAGACCCAGTATTCAGGGTTTATGTCAAGAGGCACAGCAAGGCATATAAGGAGTTGATGGAAGGAAAAATACAAGAGGAAGACTGTGTACTCTACTTAACATGAGATGTGAAGCACAAAACTTTTAAATCATCTTGTATTCAGGGTTATAAAAGGCCATGGGGTAAAGGAGGATGGCTCTGGATTTTAGCTATGTATTTCATACCACTTTGTGAATCATATCAATAGCCCATTTTTTTTTGCTATAGGTTGATATAGAGTAGATAACTTAGATATTAATAAAATAGTAACCTAACAATTCTTTAAAAATTAAATTGGCTACATTCAGTGAAGAACTGCATGAATGAAAGGAACAGGAGAACTCAAAAGTATCAAGTGGCTCAAGGGTTAGTGCCATCAGCAGAATTTTGGGTTATTTGATCATGGGGCAACTTTCACAGCACCTGGCCTACTGGAACTGGATGGACTCCATCTCTCTGTTAAAGCAGAAGGATTTTAGTTCATGAACTGGCAGAGCTCATTGAGAGGGCTTTAAGCTAGGTTTGAAGGGGGAAGGGCATGCAGTTGGGCTGTCTGGAAGCAGGCCCAAGGGTGGTAAACCAGAGTTAGGGGTGAGATCAGCAGCCCAGCTGAGGGGCATGGGCACTAATGCACACAGCATGGGCAACAAGCAAGAAGAGCTGGAGGCCATGGTGAAGCAGCAAAGCTCTGATGTAGTCACCATCACAGAAATGTGGTGGGATGACTCACATGGCTGGAACACTGCACTGGTGGCTACAGGCTCTTCAGAAGAGACAGGAAAGGAGAAGAGGTGGAGAGGTGGCCCTTTATATTAGGGAGGCTCTTGATGGCATGGGCATTGAAACTAATGACAGTGAGGCTGAGTGCCTATGGGTAAGAATTAAGGGGAAGGCCAACAAGGGTGGCATCCTACTGGGAGTCTGTTATCATCCACCCAACCAGGAAGAAGAGGTGGATAAGTTGTTCTACAAGCAGATGAAGGATGTTTCAGGATCACCAGTACTTGTTCTTTTAGGTGACTTTAACCAACCAGATATCTGCTGAGAAGTCAACACAGCAGAGAAGGGGCAGTCTAGGAGGTTCTTATAATGTGTGAAAGTGTAGAAGAATATAATCCCAATATGTGCAGATGGGATGTGCCTGGGCTCGTCTGGCCCGTGCCTCTTGGCTGGGAACAGCAGCTCACCACAGAGCTACTTCAGGCTGGCTGGAGCAGTTAGGCACTAGAAATGCCCAGGCTTGAAGGAACCCAGTTCTTTTACCTCTGGTAGAGTCCTTGGGCGAGGTGAAGCGAAAAACAGAGCGGGTTCCAAGGAGGGTTTAAATCCAGAGTTTAATTCCAAGGTGACACAGAGCTCTGAATTGTAGCAACTGCTCCTACAGAACCCAGGACCTCGCGGCCTGTCTCCTTTTAAGCCCAAGGGCAGGGGCGGGGCAGGGACAGGTGAAGCACCAATCCAGGTGGGAGGGGATGAGGCTCGGGGGACAAGACACTTGGCTAAGCCAATGACCTCAGGCCAGAGGGGGCATTCTTTGAATTTGCCCAACCACACGATGGCCTGTTGGAATGTGGAGTTTGACAGACAGCACGTAAGCAAGTGGACGAGGGGGAGGGGAGAAGGGAAGGCACAGCTGGGTTTACAGGAAATGACATTGCACGCTGCAACATGAAAGAGCAACTTCTTGACCCAGCTGGTGAGTGAGCCCACCAGGGGAGGGACTACACTTGACCTGCTGTTGCAAACAGCGATGGGCTGGTAGGAGATGTGGTTTCTGGAGACTGTTTGAGTCATAGTGATCATTAAACAAAAGTTTTCAATATTTGGCAAGACAAGAATAGGCATAAATACAACTTATGCACTGGACTTCCAGAGGGCAGATTTTAGCCTATTCAAGAGACTTATTTGGAGAGATCCTTGGGAAGCAGTCCTTAAGAACAAAGGAGTCCAGGAAAGGTGGGTGTGCTTTAGAACAGAAATCTCAAAGGCACAGAAGCAGACAGTCCTGACGTGCCAAAAGATGAGCTGATGAGGCAAATGTCTAGCCTGGATGGGCAAGGAGCTTTTGGAGGAACTTAGGAAAAAAAGGGGATGTATCACCTTTGAAAGGAGGGTCAGGTATCTCAGGAAATGTTTAGGGCAGTTGCTAGGACATGGGGAAAAAAGTTAGAGAGGCATAAAGCCAGTTAAAGCTCAAAGTGGCAGCTTCTATGAAGGACAATAAAAATACTTTTATAAGTACATTAATGGCAAAAGGACAATCTCCATTAATGGTAAGGACAACATCCATTCTCTATTAGATGCAGGAGGGAACTTAGTACCTAAAGATGAGAAAAATGCAGAGGTACTGAACACTTTCTTTGCCTCAGTTTTCAACAGAAAGACGTGTTGTTCTCAGGACAACTGTCCTCCTGGGTTGATAGACGGTGTCAGGGCAAAATGGTCCCCCTGTTATCTAGGAGGAGGCAGTCAGAGGATTACTGAGCTTCTTGGATGTTCATAAATCCATAGGACCAGATGGGATCCATCAAAGGGTGATGAGGGAGCTGGCAGATGAGCTTGTGAAGCCGCTCTCCATCATTTACCAACAGTCCTGGCTCACTGGGGAGGTTCCAGACTGGAAGCTGGCCAAAGTGACACCCATTCACAGAAAGGATGGGAAGGAGGAATCCTGGTAATTATAGACCAGCCTGACCTCAGTACCTGGTAAGGTAATGGAGCAGTTTATACTGAATGTCATCATGCAGCATGGACAGGATGGCCAGGGTATCAGACCCAGCCAGCAGGGGTTTAGGAGGTGAAGGTCGTGTTTGACCACAATTTTTTATGACCAAGTACCTCCTTGGTGGATGCAGGAAAGGCTGTGGATGTTGTGTACCTGGCCTTTGACGCTGCCTTCCACAGCACTCTCCTGGGAAAGCTGGGAGCCCACGGCGTGGACGGGAGCACTCTGTGCTGGGTTGGGAAGTGGCTGGATGTCCAAGCGCAGAGAGTGATGGTGAATGGTGCTGCATCCAGCTGGTGGCTGCTCAGCAGTGGTGTCCTCAGGGGTCTGTGCTGGGGCCTGTTCTGTTCAATATCTTTATTGATGACAGGGATGAGGGTATTGAGTCTTTCATTGTAAATTTGCAGATGACACTAAGCTGGGAGCGTGTGTTGATCTGTTGTGGAGGGTAGAAGGGCTCTGCAGAGAGACCTGGACAGGCTGTATAGATGGGCCAAGTCCAATAAGATGAAGTTTAATAAGTCCAAGTGCTGAGTCCTGCATTTTGGCCACAATAACCCCTGCAGCATTACAGGCTGGGAATGGTGTGGCTGGACAGTGCCCAGGCAGAAAGGGACCTGGGGGTGCTGGTGACAGCTGACTGGACATGAGCCAGCAGTGTGCCCTGGGGGCCAAGAAGGCCAATGGCTCCTGGCTTGGATCAGGAACAGTGTGGCCAGCAGGAGCAGGGAGGTCATCCTGCCCCTGTACTGGTGAGGCCACACCTCGAGTGCTGTGCCCAGTTCTGATCCCTCAGTTTGGGAAGGACCTTGAGACACTTGAGCACATCCAGAGGAGGCAGCGAGGCTGGTGAGGGGCTTGGAGCACAAGGCCTGTGAGGAATGGCTGAGGCAGCTGGGCGTGTTTAGCCTGGAGCACAGGAGACTCAGAGGTGACCTTAACACTCTACAATCTCCTGAAAGGTGGTTAGTGTCAGGTGGGGTTGGTCTCTTCTCCCAGGCAACCACTGACAGAATGAGAGGTCACAGTCTTAAGCTGTGCCAAGGGAAGTTTGGGTTGGATGTCAAAAAAATGCTTCACTGAAAGCGTGATTGGGCACTGGAATAGTCTGCCCAGGGAGATGGTGGAGTCACCATCCCTGGACATGTTTAAAAAAGGCTGGATGTGGCACTCAGTGCTGTGGTTTAGTTGATGAAGATGTGTTAGGTGATAGGTTGAACCCTATGATCTTAAAGGTCTTTTCTGACCCAGTTCATTCTGTGATTCTGTCGGTTCGAGCCTGCATTATAGATTATGACCTCTTCAAACTTGTCTCCGTCTGCCTTTGGTACTTGTGGGACTTGGGAAAAAAATATCTTCCTCTAAAAACTGAAATTGGGGGTGTGGTGTGGTGTGGTGTGGGGCTGTTTATTTCACAGCACTGTTTCATAATTCTGACAGTCACATAATGTTTTTTCTTTAATTCAAGCTAGAGGGCACTGCTGTTATGCTGTTATGTGATAGGGCTGTTTATTTTGAGTTTATAAAATTTTGGCCAGAAATTAGGTGTAGGTTATGAAGTCTTCCTCTGAAATATAAGGGTTCCACTGGCAGTGAAAAAAGTTAGCGGTGGGATTTTTTTAATGGGTTTTTAAAACTGAATTGTATTTGCATTGTACTTTTGTTGACTTCTGAAAGATGACATGTCAGAACTGCCTTCCTGGGGGCCATGGTGTACCTTGTAACATCAGCACTTCACTAAAACAAATTCCTCCCAAAATTTGTTTGGCATATGTTCCATCATATTTTTTATCATATTTCATATTTATTTCCAGTAAACCAGTACAACACCAAAATTAGAGAAAAAAAAAAAATAAATATGTCGAAAGAACAGTTGTATTATCTTTTTTTACATACAAAAATAGGAAATATTACTTATTCCTTGTCTAAAAAACTGCTTCAGTCTTATTCTGATGGTCGCATTACCTGGAGAGCAGAGCTGTGCCAGCAATGTCCTCAAGAGGAGCTTTTGAACAGTAGAGACTTGAATAAGGGACTGATGGCAGCTTTGAAAGGAAATCCCCAAAGGATGATGCAAATATTAAAAAAAAAAGTCATAGAGCAAGAATTGATGACAGTAGAAATATTTTAGAAAAATGGCTGTGATATAAAATAATACATACCATACTGCACTTTCCTAAGTTACCTGGGTTTTTCTTGCTCTTACTGGTAATATTAGGAGCCCTGCAACTGGGTGATTGTTCATTAAAGTGATGGTATGGTCTGCTACTGTATTGACATACAGTGTGATGAGGTGGTAAGTCACAGATTTTCTTGCTTTGCGACATCTGAAGATATGACATTCAGAGAAAATCCCTCTGTGTGTTGACATATTTTCGACACCTAGTGGTACAAAGTATAAATTACTGAAGGTTTATTAATAGGAATACTACTTCACCAGCAGTAACTGCTTAGTAAAGAAATTAAGCAAATAGTAAACTCAGACAGAATTGAGTCAATTGTTAAACTTTAAAAAATTACAGTGAATGTTTTAAGAAGAAATTATAACAGGTATTATTTTGCTCCTGTACCATCCTCCAGCTGGGAAAGAGCAAGAAAAGTCTGTCTATGTCCCTCTTATTTTGAAGCTCTGTGGGACAGGAATGGATTAATTCAGCTACATCACACTAATGCTGAATAACAGGAAATATAGAGAAACTGAAGGTACTGTGGGAAAGATGCTGAGCAGCCACAAGAAATTTTTCTGTTGAGTATTAATGAAATTGGTAAGGATGACTGAAAGTTTCAGAAGGATATTGTGAGAGTAAGCAGCAAAATAGCAGGTGAAGTTCATTGTAGATCAGTATAAAGTAATGCAGATAGAGAATGAATGAATAGCACATGCTCTCCCTCTTTCTTTCAGTTGCTTACTGTGCAGATAAGACAATGATGTCACTTCATAAATCTAAGTTTTGTCAGCACTTTTTGGACATTTTGGTACTTCAAGTATATCTCAGAGGTAAACAGAAATGATAAAACTTCAATATGAGCCTAAGGGATGGTCAAGTTTTGGAGTGTTTTCCACCCGAGAACTGAAATTACCTGGTTGGAAATCATCAGTAGAGGAAAATACAGCAGAAGGTAAATATGTGTTGTCCTTTGTTGACTTTCTTGAGCCCACCACACTTCTCTGTCATTTCCCCTCCCATCATGGTTTAGGACCAGGCAGCAAACAAGCCTCACCCAGCTGCTCACTCATTCCCCTGCAGCAGGATGAAGTGAACCAGAAGAGTAACAGCTGGAAAACTCATGAGTTGAGTTAAGGCTGGTTTAATAGGTAAAGCAAAAACTGTCCACACAAGCAAAGCAAAACAAGAAATTAATTTACTACTTGTCATGGACAGGCAGGTGTTCAGACATGCCCAGGAATGCAGGGCACAATCGAGCATAACAGTGGCTTTGAAAGACAAGCACGCTCATTCCTACTTCCCTCATGTCTATAGGCTGACCATGGTGCCATATGATCTGGGATATCTCTTTTGTCACTTGGGATGACCTGTTCTGGCTGTGTCTCATCCCAAACCCTTGTGCATTCCCAGCCTTCTTGCTGGTGGGGTGGAGTGAGGAGCAGAAAAGGTCTTGCCCTGAATAAACCACCCTGAGTTATCAGTACTGCTTCCAGCACAAATCCAAAGTGCAGACCCACAATAGCTACTCTTAATTAGGAGAAAATTAACTCCTTCCCAGCCAAAACCAGAACATCTTCTTAACAGGGCCAAGAAGAAAACATGGTGAAAAAAATTCATGGGTCAAGATAAAGACACTTACCCATTACCATTATGGGCAAAAGGAGTTGGCTTTGGGAAATTGTTGCCATTCAAGGGGATACTCTGAAGGAAGAATCAAGACAGAAAAAATCTGTAGAATTTATTAATTTATTCACTGAAGCACTATATGAACAAAATGGATACAGTGGATAGCTTACTTTTCATTCAAAAATATGATTATATATGACTGATATGAATACAAATGTATCAGACTTCTCATTATTTAAATTGATTTATGTTCTTTTTTCTCATTAGGATTATAGAGAAGAAGCATAAAAAATTGGTAAATTAAAATTCTTTTATTTTTTTGTCACAGAAGAACACATGGTGTCCTCAAAAACGAATTTTGGACTTCATAGACTGGAGGACCTAGGGTTATTCTTTCACACATGAGAAAATATTTTGACGGTTAGTAAGTCATTTGTAAAACACCTTTGGGTCCTCAAGAAGGCAACAGTTACAGAAGCAGCTAATATGGTTGAGAATATACTTCATCTTGATTCAGATATGTATATTTTGATGAAAAGTTATGACCATCAGAATCTGTTTGAGGTAGTCTAATTTGCACTCTCTCTTACTGAAGTTCATGTTTGGATTTGGGTTTTTTTCTTTCCATTAAAAAAATGCATGAAGACTTAATAAGCAAGCAAGTTTTTTTTTTATTCTGAGCACTGAGAACTGAGCTGGATGCATTTCCATAACACATTATTCTGCCAAAATATTGTTTTTGATGATAGCTGTGCTGGCAGTGTCTTCAGATTCTGAAGATTATAATGCTATTTTATGCTTGTTAGAGAGAAGCAAAATGTAGTGTTCTGGCTCTTTATCAGAGGTAACAAAGCACTAAGTGATAAGAAGAGTTTGGCAAGGCCAGCTTCAGTGACATGGAGAAAGCAAAATCCTTTTTGCTTACACACAGAGAAACCCCTGAGAGACAAGATGAAAATAACCAGGCATCACTCCAGCCGCTTTGCAGAAGACTACTGCATTTTGATCTTTCATTAGGTACTGAATATAATGCAAAGTACTGTTAGTCTTGTAATTGTTGTTTATTAATGGATCTTAGGCCTGTAATGAAACACAGTTGTCAACAACAGTAATGAACACAGCAATTGTGATTCTGCTGTCATAATGTATTGTAAACGTGTGTCCAGTGACAAGGAAGAAATCACCATGCGTGGTCCCCCACTTTACACCGTGCCTGCCTTTTCCATGGCATGACTTGTTTTCTCTGAAATATTTGCTTTCCTATGGCACTTTATCAATTTTGTTTATCTGTTTGCATTTTTATTTTTCTTGTATTCAGGTTTGTGCTTTGACCAGGTCAGGGCCCATGAATTCTCTGGCTGCTGAATATCTGTCTTTAAAGCTTTTGTAGCAGAGAACAGATTGTTCTATGCTGTGTCTCTTTGTGAGTGTAACGTATCTGAAAATCTGTAACTCCTGTATGGGTAGAATATCAAAAGGACTTGTTAACCTTCAGAAATAAAAGCAATTTACAGAAGGTATTGGATGAGGTTTCTTATTGCTGTTTTCAGCTGTAGTTATTTATTTTCCACAATAGATGCTGAAATGAGAGGTTAAGAGGGTTTTTTCTTGGATGAAGTAGTTATGTGCTACAGTCATGCTTGACCTTTAACTGAGAAAGCAATTTTTACTTAATTTCAGGTTGTGTGTTCTTTGAGATATTTTTTCTAGACCTCAACTTGAAATTAAAAGGTGTCATGGCATGTTTTGGGTACATTTTAGGTGAAAATCCTGCTGATGTTTTGGAATCCTTCAGTTCATAAATAATATAATTGTAGTACCCTCTAAACTACAATCATAAATAATATGATTGTACTACCCTCTAAACTCTACAGTTCTGGAAGGGCTGTTTGGTTGGGGGTTTTTCCTCCTTTTTTTTTTTTTTTTTTGTTTGTTTACATGTGATTGTTTGTTTTCTTGTTATAACCACTCTAAATTTTCCTGCTAAACATGAACTCATTGAAGGGGTGGGGTGGAGGAAATGTTATTAATATTCTATATATCACATTTTTTTCTGCACCATAGAATAGGAATTGGTAAATTGAGTGTTGGTTGAATAGCCCTTTGCAATACAACATAATTTTGAATCTGAGGATAGTGCTTTTGTGTGACAGCTTGTATTAACTACTTTTACAAACACTTCTTGTGATAATACAGATTTCTAAATAGCAAGTTGAAAGTTAATGGCTTCTTTGAGAAACAGTGCTTGAGTAACTGTGACTACTAATATAAGTAAATGAAAGATGAACTGTACAAGTGAGGCACAGATAAATGAAAAATCATTTGACAGCAAGTCTTTGACAAGTGAAATAGTGAAAGCCCTTTTTCACTGTACAGGAGTTTTTTATCAAAGTCAAATTGTGGGAAATTAAATTTCAAACATAGTAGACAAAAAATCAGTTGATGATGGAGGAAGTGAAACCATTCTGCTTGTATATATCAATCTTAAAAGGATAATTTTCAGATATGTTCTTGGGTGTTTGTTGAATTACATTAGTTTTTGCTGTTGCTACTCATATAAAGATACTAGGGATGCAACAGAGATTTTAAAATACTAGTTCAACAAAACTTTTCCCTCATCTTCCAAACTAAAATATAGCCGATATTGCAGGAAAGTCACTCTTTCTCCTCTGCAATTTAGGTGACATTAGAAATTTCAATTTACTTGTGTTGAAGAAAAGAAAACTGGAATTCTAGATGTGTACATTTAGCCAACTATGAAGAAGTTTTTATATAGCTGTCTGGGATAGGGATCATAGAAAAGAAATTCAGTCCTGTTGTTGTGGGTTGGTTTGGTTTATAAATGCACATGTGAAATGACAGGGCATATGTCTGCAATTAGCAATTCTTTTCAGCAGTCTGAACAATTGTTTTTTTCCTAGGGAATAAAACAGAATACTGTGAAAATGCACTTCTCCAAAATGTTTCTGACATTCAGTAAATGATAATGTAGTGTCCTTTAGTCTTGCAAGGTTACCCCAGCATGACTGTGTCAGCAGAACTAATTTTTTTTTTAAGAAAGTACTATAATGCCAAAATAATGTTATGGGGTAGGTAAACAGCTTATGTCCAAAAAGGGGAATGCAAAAAAGACAAGTATAGCAAGATCAAATTTGGGAAGTACACAGGGAAGCCATGTAGACAAATGGAAAACATAGCAAAGAGGCATTGGTGGATTTCCTTGCATGTAGACATTTGAAGTTTTGGAAAATTATATAACACAGTTATTTCTTCTCTTCATTATTTTAAACCTTAGGAGAGAAACAATTTCTTATAGCAGATGCTTTATTTTAAAAGTAATCTGATGGTAATAATTTTATTTTGTGCTTTTAAAAGCATTTTTACTAGCAATCAAATTTAGCAAAACGATACAATACTTTTTAAACTGATTTTCATTGGGCTGGCACTAATTCAGGTGATAAAGGGATGGAATTTATGGACAGTCTAGATGTATTTTAAAAGTTTGTTTTATAGAGACTCTAATTCAAAGCATTCCAAAATATATTATACCCTGCTTCATAATAAACATGTTTCATTATTGGCCAATGCACAAAGTATGGGTCTAGGCACCCCTGAACAGAGGTCTCAACTTGATTTTCCAAGGAAATGAGACTTACGTGAACAGACTAATTGTATCTGTCCTTGGAGCTTTTGTGTGATTTTAGCTGATCTCCACAAGGAGGTTGAAGGTAGAAACCTAAAATTCTTCACTTCAGAGAATTTAGTGCTTCTGGATGGTTATAAATAAGAGAAAGGAGAAAGCTTCTCAAAGCAACCCAATTGCAATAAAAGCAAAGAGTCAGCAGAGGAGAGGTTCTTTTCAAAGCACCAGAAGAAGGAGCTGTGTTTATTCAGTCACAAAATGTAGCATGTAGCACCATATCCTTAGAGACTTGGACACACAACATCAGATCTTCTGATTCCTTCCAGGAAGGTCATAATTTTCTTGTTCTTTTTTTGTTTTATAAGCTCTTATTTTGAGAGAGAACATTGGCCTCCTTCCAGAGCAAAGTGATTCAGTATCCACTTTGGGGGCTTAAATTTGTGTGCTGCTTTACATGACCAAGTATAAAATGCCATGCAAGTGAGTTAAGAGGACTCTACATGGAAGTCAGGAAGGAAATTTTCCGCTTCTTAAATGGCAACCTTCCCTGCCACACAAGCAATACACACGTGCTCAGCTGGGACATGTTTGTTGGTATTAGAATATGTGGGACTTGTTAAGGATGTGACGGGACTCTTTTTTTGCTGATTTTATGTTGATTTTGTTTTGGTTTTGGTTTGGTTTGGCTTTTTTGGGGGGTTGTTTGTTTGTTTGTTTGTTTTTAAATGGTCCTATTCATCAGAATACCTTATTGTATTTAAAAATTACCAGACTCTTAATGACACTGTTTCCAGTAATGCCACTGCTTCAAATGATGAAGTTCTTTTCTGGCCTGTCATAGTAAAATTGTGTGTTTATAAGACATAATACTAGTTATTAATTATTATTAAGAGACCTGTAGGAGTCTGTACAGTTTTGTAAATACATGGACCATTTCCTTTAATGACTCAGGTTTCCCTACTATGCCATGTTGTTGACAAGACTGAGTACTGGGATCTATTTCATCTTATTGCTGCCAATAGTGGAGAGGTTGTTTGTGTCACTGTTTGCATTACTCCACTGAATCTAAATAAATATGACAGGCTGGATATAGATTGCTTTTTACTTCTTCTTTGGTAAATTCAGAGTAATGGGCTTCTGGAAGTCCCCCTTCCTAAAAAGTTTCTAGGCACACCCAGATGCAAAATCAATAGTAACATGGTTTTTCTTGTTTTCTTAGCATCTAAGTTCCAACTACCCACTTACTTGTTTTCTAGTGGAATTGCTGAATTAATTTGTTCTTCAAAACAGGTGACTGTTGGTTAGAAACCTGCAGGTGTTTCTCTGCCTTATAAAATATCAAAGCTACCAAAAATGTTACAGGGTTTCCCCCCTCACTTATGAATTAATTCCAAGTTTTGTAACATCTTCATGTTATTTTGTTTGAGGGATAGGCCTGTTTTGCTTTGTTTTGTGGGGGTTTTTGGTTCCTTGGGCTTTATACTGCTCTCAAAGTAAAATATTACTTACATTTTCATTTTGCTTTCGTTCTTTTGCACTAGGGGAGACAGTTTAGCTTACTAGAAACAGTTAACCCTTTGAGTTATTTCAACTAATTATAACTGACTTTTGGATGCTTCTGGGAAAAAATAACATAAAAAACTGTAACTGGAACAATATCACAAGTGGAAGAACAGAAAAGAGGTAAAAGTAGGTCTTAAAAAGTGTATACTTCTACAGGTTCTCACAGAAAAATAAAAGATGGTGTAAAGACTGTGCATATATGTACAGGATTTAAAAGAAAGTTTGAGCTGAACTGGCTTACTTGAGTCTCTAAACTGAGTTGCATTTGTGATAGTGGTGTTTTTTAATTTCTTACATGTCCATATCTTTGAGGTGAGTTCATAATTCCTTTTTCAGAAGGAGCATATTTTCTCAAAAAATACTATGAAGGGCACCCATACTTTAGACTGGGCTGGTTTTAAGAAAAGTAAATACTGGTGAACACTGAGGCAATGGGGGGAAATTGGGGGGTTTTTCCTGGTCAGCATCACCTATATATTCATAAATACAAACATTTGAGCAGAGGTACACCCATAAATCTACCAAAATCAGCTCTGAGGTAGTCTCCAGAGCTGATACTTTGTTAGCCTTTCTCCACAAAATGTCCTATCTATATCTCCTGGATATAGATACATATTTTTCACTTTATATGGCCTTTTATCTAAAATGTTCTGACTTTATAGTTGCTATTTCTATGTAGCGTTTAACATAGCACACAAAGTTACACAAGTACACAGCACATGGTAACCCAAGGCTTGGGTTCAGTGCATTAGGAATGACTGGGAGGAAGACCTTCAGCCAGCGGTGGATTTATTGCAAATTGTTCTCCTCTTACTTTGCCATGGTATAAGTTTTAGTGGTGTAAATAGTACATATAGAGAAGAAGTGATATGATAATGAAAAGGGAGGACAGTAGTGATGGGAAAAATCATTAATGATGCAGAGCTTGTAAGTGAGGATTCCAGACTAAGTGCTGTACTTGAAGCGGAGGATTGCATATAACGGTTCACACTAGAAGGATATGTACAAGCAGTGAATATTTTCTGACTTTTCAGAACAGACTTCAATGTACTGCAGACCAAATATCCTTTCTCTGCCCCATGTTCCTTCCTTTGTAGTAAGTGAATAATTGTGTTGCTGCCTTTGTTGCTGCAAAAAAAATATTTATTCGCAAAGGGAAGTTTGAAAAACAAGTCTCCTAAGGGTGCAGAAGATGGAACAGAGTCCAATTATTCTCTGAGCTGTGGTTTGAGGAGATTTAAAGTGTCAAAACTTTGCTAGAGAGACTAAAATAAAATCACTGTACAGAGACAGCTGTGGCTGAATATATTTGTTCACCCAACCTCTCTGTCAGAACTTGATGCTTCTGCATCACAATCTGGATGGAAGAATATGCCCCTGGATCTGTTGCCTGGGTTCAATATGGCAAATTCACATCTGTAGTAGTCACAACAAAATCAACCAGAGTACATCTCTCAGAGAACGTTTGTCAACAGAATAAGGGAAAAACATGTCAATCAGAAGGCAAGAAAAAAATTTCAAAATATAATTTTGAAATTATTCATCAGAGGGTCTAAGAAAATAAAGTTTAAAACAACAAAAGACAAAAGTCTGTGGTTTTAGATTTGGCATGAGGAGTCAGAGCTTGAATCAGTCCTGAGAGGAAGATACTTGAAAAAGTGTGTTGCAGCTGGAGAGTTTTGATACCTGCACACAATTGGCTGTATGAAACACATGCTCTCTGTGTGAAAGCCATGTGACTGCTATCACTGACAACTTTTTCCAGGCCATTAGGTTTTCTTGCACAGTCTTGCTTGCATACTTTGGCTTTAAGATAGAAATGAGTGAATAAGTACAGTTGAAAAATCTTTATTCTTAGAAGAGAAACATACTATTTTACAGACATTTACAGTAATATGTGAACAACTCTTTGCGTTGGAAGATCTGAGGAATTTATTTTAATGGAAAGTTTAATGGGCATTTCTCTAAAGGAAAATTGGCAAATTTCTATTTTGCAGCAATTAAATCCCTTAGCAAACAACAAAAAAAGAAATTAATTGCATATGAAAAGACCAATTAGTAGCAACTGCGCCAAAATCATTTATATCAGCATCTGGTGTCATGGTAAAAATGAAAAGGCCACTTCAGAAAGAGAACCAGCTGGAAAGCTTCTCTAGGCCTGCTCTTTCCTTAGTGCTAGAGCTCGTGGCACATTTTATGGATTTATGATCTGCCAACAAAATTATTGTTTGAAGTGAACTTTCCACAATGAAGAAGTGTTTTTAGTGTTAGTCTATTTCCCATAAAATGCCGTGGTTCCTTTTTTACACTCCTGTTTTCCACTCTTGTATGTGTATTGAAACATGATGTGTATTATTATTCTTTTCATGAATTTGATTTAGATATTCTTGCAATGTTTGAAGAGACTCTAAAGGCCATTATATTGATGCTGGTCAGCAAATCTGAGCATCTTTCTTGGAAGGATGCAGACCATTTTGCAGGGCAAAAAAGTGCACTTCTCACATGGGATTTCTCTTTGCATTTTGTGGGGGGTTTTTTGTTTCATTTGGGGTTTTTTGTTTGTTTTGTTTGTTTTGGGTTTTGTTTGTGATGGGGTGTCTTTGTGTGGATTTTTGTTTGTTTGTTTGTTTTTGTTTGGCTTTTGTTGTTTGTTTGTTTGGGGACTTTTTTGCAAGCCATTTCCACATCTTGTTTGACTGGGAGATTAATTCAGAGGCATGGAGACATGCCTGCTTGCTGCCTAGAGGCACACTGCCAACACAGATAGGAAGTCCCTCTACTCTAGTAGTGATCATGGTGCTATTTGCAAGGGCTGGTCTACTCTGAGTAAGTGTTGTGGTCAGTAGCTGTCAAGTGGAACCTACAAAGGCCCTGTTGCCTTGCAAAAAAACATGGATTTCAATGGCTTTGACATTTACAGCAGTATTTATCAAGTAATCTACAGATCAGCAAGAATAAAGTTAAGGAAAGATGGATTTTGATGCCCAAACCTTATTGTCTGTGCTTCATCAAATTGTAATGGTAACATTCACTGGTGAATATTGGCTTTGAGATAATGTGTGGTAGACCTGTAGGGAAAAAACCTGCAGAGCTGAGAGCAGCAGCTCATCACAGCTGGAAAAGAAGATTCAACAAAATTTTGTATCCTTTAAACAAAAGACCTTCCTTTCTGTCTCTTGATTCTTAACACCTTTACTGATAATTTGCCCTGGTATAGAATACATTCTATCTGGATGAAAGATACAGTGAAGAAATCCTGAATTAATTTTTTCAATTCTTGTTGTACCATGAAGAATTGTATTTCTTAGAAGAAAAAAGAAATAGTATGTTATACACACAACATTTAAAGAGAATATCTTACAGTTTTCAAGTATTTATATAATGCTACTTAAAAACTGATGGGAAAAGTGGCCTAATTTGCCCCTAGACTAGAGTGTACAACAAATTTAATTGAAGCAACAGAATAAAATAAAGATAGGCAATTCACATCAAAGAGGAAAAAGATCACATCATAAAACCGTAGAATCACATAATAGCTTGGGTTGGAAGCTGCCTTAAAGTCTAACATCTAGTTCCACCCTCCGTGTCATGGAGTGGCCTCCCTGCCACCCACTGTAGCAGGTTGCCCAGGGCCCCATCCAACCTGGCCTTGAAAGAGGATGTGAAAAGCTGTAATAACACAGGCTTTCAGGAACAGGCTTCAGGTCAGATTTTGTCTCTGTAATGTACTACTTTGAACAGGTTTGGTAAAGCAAAAGTTCTAGTTTTATACTAGAAATTTGGAAGAAAATTTATTTTTATTTGGGAATTAAAATAGTTTTGCTGGGTTTTTCTTTTCCACTTGGTTATTTTATTTCTTAAATAAACAGGTCTGTTCCTCTGAATTCCTCTCTCAATTTTATTGTCTTGGAACATAAGTATATCTGAGTGGCAAATATATTATTCTGAAGGAAGTCAGTATTAATTTACACAGAAATTTCTGAAGCTGAGAATTAGTGATAGGCATTACAGTAAAAAACAAGGTAATTGTATGTTTTATGGCTGGTATATTTCTCTCCTGCTCTGTTTTTTATGAGTTTGTGCTGCTGCTTTTTCTTCTTTTATTCTTCTATCTCTTGGTTATTGAAAAAAAAAATTAGGCAAATCTGAAATTTTTAATGTCTTAGAGAATTTTTGTCATTTGCAAGTTTCTGAATATGTTGCCTAAGATATTTTGTGTGAAATTTCTTGCAGATTGACAAGCACTCTTTAAAAACAGAAATCTGAGTGTAAGTGTCCAAAGAAAGAACTGTGTGCATTGTCAAGACTTTTTTGGGAGAGGAGCTCAAGTAGTATTAACCATTATGGCATTATTAGTGGAAGAGAACAGATGCAAACTTCACACTCACACTACTTATTCATTCACATTGTGGCAGTGGAAGCACCCTGACCAGCTTCCAAACATTCTGCCACATTTGCTAGAGGGCAGCTATCCTGTCAGAATTCCACATGAACACTTGTACTGGGCCACCAATGTCTGAGGTACTTCAGCACTTCACATATGAGCTCAAACCATTTGCACTACCATGAGTTCAAATTCTGCTCTGGAAAAACAAAAATAAAGAAAAAAGAAAAACTCAAACTGAAACAAAAAAAAAAACCAACAACAACAACAAAAAAGACAAAAAACTAAAAAAAGACAAAACCACAAAAAAATAAAAAACCCCCACACATTTATGGGATAAGCAGTTGATGGCTAATGAAATAAAAGAAAATAGAAGTGAGTTTCCTTACTCTGGGTGACCTCCACAGGTTTCTTCCAACTTCAACCATTCTGTAGCTCTGTGATCCCTACAGGGATGGTGATAGACAGACCTCAGAGAGGGCACAGTCCCTGGGGCAGTGTGCGAAGATGTAGTCTGGGAGATAGACAGTGGGGAAAAAAGGCCCATAGGAGATCTACAGCTTTAGTGAGTTTTTGAGCAGATATCTGAGAGATCTTTTTGGTACTTGGAGTCGTGACCTTCTTCATAGCTGTAAGCCATGAAATAATGGGGCCTGTGTTAGTTAAGAGCACAGCAAAGATAGGAATATCTAGCATTGAGTTTGTTAGTCTGAAGGAGACTTGACAGGAGATTTACCAAAACACTAGGCTTTTCCCTTGCTTTCTTTCATTTCTTTTCCTTCTACTTATAGGGACACTTTTTGTCTGATGAGCAGAACCAAGGTAATTCAGGGCTACAGATGCTGTGGTGTAACAAAAAGAAAACTGAAAGTTAAAAGCTTCTTTCTGCTTTACCTGTAGAAAAATAAAACTAATTATTAGTAGAAAGACTAGAGTGACAACATTCTTTACTTTCTTTTTTCCTCCCAAAGTCACAGTAGAGGAACTAAGGGATTTTTCAATGATAACCTCTTTGACCACAGGCATGTTACAGCATTCTTGTGCAAAAAACCCTATTTGAGATAAGGGATCAGAAACCAAAATATAAAGCCGTAGGAAGCTCAAATGGAACAGGGACAAATAGTGAGCTGGAAAGTGAAGTTGGAACTCTAAAAGTAAGTAAAACATAGTATTGTATGAATTAGTATTTTATTCCTAGTTGTCCTCTGTTAAATTCTAGTTTATTTCCTTTTCAGAGAATTCTAAAATATTATGAGTTGGAGGGAACTCACCAGGATCATTGAGTCCAATTCTGCAGTGAATGGCCTGTACAGGCATCAAATTGTAACCTTGACGTTCTTACCACCCCGACTTTGATGCTGGATATATGCATGCAATTTCCCTGCTCAGCTGGCTTCTGCTCTATGTTCCTGTTAGCAACAAATCAAATTAAATAAATGGAACGTAGCACACATTACTCTGAATTTCAAGAGATAACATTTCTTAGAAGTCTCTCAAAAGCTGACAGCAGTTCTTTTGTTATACCATGTCAATAAGCTCCAAGATTGCCTGGCACAAAAGTGCATTATAGATTAGCATAAGGACTAGAGAGATGTTGCTGCAAATTTCTGGTCTAATTTCCTGTACAACACAGAACATAGGACTTCCTTTCATCCCAGCTTGTCTGTTTTTCTGAAAGCTATGCTCCAATTAAAAATAAAATGATAGTCACTGTAATAGTAAATTAATTTCAGCTCATGGTAAAATATTCCAGTGATAGGTTATTCGCATAGGAATGGGTGGAAAGTTTGCCTTGTTCTGTTCCATGCCAAGGTTCCACTTTTGATGTGTGGAAATTGTTACATATTTGTTGCTTATCTTGAAAAGTCATCTGTTACTTTCTGTTCTACACTTTGTGTGATTAAGTTACTCATGCTTATTCTCTTTGATCCCTTAAAAGTTTCAGTTCTCATGAAGACATACATTAGGCATGGCTCCAGCCCTTTAAAAAGGGTCAGTTCCAAGTTTCTTCATGCTGAAGGATAAACATCAAGAGCCAGACTGGCTAAGCTAGCTTTTTCCCAATTTCCATTGGCAACACCAAGCTGAGCCTGGATCCATCCACTGACACCCTCCCTTCAGATGCCCACAGACACTGATGAGGTCCCCTCTCAGTCATCTCTGCTCGAGGCTGAGCAGGCCCAGCTCCCTCACCTTTCCTCCCAGGAGAGATGTTGCTGTCCCCCATCATCTTTGTCACCTCCACTGGACCAGCTCCAGCAGCTCTGTGTCTCTCTGGTCCCGAGCCCAGCACTGGACACAGCACTCCAGATGTGCCTCACCAGGGCTGAGTAGAGGGGCAGGATCACCTCCCCCAGCCTGATGGCACTGCTCTTCCCAATGCACCCCAGGACACCATTGCCCTTCCTGGCCACCAGGACACACTGCTGGCTCATGGACAGCTTGCTGTCCACCAGGAACCCCAGGCCCTTCTCCCCAGAGCTGCATCCCAGCAGATCAGCTCCCAGCCTGTGCTGGTGCCCGGGGTTGTTCTTCCTCCCCGGGTACAAGACCCTGGATTTGCCTTTGTTGAATTTCAGACAGTTCTTCTCTGCCCCTCTCTCCACCCTGTCAAGGCCCTTCTGAAGGGCAGCACGGCCCTCTGGCCACTCCTCCCGCCTTTCTATCAAAAAAAAAGTCCTACCATAGGCTGGCTGTGTAAACCCTATTTATGAGAAGGCTGTGGATTCTTCTATTTTACTACTACCACAGCTCTAAGTTGAAAAGTTCTATGATGGTGTCTTCTCATTCTTAAAGCAAAATTGAATCATGGGTAAGTAATAAATGAACCATGAAACACAGCCAATTGTCCTGCAGAATTCATTAGAAGGCATTTGTATGGCATTTTCATTTTTATGTAATGCAGTTCATAAATTTTCATTTCATTTTTAGCAGCATTTACCATTTTTCTCTTTTAATATCTAAGGTAGTAGAGGCAAAGAGGATGAAAAGAGGGTCTGGACTGTAGACATCAAATCTTACAGGTGCAGAGTATTCATAGATTGAAAATAAAATTATATTATTTTAATATAAAAATTTTAAAATACTCTAAAAATACTAAAAATACTGATCAACATGGTATTCTGTTATTCAAATATGGTACTGTTCTCATAAATGGAAACAACTTTTTGGTTTAAAATTGGATGTCATTCATTTTGATAACATATGTAGTAAGTTATTTTAAAAGAAAAAAGTATCATACAGTACTATGTAAATATAGGTTTTAAGTAATAAATTGTAAGTAATGACCTCTATCACAAGCAATATTTTATTCACATTAATATGCAAAATGAAAGAGGTAAAGTTTACTATGTGAACTCAGAGAACATCATAGAAAACATAAAAAGTTCAGCATAGAAAACATAAAAAGTTGTCATGTATATTCCTTGAGAAATGTTTTTTAACCATTTTTCTGGAAAGGTTTGCAGCACCAGAACACAGGCTCATTTCTTGCACACAGCTGAGTCATAACAAAATTAGAAAACCCACACCTAGTATTTGCAATGCCTTTGACAAAGTTGATTTGCATGACAAATAAATATTCATTCACCCTCCATCTCCTGTCCCAGTGTATATGGAATGTTTGGAAAAGAATGCCAACAGGAATACATCAGAACTTACAAGCTAAAATTTTGGGGAGTTGGTTTTTCCATTTGTTTTTTATCACTTTAAAAGTAACAGTTATCTACAGGGTAGAGGCAAATGGGTTTTCTTACATTCCTTGTTGACATAATTCAGCACTAAACTGGGCAGGCATTTAAGATGCATCTTCTGTCTTGGCATATTGGTTGTGTCAGGGCAATCCCAAGCACAAACACAGGCTGGAAGGTGAATAATGGAGAGCAGTCCTGCCAAGAAAAGCTTGGGAGTGCTGGATGAGAAGCTGGATGAGAAGCTGGACATGACCCAGCCATGGGCACTCCCAGCCCAGAAAGCCAAACGTGTCCTGGGCTGCATCCAAAGCAGTGTGGGCAGCAGGGCCAGGGAGGGGATTCTGCCCCTCTGCTCTGGTGAGAGCCCACCTGCAGGGCTGCATCAGCTCTGGGGTCCCCTACATAAGGAATACTTCAACCTGTTAACCAGAGGGCCAGGAAGATGATTCAGGGGCTGAAGCAGCTCTCCTCAGAAGACAGGCTTTAGACAGTTGAAGTTGTTCAGCCTGGAGAAAAGAAGGCTCAAGGGAGACATTAGAGCATTACCTTAAGAGTCTCCACAGAAAAACTGGGCTGTCCTGGTTCAGGGCAAATTTTGGAGACACCCCCCCAGAGGGGCTCCTCTAGGAGAGCAGATTCAATCACCCCTCCCCACAACCAGTCCAGGAGAAAATAACTCCTTAGAGAAAAGTGGAAAAAACCTGTTTATTAAACAAAAAACCTAAACAATATCAAACAATAAAACCCCGTGCTGCTCCAAAAGACATGACAAACTGAGAAAACTCCCTCCCTGGGTTGTGGTTCAGCTCACTCGGTCTCTGATCAGTCCCTCCGGTGCTGGGAATGTCGCAGGCCAGGCCCGGCCTGGCGGGCCCCAGGTGCAGCTGCCGGTGCTCCCCTGGGTGTTCAGGCCCCAGCAGGTTTAAGAGGTCCAAAGAAAAGGGAAAAAAAGAAAAAAAACACAGTCCAGGGAACTTCTTTGCCTCAGCTAACTAAAACTAGCTAAAAGCAAAGGAGAACTCTGTCCCGCTGTCTGTGTGTCCACAGACAACGCAGTCCTGGAGCAGAAATGTGGAGGAGTGAGTGCAGTGTCTGAAAACAAACTGCCCGCTTCTTCTCTCCCCCCTTCACTCTCTGGAACAAGGCTTAAAGGTGCAAAACTTATTATTCAGCATAAACAGAATGAGATGATTGGGGAAAAAAGCATCACATAGTCAACCCAGGACATGGACAAAGACTTCTGGCAATGTCATATAGTGATAGGACAAGGGGAAAAAGGACAAGGGCTTCATACAGGAAAAGGGTGGGTTTATATTTGATATTTAGATTTTAGGAAGAAATTCTTTACTGTGAGCATGGTAAGGCATGCCATGACACAGGTTTTCCAAGGAATCTGTGATTGCTCCATTCCTGGCAGTGTTCAAGGCAAGGTTGAATGGAGCTCTGAGCAACCTGGTCTGGTGGAAGGTGTCCTTGCCCATCACAGGGAAGCTGGAAGCAGGTCATATTTAGGTCCCTTCCAATGCAGGTTATTGCATGGTTCTATATTTCTATGATTCTGTGATTCTATGATTTGCTTAGAGGTTGCCACTACTTAGCAAGCCAATGACATTTATATAATTTCTTTCCTTTTGTCTTTCAGTCTTTAAAACCAAAATGCAGAGTGGTCTGCTTCCCCACATTTCAACACATGAGAAAAAGGCTTTTTTGTCTGTGGATTTTAAGAAGCTCAGAGTAATGAAGAGGAAATAAGGAAATTACTTTCATGAAAATGTGAAGTTAACTTCTTAAGTAAAATTCTTTTTGTCTATTCAGTACTTAAACTGATAAATTAGTGAATTAAACAGAAGCTGATAATGCAAAATATTCAGAGCTTGAGGAGGGATGTTTCAACAAAAGTCTAGCAAAGGATTCTCCTTATCCGTGTTTGAGAATACAGAGATATTTTTTAATATAGAAAAATAATAATGACATTTGTGTTTTACATTCATCATCACTTTCTTTTCTTCTGGGTACTTAAACAAATAGCATATCCGGTGCCCTACGCAGGTCTAAGGCAAGAGGAGAAATTATTTCTGACTTGTATATATCCAAAGCCATATTTACTTGAGCTGTGCTGTGAGGTATCTGAAGTGTGTTTAGAATGTAGTCTCTCAGGGCAGGGTCAAGCTATATTTGGCACACATTCACTTTTTGTACAACATTATATACCCTTACAATCCTACATAAGATAACATCCAAGGAATTCACTTAGCAAGGAAATTAGACAGCTGAGTATCTTGGCACACTGGGAAAGCAGCCACATTTCAAGGACATTGTCCTTAAAACCAGTCCTTATTAATGGGTGAACATCAAAAAATTTGGAGTTCATTTTAATTTAGATAGCAATGGCAGCTAAACTAATTATGTCTACAGATACAAATTGGAAATATGGCAAAGCAGATTGTTAGATATTGTTAGATATATGGAATTTTCTGTGCTCAAACCATTTTAGAAATTGAAGTCATTAGTTACTTCAGAGTGATAGAAAATTTATTATTTTTGAAAAGTAGATGGGGAAGTTTGGAAGAATCAGTCTAACATGCAGTGCAGTATAACTGTTAACCCTCAAGTGTGAAATGTTAATCTCATAAACTAAGATATATTTTGGGGGATCATCTAACGTCTATTCAGACTATTTTCAGTTGAGGCCTAAATATTCTTGAAGATGTATTTTCACATATCTTTGCACACTGAATTAACAGAAGTATTTAATACCTGATGTCTGGGCATTCTACTGAACAGAGCATGGACACTTGCAGTAGAAGTTGCTGAGAAGGCTGAGATACCCCTGATGCCATTCTTTGCATCAGTATTCACTGGTCAGCCCACAGGTATCCCTGGCTGAAGAAAGCAGGGGAAAATTCTGGATGATCTCTACTTGATGAAGCTGTTATACATCTTAATGCACACACTCAAAACCAATGTCCATAATCCAAAACCTTCTCTGCAATAAGTTTTTATACTGTAAGTACACTAGCAAGGCTGCAAGAGAGTTAATTCTTGAGAGGTGGTGTAACCTGTGAAATAGCTTTGAAATGTCCATCTCTATTCTAAAAAGAATGCCAAAAACTTTGCCGAAAGTGTTAGGTAAACTTATGCTGTTTTAAAGTACTGGGTGATAATGAAGATGCAGCACTGTGTCCTGAAAGGAATCAGTGGAACTGTATTATATTTGCCTCTTTTCTCCTGTGGTATATTGCAAAACCTTAAGATGGCCAGAAATTTAATTTTCTTCAGATGCTCTTAACATGGAGTCTCCAAGGGTATGGTGTATTTCTTGTTATTTTCAATTTTGATTTTCATAAATGTCTTAAAAATGAGACAGTATGTAATTTCATGTCATGTGGCTGCTGATGGCAAGAGATGTCATGTATTTTCTTTATTCAGATCAGGACTTCTTGTGTCAGAAGTAATGAAGACAGAAGTAAAAATCACCAGGGATGGGAAACTCTGTGTAGAGACCAACTTTGAGACAATTTCATTCCAGGACAGAAATTAGTTTTCAAGGTGGGCTCATTTTATTGACACTCTTAGTCCTTCAGAGGTGCAGAGACAAAACTGCTCCTCTGTCTAGAGCTGTTTGAGAATAGATAACCAATAGCTCTTGGTTTCCCATGTATATTTTCTATCTATGATACTGTCCTGGGAAAGAGAGATGTTTATCTTCCGAGTTTCTCCTGGTTCCATGGTACAGTCTAAATAATTTGAATGCTGTCTCCAACTGCCTGTAATGCAGAACCTCTATACAGTAATTTAAGAAGATGGAGATAGAATGCATGAATGAATTCCTGAAATTTTGGTGTAAATATCTGAAATAGTTATTTGCAATTATTGATTGCATAAGCTCCTTTTTACAATGTATTCTCATTCTCTACAGTTGAAGAATTTTCTGTTTCCAAGAGATTGAGGTATTTTCTGATAGAACTGCGGAAATAATTGAGAGAAAATTAATCTTGCAGTATCAGTGTTGACTCCTGCAGAAATTTGATATGTTAATAGGTGGAAAGGTCTGTGGTTTTGACAGAAAAGAGGAAATCTAGAGAATTTGCACCAAACTGTAGAAGTTAGACATCCACATTCTCATCCACATTCTTGTCCTTTTCTAATTTTTTTCCTTTTTTTGTGTGTCTATGTGTGTATGCATAGCTTCACCTGGCTAAAGAACCTCTTTATGACATCAATATCTCTTACTTATATAATAATCACATATTTAAAAACTTCTTATGTCACTTTTGTCCTACACCAGCTAGTTTCCACTGTAAAAATTACACCCAGAATTATGAAATTTTATGCAAGCTCTGTCCAACTCTTTGTTTTTTCTGAATCATATTTTAATTTGTTGCCTTGCCAGAAGATCATTCTTTTTCATCTTAATTCTTGCATTTTGTTTTATTTTCCTCCCCTGACTCTGGATTCACTAATTGAATCTCTTCCTCAGCCTAGGAAATTTCCAAATACTGGAGTGCCCAGAATGCCCCCCCTTTTCTCCCACTTGAAAAGTTTGCTCCACACACAGGGGTGTCCATGCAGGCTTTTGGACCTGTTAACCTTGTTACTTTCAAGGAAGGAAATCAAGGCATGGACGAATTTCCTATTCTTAGCCAGCTGCATTTTTGTGGTTTGTTTCAATTTGATATGAATGTTATCTAATCACAATTTTTTTTTCTCCCTGAATTTGTTTCCTTCCTTTCAGGAATCTACACATATTGTACCTTCAGAGACCTATTCAGGTTTTTCCTGATTCACTATGAATCTGAAAGAATTCCATTACCGTCAGTGGTGGGATATGTGTACAAACTGAGTCAGAAAACACACTACTAAATTTCTCCCTGATTTGAGCACATACTTAGTGAATATTGTTACTTGGAAACATGTTTTCTTTTCTTCACACAATTTTTCTTTAATGTACTGTGACTAATTAAAATGAGGCTTTTCTATTGTTATGTAAGGCCAGAATAAATGTAATAAGTATTAAGTCTAGTTTTTAAACAATAAATATTCTGTGATCACACTGCGCATGAGTGCCTTCCTTCACTCCTTGTAGGTTTTAAAGATGTTGACATGTGTCAGCCAAAGTTACAGAGGAGAGAGATGTCACAGGTAATTAAGTTCTGGCAGGTTTTGTGATAAAATTATTGCAAGTGTATTGGTGAAGGAAAAGGAAGTGACAAGAACAAAACAGACGTAGTTTTTGCATGCCTAGACCTATTTCTCTGATTTAAGTTTTGAAAAAATTATAGACATTAATTCCTATCTTCACTAAACTTGGTTGCATTTTCTCATTGTATACTGTAAGAAAACCAGAAGCTCGGCAGAGGATTATCTGAATTAAATTCTGTGACTAGAAATCAGTCTACATTCCAGGGTTAGATAATTAGAATAATTTATTCAGGAAAAGAGACAGTTACTGTTATGGATATGTACTAATATGTTATAAGAGTATGTTTCATTCATTTTTTTAAGCACTGCTAGAAAAAAAGATAGAAAAATAATCCCTTTAATTTTTCATGTCTGTTGACTCAGCAATGTTGTGTTACTGCATTGCTTACTATATATAGTTATTTCTATGGTGTTATTTTTGCTAGGTTTTGAAAGAGCATGGATTGAAGTCTATATTACTGCTGAAATTTGCTAGGGCCATTCTAACTAGAACAAAAGTAAGAATAAGGATTATCAGAATGTGTAACTTTTGAACATGTCTTTCTTCTGATTTTCTGGAAGCCATCCCTAAAGAGCAAATTCAAAAGGAATGAAAGATAAAGTTATCTCTCTAGAAAGCTTTAATACAAATAGGATATATACATATGGAATTGATTCTTTTTATGATCATACTCTAATATAAGTGATCACATTCAATTATAGACTTTGGCATCACAGACACAAATATTCCTGAATAGAACCTTCTCAATTAGTTGACATCTTCTTGACATATCACTAGTTGAAATTGCTGGAATGGGCTCAACTGGAATCAGAGAACAGACTATCTGGGAATGTCAGAGATGTTTGTGAGGGTAAAGACTATGGAAAAAATTCCTCAAATATTTCTGCACAATATGAATAGATAATATTAATGTGAAATGGCACATGTGATATATCATGATCTTTCAATAAAACACTTTTTCTCTCCTTGTGAAAACTGCATGCTCATGAGAAAAGATGTGGCATTACTAGATGAATGCCATCTGTCAGATTCTGCACCTGGGATGGGGCAACCCTGGATGGACAGACTGTGGAAGGAGAAGCTGGAAAGCAGTGCCATGGAAAGGGACCTGGGGGTCCTGGCAGGTTGAACATGGGTCAGCAGTGCCCTGGCAAGCCAGGAGAGCCAACCCTGTCCTGGGATGCATCAGGCACAGCATCACAGCTGGGCAGGGGAGGGGATTGTCCTGCTCTGCTCTGACCTGGGGCAGCCTCACCTCCAGTGCTGGGGGCTGGTTTGGGGCCACAATTTAAGACATTAAACTGTTAGAGAGCATTTAAAGGAGGGCAACAAGGATGGTGAAGGGCCTTGAGGGAAGCTGTGTGAGGAGTGGATAAGGTCACTTGGTCTGTTCTGCCTGGAGGAGACTGAGGACAGATCTTACTGCAGTTACAACTTCCATGTGAGGGGAAGAAGAGGGGCAGACACTGATCTCTCTTCTGTGGTGACCAGGGAATGGCCTGAAGTTGTGACAATGGCCTGAAGGGGAGGTTTAGGTTGGCTATTAGGAATTCCCCTGAGGTTGGTTGGGCACTAGAACAGGTCCCTAGAGAAATGGTCACAGCATCATTCTGACAGAGCTCAGGAAGTGTTTGGACAATGTTGTCAGGCTCATGGTGTAACTCTTCAGGCTGTGCTTTGCAGAACTGGGACCTGGACTTCAATGATCCTTGTGGGTCCTTTCTGACTCAGGATATTTTATGATTCTATTTTTTATTCATTTCTATGATAATCTGCTAAATTCCTTACTTCTGAGCAGATGTCTACTAAAGAAGGACTCTTTTTTTTTTTTTTTTTAATATGAGTTATTTAGCAGTTGAAACAGTATTAACTGAAGTGTAGTCAGAGCAACAATTGATATCTCCACATTTCCACTATTGCGAAAACACAGTGGCAGCAGAATAAAAACTAACCTAATTCAAGCAGAATATCCTTTAAGAATGCCAGTGTTTGGCATTGGTCAATGATAGGAAACATCCTTTTTGTGCTTTTTCAGTACTATTGCATGTGGTGCTGACTAGACAGGTATGGAGGGCTGACCTTGACAGGACACCAGGTGGCCACCAAGCCTCTCTATTGTTCCGCAGCTGAACAGGGGAGGGAAAATCAGATGAAAAACAACTCATAAGTTGAGGTAAGGTAGTTTATTAAAGCAAAAGCAAAGTTTGCATGCACATAAGCAAAGAAAAAAATAATTATTTTCCATTATTTGCCATCAGGGAGTGATGTTCAGTGTTCAGCCCCTTCCCAGCATGAGTAGAGGTTGTTCCAGAAGGCAAATACTGTAAATAACAAATGTCCCCCTTCCTCCTCCTTCCCTTTGTTTTATATCTGAGAGACATCACATGGTATGGAGCTCCCTTTGGTCACTTTGGGTCAGCTGGCCGAGTTGTGTCCCCTGCCAGGACCACCCCAGCCTGCTGATGGGGCACAATGTAGAGACATGGCTGAAGCTGTGCCGCCCTTTTGCACCCTCCATTCAATAGTTGTAAAGTTGTAAAGACTAAGGGCTCTCCTGAGCCTCTCCAGGCTAAGCAACCCCAGCTCCTTCAGGCTTTCCTCACAGGATTTGCGTGTCAGACCCTTCCCCAGCTCTGCTGCCCTCCTCTGGACACTCTACCCGCTCTGTCCGGCAGTGAGAGGTCCAGAACTGAGCGCAGGATTTGAGGTGTGGCACTGTCAGTGCCGGGTACAGGGCCACGATCCCTTCCCTGCTCCTGCTGGCCACACTGTTGCTGGTGCAGGCCAGGATGCCCCTGGACTTCTTGGCCAGCTGGGCACACAATGGCTCATATTCGGCCACTGTCAACAAGCACTCCCAGGTACTGTTTTTCTGGGCAGTTTTCCAGCCACTCTGCCTCCAGCCTTTAACACTGCTTGGGGTTCTGTTTAATATTTCGTTTCCTAGGAAATAGGATAGAGGTGCAAGGTATCAAACCAGATACAATTTGTTTCCAAGCATGGAGATTCAAACCCTCCAAAAGAGAAGCTTTACTGAAATAATACCATTACATGTAACAGCTGGGGATACAATTTATTCATATATCTTCAAAAAAATATTTTTCACTTGCGGTGTTATCCATTTGTTGCCTGACAAATACTTGTTTTTACTATGAGTTGTATTAAATATACTCATTCACCTGGCATTTCTCCCTCTTTCTTGTCACTTTCACAAAACAGGGGAAGGCTGCTTTTACCCAGTGGTATTACTGATTGAAGTGAAAAAGAAATATTCAAGACGTCTCCTGATTATTTTGTTTCTTTTTTATATCACTTTTTGATGAAAACAGATTAACAACAGGATCTTGCAGTGACGCCTCTTATTCATCATCAATCACCCTTTTATTATAGAATTAAATTTGATTCCTACTGGACAGTAATGTAACACATTTTAAAGAGACTAATACATTTTTAGTATTCAATTGAAGTTAGATAGAGGTTTTGAAGTTTTTTCATTAAATGATTTTGCCACTGTCTTTATTATACATGATCAGTTTTCTTTCCAGGACTATAGGTTTTGAGGATTTTGGTCTGGTTTGGTTTCTCATGTGTTTTTTATTTTTAATGGGACAAGTCTATTGTCCTACTTCTATGTATTCAAAACTATTTACCCTTATTTTGTCTTATGCACCATTTTGTCTTACGCACCATGTCATGGAAAAGTAGAGGTCTACAAAAAAATAAAAAATCAGCCTGAAGTAAGGCAACTTTGGCATGGATATATAGAGTATCAAAATTTTATAGCACGTTACATGTAACTCTTGCTGCTCCTGCTTATACTCTGTTTACAGAGAACATGTTATATTCTATGTATTTCAATTAAGAGTGAATTCTGGAATTAATTTGTGAGTTGTATTTCATTTACAAAAATTTCTGCCAAGAAGTGACATTAACACGTGCTTGTGCTGTTTTGTATTTTCCCTCTTTGTTCCTTGGTTTGCTCTCTAATGATTATAGATTCACTTTGAACCCTTTCTGTTCTTTCTGTAGAGCAGCTACTGCTCATGTGTTTACAGCTGCATATTTCCATCATGTCTCTTGAGCTAACTTCTTAGTGGTGAGACTCCAATAAAATTCCAATCTTGATGTAAATTTCCAGGATGTTTTCACTCCTTTCATGACACGCAGTCGGAAATGCCAAAAGGTATTTGTTAAATGTAAATTTATGTTGTTACTAAGAGCTCACAAGATTTAATAACCCTTTTCTAGACTTAGTTTTGAGATTCTACAGCAAAATAGCAAAAAGCCTGCAAGCCTTGTGGGACATCTTATCTCATTCAGTTACCCTTTAGAGTATTTAACACGGTGGAGGAGGGGCAGGGGGAGGGACATTTAAGTATTTTATCAGACTAGCCTAAAGAGCTAGAGCTAGAGCTACAGTAATAGCTAGAGATATAGATTCAAAGTCCACCTACTCGCAATAATCCTCAAAAACCCTTCAGTGGGAGAGATACAACAACATAAAAAAAAAATAATTCGTGAGCAGAATTGGTTCTTACATTCCGCAGAAGCTGTGAATACAGCTCAGGTGTTTACTTAATTTTCCAATGGTTTAGAGATTTTCAGTTCAGTTGCAATTATTTGTCCTGACCATGAATGCAATACAAAAAATCTGTAACTTATATCAAAGTCTGATAATCAATTTTATTTAAAACTAGGTCTAAAACAAACAATCAATTTCCAATTATAATCGTATTTTACACTCATCTTTTCTAGCCTGCCAACCCAATTTTCTAGAAAAAGAATTCATTTCAATCATTACAGTAGTCAGGCTGAAACAGCTGGCATTGCACTGGTCTTACAATGAATGCTTCATATTAGTAGTAAATCGTCACAAACAAAGGAACACAAACACAAGCACCCAAACAAAGCCCTGTGACACCTGCCTCTTGCTTAAAATGCTGATATTTCCCAGTATAAAAAAAACTACAGGACTCTCCTGCTGTCCAGTTTGAAGGACTTTCTGCTGCTTCTAAGAACACTCTAGAATGTGTTTCATGTTAATCCCCTTTTCTATCGGATCCTGGCTGGGTTATTGTAGGCTGTCTCCTAGTGTTAGGCATACTCATTTACTCTGAGAACTGCATTTTAAGGAACATAAAAATTCCTGTATCTTGCTTTCATATCAATGTTATCCACTATAATCCACACCATAAGCATTTTTTATTAGTAACATGCCTGTTTACTGAGAATGAGGAAGATATACCCACAGCTTTATACTATAATCACTTTGTGCTTTAAGTAATGTTTCACTTCATTGTAAGACTTTGCTTTTCTTTGAATTATAGCATGAGAGCATGAGACTAACTGTCTGTGTCAAACTCCTTTTGTTACATTCTGTCAAATTGATGATTAATCCTGATGTTACGTGGTACTTGGCCATGTAAGGTGACTGAGGTTTGCAGATGTTCTCACAAGACCCTGATAACAAAGCTGGTTTTGCAGCTACAATTACATGAAACCCCCATACATGTGCAAAGTTTTAGTATGGAATGAAGCCAGAATAAACCCCAGTCAAAATGCTGTGATGTGCCTTTTCATGACATTGCCTTTTATGTTCTCTACAAAATGATGTCTGTTCTCTGTCTTCAGTAAATTGAAGGAACAGTAATTCACAATCAAAATTATTCTGCACATCTTTCCTCTGGTAAGGTTGAAAATACAGAGAAAGTGTATGGTCAGGACACAGGGTCTCTAGCCTTTCTAATCAGTGCTGATATAACAGATGTTTTTGTTACTGCTGAGCAGGTTTTACACAGAGCCAGGGCCTTTTCTACTTTCCATACCCCCACACAGGCAAGGCAGTTGGGAGGCTGGGAGAAGACACAGCCAGGACAGGTGGCCCCAGCTGACCAGGGGATGTTCCAAACATACAATGCCATGCTCAGTATCTAAATCTGGGGGGGAAGGAGGAAGGGGCAGTTGTTTGGAGTGATGGCATTTATCTTCCTGGGTCACTGTAATGTGGGACCCTGTTCTCCTGGGGATGGCTGAACCCCTGTCTGCCCACAGGAAGCAGAGAATTAATTCCTTGGTTTGGTTTTCTTGTGTGCTTGGCTTTTGCTTTTCCCATTAATCTGTCTTTCTCTCAACCTGTAAGTTTTCTACTTTTTACCTTTCCAATTTTCTCCCCAATCCCCCTGGTGGGGGAGTGAGTGGTTGTATGGTGCACACCTCTTATGTAAATTAGATATTTCACACCATTTTGTTCACACATGCACAGCCAGCCCTTTGGGATTCTCCTCTAGGAGGTAAGTTGTTGGCAGAGGGGATGGATTGAGCAGGAGTCTCAAGGCAGAAAAATAAGTTGGCTCAACACAGTGCCACCCCAGCTCTGCAGGACACTCTCTTCTAAGCACAGCTGTCCTGTTACAACAGTCAGAATGTCTGAAAACAATATGGTTATGCCCAGTCCTCCACAGACCCAGGAATTCACTGCTCCAGATCCAGACCAAATCTGTATGCAGCACTACCATTTATGTCCTCAGTAAGAGATAGGCAAGAAAGCTTATTTCATTTTTACATTGGATCTAAGTTAAAAGGTTTTGATATCTATCAGTGTACTGGGAAAAGTGTAGGCCAGCCAAATTTACTGTAACCAATTTATATACCACCTGCTAAAGAATTTATTAAAATATGAATTAATTTTAGAACAATTCTTTTGCAGACCCCCTAGGGGTATTGGCAAACATCAGTATTTACCAGTTCAACAGTTACAGAGGACAATGCTTCCAATCACAGAATGGTTTGGTTTGGAAGGGACCTTTAGAGATCCTCTAGTTCAACATCCTACTATGGCGGCACTTTCTACTAGACCAGGTTACTCAGAGCCTCATCCAGCATGACCTTAAACACCTCCAGCGACAGGGTATACACAGATTCTCTTGGCAACCCGTTCCAGTGTCTCACCACTCTCAACATAAAACATTTCTCCCTTATATCTAAGCTAAATCTACCCACTTCCAGCGTAAGGCCATTGGTCCTTGTCCTTCCTCTACAGACCCCTGAAAAAGTCTGTTCACTGGACTCACTCCAGCAGGTTTTTCTTGTACTGGGGGTTCCAGAGCTGTATGGAATATACCAGGATGGGATCTCGAGAGATCTCTCTCAACCTGTTGGCCACACTGGTCAGTCAGATGTAGTTGTCTTTCTCGGCTGCAAGCACACGCTCCCAGCTCATACTGAGTTTGTCATCCTCCAGTACCCCCAGTAGTCCTCTCCACAGGGCTGCCCTCCTTGTGCTTTGTCCCCCTCATACTTGGCATTGTTGAAATTTGAGAGGTTCAAACACTCAATAGCAGTCGTTTACTTGAAAATTAAATGCATTGAAGGATTGAAACTGCTTGATTTCTCCTAGGCTCCTTTGTGATACCTAGTCTCATTGATGGGAAGAATATAATAAGAAAGGGGGAAATGTGCTGTATTGCATGCCAGTAGCAATCCTTTCTTACAGTTGTGCAATAATTTAATTAATTTGATGATGAAAGAATAAAGTGACATTGCTAGAAAGACAAGTTGAGGCAATCAAGGAATTCTGGAAAGATTCAGGAAGTTGGACTAGGATGGGGGAAGCAGCTTTAAACTTTCTTTAAACAGCTTTAAAGAAAGTAGGTTTAGACTTGATAAAAGAAAGAAATTGCTGAGTAGCTTGTGCAACTCCTATACCTGGTCTTCAAGGAAAGGCTGGAGGATGTCTGAGCAGCTAGGTCGGTTGGAAGATCTTCCTGCCCATGGTAGGGGTGTTGAAGATAACACATCTTTAAAATCCAAATGTTTTTTATGATTCTGTGAATTCAGGAATTCTACAAGAGACAGAGGGAATAGCACCTCTTAGACTCCTCGAAGCAATAATTACCATGCCTAATTACAGCAACAAACAAGACTTAGAGAAGTTAATAACAGAATTGTTTCATTTTGAAAAAAAACCCTTAAGATCATCACATCCAACCTTTAACCTAACATTACCAAGTCCACCACTAAACCATGTCTCAAGGTGCCACTTCTTCACAACATCCAAACACCTGCAGTGATGGTGACTCAACCACTGCCCTGGGCAGCCTGTGCTCTGAAAACACTTTCAGTTAATAATTTTTTCCTTATACCCAATATTTATCTCCCTTGGTGCAAATTAAGGCAATTTTGTCTCGTCCTGTCACTTTTTACTTGGAAGAAGAGCCCAACCCCCCCCTTACTACAGCCTCCATTCAAAGGGATGTAGCGTGCAGTAAGGAAAATAGCCACTGAGCCTCATTTCTTCCAGGATAGACAACCTGTTAGAAAGCTGGATTTGTGCTCAGACCCTTCACCCCTCACAGGATTGTGCTCCAGACCCTACACCTGTTCTGTTCCCCTTCTCCGGACATGCTCACTGTCCTTCCTGTAGTGAGTGAGGGGCCCAAAACTGAACACAGGATTCAAGGTGTGGCCTTCACAATGTCGAGCACAGCTGTCAATCCCTTTCCTGGCCCTGTCATCCACTCTACAGGCCAGAATGCCATTGGCCTTGGCCGCCTGGGCACATGCAGGCTCATAAAGAAGAGATGGTTTCCCTCTGATTTTATTAGTTATACCTGTCTCTATGCTGAGGTACCTGTCGGTGGTATACAGCAAATTTTAAACTGGAGAGATGAAACTAACTAATTTTAGGCATTCTAAACATTCTGGAACCATCCTTCTTCCCAATTCTGAGATCAACACAGCCTGTACATAACTGAATTTCCCTTGGGGAAAAATAATGAAAAACAGCTGTACAAAATATATTGACAACAAGCAGGCAGGTCAGAGAGCTCAGTTATATATGAAATGTTTTGCATGTAAATAAGAATGAAGATATGTTTCTCCCCCAGTTTTCAAATAATGGTGAGGGGTGGGGATGGAGCAGGGGGAGCTTTATTCTGATAACAGGCGAATTACATTTCTATTTCTGCTAAGGCTGAGAAGTAATAGGGTTAAATTTCAGCAAGAAATATTTAGATTATGCATTTATGGTAAAACTTAACTCAGAACAGTTACACATAGGCAATCTGCTCCTCTGTGTCAAGCATTATCGTTCTTGTCATATGTTTGTCTGCGTTTTCCTTAAATAATCTTACACTGAAGAAGAAGGATGTGTTTTAACAGTGTGCTATAGCCTCATTTTGTAAGAAATCAGTCACAATCAGTAATTAGTTTTATTTTCAATTTTATTAAATCTTCCTTTTACTGTTACTTACAGATAAAATCTCAACAGTAGTTTGCTACCTTACTGAAGAGGATGAATTTTCTTACTCTTAAGAGAATAAAAAAATTCATCCTCTCAGCAAGTGGTTACATTGTAAGTATCTTATAATCTGAAGTCCAAATGTGAGGGATCCTGGAGCAGCTAGGGAAGAATACATAGAAGTCCTTGCTTTTCCATAAAAGGAAAAGGGAGAGATCAATTGGTGCTTAAATACAGGAAGGTTTGTGCTACATCCATGGTGTAGGATTTGGAATACACCTCCTATCTTTTGTTCTAACCCTCGTAGGACTTCTACCCTTCTCAGGGTTTTGGATGATCTAACGTTGACGTCTAGTGGTGGGAAGGTAGATTGCAGAGAGCAATCCTGCCCTGCTCACACAAACACACACATTTTACCTCGGCACAGGAAAAGTCATCCTAAAATTTAAACCCAGCCATTAAAACCATAAGACTTGTGAAGCTAGGAAGAGTAAGGTTAAGAATAACTGCACAGTCAGACGAGAAACTAAATGCCTCATCTTTAAGTCTCATGTTTAAGTCTGAAGCATTCTTGTTTACAACCTTTCGTTTTACTGTGCTATATAAACACCACAGATGAAGAGACTGGTGTTGGTAAACATTATAACTAGACTGATATTTATATTTGTCTTCAGATCTTAATCCCTATGTTTATTTTGGGGTAATAGCAAAGATTATTCAAACAAAAGTTAAAGGGTTTTATTGTTTTATGTCAGCAACAACTGGGCTAAGGCCATGTACAAATGGATTCTATTTAGCTGCTTCTGTGGGAACACTTTCATGATTACTGATTACTACTCTGTGTTTGAGTCCATGTGATTCATTTATGATAATGCCTTCATCTTGTTTTTGGGTGACCTTGGTCATATTGGTATGTCCTCATTTGTGCCAAGTTGTCAAGATATTCTTAGAATACTGGTGCCAACTACAGGAATTACTGATTGTCCTTTTTATTTAGAAAATATTGTATTTAGGTAAGGTGACCTGCCAAATGATTCAGGACACAATTGTGAAAGGAACTGCTGCAGCTTTCCTTCTATGGTCCTTTAAGCTTTCGCATTCAATGAGTGTTGGATGTATGTGTTTCCATTCCTTTTATTTTCCAAAGTTAACACAGTAACATGAATGCTGTTTCAAAACATGGTTTTAGAAGATTTACATTCCATGAAAAAAGCTTTCCAATTCAAGCAGCCCAATTACTGTGTATGCTGAACTATTATTTAATTAAGTTTTGGATGGGGGAGAGGGGTGGGGCAGAGAAAAGTTGTTCGTAGTAACCGGAGTGCTCCTATTGGAATGTAGTTTAATTCCATTTAGAGCTAACAGTTTGTCTCCTGACTGTAGCTGTTTGGAAGAGAGGGCCCTAGTAGATATGCTAAAGCCCTGAAGTATGTTTACAACTTCCAGTTAGATAAAGTTATGGAAGCAAGCTGGAGACACTGAGAGAAGGAGGACAGGGAACAAAAAAAGCAAAGGGTTACAACAGTAGATGCTTCTGTTCTTCCTGTCATGCAACAGAAATTATTAAAAGAAAAATTTTGTTCAATGGACTTGAGAGAAAAAGTCAATAAAAGCAGCCTGAATAACTTTCCTTAACAAATGTTACTGATGCTTTACAGCACCAAAAAGATTAGGTATCCTATTACATAGTACAGGGTTATATTCTGCAAGCCATGCATCAAGCTTCAACCTACACCAGGGGAGCCTGAGGAACAGTATGCCCAAGGATGTGGTGGGTGGAGTCACCATCCCTGGAGATGTACTCAAAAACAGCCGGATGTGGCATGTTCTAGTTGACAAGGTGATGATCAGTCAATGGTTGGATTTGATGACTTTGGAGGTCTTTTCTAACCTAAATGATTCCTTGGATTCTATGCTGAATCCTACTATCAGAAATTATAAGTGTATATTAATTTATTAGCAATAGAGAAAATATATGTTCCCTTCTTGGCCAAAGGTAATCCTGTTTACTGTGTGTGTTTTAGAAAACTTAATTTCTTTCATGGTCATTGACAAACTACGACAGTCTGGCGAACTATTAATATATGCTGCATAATTTCAGTAGACTTTTGGAAAAAAATTTGTTGACCTGTAAGGTTTACCTTTGAAAAAGCATACTTCACACATTTCAGAAGGTAGTGTTGCAAAAAGCTTTTATTCCACTAACGTGAGTGAAAAAAACCTAACAGGGGACTATGTCTTTATGGTAATTCGATATTTAAATACAAAATTAGCCTGTTTTGATACTGCCCACATTTTTCTTCCTTAACACATAGCTTTTAACAGTTCAAAACCAAAAACTGTGCTTTGAACTATGATTGAAACAAGAAGCCAAAGCTGTCAGAGACTTAATTTTGGAGCTATATCAGGATCAGTATCTAGACAAGAAGATAATCTTTCCTGCTTGAGCCTCAGACAGAAAATACTCGTTTTGTCTTTGCTGTTGTCAAGTCCGCTAAACCTGAGGGAGTTTGTTCTGTTTAAAAGAAAAACATAGTTGTAGCCACGAAGTGTGGCTTGCTCATAATACAGCCTGTGTTCATTTTTAAAAGGGCACCTTTTGAAATACTATTTATGGAAATGGAAGAGGGATTTATATTTACTGAAGAAATATGGATTATAAGAGTTTTAAAGAATTAGTTTTCACAAGTTGTACATTTAAAATATTGTGTTCGTATTTCCCATCTCCTTTTTCCTGTGAATTATATTTTGACAGCTATATAATCAGGTGCATTTAGAAGAATGTACATAGCTACATTGCTCTCCAGTTGGTATTTTCTTCAGATTTTTTTTAAATTTAGTATTTACAATCATAGCTTATAAAAGGTGAAACAGTATTGCCTTAAAAACAACAAATTAGAGGTTTTTAGGATGCTAGATATTTTTATATTCTTGTTCTGAACAATGTAGTTGAAAGACTAGGGTAAGCCTATTATGTTTTACAGAAGTAGCTCTCTGTACTCTTGATAGACCAAATCCTTGGATGTTCTAATAGTAATTACAAAATATTAATTAATGGTGACTCTTGCATATCACTACATTTTTGTTCAAATGCTTTACAACACTTTTGTCAAAGAGCAAGGCACTTAACAAATGTTCCCAGCATTCATTTCCATGGGAGCTGAAAGATTATTCGCAGGTACTTGTGATTAACTAGGCCTGAAATTCCTCCAAGTCACTAGCATAAGCTGCTTTTTGCACGTTGCATTCCCCTTGCTATTAAGCTCCATGGGTAGTTTTCCATGGCTTAGAAAGCTGTAATGGTAATTCTTTAGATTTCCAGTAGTTTTCCTATCTCCCCCATTTTTTGCCCAACTAAAAAACCCTCCACTAAAAACGGCAACACCACTAATAGCACATGCAGTTCTCCTTCACTGTGGCAACAATTCTCAGACAAAATAATAAAGGACATGAGGGCAATTTTGGAAGCTGTTCTTACCATGCAAAGTTCATAGAGGTTACTGACACTTATCAGCTCGCCCATCAATACTGGTGAGTACAGCATGTTAGTAGAACAGCCTCATAATAGCAGTAATTACCCTCAAAAGATGCACCAAGTTTCTCCTATACTTAAATACATCAAAATGCCATTTTTCTGAGGGAAAATAATATAGCAATAGCTTTACTATTGGCATAAAATAACAATTTCTGTGCAGCACAGAAAAATAAAAAAGTTCTACTGACTTTTCAGTTTGAGTAGTTAGTGCTCTTGTGTATGCCGCCAGGCGATAGCTCTTACATCTCAGTCCTGGGAAAAGCACACTCTGACCTTTCCCTGCTCATAAAAGATGTTTGCAGTTTCACATATTAAACAACACAGTTCCCCCTTTTTCCACAAGTACAGAAAAAGTAGTGTTTCCAGAAGAAAGCAGTCTGTAATGTTTGACTAATCTATTTTTTCTTTAGTGTTGGAAAATCAGGAGAAGGCCCTTCTTAATATGCTTTTATGTTTTTATGGAAGTGAAGGACACTGACCTGTAACACTGTGTCCACACTAGTGAATGGCAGTTTTCTATGCTGAGGGAACAGTGGAGAACACCTGAGGATGAGGTACAGGACACAGAACCACTTTGCTGAAGGAGAGGCAGCCAAGGGGGGTGGTGGAAAGCACGTTATGCAACAGCCCATCTGTGTGAGCATCATCCATGTTCCCAACATGTCATCTAAACCCTCCTTTAGAAGTTCCGAAAGAAGTACTCAAACCTACTGTCATAAATTAACCATTGTTGCTCAGAGAGTAACTCAAAAAGCAATTCTTGTCATAAGGTCTATAGATAATGGAATTTTACTTTTAAAATTCCAGTCACATGAAAAGACATCAATTAAATAGTTTTCTAGGGCAGCAGATTTATTAGAAGAAGGCATATAAAATGCCCAACTGCCTCGACTGTTTGATCCAGTTTTGAGCCCCCTGGAACTTCCAGAAAAATATGTTTAAACTGTAAGAGGTTTCCTCTGAGAGTCAAGATTTGCTGTGTATTGTGAGTAGGACATTTGCACCATGAATGTGGGAGCCTAGCTTTGCTGGAGTACGAGTTTTGCAGATGTTGAGACTGTTACCATTGCAGGGCCCATCAGCAACAAAGCAAGTAAGTCTGCTTTATTGTCACACTTCACAACCAACAATCAAAAGCATACATGAAGGCACTCACCACGACAAACCTCTGCACATAGTTCTCAATCTGCTTGATGCAACAAGAAGTGAACATGCACAAAGATAAAAATAAACCACCCAAAGATATCCGGCAAAAAGAGAATTCCATTTTCTCCCCTTCTTGCATATTAGTGTCCTACCTCATCATGCCTGTTCTGGCAGCCCTATGTTTCAGCCTTTGCTGTACCATGACAAGTTAAAACAAAAAAAATACATAAGACTTTCTTTTACTTCTTGTTGGAGCACACTTAAAAAAACTACTCTTCCTTGAGGTATAATAAGAATATTTAGAATTCTTGTTCCAGATTTGCCATGAAGACAATCAAATCCAAATTACAAAATCTTGGGTGCGTGGTCAGTGAACTTTAGATTCCTGCAGTCACAAAAACAAAAATTTATGTACTTGCATGTACAGAAAATTCCCAAGTCTGCTGGTAAGAGTAATTATGTAAAACGCTATAACAAATAACTAATAACTAATGGCATACATACTATGATGAGAAAAAAAATTGAAAAGATGATTTCACAAGAATTGGGTTATTCTAAGCAGAAGTACAGGCTCGGTAGAAAATGCATTGAGAGCACCCCTGAATAGGACTTGGATGTGCTGTTGGATGAGAAGATGCAAAAAGACCCAGCCAACTGCACTTGCAGCCCAGAAATCCAAATGTATCCTGCGATGCATCCAAAGCAGTGGGGCCAGCAGTGGGGGAGAGGATTTTGCCCCTCTGTTCCAGTTTCATAGAGTGCACCTGGAGCACTGTGCGCCAGCTCTGTGGCTTTCAATAGGAGACACAGACCTGTTGGAGATGGTCCAGAGGAAAGCCAGGAAGATGGTCTGAGGGCTGGAGCAGCTCTTTTATGAAGGCAGAGTTCAGGAGATTAAGTCTGGGAGGGGAAGATTCTGGGGAGATGATGTAGCAGCCTCATGAACCTAAAGGGGGCCTACAATAAAGCTCAGGAAGAACTATTGACAAGAGCATGTAGTGACAGGACAAGAGGGAACAGCTTCAGACTAAGAGAGTAGGTTTAGATTAAGACATCAGGAGGAAATTCTTTCCTGTGAGGATGGTGAATCACTGCAATAGGTTTCCCCAGGAAGTTGTGCATGTCCAATCCCTGAAGCTGTTCAAGGCCAGGTTGGATGGGGCTCTGAGCAACCTCGTCCAGCTGAAAGTCCCCCCCAGAGCAGGGGGACTGGAACTAGGTCATCTGTAATGTTCCTTTCAACCCAAATAATTCCATGATTCTATTGTCTGGCAACATCATTATGTCTTTTTCAATACAGCAACACAGGGAAAAAAACCCAAGAAAAATCAAGAGCTAAAAAACCCCCACACCTCAAAAAATAATTTAAAAAGGAACTGATACATGTTAATCCAACTACTAAAAACTTGTCTTAAAATTATAAACCAAAGGTAAATTCTAAAATCCATAATTCTCTTTTCCTAGGATGGCTGCAAAAGAAGTTTGACCATGTGTTCTCAGAGACAGGATTTGACTTGACCTATGAAATTCTGAGTAATGAATGGTATTATCTGTTAATTAAAGCAGTACATAAAGAAAACAAGTAATAATCACATTTCAGTCAAATAAAATTCAGTTTCACTTTATTCAAGATTAAGAAGGGGGGGTAGGGTGGGGTGGAAACCAAGAGAGCCATGCTATGAAAGCCATGCAGCTGAACAAAAAGAAAGTGCAACAATCAGACTTACGAATATTTCACAAATTTCTTAGAGGTAACTGTGACCCTTAGCAAAGTGAGAACCCAAATGACATTTCTCAAATGTTTTAAGTTTACATAACAGTCATATAGAAGAGGAACGGTTCTTCAGCATTTCAGTGAAGGCCAAGATACACTTTTCAACACCACAATGGGCAGAACCAAATGCCTACATTTTAATGTTTATCGAGATCCCCTTTTCTAGTTGCATATACACTTTCAATAAAAATTAACATACCTATTCAGCCTTCTTGTTGAAAAAAATATGCATATTGCAATAAGGAATGAGGCACAGCAGAGTAGACATCTCATACAACCTGCAGTAATCCAGAAAATTACATGATGGCACAAGTCTAAATACCTTTCTCTTCACTCTGGGGTGATACACAGTTAAAGGAGAAAACTGATGTTTGCCAAGAAATGGCAAAATTCTTTCATGACTGTATGGAGAAAGCTTTATTTAAAAAAAAAGTCAAAAGACAAAAATTACAGATTAGAAAAGGGACCTATAGAAAATCATATTTTCATTACAAGTGGAAATTAAGAGACATGGAAGAGAAGTCCCACACTGACTTGTGGACATTTCAGATCCTGTCTTAAGGCTTTTAGTTGGAAGAAGATCAAAATATTTTATAGTCTGTAAGAAAAATGCCATTCTGGGGTATTGTTATGATTTCCAAAACATCAGCTGCTTAACCACAAATATGCACATTTAAAATAAATCCTTCAACATTAAGAGTTAAACTGCTCAAGTATTACCAAAGAGCCAGCTGAGATTTGAGAATCAGAGTTTGTTGTCAAAATAAATGTCAGAAATAATTAAAATAGAGGCTCTGTGGAGAGAAGATATTTTGAATCAGGTAAATGGAAAAGCTACACACAAATGGGAATGTACAAAGTACACACACAATGCATTTCAAGTGAAATTTGCAGCAGGTAGTCTGTAAATTCTGGGAATGCAGAGGAGACCACACACTTTATCAAGAACATTATGAGGCTATTAAATGAACTATCATGCCTAAGACAGAAATGACAGATGAAAAACAAGAGACAGACAAAGAATGGTACTCAGTGCACCTAAACCCACTACTTATCTAAGGCAAGGTATGGAAGTTTGGCGTGATATAACCTGAGTTAATACTCTTGGTATGTACTTGGTGTACAAAATGATTGGAGTAACACCATCATTGTAATAGCTTTGGATCCCCTTATAATATTTTGATTCCATTTACAATTTTGGGGAAAACTGAAAGATAACCTATGTTTTGTAACCTGCTAAATGGTTACTCAACACCAACGGCAAGACTTACGGTAAATTAAACATCTGCAAATATAGGTTACATGCTAATCTTTTTAGATTTACAATAACGGAACAATTTGGATACTTCAAGCATCACCAGCAATGTTAGAATTCTATCCTGTAGCTATATTCCAAACTATTGTTTGGAAATAATATTTTGGCAGTAGGTGCTTTCTACATGTACAAGACATTTTGAAGACTTTGATATGGGAATTTATGGAAACCTTCATGTAACACTGTATTGTTTCATGTACTTTTTGTATCAACTGCAGTAAACAGCCACTCAACAATACAATGACTACTACATCTAAGAAATAAACAGAACTGCAGACATTCAAACTAATAAAATGCTGCTGTCTGGGTATGAAACAAAGAAGTTTTGATTGGGTAAGAAAAGGTAATCAAAGTAACTGTGACATATTATATTTATTATTTAATATAAATTTGACTCCACTAGTCTTTTGCTTAGCACACGATATTGTGTAATTCAAGGCATTTATATTTGGTATGCAACAGTGCACTTATAACCCCATAAACTCCTTCTTGAGTTGCAACACTGTTACTAACTTACTAACTAATAATAGGCTTTTATTAATATTTTTAGTGCAGAGTTAATTCTCCCCAATATGCATTTTTGTAAACTGTTAAATTTTACTAATTGATAGAGGTGCTGCAACATTTCCTTGAGTATGATATAAAAAAAGTTTACACCAAAAGCCATACTGTACTGCATAAATTAATTGTGACCTGGTCCTTTCATTTACAAAAAGCCCTAGTATTGTCAATTAAGCAGCCACTTGTGACTTCAATTCAAATTCTCTGACCAGTATCCTCCTTCTTATATTTTGAGTTTTAACACTAGTGATTAAGTTAACATTTCCTTTGACAGAGAAATTTGTATTTCAACACAGCCTCAAGTCACATTAAAACCAAAACATAAAGTAACTACTGATTATCACAATCAAGTCAAAACTGCAAGACTTGCTCCAAATACTATCATAAGAATTATTCCAGAGTTCAGTTTCAGTATCAAAGGTTAAGACAAACTCAGTTTACACTGCTTATATAAAAAATGAAATCTGAAATTCTGACATTAAAAAATCAAGCAAACCAAGACAAAACTTGGCAGATTTTTTATCATTACATAATTTTTAATCTAACATCATCTACTTTTCTGATATGGACTGTTCTGATCATAATAAATAATTGGATAAATCTTCCCTCCTTCCTGTTTTTGCTTTTGTTGATGATATTCAGTTCTGGTTGTGAAAGAGGAATTAAAAGGTAGCTGTCGAGTGTTCTTCATCTTGGTGCTTCTCCATTCATTATAATTTTGGCTGATTCTCTCGTACTTCTTCTAGTTTGGAAAGGATCCACTGTGTCAAGAAAAAAGCAAAAATTAAAATATTTCTGTGGTCCAAAACAAAGACAAAGCAGCTGAAAATTGGACTGGTTTTTGTCACTGCCTTTACTACCTGCTCTTTTCCTAACCAAGTTTTAACACAGTATTAAAAATTCTTCTGTAGAGTATAAACCCCTGTCTTTCTAACATGAGAATGGAGCCATTTAAGCACCAATATTCAACATTTGATACCACATTAAACTTGTTTCCTGGTCTGCACTTCAAGGAGTAAGATTTGAAAAAAAAAAAGACAACATTTAACCTCCATCCTGGCTCTTCTTTTGTCTACAGCTCTAGACAAATCACAGATGACAACAGAGAAGCAAGGATCACAACAGACAGAAGACAATAATGGGTCACAGCAATGTGATAGGTTACTTAGAAAAAAGCTTTTTTTAACTGTATCTTGCTTCTGTTAAGGAATTTCATATTGGAATGTTCATATAAAAGGGAAATTAGTTTCCCAAGAGTATTAAAGAAAAAAAAAAAAAAAAGGAGGTTTGGGGGAAAGGGCAGTGAGATGGAAATCTAGAGTAGGACATGAAGTTATATCAAGGGTCTGCCATAAAAGGTGTGCATACAGCTTTGAAGAAAGATGAGTGGATTACTACAAATCAGAACCTGTTACTGTATCAGGTTCTATCACCTCATACGAACATTTGTGTTGGTTTTGTGTTTTTATTTACCTCTCCAGGTAAATAAACACCCCAATATTTTTGTGAAAGGTGTATTCATTTTTTTTACATTTCCTTCCCTTACTTAAGACTTGTGGTATATGTAATATGATGTACTAATTTCACTTTTGGAATAGTTCCTGATTTAGCTGGGGCATAGATGGGATTCCTCTCCCAGAGAGACTAATGACCTCAGCACTGTCCACCCTTGTTCCACATAGCCAAAAAGAAAAAAACCATAAACCTCAGCACTTCCAAAGATTAGAGGCAAGTGAAATTCAGCACAGGGCCCTTACCTTTCTGAGGAAAGAGTTAACTGCTACCATTTACCTGTAACTAGAAACTACCCTCAGAAAGACAAAAGCTGATGAGAACCTAAACTGATGAGAAGATGCAAAAGCAACTTAAACTAATAAGAGAATGCAACTTTTGCAAGCTGTCTCAAACCATGATCCCAGAGAACCACACTGCTCTGAAATACACTCAAGACTCATGCATTTTTTTGGTGAAAATTACTAGCTACACTAGTTCAAAACAAGGCAGAACTTTGACAAGTAGCTACCTTCTGGTAGCGGATTTGAACTGCTCCTACTGTCTGTTGCAGTCAAAAGCAGTGATGTCAAAACGAAGATGTTACACCAAAAATGTGTATAACAATAGCTGCAATATCATATATCACATAAACTACTGGTATTTTTATTAAGGATTTTCTTCATTCTTCAAAATAACCTGTATTTTAAAGAACAGAGCAGTAACATCCCACCCTTGCCCACCACCTGGAACAAAACTATGAGTAATTTACAGATAATTTTGGTGTACTAAAATGTACTATTCTAATTCATATTCTAGATGGTTTAGTTTTTGTTAGCATTACTGTTTAATCAATCTTTTGTCAGACTGCTGTAATTCAGAAGATTTATGTAGAGAAAAGTCTGGTTTTGGAATTGACTATTTTTGAAATTCAGTACTGAGTAGATTATTGCTATTTCCATGTCTGTAAGGGATATGTGGAAATACTGAATTTTAACTATACATAGCTTCAGGTTAAGAGTATTTGTTACACTTTTAAAGTTAAATTTACCACTATATTTTTAATTGTATTTTGACTTTACCTTAGCATCCTCAGGACTTCTAAAATTAATAATTTTTCCAAATTCTTTGGCATGGAAGACAGACTTAACTCGTTCCTAAAAAAAACCACAAAACCAAAACAGTAATTCAAAATTGAAGTTAGCTACCTCAGCCTTTAAGACCACGATGCTATTTACTATCAAGGCAGCTAATAATGGTTCAAACAGCCATGTGTACCAAGAAAGGTCATCTGAGTATGTTTGCATCACATGCACATACCCTGAGAGAGACCATTTTCTGCATGAAAGCTCAGTAGGGTGAACACTCCTGCAGTAACAGACTCCCCATTTTACCTGGAGTCCCTGGATAAGGGCCTATAAACGTGTGTAGGAATGGAAGGCAGATAATGTACATGTGGTAACAAAATCCATTACTCCCCAAGGTTTTAATTTGCAATTCTCCTTCAAGTCACTACTTGAGTGGACATTCCACCAATACTGACTTGCAAGTAGTGGACATAGGTAGTGAAAACAACAATGTAAGCTTCAGAAAGAAAAATGTATGGAGTTATTTTAAAAATACAGTTTTCAATCATAGATTTCAATAGAGAGCATACTGCAGACATGTTAATGGATTCTGAAATGACTGCTGTGTAGGGGTAAAGATGGATATGTTATTCAGCATTGTCTGAAATGGCAGAAATGCTAAGAATTATTTCATCCTGTAAAAGTTCACTTGCAGTCAGAAATCCAGTTTGGAGGATTCCAAACCAATATGGCTCTGCCTTTCATGCTCTCTGCAATAGAAACAAATAGTCTGAGTGAAAAACTGAATGATGTTGTGCACCATCAAGACTGTCCTGATAACCAATATGTGTAATTACACATGTGCAGTTTATTAAAAACAGAAACAAAATACTGGCAGAGAAACTTACTGAACGAAGTTTCAGTTAAGTAAGTTCAGTTAACAGATCAGTAAGAATTCAAGATTTTTTGCTAAGAAAGTGCCTCTGTAAATAGCCATTAGTGGTCACCTTTCTCCTTATGTCCTTTGCCAGCTTACTAGGGAAAAGAATTTTAAGGATTTTTTTTTTTTAAGGAAAAATTGCAACTAAGAGCAACATTCTTCAATTTGTATAGAGAGGGAAAATATATATGTCATTATGGTCAGTTTTGAAGACAATAAAAACTTATTATATGCCCCAGAGAGCATAATAAAAATATTCTGCAATTCTTTTGTTGTATCAGCATTTTTCAGACTATGAATTCACCATCAACTGGGGTATACAAACAAAAAATTCCTACAGCTCAAGGAAAAATCTCATCTGCAAAGACCAAGTCACTATGCTGCTTAAAACAGTCAGAGACTAGTTAACTGAGGAGTTCACTCATGACAAGTTTCAAGTCCTTTCTCTGAGTACATCTCAAATACAAAGGAGATCAAGAACTCAGAGGAGAGTGAGCAGAAATTCAAATTTCAATTTTATAAACAGTAACAAAAAAAGACAACAATACATGGTAAGAGTAATGTACCTTGGCTTCAATGCGCAATCTTCGACCATCAACGATGAATGGTTCTTTGGTAAATTCATCATAAGTGTATTGCCATTCACATGTCAGCTGTCCAAATGCCCCTTTTGTCACAAATAATACACCACTAGGCACCAGAAAATAAAATTAGTTTTAAAAATTAATGTAAAAACACTTAGAAGTTGTCATGTTACCCTTTCTCTAGTGAATTAATTTGTCATTGCAGAACAGGTTTCATCTCATGATCTCTAACTAGACAGCACACTTTCCAAAAGAGTGAATTTTGAAACTCCCTCTTAGATTTAAAATACTGTTTCATAGCAAAACTGTAACACTGCTTCAACCTGTATTTGAGAAGGATGCCACATACTCCACTGCTAGACACTGACTGTTCCTACATTATCCTTTCTTTCCTTCAACACACCTTTGTAAGTGAATCCCACAGTTCAGTTAATTTTAGCCTAATCCAGTTTATAACAAATCCTTCTCAGCTAAAGAAATCAGTATTTCTTTCCCTTATTAAGTATGAGAGAAACAACACTGAACACTCTCCTACTACAAACAATGACAGTGCTGAAGATTATTACCAGCACACTAGGCATGCCTTCCCCATTATTTTGTCTACATATATGGTGACGGTGCAGTTACTGATCAGCAATCATCAAGGCATGCACATTTTTATGATTATTTTAAGTACATATTATTCAGAGTCAAAACTGTTTACCTTTTTGTTACCATTAACAGATCTGTACTGTTGACCATAGCATGTGCAATATATCTGAGTTTTGCAAATCTTCCATTTTCAATTTTCTAAAAGAGATAAAAGTTTTATAGCTTTGAATATGCTAGTAATGTACTAATTTTGTGCATAAACGCTATTTATGCTCCAAAAATACAAACTGTAACAAAGCACAAAGCATAGACTTTTAAATAAAAGGCTATTTTCATTAAGTCAAAATACAACTAACATCTGTTATAGCTAATGTTCATAACTACTTGGCTGCAGTTAACACACCTTTGTAAATAAAAATCAATCCTAACCAAAACTGACAAGGAATAATATAACTTCTTTAAAAATGTCAGGACTCAGTTTTCTACATACTTCTGATATACACTCAACTTCTGCTAACTAATACATTTCTGAGACAACAGACAAAACAAAGATTCCTTTCCTACTTTATCGCATTGCCTCCAAAACATTGACTAATTAACCCTGAGAATAAATCTATACCTACCTGTATATAAGCACCATTATCATGTAGTGATGACTAACAATAATGCACTTGAGGTAGTACTTAGCATTCCTCTACATTTTTTTGTTTACTCATGAACTAAACCATTTCCTACAATTAATGTGAATACTGTAGCAGAATATTTTTAATGAGCAACATATTTAAATATTGATGACAGCAGATTAGTATTTTTTTAAAAACAGAAGCCCTGTACCTCTCACATGACTTGGCAACCATTGGATTTCTGACTTCCGGAGCAGGGAGCGATTAAACTAGCAGTCAAATTAATATTGCTGCATCTTGGTTGGGAATAGCAACACAATTGCTTGCATGCTTCCCAGCTGTTTCAACTTGGAAGCAACACCAGATTAGAACAAACTAGTATGATTCAATAAAGTTTTAACTACAAATATACAGCTTCAGATACATATGCAAAAGTTTTAAAAATATCTAGATTAGTTCTTAAAACAGTTAAGAAAGCAAAGCCCTTTAATATGTGTTCCCCAACACAGTGAAATGATGAAGACATTTAATTAGTGTAAAAAACTTCAAATTTGAATGTGTGGATAATTCCACTTGCACAGACTTTTTAAAAAATATCGCTTCCCCAAATATACTGATTCTTTTGTGACTAAAAAGCATGAATATTTGAGTAGCAGGTTACCCTAAAGAGAGCTTTCAAAATAGCTCTTAAAAATTTCCAATTATTCCACTTCCCCCATCTCTTTCAGGCTACAAAACCACAGCTATTGGTCACACGCCTACTTACATAAGTCACTGCTTGCATTTATTGCTGCAAGAGCTATGGTCAGGAGCAGGATGAATTCCACAAGAAGAATGGCATAAAAAATGAGGAACTAAGGGCTTGGAAAATAAGCTCTTTTTTTTTTTTTTTTTTTTTAATTTTTGGAAACATCTTATTCAAGTTTTATCAAGGTGTTGCTCTGCCTCTGAAATGTGTCTCTCCCTGCCTCTTGTATTAGAAGCTTGGACGTAAATAAATAAATAACTGAAAAAACCTCTCTAAAAGGGAGTCCCTACTACATTCCAGTACATAACACTCTGGATGGCCAGAAGACAAAGGAGGCTGTATGGACAGACAATGGACAGCATGAATAGGATACATGATCCACAGGTCAGGCTACTGGCCTAGGTCTGCACACTGATGACCTTTCATTAGTGGCCTAGAAAGAATGACAGGCAAATGGAAGAAAGAACTGACAAGAACTTAAAGAAACATGTGGGAAGAGCAAGGGTGGTTCAGAATACGTATAAAATACACTTAATTTAACTGCAAGACACTTTGACAATGACACAAAGTACTCTTACTGACCAAACATATAAATATCACACAGAATGACCAGTATCTCTGTTCTATTCAAAGTCTACATAAAAGCATTTAGCAATTTAGCTTTATTAGGATGGAGAAGATTTCCCATGTTGGATAAGTAACCTTCTTATGCTTTGCACTGCACAGCAGTAAGGCTCTCAATCCAAATATTAATCCCCTTTAAGTGGGACTTAGGAAAGGAGGGTTACCTCTTTATGTTTTCTGATTAGATTGCTAGCTAATTTTCAACTAGTGAAGTCCCCCTGCTGTAACTTTCTCAGCTTACACGTAACAGACTGGGAATTGTGAAAATTATTATGCAAGTACAGTACTTAATTACTGCACAAGCAACAACCTTAAACAAAAACTATTTACACATATACCAAATTCTACAAAAAGGGTTTCATTCATTTCATTCATAAGATTTCCAAACATGTGACTTGTGGAGAGCAAAAACATTGATTGTTGCCACGTGGCACACACTGAGATAACTAGCCCTCATTGTTAGCTATGTGTCAAAAATCATAAACTATCTGTGTTTATAGTTTTGTAGACAACAGGAGTTAATTGGAAAATAAAACACAAGGAAATGCTGCACAGACTATTTATAAAGGGAACAAACACTTGCTAATGCTAAGCAGTAACTACTTTAAAATTTTCTGCCTTTGAATTTTTCTACATTTTATTTCCAATCTTCATCCTTTTTAGCATTAGACTTTTACCTATTCATTGAGAATACATCATAGAGGTAGACTGCTGACAATTCTTGTAACAAGCTCACTACTGCACTCTGCTACCAAAGTGCCTTATACCACTCAAACATAAAATGATATATAATTGAACACTCAATACAGATGCATAAATAGTTCTTAAAACTTGTATGGTATGTAGCTATTGTTTGGAGAAAGACAGCAACTTGGACCACTGTTTGGTGATGGAAAACTTTGAAAAGTAACATTAATCAGTCATTCTTTGTTCAATGTTAGTTCCAACACTGGAAGAAAATACATACAAATCTTTAAAATGCAATGTCTGTATCTCAAATTAAAAACATTTTAATCACCTGATAAGGATGTGCAAATCTATTAAAAAATGACACTCCAGAAGCTGTAAAGTATGAAGTAACACAATGACATCCCCTCCTTTGCAAATTCTTACCTGCAGTACAATTACTCAAATGTCACTGTAATAAACTAACAGTAAAAGTGATCAGTTAAGCATATAGATGCAAATATGCTCAATGTCTTAAAAGTGGTATCTCTGCACCTGGAGAGATTCCTAATCACACCACACCTTCTTAATTTAATGAGAAGCAAGCTAAGAGGCCTTTGATAAAGTTAGAAATGATACAGAGCAAAATGAAGTAATGGAGACAAAAATTAAAATCTATGAATCCCCTGGTAATAGCTCTAAAAAATACTTGTAGTATGTGTGACACTGAAGTCAGAAGGTTTGACAACCTTCTTGAACTCATTCAGATGAAACAGTACGTAAAAAAATACTGAAAAGGCTGTTACTGCTTAAAAAGTGGTTGGAAATCTGTTTTCTCTTGATGTTCAAATTAACTTTCATCTGGACTACCAGCGTATTTCCCTATGAACTGGTTACTGTCCAAATGTGTGAATTGTGAAGGCAATCCACCGTGATTGCTAGAAACTCCAACCCTGAATGCATCTTTCAGCTCAAATAACAAGGTAAATTTTTCAAAAGCTGTAGAATTGCTAATTTCAGCAGGCTAACCTGGTTTTATTACCTATTCAGTCTTACTTACAGAAATGCTTAAAAGTTCTAACCAGCTCCTAAGTGACTTCATAGATGTAGCTTGAATGAGTGTGAAAAAAGTGGAAAAACTGTTAAATAAAAAGTAACATGTAAAACATTCATTTTTTGCCATGCAAAATTCTTTCATCATTTATGAATAACCACTGATAATCCTTTATTACCTACTTCCTTTTTCAATTATCTTAATGTGCAATGTCATTATACAAAATACAAAGCCATGTGCGATGTCCATGATGTGTTAGTATCTGTATTCAGATTCCATTTAGCCATGCTGAACAGTAACTCCGAAATCCACCTGGTTTTATTAAAATCAGGGGAAATTTGTGGTCATAGTTAACATTTAAATCTAAGGCCACAGCAAGACAATAAAAATTAGGACAACAGCTATTTTTCAGAATGCAAAACTTCTATTTCACAGCAGAAATATAAATTGCCTATGATGAGTGGCAGAATTATCTTAATAAATTTTTGATCTGAATACACAGGAGAATTTGTTTGAGCAGCTGAGATGGAGAAACCATACTGATCTACACTTTCATCATGATGACCACATCTAGGTGTTCTGTTTCCTGCCAATCAATCAAAACTCTTGGGTTCATACCATTTGAAGCATGATTCATCAGCAGGGAAATTACAGAATACTGTCTTTACGCTTCAGTCACAATCAAGTAAAAATGAAATTGAGTAATGCAGCTTCCATATTCCTCTTGAACAATCAGTGCCAACTGGTTTCAGACAGCTTTCCGTAACTGTCTTCTATTTGGGATTGGGTAATGGCTATGTAATAGTACCCAAATGTTGTATATTTAAGTGGTAAGGATCCTACTTTTTCCTTTAACCTAGACAGACAAGGTTTTCCAAAGCAGGACAGATCATGACATCTGTGAGGCAGTTAAGGGACCAGCAAGCTAGAGATAGCATGTATGAATACCTGGTAAGAGTCTGGACAATGTCAAATAAAACTGAAGTTATTTTGAACTTCATAAAGAATGTAATTTTGCAAAGTGAAACCTTAGTTTTAGGGTACTTCAGGACATGGATGTTTATGTTTTGTTTTGAAACCAAGCTCAAGAACAGTGAGGGAAAGACAGCAAGAATTAGCGTAACATACTTTTGTGACTCCTCAGATGTTCTTCCTGGCAGACCAGAGTGTGAATGCTAAGGAACAAGGGGCTGCTCAAATCACTTCAACATCCTACCTGATACGAAGCTCAAGACCAAAAAGAATCACTAAACCAAAAGCTGAACACCTCCAATACAAGAGGATATGGTAATGAAGCACAACTTTGAAGGACTGTCTTCTCTGAAGCAACATAATTGTGCAGCAACCTTATACAACACAGTATAAGCATCCTCACAAACTCACTAGTTATAAAAGAAAATTAAAAATAATAATAACAAAAATATTTTGCATATGTTTTGAAGTTGGGTAGACATTGACACACAGAACCACTGACTGCACAGCGCAACTGCTAATGACTCAGCTTCGAAAGAACAAAACCAGTTTTTCAGCTTTATTTCCTGGCAGGCCAAGACCTCACACGACTGTTACTTCTGGAAATTACCAGTAACAATTTATGCATAAACAGTCTATTAAATGATCCCCAAAACGGTCTAAAGTATCCCCTGGCACTGACCTATGCCTACAGAGCATCTTGAGAAAACCAGACCACCAGAGAGGCCTGAACAAAAGGGATATACTAGATGACATCCAAGGTAAAGAGCACAGCCAGTTATTCACCTCAGCAAGGAGGAAGTTATACAAGTCACTGTAAGAGTAAAACTGAACTCTGCATCGTAAATTTGTCAACAGCACAAAATTTAGCAATCTGAGACAAAAGGAGGACACTTGGACTTGGAGTTTTCAGGCACACACTGAGATGTGTGGACCTCAAATTCAGTTCAGCAGTTAAAAGGAATGGGATGTGGAATTATCCATCCAGAAGTTCAACTGTTAAAATACTTTAAATTAAAGAAAAAAAACTTGAAAATGTGGTCTCTTCTTTTTTGCTATGATACTTTAAATCTCTAAAGAAAATAATCTCTAAATGTTTCAGTGGTTTTGTTTTAGTTCTGGGGATTCTTCCTTCCTGAAAGAACATCAGATTCTGCTATTAGTTTTCACAGCTTTTTGTCCCATGACCTAAAGAAAAAGTAAGTACTAATATCCCAGATGGTAAAATTTTTTGTTATCTCAAATCCTCATATCCACAGATACAATTTATTTCTTTTTCTATGTATGTTCAGAGAAGCCTAGACTCAAGAGAGAAACAAGTAAAATAGTTGCACAAAATTACTATATTTTCTATTAAAACAAAAATTTCAAAAATAGAAAACTAGAACTATACCAAAGAGACAAAATATTCTAGGGCATATAATCATATTTGCCAGCTCCAACTGGAATTGTTAGTTTTGTTGCGCTTTTTTTTTTTTACTTAGCATTCTACAACCTTTTAATCTAGCAAGTAAAGAACAAATTCTTTTCATTTATACTGCACCGCAACGCGAATTAGTAATATCTGACTCAGAAATACTACCATATTCATGTACTAATTTTACCTCCATGCTCTGCATAAACTTGTAGCATTTTAAGTGAAAAAAATTTAAAACCTAGGTCAAATTTTGGGGCAAAAATTATTACATTTCTAATGCATTTTCTAGTAAGATCAGTCATTACAAAAGAAAAACAATTTTATAGGATAAAAAACCAAATTGCAGTAAAGCAGCACAAAGGAAAAACATAATGTTAAGTAACATTATTCCAAATTTTCAAAACCTAGTAAAGTTAATTAAATGTCACAGTAACTTTTCCATTATGTTACACCTAACAATGTCCTCAACTTTTTGACATCATGTGTCTTTTTTCAGAACTGAAGAGCAAAATTATTTCTTTCTTCAAAGAAATACGGCAGATCCATTTGTACCTGAAACATTCAAAATCCTTTCCGCAATGTTTCAGGCAGTAACACACTGCAATAGAGCCTTTCATTTGTTTCTGCAAGGCATCCTTTTGAGGTGACAGCATTACAAAACAAATAGGAACACATGACCTGTAGCCATCATAAGCAGCAGTAATTTCAGCTAAAACCATCTCCCAAACTTAGTTTGTCTCCCTTTTTCTCTGTGACATTAAGGGCAAAGGGTAACTGCCCAAGACATCACCCTATACAGCAGTTTTTGAATGCACAGTGCCAGAATAAGCAATCTTAAAAATTTTAATGGTTCTTCCCCCAGAATTTTGATAAATTCCAAGCCAATAGACAATGAAAGACATAACATTGAATATGCAAACATTTCAGAAGCTCTTACTGTTTCACAGCAATGCCAACTGCTCAGATAGAGGCAGAAGAATTAATTTTCATTATAATACTGCTTCAAAACTATCTATTACAAGATATCTTTAAAGTGCAACACAAAAATCTGAATTTAGTAACAAATCACAAAAAAAGAACAAGAAAACTGTGAAAGCATTTCCGTGAATATAGAATAAATACCTTTTTAAGAAACGAGAAACTTGTAAAGGTATTTGGTAGAATTTATAATACCAAATTGTAGTCAATCAGTGTTCACACTTTCCCCTCACCCCCCCAGTGTCTAGGTAAATAAAAAACTAAACACTTTTGCCTATTATGCATGTTTTATTACACAATGTCTTGAAGAACTACTGGTATTTTTTTTACATCTGTCTGTGGTTTTTACATGCAGTTTAGTTCTGGGGCAGATTTTTTACTTCTTTTTTGTTGTTATGAAAATAAAAATATTGACTTGCAAAAAAAGTAATTTGTAGTCAATATAAAAACCAAAATAAATCATTCTTTCACATGTTTAAGGATACCAAGTTACACAAATTAAGTATTAAAAATTATGGTAAAACATATGATAAATGAGAAACTAAAAGTTTATGATAACATTTCTTGAAAAATGTATGTATTTTATATATTAAATACCTTTATAAGCTGTTTAGTGTTCTTACACTATCTAGTTCCAGGAAACATGAGGAATAATGTTGGAACAGAACAGATGAATCCATTTTAGATATACTTTAGACATGTTTATTGTTAAGAAGAAAAGCAGACAAAATACTTTTGAAATAGTAATTGAATAAAACAGTCAAACAGCATTTTAACACCAATAAGGACTGTACAAATCAGTAAAGTTTTACTAAACACATTTAAAGCAATAGTAAATAAACCCTGTTAAACACTTATATAAATGCAAAAAACATTAAACACAGCCGATAAAAATACATCTGGAAATAAACACTAAGTCATGGTATTACTTATTTCTTCATATTATTCAATACTATTTTACCTAATGTCTGGGTTTATCTGTAAGACTATCTTTATTATATTATTTGCTTGTTTGCCTAGCACTCATCATCATACATTTTATTATCCCCACATTTTTTCACAGTTTAAAAAGTAAGAATTTAGTATCACAAACCCCCGATTTCTCAGCGGGAATTATAGCAGCAACATTTAAAACTTAAAGGTCAAAAGAATGTGACAAAGGCCATGTATATTTGTTACAATTCACATTATCCTAACTGTCATCATCATCACTACTACTGTGAGCCATAGTCCACTCTTTAGTAGGCCTGCCTTTTCTGAAAGCATGGTAAGGGAAGAAGAAAGCAGAAGTATTAGTTTAAAAGTACTAGTTTGCCTGGCAAGTTTGTTAATTAAAGCAAAATAAAACCACAGAAAACAGAATTCGGATATGACAGCCTAAGTTTAGGGAACAGTATGAGCACACAAAATATCCTATTTCCTTTGATCAGCATATACAATCTCTAAATCACCAAAGGAAGTTTTATTCCAACCTAATCCTGCAATCTGTTGAAAAGCTACAATACAGTGGCCACAGTGTGACCAGTCACCAGATCTGTATGCAAAGAAGCATTGCAAAAGGGGAGAGAAATCTTTTTATCCATAAGAAAATATTATTCTATTCAAACTCTTTGAAATAGTGGACATGCAATACACTGACTCTCATGCAAAACAAAGTAACAGCTATAGAACCACAAACACTAAGAACCAAAAACATTAGTATACTTAAGAGTTAAATTAAGACACCAAATATCCTACAGCAGAATTTAATGACTGGGGAAAAAAATGCAAATCTATATTTTCTTATTTGACTACCTATAGGAAGACCTGTCTACTCTGTTTGGAGCTCTGAAAATATTTCTTCAAGAGTAATTATGCCTTAGAATCATCAATAGCAAAATCTAAAAAGAAGCTAGCAACCCTTCAGTTTTACCTACATTCAAATGGTGGCTCCCATCACAAAATATCAAAGGCATTATACAAGGCCACGCCTTAATGTATTTTAAGTTCTATAATGGAAGGTACTGTACTCGGCCATACAAAACAGAAAAATTGAAAATTACAAGTTGCCTGGCAGATTTTTATAAAGGTTTCTCAGAAAAAACCTCACTATAAAAATGTACAAATTTAAGAAGCAAAAGCAAGGTAAATTCAGCTCATTAGAGCTGACTGATAGCATTTTTTTCTAGCAATATACTTTAAAACAGACAAGGGGATGTTTGAAATTTTATTTTCTTAACAAGAAGAGGATAAAGATTAGTAACAAATTTATGTTATCCATCCATAGTAGCTTCTAATTAGCAGAGGGCAGAGGGTAGTTAAGGCTTAATGACACCAGTTATAAATTGGAGAGCACAGGTTAAAGCCATCTCATTTACAAGAAAGGCACAGGTATAGTATTTATTAACAAAGCACTTTCACAGTTGGCTGAACTGCATGACCAGTGAATGGAACAATGAACACAGCTAAGGTATCCCAAACAGACCAATCCTGTTCTACCAGAAAATTAATGACAAACTAATGAAATGCAGGAGAAACCGAAACAAGAGTGGAACTCAACATGGAACAAACAGCTGTAGCAATAATTAAAATTAGTCATAAAATGCTCTCCAAAGGCTAATACATTCTCATTTACTTCTCCAGAAAGGTTATTCTGGTACAATATTTTTGTAGCATTGTGGATCCTTCCATGCGTATTTTTAAAATTCTGTTTAAATTTATGCAATCACTAATTACTATTTTATTTGTTATGGTTGAGCATTTCTAGAAAGAAGATTTATTTCTAACAAAAAGAAAAACAGAAACTCACTAAGCTGTGTGTGACACAACTGAAATTATTTCCCAGAGGGGAATTTTTGAGTCAAATTTGCTTAAATGGCAGATGAATCATTAAAAAGTAAGGGCTGTTCAGCATACACTTCCTGCAAACAGTATTTCATTTCAGAAGTGTTTATGTTCTTTCAAAGGCTTCAGTATGACATAAATACAATTATTTCTAATCTTAAAAGTGTCTTTAAAATGCTGTTTTACACAAAATTGAGACTTAAAAATCACTGTTTAAGCTATGTATTATAAAATTACTGAAAAAACTATGTGTATTTATCAACAATTTTCACAAAAAAATAAAATTTAAAGGCATAAAACTTTTCATTTGCACATATAGACCTTTTTCTTTGTTCAGAATGCTCTGTGTATAAACTTTTATAGATATACTGATCTACTTTATGTCGTCGCCCTCAAAAATGTACCACAGCAGTCAAATCCCCAGTGTGGTTACATGCGTAAGAAATTAAATTCTTGGCTACTGAGTTACTAGGTAATAAGTGAATGGGAATTTAGGAAGAGAGAAATTCTAAAGTATTTATTTCTATGTAAGATGAGTTTAAATTTATGTCAAAAATTTATCGTTCATTTTCTTCACCTGTAACATTTGACTTCCAGTTCCATCTCTTAATCTGTAAGGTCTAATAACTCCATCTTCACCAAAAAAGCGAGGAGGTCGCAGGCTTATCACATCTTCTGATGAATCTGCAACTCTGACAAAGCAGAAAATTTAAGATACATATTAATATCTCTACTCAACTATACTATTTAGCTAAGGAATGAAATTATTTTGTATACAAATTAAATTCAAGTATTCGCATAACAACTATTGTTGTCTATATATGCACTTTGGCATAATAACAGACATTATGGAAATCTATTTCCAAGAACAATTATCAAATTAGATGGCACAGAGCAGCACATATCTGCAAATACCTAATTAGTGTCTAACTACTGCACTTCAAAACTTCAAAAGTAAAGACAACTGTACTGCATAGAATAGAACTGTACCATATTGCTCTGATATTCTTCTTGAATTTCTCTGCAAAAAAACTTGAACAGGAAAACAAGAGACTGGCATTCTTATGGTAACAGAAGTGATCCAACTCACTAAGAACAGGGCCACTGAACAATTGTATTTAAAGTTACCAAGTGCCTCTTCAAAACTGTCTCCTCCTTTATTGCACATAACAGTGTGGAATAATCTTCATCAATGAATTTATTAAAGTGAGACTATCACAATATTTAAATGTAGTCTTAACATAGTTCTGAGACTAGCATCATCTAGTGATCTTGGAACTAATTTCACAAAGGAGTACTAATATATAAAGTAACTTTGAACACATCTGAGAACTTTTTTTTCCTGCTTATTTGGGGTAAAAGTTAAAAATCATCAGTGGAAGGAAGTCTGATTGCTGAGACATTTAAACTAGTTTTTTTCAGTAATGCTTGAAATAATAGCTGAGATTTGTGTCAGTAGTTTTTAAATTATATCAAGTGTGTATTTTGTTAAAGAGCCACCTATTTATAATGTAAATAACATAGAAGTGATACAAAGACACAAGGTACTACTAGTATTACTATTGTCTCTTTCATGCCATATGATATTCTGTACATTTATTTTACTTACTTTTTAATACCCTGAAATGTGCTGCTTGCCATATCTATGATTCCACCAGTGGGCCTAGCTACTGCTCCAACTAAGCCTTTTCCAACACCTTTGAAAAAACCAGCTGCTCCTTCTTCCTGAGCTCCTAAAAGCATTAAAAGGAGTAAATAATTATAAACCACAGAGTTTCTCTTAAAATCTTAACAAGTTTTATTACCACTTAATTACAAATCTTATTTGATACGCAACTACGTAGTCTCCACACAAAGTTCATGTAAACAACATTTAAACTGTAAGTCAGTAGAAATATAAAATCTTGACAGAGTTTTATAACTCTGATTTACAACAGCTCATCAAAAATCAAGAATTCACCATTGTGTGAACAGTTAATGCATCAAGACCAAACTTACCTCTTATTGGTTTTGTAACTATTCCTGTTATGCCACTGACAAAACCCTACGAGGATAAACAAAACAGACATTACAAATATGCTTCCATATAATATTTTTCATTTTTAAGATTTTTCTTCCTACTTCATTGGTGAATAGCCTAAAAGTACATGTGTTGGGAGTATTCTAGAATTCACTATAAGCCAACAGGATTAGAGGCACCTGCTTCACAGTTTCTACCTTCTTTTCCATCCTCTTGAGTTCTTCTATAAAACTATCATTTAATTGTAGCTATATACCTGCAAAACTAAAATTAAGAAACTAACAAAAAACTAACACAAAAAAATTGAAAACCAACAACTCTCTGGGCAACACAGCAAGTGCATGGTACTCTTGCCCGCATAAAATTAATTAATTTTTGTTTTCCTTCTTACAGAAACCAGTCCTTTTCCACCACGAGTGATACCCTCTCTCAGACCAGTGGGTTGTTTATTCATGGCTTCTCTCCTTTTTTGCTGGTAATCTTCATCCATAGTTATTGCAGCTACTCCTTTTGCCATAGCACCTGTGATTCTTGAGGCAGCTCCTGCTAATCCACCTATTGGAATATAAACCAAATTAAAGCTCTAATGCAATTTACAAATACTCATCTCTATTGTTTACTATTAGGTGAACTACCATCACAGCACTGAAACTTACCAACAGCTCCCCCTACCAGTGCTTTAAGTCCTAGTGCCATTCCCTCTATAAATTCTTCAGGACCCTGGATGGCTCCCTATGAGAAAAAAGGATACACTCATAATGAGCTTTGAATAGTATGCCTTATATATTTTTAAATCTCACATTTTTATTGGGATTTATATGTAACAAAGAGAAAAACAGGATGACGCTAAGTGATAAAGTGTGAAAGCAGCCACAAAAGCCCCTGTGAAAGACAGACAATTTTATAATAATAATTAATTCCATGAAGTCTGCTTATTTTAAGGTGAAGCAAAAGATTTATTTTAAGGTGTGAACTATAAGAAACAGCCTTTTGGTAGTTAAGTAGACATCTCTGTCCTTTTTACTCTCATTTGAGTTTTCCAGGCATTTTCACTTGAAATTTTGAATTCTAAATCTAAATTTAAAACCAAAAAGGTATTAATATAGACTTTCAATACAATGTCTATCTATCTACTTGTAAAAGGGCAGCAGAGAATTTTACCTGATATGGTTCATAGAAAAAAGCTTCTACTCCTTCAGACAAGCCCCTTATGAATCCAAATGGATTACCCAACACATCAAGGCCAAGAATAAGAATATACATCTGTTTAATAGCCTAAAATGAAAATAGGTATTAGTGAAAATATTTCCTAATTTATACTAAAACAAAGGCAAACAGTGTAGTATCTCAGATTAAAACAGGGAGAGAAACATGAGTTCAATATAAAAACCTCAGAAAAGTAGATGTAGTTGTAATAAAAAGATGAGAAAATCAGTGAGTAAACCATATTATGTCAGCCAAGAAACATTACTTAAAAGCATTACAGTAGCCCCTCATTATTAATGATGGATGGAGAGGATGGAGACAATTTTATGCAAAAGTATTTTTGTTGGATTCTCTCCACTGGATGACAGGACTTTCAACAGTACACAAAAGCCAAAAAAGGTACTATGATTTGAATAGTACTAATGTCCAAGAAATTGCATTAGCATTTCAATGCCAACCATGTTCTATCAGAGCTCCATCGTGTTTGCTTCCCCTATCTATTCCAGTAAGCTGTTTTGTTATCCATGCCACCTGGCAAGGCAATAAAATCCTATTAATGACTAATTGGTTTGTATGCATTTATTTAACATTGTATATAAATACAAGGATGAAAGAAAATTTTATTTTGTTTAATAGCATGAAAGCGCACAGTAGCAGTTTCAAAATAAAAATTTATTAGAATGTTGACATTTTCTTATTCTCACCTGTTTTGAATAATGCTTTACAACTGAAGATTGAAGCTGCTGTGTAGTACAGAAGTGATACCTGAGCTCAAAGAATGCCAACCTAAAAAAAGAGACAAGAGAAAAAGTAAATCCTTACTGCACAGAACAAAATAAAACTGAACATATGTAATATTGATAATCTTTGTGAGTGATTTTTACATTCATATTTTCAACCTACTTAAAGACAATATCTTGTACATCTGTAAGGGTGGCCCCTATACTCTTCAGCAGGAGATTCAAGGACTGAAATGGTATCAATTCATTCTTTCTTTCTTCTTTGTTACTATCTTCTCCACCCGCACTGAGTGAAAAGCTCAAGTGTAACTGAAGGATAAAAACGAGATTGGGAAATAACATGGTTAGTTGTTAGCTGTATGATATTTCTATCTTTATAATCTTTTAGATAATTTAAAAATTGAGTTAGGACATTTCTAGTCTGGCTGAAACCAGTCTGACTTTGTAACAGAGTACACAAATACATAATGTAGGCCAAAAAAAGCCCACTGACATTTAAAGCCAAAGTGAAGAATTTAAACTACCTTTAAGAAAACAAGAACTTTAGACTGCTTACTTCTGTTTTCAGAGATAGTCTCCGAATTCTTTCAAATATAATTTAGATTATTAACTCATTTTTAAAACATTTCATTTGTCTAAGTTATACCCAAAATCAAAGCAGACAGAAAATGACAACACAGCATAGTGTCCAAGCTAGAATGTAACATAAAACCTTGAAAACAAATAATTACTAACACAAGTTTTGCAGGTACCAAATAATTACTGGAATATGCATACAGGAAAAATCCTACCTGTGCACACCTGAAATAACCAAAGCATTTGCTTCAAAGAAATCAGAAAAGAAAAACATTCAGGAAAATTGCTCAAATGGCTTTCATGGCACAAAATGGTAGAAATCTATCCAGCCATTTTCAAAATCAGATTAAAGGAAGTTATGCCTGTTTCTGACTCTCTGAAGACAATATCATGCAACATTCATTATGTTATAAAAGAGCTTAACTGCAGCTCATTTCAGTGATACACAGCTTACTTTGCAGAATCATTGTCACTCAATCCATAACCACTAAAGACTAAGCTCTTAGTAAAAACTCAAGCCCATTTATTCCATCCCACTTCCTCCCTGCATTTTTTCTTGTCAAATACAATTTCTAACATCTCACAAGATATTGCGAAGAGGTGCAACTCAAATCATTTTCCAATCTACTTCCCATGGATAGATGGGAGACTCTCTTAACAACTGTTATAGAGCCGATAAAGTACTATCACAGTTGTAATAATGTTAGCTACACACTAATCTTCTACCCTTTCTATACATGTTTTTTAGAAATTACATCATTTTCCAATCCATAATACCCTGTGTGTACACAAATGAGCGTTTTGCAAGGAACTCATAAAATTAAAAAAAAAGAATGTAAAAAAATTACTCATAAAGTAAGCCATAAGAATGCAATAGTAAGTTAGTGGTTATAAGGTTACAATGAAAATACTTTCTTGGCCCTTTTTTTTTTTCTATCAGCACTTTTCAATCTTTATTTCCACTGCCTACTATCCTGGACGAGACAAAAACTTTTCAGAGAGCAAACTCAGTCTATAACTTGAAAAAGGAATACCTTAATTGGAGAGATATGGAAGTATTCATACAAGCTGATTTGTGACGTATCCATTGATGACACACTCATTAGTTCTTCTTGAAGAGATTCAACATCCTTTTCAAAAAGTTGCAGCTGTAAATGCATTTGAAAAAGACATTTCTTCAAAATTTGGAGTATATAAAACTACCAGTCATTTTTCACTGATGACAATACATTAACTAATACTACTTATACTCTCATGCACAAACTCCTCTCATTGTCCCTGTAGTACAACATTCAAAGCCTTCTTTCCATAGTATACAGGATGAGCATGAAGGAAGAAGTCTACTATCTGACTCAGGTAACAGTAAATGAAAACCTCATGGCTCCATATAATTATATCAACCATTGATACGGACACAGAAAATAATATTTAATTTTTTTTAATACATAAATAATAAGTTGAATAGCTACAGATTTAAAATCTATTTATCTTGAAACAACAAAAGGTTTCTACCTCTTGGTCACTTGGCACATCAGACTGGGTAAAGAATTCACCTACTGCATACAGGAAGCCAAGATCTAATCTGAGATCCATCTCTTGAATCAGAACCTTAAAGTACCTGCACATGAAACAAAAAATATTTATTAAGGTGTTCTACAAAAACATGTAACACTTAAAGTTTAGTACAGGTTAAACCACTTACACAACTTCACAACTGGTTTTGGTGGGGTTTTTTGGTGTGGGTTTTTGTTTTGGGGTGTTGTGTTTTTGTGTGTATTTTGTTGTTGATTTTCTTTTTTTATCTGTTTTGTGGTTTTTTTGAGGGATTCATCATTGCTAGTGAAAGGAAGGCTTCCCACTTAGGTGTAATATAAACACATTTCCAAATAACCAAAACAAATTTAAACACATAGCAGCATTTAACAATGTATATATAGCACAACTATACACAGATTTTCTTTCTAAAAATGATGACTAAAATTTGCATTAAAAAGACATCTAAAAATCCTTGATTTATTCTTCAGTTATGTGGATAATAAAGGACACTGAGCTTTCACCTCTGTTAAAATATTCTGAGATTCCAAGACTGAGCTTGTGTTAAAATTTCTTTTCATTATGTTTGCCTCTGTAATATTTTTAATTTTAAAACTTGATAACATATCCAATAGCAATAGAGATGGAACATGTCAAAATACTTACTTAATATGCGATATTTGTGAGTGTCCTGCAGTTCTCATGACAATACTGACGTCAGTAAATGGTTTAGGTGCTATAAAGTTGTCAAATAAAAAGAGATTGGCACAGATTGTTATATGACATACATAACTTCCTAAGTTTGTTTATGACAACGTCATATACATTCAGGGTTTTTTCAATCCTGCACTACAGGATTACATAATGGATATGACTGGTAAACAACTAAGGGAAAAGAGCAGGAACAGAAAATAATAGGAAGACAAGGATGAAATGGAACATCAAAATGCTATTTAACTGAAAATGCACCATTTTCATTTAAAAGCAAATTAATATTGATATAATATTAGATTTATGTCATTTCTTTAGTCATGGCATAAGATTTCCAATGGCTGATACAAAAATGTAAACTAAACAAACAAAAATGAATTCTGCAGATTCATGCAGTGTAGCTTAAAAGCAATCATATTCAGAAAGAGCAACTGACATCCCACTAGCTTCTGAACAAAATTGCAAGCAGTATTCTTTGTCTCTATCCAAAATCTCTTTTGACATTACTTAGGTTTTCCAAGTGACTTCGGTATGAAAAAATTAATGAAAGACTCCAGCTCATCAAGCAGTATAGCAACGCTGAGCTCTACGCTCCATGGTCCAAGCAATGGAGAAAGCTACCCAAAAACCATACAATATATAATTTGCCAACTGGAGAGCTTATAAGCCTCATTTAACAATTCTGAGCTTAGGCAAATTTCTTTTCTTGGTAGCTAAGATTACTTCAGATAGATTACTAGGATATGCACTGCCTGATACTAGAGCAGTAGGGAAATAGTGGAAGACTAAAGATGACAAGTGAATCTTCACTGCCCCAAAACTCCAAATGTAAGTACCACAGAAACAGTGCAAGAGATTCACTACCACCAAAACTACCAAAACTTATCTCATGAACAGACAAGTCTTCTCATATATTAGTCAGCATTAAATTTTACTGGTGGTCTGAACTGAAAACCTCCTTTTAAATTTATTCAGTAACTTTCATGTCATATGCTCTCCACAACCAATTAAGTAATGTGCCAAAAAGATGCTCTTAAAAGGTATGATAATGACAAATAAAAGACATTTTCTTTTTTTCTGTTGTTAACTGTTGAAACAGTGTTCTGTATATCTTCTTTGTAGGAAACTGCTTCCTTACTTCTACTACTATTATTTGTGTTATCTGTAGTCTGAAAGCTCATGCAGACTTCACCTGATAAAAGTGAAAAATCTGATAAAACTATTAACTTCAGTACAAGCAAGTTATCTTTTGTTTTAAAAGGAAGGATCATGTTAAACTAGAACAAACCTGAATCCAAGGTGATGGACTTTGGAGGTTTAATAGGATAGAACACAAAGGGAAATATGGCTCCAGGAATCTGGTTTTGTATCTAGTGGGGGTAAGGACAGGACAAGGTGCAGCACATTAGCTTTTCAATAATGAAATATTTTAAGAGCAGGACAAACTCTAGAGATACGATCTTTACCTGCAGCCTTCCACCAATCCAAAAGCAGAAAAAAGCCACTACTATACTTAAAATATATCTATTTTCAAAACATAATAATAAAATTCTAATAATTTAGAAAAGCTTCTTCAAATTGGTAGTAATAAATAGTCCACAAAAGTTTTGCAAAGGATTTGTTCTTAAAATATTGAGCATAACAAGACTAGAAATTTCACCTTTTTGCTTGTTATACAGAAATGCTCCAAGAAAAAGCAAGTAAGATGAATGCCAAGTATTTATTTTCTGAACAGTCATATTTGTCTTCCCTTTTTTCCAAGAAGCACTTAAGTAGTATTTTCAAAGATTGAGAAGCACTGATGTAAAAGCCAATGATTACTAATCAACTGAAAACATGAGAAATCCAAACAATTCTAGAAATGAGCCCAAGTTTCCAGAATAAGCAACAACTACTTTTTGACATGACTCACTTGTATCCTGTAAATTTGAATTCTGAAAGACTTCTGATGTGCAGAGGAACTGTATTCCACTTTTAAAGCTGGCAGATAATTTCTTCTGATAGGAATCTCATTTGGCTGTTGAATTGTCATGTTCATTCCATTTGGAGTTAAACATACCTATGGTATTATTATTAAAGAAAATTTAGTATGCCAAGTGTTTTAAAATCCTACTTCATAGACTTAAAAATTTACACTGTTCACCAATATCGTAAACCTCAGCAGTAAAAGTTCTGCACCTTTTAAGTTAGATGTCATAATTTTCCTTTATTTAAAGCAAACAAATTTCACCATAAATTAAAAATAGAAATAAAACTACCACGTAGTGCATTATTTGGGGGTTACTATCATTTACCACATAGCTATCTAGAAGAAAAGCTGAACAGTGTAATGGATTATGACTGGCATAAACATTGGATCATTTATCTATCCAGTGTTTATTTTCCAGCACATTTCTAATGAGTACCTAGAACTCATCCATACACAAGGACTGAGCATTTGGAGCATAATGTGCTTCTACATTCCAGAATAATTTCTGAAAATTCTTTTTTCAATTTTATGTGGTTGAATGACAGCTAAATCATTCCACAACAAGCCGTTTTAAAAATACAGGATTTCAGGCTAAAACAAACAAACAAATCAACCCCAAACTAATATATTGACTGGTATATCACATGAACCAAATGCAAACCTTCTTCACTGTAGTTTTATGCATATTTAGTACTACACCTCCAAAAATGGTACACACCTCAATTTCTAAGTCAGGCAGTAACAACAAAAAGTCTGTAGCAATATATCAAGTTTGTGGAAGATTTCCTGCACTTTTTAATACAGAGATAAAGAAGTGTTTTCAAATGGAGTAGGTAAATCAATCATCTCAAATTTTACTGTAAGTTTTATCAAAGACAGCAAAATTGCCATGTTATCTTTTTCTTGTGCATACATATAAGTAATAGAATTAGAGAACTATCAGTATTACCAAAACATTCGATTCCAACTCAATAATCTTATTTTCTGAAGGGCTTAGTTCACTGTAATCTCTGAATTCTTGTTCTAATTTATCAATTTGCTTAACACTCATTGGTCTCCATCTTGACTTCTTCTTGGGTTTTGTCTCCCACACCACATCAGAACTTTGAAAACAAAACAAAGAAGCAAAAGAGAAGGATTAGCTTTTTGAAAACAAGTTTTCAAGAACACAAAGAACACACCTACTTCAGTGTGACTTTTAATATGTTGTAACTAGGGAATGAGAAAGCACAACATAAAGCACCACTGTAGCAAACAGAAGTGACCCAAATCATGCACTGCCTTCTTGGAACTAAACAGAAGCCAGTCTCTCCACTATGATGGGGGAAAAATGTTTACAAGTCTGTTTAACTCCCCACTTTGATGAAGATGGGTATGTAGTGATACTAAGGAAGCTCCATCAAAGAAGTAGTACTGCCATTGATTGTCCTACAATCTCAATGTAGTTTTCTGCTTATAGTCCTGCATTTACTTTGGCATTTTAAATTTACTACAAATTGAAAAGTTCAAGTCAAGACAAAATCCTCCTGCATCTTATTTTTGACACCTTCTTTATTTAGTCTTTCCATCTAAAATCAAGAGGCGGTTTTGTTTTACATGTTTCTTCTACTGATTTAATGGTGGCAGTTTTGGGTTTCTTTCTTGTTTGGTTTTTTTTTAATGCTATCCTTTCTTCTGTCTCTCAGTTTTATTAATGCAAATAATTAAACAACCTTAAAGGGCATTAGATGTTTTTCCCACAGCCTCTGTGAAAAGCTCTGTGCTTGACTTCACCTTACAGTCAAACTTCAAGCATAATATAGGGCACAAACCAACACTATCAGGCAGGTAGAAAGTACTCCTTTCCACAAATTACTCTCTAGACTATAAAAATATGTAGCTTTCCAGACACAGCCACCTAACCTCTTTTACCTATATCCGTGTCTGTATTGAGACACAACAATGGCAGAAAAAACAAAGGTGAGCTGAAGTTCAAAACAACAACTACAAAAAAGAGTACTATCTTGATTGTTGAGTCTCCTCCTTTTTTTTTTCTTTCCACCTTTTTTGGTTTTGTTTTTGGGGTGTGGGGTTTTTTCTTGCTCCTAAAAAAATGAAGCCAATTTCAACAGTACTGCCATCCACTTCAAGAAATCTGACATCTCATCAGGGTTTGACAAAAAAACAAATCTAACTATAAGCACTAGACAAATGACTTTGGATGACTGCTTTTAAAGAAAAACCAATTTAGTGAAATCTCAACACTATTGTGAATCTCAGCAATCAGCTGCCACTTTTAATGAAGTATTTCCACTGCCTAAATATCAGAGCACTGCTTCTCAGGCGAGGGCAAAGACTGGAATTTTTTAGTAAATGATGGGTATGATTATGTGAAGCCTATGTGTATGAGAAGTTCACGCTTGTTTGTTTTTCAGTAAAGTGCAAAGAATTAATCAAGAAAAAACAACTCACACTCTGTCAACCTCATAATTGAATAAAAAGAAGTGTGTGGATTATGGCAATTTTATTCAAGTGTCCCTTAATGATTACAAAGAGCTCCTGTTCAAATATATGATAGCACACATTTCCAAAGCATTACTTAATTTCTTCTCTGCTTCCATCTGAAATGTGTAATTATAGTAGGAAACCCAAGCAGTAGAGCCGTGGACCACCATAATTGATCAACCAAAACTATAGGGACCTACAAGCTTTTGCATCAAAATTTCCAATGCAGAATTCAGCTGATTTTGTAGTGAAGATAACAAAACCCACTGACACAAACTATTTGCAGACCTTGCTCCTTAAAAATCTATTATCGCTTCTCGAACTACCTAGACAGGAATATTTTCTGTCCAGTGTATTGGGAAGTCTGCTACACAGAATTACAAATACATGTTCCAAAACCAGATACATCTAAATACAGTTAGCATATGCATTAGAACAAAACACAGTGAAAGCATTTCTCTTGGCAGCCGAAAAATGTAGTCATCAGGTTGGAACATTATTAACCCAGACCTCTATTTGCTCTTTCAGCACAAGCCAAAATGAAATACATAGAGTGAAAATACCTCAAGTTAAACATTTTATACTGTTGCACACAAAGTAAGTTACCTTGTAATTCCAATGTAGGACACCTCTTGTTTTGTATAATTATTAACCAATGAAATTCCAACATCTTGCAAAGACAGAACAATTTCTTGTTCTGCTAGTTCTGCTTTTACACTTTCATATGTCAATTTAAATACATTCTGATCTTCAGTGAACAGGACAATACGCTGCAAACCTTCATAAAATGACATTAAATAGACCACTTTTCTAGAATCCACACTGAGTACTTCCATTTTGTCCTACAAACGAGAGAAAAAGTTTTTACAATGCTATTATCATTTTACTTCACAAAAAAAAAGCCAGTCTTAGCAACACAACAAAGGAAAACTTTTTTTTTAATGTATAGGAAAATAAGTAATTACAAAGTTTTATGACAACCTCTCAGCACATACACACACACTGACACTTTTCAACTGAAGACTGCTTACTTGAGCAAGCTCCAGCAAAGAAAGTGTTGTTACTGTTCTGTGCTTGGATTTCATGTCTGAGACTGCTGATCATGCTCATTAAATATGAGTTTCATGTATACACTGATGAATGGACATACAAATATAAAATCAGACACCATTAAAAGAAGATTTTGATAAAAAGACCATACCTCTTTTGCAGCAATTTCCTCGGTTCTATTTCCACACCTCCATTTTAATTTCTTACATCCTGTTGGGTCTGCCCAAGTATACAACACTGCCTTATTTGGCTGAAGGCAGTCTTCCAATTCACTGAGGGAGCTAGAACAAAGTAATTTTAAATTCAAATGTCAATGAATATTTTGTGTCAATGAACTTTGCATTCTAGCATTTCAACAAGAACACTAATAATATTTTCAATTAATGAGAACAGAACAAAAATAACATTATGCATGAAAAAACACACACAAAACCATTTTCACAACAGCAATAAGAATGAGGATTTCTACTTTAATATACATATATATACTTTAAAAATAAAGTATATACAGTAGATTTTATATACTCATTTTCTTCCCCCTTTGTGATTAACATTTTCAGACAAATGTGCTTTAAACTCCATTCCCCCTCACATATACTTAAAAACTTGCAGAATTGTCTTCTACAGCTCTGTGAAAGGAGGCTACCCCAGGAGGGGAAGTGAAGAGATGCTCATCTCTGCTTGCTAGGATCCACTGATTTGAACCATTGCCTTGCATCCATGCTGTGCCAGGGGAGGTTTAGACTGAGCATCAGGAAGATTTTCTTTCAAAACACGGGAACAGGCTTTCATGAGAGGCACAAGATGCCACAAGCCCTTGACTTGGACAACAACCTTAATAACATGCTTTAACTGTTTATCAGACCTAAAGTGGTCAGGCAGTTGGGACTAAATGTAGGCCCTTTCACTTGAAACATTGTACTCTGTTCTAATTAAACTGACAATAGGGATTCCCACAATTCATCTAAAAAGATAAAAATTAATAATCTTTGCAGAGAAAAAACAAGCCAAACAATCATTCTTCAGGCAAACAGGAAGCAAAAAGGATTTGACTAACAACTCTTCCACCTTCCAAGTAAAAATCTTTAAACAACACTGCTCTGACTGACTGAAGGGAGAAAACAATCGGCTGTTTGGCTTTTAAAAATAAATAATTCAAGAATGATGCAGGTATACACTTCTTAGCATTACTCAGTATCTGCATACAGTGGCAAAGCGTTACAAAAACATTACAGGTAGAGAAGAGTGTAACTGTGTACAGGTGCGGAAGTAAATATTCACTCACTGCAGAAGACTAGTATGCATTAAAATTATCTTAGTTTTGTCTGCCTTGACAAAATTTTTGTAACTATCTCTCATCCCCTATCTCACATAACTTGAACCCATTCTTCCAGCTAAATTTTCTTCACTACTTATTCTGCACAGTCAGGATCTGCACAGTTCCAGAAAAGCACATACTTTGCCCTCCACCAGGAATGTAGATGTCACAAGGCCACAAAATTCATATAAAAAGACACCACAAAACAGCTCACTTGTAAAACTACTTAGCACTATTTAACATTGCTAACAATTCACTGCCTTCAATTCACCAAGCAAGAGATTTTTGGGTGCTCTGACAAAATTTGACAGCCATTTCCTCAAAACAGGCTTCTTTAGAGAATGCATGCTTAGAACAAAACTACAGTTCATATGTCTCCATGCAAACATTCACACTAAACCTCTTCATACATACCTTTGTCCATACTCAATAATTTCCTCTTTGGTATGGTTTATCAACAGAAATGGAGCTGCACCATCATGGTAATTAGAAAAGGTAATCACCGTAGAATGTTCACTCAGATTAACATCCACTGCAATTCCTCCAAGCTATCAGTTGTAAACATTTTAAAATAAATAACAATGGAATGGATTTCCAAAGCAAATGTAAATGCAATGCAAATGTAATTTAAATATTTTGAAGAACTTTTCTTCTCATCATAAGATAAAACTATCATGTAGTAAAACTAGCTGTTTCACCATACCTTCAAAATATTTCCTTGATCTAAATACTAGGTAGCAGGTATTACAATTTGTAATTAAAACTATGCAGGAGAGTTATGTACTGTGAAAAGTTACACTGGTAGTCAAGTAACCTTCCTTTTTACAAGCATACACATTCATGGCCTCAAGAACATTATACTACAAAAACCACTCACCTACTTAAAAACTACTGCTAGATGAGACTATCTGCAACATACATGTAAATCTAGTGAAGGCAAAGTTATTCAGTGTTACTTTAGAACTAATATTAATACTTCTCACAAAGAATATTTGCAAAACAATCTGTATTTTAGCTCCTGTAGAACTGCTCCCCAGAGAAGCACTTAAAACAGAATACCTACTTACATCTGTTTGTACACACACAAAAGAGAGAGCATGAGAATATATTTCCATAAACATATTTCCTTCAGCTAAGGTTTTGCAATAGTTGATAGCGTGGAAAAACAAATTTTTTGAATGAAAATTAAAAAGTGATCTATGCTGTTTTATTTAACATGTAAATATGGAAGGCAATATGCTACCTTATTGTCCAAATGCAGTAAAAGACAGTTTTCTTGCTGATCAAAATTTATCTTCTTTGGAGGGAGATCAGAATTTTCAACTCTAACAAGCAGTTTGTTGGCATCATTTTCAGGCCAAAAAGGAATGCACTAGAAAAGAAAAATCAGAAATTTCAAAGTCAGAATACAAATCAGGCTTTAAATGCCATTCACATTAGCCCAAAATTCATCTAATAAAGTCTATCCAAAAGTGTATCAATTAGGATCAAAAACCCTATTTAAAAACCCTGAAAGTTATCACTTACCTAAATACAGTAAATTGAAAGGAAGTCAAGAAATAGAAAATTCTGACTATAGCAAAGAAAATGAGGAGTAAGGAACTAAAGTGGAAACAGTAAGACTTCATGTTCATAAAAAGAAGTACATTTTAAATGGGAAAAGTACATAAAATCCAGAGTATAAAATAACTACAACAAGAAAATGCCAAGCCTGGTAAAATAAAAAAGATTAAACTGTTCTTCCATTAGCAGACCTTTTTCAAAAAAAGTATAAATTTCAAATCAATTTTACAGTGATAATGAATGACAACAAAATGGGACATTAGCATAAATGCCACCCCAGGGTAACTTGAGTACACAGGACATCAGCTACTAGCAGTCCATCTAAAAGTGTTTCATATCTATCTAAAAGTACATATATACACATATATGTATGTGGGTATTAAACACACAGTATGGAGCTGAATCAGAGAGCACCTTCTGCTATTCACATTCACAGCTGAAATCATAACCATTGTGGATTTAAAAATATCAAAGGCAATCTCTCTTCAATAGTTTACTTGCTAAATGGAGATAACCGGGAGACAGAGAAGACAAAAGTTTTAATGGTAACTAATGAAAAGCCTCTTAACTGAGTCCTGCCACAAGAACAAGCTATGACTAATAATAACTCTCAGCTATCAACAGCCAAAGTCTTTTTAGATAGACCATCTCACCCATATTTCAAACTGTTGACATGCAGCATCCAAAATTTTAGAACGATTTTTCTCTAACACAGTTTAAGAAATGAGATGTCCATATTTAACTGCATCTGAATCCTAGAATTAATTCTTCAGTGGTGAAAGACTAATTCACCAACTTACCATGCCACTAAGTTCCCTTTCCCATTGTTTCTCACACCACAGGAAGCAGGAAGACAAAGGAAAAAAATATAGTTAAACAGTAAGATTGAAGGTGTAATTTACATCAACATGTATCCCACAGACAAAGGAAATTTAAATTGTGCTGTAAACTATAATAAAACTCAGCATGTAAGTCTCAACATGGAATTAACTGAGCCCAGAAGAAATTCAAGAAGAATCAGTCAACTGCAAATGGAAGTTTAAAATCCAAACCAAGTAAGTAAAAAAGACTGGCTAAACAAGACCTTACAGAATCAACTATAAGGAACTGAAAAATTTTTGTAGTAGATTTTAGCCAGAGATTGTGTCACATAATGATGCAATTTTCAAGCCTTTTACCACATACTTGTTAAGTGCTTCACCAGATATTATGTTTATACAACATTTTTGCTTCCACAGTGGGATCTTTAATTTATATTTAGCGCTGGTCTTATGAACAGGCTTCAGCAATGTGTTCTTTCTATAAGAATAATTGTTGATCAACTGCCTTGCACTACACATAACTGAAAAGACTTAGCAAACCACTGCACGTGAATGACTGTGCAATAAACTCTATTGCAATCTTTGAAGAACAATGCATTTTTCTAGAAATAGTGATAAAGGTTTCTGATATATTTAGTACTCTCCACAGGGAAAGACAGGACATGGAAGATGTCTCAGAGAAGATCAGTTCTACATAAGACTTGCTTTCTTTCCTGAAAAGACAAGTTATCTGTCACTAAGAAAGAAGAGTGAATTAAAAAAAAAAATCAGCAGGAATGTCTCGCTCAACTTAAAATGACAAAAAATTAGAATAGTGGGAGAAAGGAGAAAGCTAAAATATGCATTAACAATTCAGTAAGCTGCTTCATTTTTTGAATATCTCTTACCTAATATAAGAGAGTAATGTGAGAAATAGTCCAAAAAATTACAGGCATTAATTTTAAAAAATCTAGACTATCAGAATAGCAGAGCTACCCATTTAGCAACAGCATCAGATGTAAACTTGCTCCTGGAAATTGTTCTGGATTAATAACAGAGATCAATCAAAGACAGACCAACAGAGGCTTGATACTACCTACATTTAGAAGAGATGAAATATCAGATACTGTATTAGGCAACTGAATTACAAAAGAACAACCCTGGCAGACCAAGATTGTCACAGCATGGATTTTTAGAGACTGCCTATCAAAGGTAAAAATATCGACACAATGTGAAAACAGATTTAGAAGAGGATACAGATTCTTCTGTTGACCTGTACACCTCTATTTGGTAAACTGCCATACCTAACTTTTTAGAAGTTTTTAGGAGTGATTCTAAGATCACTCAGGATCTTAGTCTTCCCTAGATACTTTATTACTGAAAGAAGACTAAGATTTAATCAATACAATTATGAAACACCTAAGAAACACTGACATTTGTGGGACATGCTAGAAAATCCTGTAGGCATACAAATAAAACAGCCAACATGGAAACCTAGGGATTATACATGCAGAAGGTATTTCAATTACCAAAACTACTACCTTTGAGTAGTTTTTGCAGAAATTTCAGAACTTTTTGTAAATATTTTAGCTCATTCTAATAGTAAAGATATACCAAATATAAACCACAAAACAAGAAGTAATACAATCTTACCATATTTCCTAATAGTAAGAAATTAGATATGAAGTTGCCCATACTACTACACATACACTACTACAGTGATGTAGTAATTTCAGATCTTTATCAATAAACTAGAGGAGGAATCATACATGTAAAGAACTCAAAAACTATGTAAGGCCAAGGAAAAAAGCTTGGTTGGGGGGAACATAAGAATATTAAGAAACAGAACAAACAGGCAGGCGTATGACAAACAGTCCACTGTTGAGTAAAACCAAAGAAACTTATTTTGAAAATGATAAGCATAATGGGAAGCTGAAGCAACTTCAACATCTAAACCTTTGTGCACACTTAACAAAAATCACAATGGAACAACATATCAATTTCATTAACTGAAATAATGCTATTTAAATGGCATATCTTTATTGACTGTATCATAAAAGATAATATAGACAGCTAAGGAGCATGTACTGAAGGTAACAAAAAAGTAATAAAAAGATCTGGTTAGGAATCTCATTGAACATATTTTTTTAATTTTTGCAATTTGGTTTGCAAGCACTTTCAGTAACCACTTGGGAGCATTTACAGTGATGATATTGAGGTGCTGGAGTGTGTCCAAAGAATGGCAATAGAGCTGCTGAAAGGTCTGGAGCACAAGTCTTAGGAGCAGTGGCTGAAGGAGGTGGGATTGTTCTGTCTGGACAAAAGGAGGCTCAGAGGCCAGCTTATCATGCTGTACAACTAGCCTGAAAGGAGGATGTGGCAAAGGGGGAGCTGGCCTCTAAGCATTAAGACTAAAGGAAACAGCCTCAGATGGCACTAGAGGACATTTAAAGTGACTATGAGGAAAAATTCCTTCACTAAAGGGAAAGTCTGGCATTAGAATAGGCTGCCCAGGGAAGTGGTGGAATCACCATTACTGGAAGTGTTAAAAAAAATTGTGGATGTGGCATTTGGGGATTTATTTTTGTGGTGATTTACTTATGGTATTGCCAGGTTTGTGGATGGACTTGATACATTATCTTAAGAAATCTTTTCCAAGCCTAACCATCCTGTACTTCTAGGATTCTAAAGGAAATCAACTGGGCCTTCAACCACACTATTTTATAGGCTAAACTGTTTTGGATAAGGCTCTTGTCAAGGGGAAGGGCAAGGGCCAGGGCAAGGGCAACGGCAACGGCAAGGGCAAGGATTCACTCTTCCCAGAAGGCAATACAGATCACTTACAGCTTTAAGAAACCTCCAACACTACCCCAAACAAACACCTTTCCTACATGTCCTGCAGGAAGGCATGATGGCCCCAAGACCCAAAAACACATAAAACAAATTGTGTGATACTGCAGTGCAAACCTCCAAGATGCACACCCAGTCTGCAACAGTCTCTGCAGCACAGACAAAAGCCCTAAACCCGTTTGCACACCACTTGGCCTGAGGGTCAGGGATCTCTTTCTAGGAAGTATGCACTGAGCACTTAGTAGCAGAAGTGAGACTCGACCCAGAAGAACCATTTGGACCACTCTGAACTGAATCACAGAAGGGAATTTTTCCCCATACCTAAGTGGCTTCATGCATACCAGGTCAACCAAAATATTCTACCACATACCACTGCTAAACTGAACAGAAGCTCCAGTGCCACTGCAGAGAGATAATACAGTAATAAAAAAATATAGTAGAGGTCTTTTTCTCACACTATTTGCAATACAAGGTGACTGAATAAAAAATTCCAATTACTATGTAAACCAGCTTTACAGTATGTCCTAATCAAACACTGAGAAATGGTAAAGGATACAGATCATTTATTGAAAAGGCATGGTATAGTCAAGCACTGTCATGGAACACTATATATGGTTCACATTTTCCATCAGAGAGAGAGTGTTTAAACCAGTTTTTTTCCCTTAGTGGCACAACTTGGAATAGGCCCCATTATAAGTTTACCTGTTGCAAAACAATGGGAATCCACTTTTCTTTGCCCTCTTCAGCTACTTCCAAAGTGTAATTACTTCTATTTGAAATCATAAAAAATGGAGTGAAGGTTACAATTCTGGTAATATTGAAACTGCTATTGTTTATGGTGATACCAACCTGTGAACAGAAAGACATTATTTTAAGTACACTTTTTAACCCCCTTTGTATCTCCTGAAAATAATTAATTTGAAAGATAAATTTAACTCACTTGATATTCCTTTTTATGACTCTTGCATTTCACAGAACCATGACTTCCAACAGTGTCCAGTGAAAACGGATCAGACAGTTCACTGTCAGTTACCCGAAGCTGCGCCTGTGAAGAAGCACCCTGAATTAATCTTCAGTTTTTACAAGTCACTGACCACATTTAAAATTACATATAAAAAGTATGCATAAAGATAAATGGAAATACTAGTGTTTCTATCACAAAACCAAGACATAACAACTGCCAGTATCATCTCACAGATGTATTTTGTACCATATTTAGTTATAACCCATGTGGAAGAAGCATTGTAAGTATAAGACAATTCAGAGGAAGCAATCAGATAAGGATTATTTAAAAACCATCACAATTAAAATTTCAAAGGAAAATCAATGCACTGTTGTAATCTCTTTCGTATCATTCATCCATTAGTAACATTCATAATTAAAAAACTAGGGAAACTGAAATGGTGAACGTAACCTTAGCATTCTGTGTACCCAGAACCAATCGACCAACCACCAGTGCAAGTATTAATTTTTCAGGTAGCATTCATTCCTCCAGTACCGCAGCTTTACATTTCCTACACAATTTCTCTGTCTTATTTGGAATAAGAACCTTTATTGATGCAGTTTAAATGTAAAAGGAATTTGTTTTATTTAGAAAACAAATTCTCTGTGAACTACTTCTTTCGAAGTGAGAATCTGTTCCTTAACAACACCTCTGAAAATGTAAATTTCCTATCTCAAGCATATTTGACTACATGCTTATTTAGAACACTGTTTTTAGACAGAGATATCATAGGTTTCATATCCTTTACAGAGCACAGGATAAAAAACACATTTTAAAGTGTAAAAATGCTTTCATACAACAACATAAGGGAGTACAGAGCTGTGAGGTTTGCAAAATACAATACCTTGTTATTTTGAAGGAAGTTTTTAGGCTGGAAAGAAAAAAGGAGCGGCTTTTTGTAATCTGGAGGATGCTTGCGGTGAATACCATCTGCTTTGTACTGTAACATTCGACCAGTTTTATTCACCATCCAGTAGGGACTGTGAATTGCTATTACCATCTGCCCAGTGGTGTAGGTCACGTGAACAGCAATATCCAGCTCAGTCTTATCCAGCTCTGTGACACACTGAAATGTTGTGAAGCTGATATCAGGTAGATTGCTTTTTATATGGTACTCGCTTCTCCAGTCTTGATCAAGATAGTTAAGCAACTGCAAATCTAGTTTTGTTTGGTCCAAGACTGCGTTATGAATCTGGGCAGAACATCCTTCTTGTAGAGTGTCATATTTGTTCCCATTTCCCTTAGAAAGACAATCAGACACCAAACAGGATACATTTACATGAATCACACACAAAATTCATATTAACTTTTAGTTTTTACCTAGCTCTAAAAATTAGGATACAAGCTATTTAGGCACAATTTTAAAATACCTTTTGTACTATTTAACTATGCTACTTTCCTGAACATCTACCTTAAAACAGTATTTTGCAAAGAGAACCTTAATGCATGGTCATCAATATTCAACATCAAAAAGCCTGATCTGTCATCAAATTCAAACACACAAATATTCTTACATGACAAATTTCCTCAACACAGTATTTTCTTCAGTAAATTTAAATTTGTAAATGCATACAGAGCTTGTTACTTCCACACATTTGGTATAAGCTAGTCTCCAGTCCTAGTAATTACTTATTTGTGATGAAGTTTTACTATTAGATTCTACTACTTGAGTTCAAATACAAAATATTAAGACTATCTGAAAAAAATCTGTCTCCCAACTGTATTTCCATTATCCTAAGCAACATCAATAAGGAGTGGGACACAATGCAGATCCATACAATGAAACATACAGTGCTGAGGAATCTGTCTACACTTCATGTTTTAGGTATTTTACTCAAGCCTGTCTCTCATCTGGCACTGGAAAGAACGTCTATTAACAATCTAAGTGCACCTAATTGTTTAATTTCATCTGGAAAGAATTTGAAGTCTGGCAGTAGGCTGCAATTCAAGCCAAAACCTGGCAAAAATGCAAGCCTGAGAGGATTTGTTAAAAGCATGCTACTGCTGAAACAGTGACTGTACATAAAATGCTAACATAGAGTGATCCATATGACACATTTTTCACAGAAAAAGCTGCACTATTTAATTAGGCTGAAGTTGCACTTGAGCAACTGAGTGAGTCTCACAGGGCTCAACTTGTAGAGTGTTAAGTTTTCTTTTGCATATATATCTAAAGTATGGCTTAACACCACCACATTTCACATTCTGTGATATTTCAATTCTGGAAATACAGACTTTTTTAGACTATGTAAGACTTGGCTTTATAAGATCTTGCTTAAAAAATACTCCATCAGAACCCCTTTGTTCTAATCTCCATTTCAACCAGCTTTCACATTTTAAGTGGGAAACATCACTAAAATTCAAGCATTATACAATTACCTCTACAGAATAAGTTATTTGGTAAGGAAGAAGATTGCGGAGAAGAACAGAAGGCCATAAATGAACAACATATGGAAAATCCCATTCATCTTCTGCACCTAATGAAGTGGTCAATGCATCTTTTACAGGAACAATATTGATGATAAGTGAGTGGTTAGTTGACTTCACAGACTGGCATTTCCTTTGTAATAAACAGTCAACATTTTTCATAATTTCATCAAAAGTAATTCCTTCACACATATCAAATTCTCCACCCACTCCATTTTCATTGGCTAGTGGTTGCAAACTCAGTATGGATCTGTAAATGAAAACATTTTTAAACACTTAACATGTGACTGAATGTTTCAATTATAAAAAAGTACTATGCAACAGGGACATTCTAATATTATTTGTATTTAGGAAGATTTTTAGCAGTAGATCATTGCCTGCCTCTGTCTTGATTAAAGGAGGACTCAAATGATGGACTGGATCCCAAAATTTCATACAATTTTAACAGTTGGGTTTTTTTGTTCCATACCTCCACATGCTTCCCTTACAAAGAAAGGGTTATTGGATATTCTTATTAAGAGACTACCGAATTTCCTTACAAGTGCTGTTCTGTTCCTGTTACAAGCTAAAGGTCTGGATCAACAACTAACTCCTAAAACCAACACGCAGAAAGTGCCCTTCTTTTCAGTCACATAAAGCACCAAATTAGTTCTTGGATTATTTACACACATGGCTTTTATAAGGTAATGGCTTTAATTTAATACAGCTGCTCCTGAACGAAGATTTTTTTTTTAAACACATTTTCTGATTGCCTAGTGGAACTCATCTGTGCAAGGAATCAGAACATTACTAAATCTAATACAGATGGTTAGAAATATCTATGAATTAATGAATCTACAGTACAACTTAACTCAAGTAATGAAGGAGATATATAGCTTCCACTATTAAAAATGAGGAGAGTGTTTTGGAAAAACAGAAGGGAAAAGTCTCTGCAACCATAAAAAAATCCATCAATGCAAACCTACCTACCTACCTACCTAAAACTTCGTTACAGTTCAGCTAAAATTTACATTCACACTCGTTGCAGTTTTGTTATTAGCTTGTGATAATAATATAGCTATGCTATATGGCAAGTTTTTCTAAGGTTGATGAGTCTTTTTTACATCTTTGATAGAGCCTAAATGTATAGCCTTTAATCTTTTACTTCAGAAAAAATAAAAAAAATCAAAAGAAGCCTTTTCAGAAAAAACAAAAAAGCTGCACAAATCACCAAACATCACCCCCTAGGAAGTGTACCATGTGAACTGCAATCACTGTGTTCCAAAAGTACATGAGCTCAGATCTTTAAAGTAGCTTGGCTAATTTAACTAATTCATAAAAATGGATTTCAAAATACTTCCAATTCAACAATGAAATAGCACTCCGTTTAACTCATACTACATGCCCCGAAAAGATCCTACTTAACAATGACAGCACAGTATTATTTCAGTATTAGGTAGCAAGGGTAAACAATTTTTTCAGCATAATTGTATAGATACAATAATCAAAAATGTATAGACATATTCTACAATAAAAGAAAAATACAATAAAGTACCTGTAAGAGGAAAAGGGTATGTTGAATTCATTTGCTGGTGAAGCAGTCCCTAAACATCTTCCTTCTTCAAAAACATTTAAAGGGATTGAGAAGTGATTCCTTATCTGTGTAATATAAAAATCCAGCAACACACATTAGGAAAAACTGTAAAGACAAAGTATTTTGAGCTTAATAAAGCAAGTATGGGAAGTTTTATTTTTCTCCTTACCCATATACCCAGTATTTCAGAAGAACTGTCTCTAAAACAGCAAATATTTTTAAATGACCTGGTTGCGCAGTTTAATGCTATATTTTATTTACAAAATAGATATATTAACTGCAAAAAGCTTTTCAAGGAGAAAACAAGACTCTAAAAAACCAAAGATAAGTAAATCCCAACTATATGGTAACTTTCCAATCAGTGGTCTCCTAAAAATATGATACAAGGTTCAAAAATCCATACAGTGGAAGTGTAAGGGAAGTCAGAAGTTTCAAGTTAAATTCTTAATGTCCATTCCAGGACACTTATTTAGTTATCTTTCTTGCAATTTATTTATTTTTATTTATTTTAGGGTTAATTTGATGGCATTAATTAGCTCCTAGAAAAAAAATTTTAGAAAATAATAGTAAATTTTGTTATTAATCAAGTCATGAACCATTTTGAGTGAAAAAAAGCAACCGAAATGTAACAAGAACACTATCTCTATAGAACTGTAATATGTAGCTCATCACTGTAGCTATAAACCATATAATGTTTATCAAAAATACTATGCAATCGAAAGACATATATACTTAAAGGTCTCACTTTTCAACTAACACTGTACTATATCTGAAAATAACATATCAATGGTACAGGATGAAGAAAATGAAATAACCTGACTGAAGGATAACTTCTGGAACCAAGATAAGATTAAAAGAAGTTTGATGAGTTCATACAAAACAAATAGTTCAAGACTAAAATTACAGCCAGTATTAGCTAACATTACTAATTAATTATCCTGATCCAAAGTCTGATTGATGTCTACCTGCATTTAATCTATCTGTCACATTGAAAATGGTTTTTATTCTTGAAAAATCAAACACAAAGCAAAGTTATATGGACCATTCAGGGAAGTTTTAAAGTATGTTTTTTCAATGTTTATTTAAAGACTACAGGATTATTTTCATCCATTAAAAAATTAAACAGATGGATATATAATGACCTGAATAGGGGAACGTATAGTTATCATCTTGCTTCCTTCAACAGTGTCAATTTGACTGACGATGGACCTTTCAACACCTGATTCCTCGTGTCTCACTTTGTAAATACATCGACCCACTTTAGTCAACGGAATCTTTTCCACAGCAGAATGATTATGTGGACCTAGAATTTAGAAGAAGAGACATGAAATGCTCAAAAGGAGCATAAAGAAAGAGGTGAAAGACAAAAATGTGTATTCAATAGAACTTTCTGTGTCATTCAACCTAAAGAATAAAAACCACATGCCTGATGAAAAAGTACAATCAGCACTGTTAATACGCTGCCCTTGCAGTGTTACTAAGGAAACAGCAAAGACCCTTTTCTTGCCACAAGGAAAAGAGTAAATGAGTCCATCACTCGAATATTTAAGTGGGTTTTGCTACTGCAAATAAAAGTAGAGCCTCACAGGAAATGTTTACAAGATGTAATAGCTTATTAACAAGGTATAGGTATTATACTGTAAAAACAATTCATCATATGGTCAAGTTTGGAAAATTGCCAATTGCTACAATAAATTAATTTAAATTTTAAACAAATACACCATTAAAAATAGCTGAATTTTAATTTTAGCTTTAGCTATGGTTGTTTAAAATTATTTAAAACAATCTTTTTTAAAAAACACCCATCTCAAGAGTAACTTCCATAAATACACATATATACAGAACTCAATTTTAAAACAAAAATTATTTTCAGCAGCTGAATCCTTCAATAACATAAATGCAAACAAATACCTGACTCAATAAATATTATTACATAAATAAATTTTCACAGCAGAAAACCTATCCTGCAAAAATTAAGAAGTATGATTTTATATATAACTTTAAACTGTAAAGGCTAAAGCAGGATTTCAAATACTGACATGCATCTAGAATTCAAAGAGACACTCCTTTCATGTTATGTTGTCCTCCAAAATTTATTGACCTGTACAAGACACTGTATTAAGGATGATAAATATTTACAAAACCAGAAAAAATATGAACTTTGGAACTTACATATCTGAATGTAAAACCTCTTGCTACTCAGTGTTGTCATTGCCGTGAACTGGTCACTCTCATTTCTACTTCTGACAAAATCCATATTTAAACTCTCTTTGTCTTCCAAATGAAATATTTTTGATCCAAATTCAACATTAAGGACACTAAAGGAATCACTAGGCGAGACCGTGATGGGAACCCCTAAAGAATTTATTATTACAAATGGTGCTCGTTCTTTTTTGAAGATGTCTGAAGTTTGACTGGCTGCTTCAGCAAATGCCTAGAAAGCAAAGAATCAATACAAAACATGAACATACTAAGTAAGACTTCACCACGATGATCTCTGCAAGTATTCATCTAGCAATTCTAACACCACACAGTTAAGAAATCTTTCTTACCGTGCCCAAGTTACTCAACATTTGCAGTCCTAACTTGGACAGTGTAATGTTGAGCTGGTCTTTAGAGGAAATGTTTATTACTGTTTTATATTCTGGAACTTTGTAGTTCTCTTCTTCTTCATCATCTGATTCAAACAGTGCTTTTTTAGCCTTCTTCATCTGAAAGGAGATGTTTAAAGAATTCTTATCTGACCACTCATTCTGCAGAAGAAAGTTTCACCTCAAGACCCTCTATGTCTCCCTTTCCCATTTCTATGTCCTGCCACAGTTTTCCTTTTTTGTTGTTGATGTTTTTATTCTCAAATAAACTCGAAGAGGGAGAGAAGAAGACAAGAGACAAATTATATATTCAGGAAGTCAATGAAATTCAAGTAAGAGTAACGAAATTTATGATTATTCCAAAGTGAAGAAATACATACTAACTACTAACATATCCAGTAAATACTGGTAACATTCACTTAACCTCTTGAGCAACACTGTGTAAAATGCTACACATAATTACCTTCCTAGTGTTAAAACAGTCTGCAAATTTAGTCTTTTTGTATTTCCATAAATCAAATACCTATTTGTTTTCATTTGATTGAAAGGAAAAATAAAAAGCTCTGAGGGAATACATTTCTCTAGCCTTCAACACTTCTGGAAATTATGTATTTCCAAATGTTTTATTTCATATCAGGGTGAGGTGAGAAGACATGAGGTTTGACTCACTATCTATCTTCTACCTCTTTCCTGTATTATGTCTTGTACCTTTCTGGAAAATTGTCGGGGGTATTTCTAATAGCAGTTTCTTAACTTCAGTATCTTAGTCCATAGTCTTTATCCTTCTGAGGCTATCACTGTAGAAAGTTTTTGATAATGATAAGTCCTAGGAAAAGGGTAGATCTTCAGTTCTGAGCAACCTCTCAGGTTAAAAATACTTGAACAATTTTGAAAAATTCAAGAAACAATGAAATGAAACAGTTAAGACTGAAAGAGGAAAATAGAAGGTACTTCCCATTCTTCGATAAAACCTTATCTAGTTGGAGACAAGAATCTTGACTGTTTCCATGGACGATGAAAATTAGGTGGTAAGAACGCTACTCCCACAGTACTCTTTGTGCTAATCAACAGCTATCAGTTTTTCCAATACAATTTTGCTATACTACTACTGTGGAACAAGAGCAGTGGCTTGTATTTCCAAAACCACTGAATGCATCATTAGCATATGGCCTAATAGGACAAGCTGATATAAAGCTGTTATGATTACCTCATGCAACTAGAATAAAATTTTGCCACTTGAAAGACAATATTAAACAGATCTGAGTGTCTGGATCTTTCCTCATATAAGAAGTGGTTTCATTTACTATTTGGGAAAAAACTGTCAGTAACCAATAAGGAACAAAATTGTTAGATGAGTCTCAGAAATGAAAGGTGGAAAGGATTTGTTTTTTTTTTAAGGTATCATAATGAGATATCTAAGCTCAGCTTTGTAAACTATACCTTGATTTCAAGAGTCCATGGCTTGAATAAGTCAGTCTTCTCAACTTCTAGTGGTTCGAGCAAAGGTTCCCACACGCCAAACATCTCATTAAAATAATGTACCTATCAAAATCCAGAAAGCAGTTAGGAATTTACATAAAACTTAAATAAAAAATTCTGATTTACAGTATATTAATTATTTTGGTAATCTAAAAGATTCATAATCAGATTGCACTTTCAGCTGCTACATTAAGATGAAACAAATGCATTAGAAAAAGAAATGAGGCAGCTAAGTTTCTACTGTAAATTCCTTTCAAATAAGTGATAAAAATTGTGCCACTTAAAAGACAATTTTAGCTTAAATGGTAGGTGCACTGGAATTCAAAAACACTACAAATAAGGAAGAATCTAGCTACAACAATCACTGACTTTTGTTACTAATTTCCAAATATGAGTCCATTTTGATGTTTTATGAACAAAACTGTTTTACAGAAACAACACATCATATATTCTACTGTAACATTAACTGAAGGTTATTAGAGACTTTTAGCCAGCTGCCATTCCAACATTTAACCTGATGCAACAGGTCTTTTAAGAATTGCAAAGAGTGTAAATGTGAGGCTGCATAACATCAATTACTGTGCCATTAATTAACATTACATCTAATGCATTAGATTTTCATTTTAATTTAGCTATCTTAACCTCTCATTCCCATCATGCACCCACACTACATATTTGCAGGAGTTTAGTCACCAAATATATGGGTTATTTTTCTTTTATTGACTAAATAACTTGTATATAAGATTTAGACAATAAGGTTTAGCATCCTAGGAAAACTTCTGTTTCTTTATGTAGGAGTCCTCACCTCTAGCTCAAGACGAGAATGTAGGTTGATTAGAGTACTCCAGTTCTTGACCTCTCCAACAAATGAGGACTTGGCTAAAAGCATTGGCACTGTTCTGTGCCCAACCCCAGCTTCAAGTGTTATAAAAACAGATTCTATATTAAGTTTCAATGACTCTCCTGTGGGAACCAGTTCAGTATTAGGATTTTTATCTTCATTTTCATTAGTCTCTTCAAGAAACCACATTTTCAGATTTTTTATATCTTTCTTATTCCACAAGTCAGGAGGAATTTGACTAATCTCTTCTTTTGTTGTTTCTGTAGTTTGATAAAGGGCTGATGTAATAGTAAGTACTGTGTTTATGATTATTGGTGAAACCTACAAATAAGAAATTGAAATAATTGGAAATGAGAATCTAGTACAGAAATTGCTAGATTTAGACACAAAAATATAATAAGTATGTTACAATAACAAAACACTTCCATTTTCTATAGGACTCTCATTCAAACATACTTCCCTTCCACAAGCAATAGTTCAATCTTTTCACATTTGCTATCCCTGCCTTATTTCCAGATGGAAGCTTTCTAAACCACATCATTCAATGATTTATTCAAACACTTCAAAATTTATCTCTGCACACCAGGCATTTTATAAAACACAAATTCAAAACTGAAGCATAGTGACACAGTTGTTTATTTTCAATTTTATTCATTTTGACATGCTCAACAGGTAGGTGACCCAATGAAGTACAGGAACAATTCCCCACTTCAGTCATTCCTGAAACAACTTCATAGCCTGCTGAGTGGGAAGTAGAAAACTAAAAACATAATACAAGTCTACTTACTTCTATTGTTAGAGATTTAATGGTTAGATCAGCTGTCTGTGGATTAGTACCTGACTGTTTCATTTCAAAGAAGAAGTCACAAGGCTGCAATACCTATACAATAAAGTAAAAAAACATGTCATATAGAGAAAAAATATTTTTAGAAACTTACTTTGAAATCATACACATAAAAAATTAAGTTTTTTTATGTTAATGAAAGGTTTTCTTTCTTTTTACTGAAAGAAAACTTACCCATATTTGATTCTTCAAAATTAAGAGAAATCTGAACATTAGTAACATGATGAAAGAAAAAACAAGTATCCAGAAGCATCACCTCAGCCATTCTCAATCATTAAAGTCTGAAACGTCAACTACAGTAAAATACATTACACTTCAGTAACTCCATTCTTAGGGTAAAGTGTGCTGATACCTTCAATGCACTGCACCATCACGTCTCTGAATTTTGAGGAAAACCAGTTTTCAGTTGCAATGCAGCAATGACACAGTTAGTTGTCCTGAATAACAATATAGCCATTTGAATCACAATCACTCAGTTCCAAGTTTGTTTTGCAATCAGTCCCTGAACATTTTCACTTGCCAAAGTTTACCAAATTAGAGGTATGCTATAAACAAAGTCAGTGCAATGTTATTAATAGAGGACTCAGAAGTAATTAGACTATACTGACACTGTGCAGACAGGAAAATTTGCCCTCAAATCCCCATCTGAGATGGTCAGTCTTTCAAATACTATAATTTCAAGCCATACTGATGCAGCAATCTTTTCTGACATCTCTGTCCATATCTGAATCAGATGCTGGAGGCATAGATATACCCTGAATTAGTTTGACCACACTTTTCCCAAATAAGTTGGATCTAACAGAAGTTTTCGTCCATAATATTGTTTTTAACCCTATTGCTCAAATTACCTTTTTTTCTTACTCTGTATTACATTCAGGAATGAAAAAATAACAGATTTCTCTTTAGACCAACACACATATGAGAAATACACAAAAAAACCCTCATCATTCATGCTATTTTAAATCTGGAGGTTAGTTTCCCTATTTAGCATCTGGACACGACACTTAGGGATGTGGTTTAGAGGTGACTATGGTAGTGCTGGGTTGACAGTTTGACCAAATGATCCTGAAGGTCTCTTTCAGTTTTGATGATTTTGTCATCAAAGGATGAATTCATCTAACCCACTTACTTTCTGTCTTAGGTTACAATGTAAGACATACCCAAAAGTATGTACCCTATCACCCTCTTCATAAGCTGTTAAAACCCGGTGGGGCAGTATCTCCTCCACAACTCATCCCTCTGGGGCAGAGGGCAGGGTCGGGGGGGGAGGCAGATATCTTCTGCTAATGGGCCATCAAGCCTCACTGCATGACTGATAAAATTACATCATCCCACTGTGAGATGCTGTGCCCAGGGAGAGGAGGCAAGCATTCCTACCTGGATATAATCTAAGGTTTTAACACCACAAATGGCTACTGGATCCCCAGAGGACAAGAGCTCCATAGCCACCACTGGACCTTCAGAGGAAGATCAAACCCTTCTACAGGATCACTGCTTCAACAGAATCTGACACTTCAGCAGGATTGCAGCCACCAATTAATCAGACTTCCTATCAATATCCTGACTAACAGGGTGTCAGGTTGTATTCTGACTCCATCAGTGTTTCTGTATTATTAAATGTATTTTAATTCTCCTATTAAATTGTATTTCTGACTTGGGATCTCCCACTCATTTGCTTCCAAAGAAGTATACTTTCCCAGAGTAAAATTAGATTGTTTACAGAAAAGCCTGGGTTCAGAGGTTTGCTTACACACACTTTCAAAAGGAGCAGTTAAGATCCTACCTGCAGGTAGTAATCGTAAGGTTTTTTTGGTGGTTTTTTTGACTTTTCTCAAGAACTTTCTGAATCTTTCAAGGAAGGTATTAAGCACTGAAACTAGTGTCCTCTGAAGTATTTTTCCCTATCTATAACACAAGCATCATGTCAGATTCAGGTCTTTTTCCCTGTTTCTACAGTCCGAGATAAGAGATTCCATCAGAAGATATTCCCATAAGAGGAAAAATTTTGTGTCCAATAGCTTTCTACAAAGAAAGTAACATTTATGCCCCATCTGCCTGCCACAAAACCAGAAATTGAACAATTTTGCATTGTGGCTATGAATGCTAGTGCATCACTTTCTAAATGACTAGATAAACATTTTAGTGGAATTAAAGACTGTAAACCCAAGGAGTAAACTGAGGTGCTATGATTCTACCTGAAACTGAGATTAAAAGAAAGATCCAGTCCTTTCTGCTTACAGCGTTGGTCTTTCCAATATCACTCCATAAGTAAGCAGGCATTAACACAGCTGAAAAGTTTTGCTCTTCAAAATTCATCTGTGGTCTGAGAACATGGGTAACTGTTCTCAGCCAATTTAAATACAGCCAATTTAAATTTTTTCTTTAATGCAATGATATCATCAGAGAGCTAACTGAGGAACAGTCTGCTGTAGAGGCAAGAAAGCTGTAAGAAGCTCCAGGAGTCAGTGCGACTTTCACCTGGTCAGTATCTAACAAGTCTGATTCTGTTGCCAAATACAAATAACGCAGCTTTACTATAACAGATCTATAGACCTAAGCATAAAGGAATTTATGAACAGCAAACAGTAAGTAAATGATTTCTGAATATGCACTTCCCTCTTTTTTTTTTCTGACACTGTTATTCTCTTACATACATTCTCTTACATATTCTCTTTAATACAAAGTTTTAGACTGATAGCACTCCAAATTTATTATATGGCATTTGACATAGCATACACTTACAAAATTCTATTTATTTGGTTTACATGTGATATGAAAGATAACATTATACTCCTTGGGGCTCTGCATTGTAGCTTGTCATACAAAGCAAACCCCAATGCCACAGATCAAGATGATGCTTGAGGCATATCAGACAAAAGAGAATAAAATCAACAAAATGTTAGCCACAAAATTTTACTCATACTGTAAATCTATAGTACTACATTGTTGTATACATTTTAATGATGAACATTGCAGAAATTATCTGCATTTTAGTTACACAGCACCTTTTAAGTTACACGGCACCTTTTAAATACACAGAATGGCTGCAAACTCACCGTAGTAATGCTCCCTTTCCTTTTTTCTGGAAGAAATGGGCATGCTTTCATCTGTATTTCTCTAACAGCAGCTGTCATGTTGTACCTTTCAGGGCTATGTTTAATGAAGACCTCACACTGTGTTGTAACCACCAATGCAGGAGCATCACTTCTTGTTAAGTCAGCCACAAACACAATCTCTGGATTTTTAACAACAATGTTCATTTCCATTGTAGATACAGGCTGCACAGATGCTTCAGAAACAAAAATAACATTAGTTTAATTGCTCAAAGATTAAATCTCAATTATTTTCTTGTTGATTTAATTATTAATATAATTAATTTTTATAATTAATAACAATAATTACAATAATTATTTAATTCTTGTAACTTATAGAGAGGCACTGACTATTCAGGGGTAAGATCTAGCATGACTAGTGTCAGCAAATCTGTAGATCCCTGCAACTGACATTTCTAGCCTCTTCATTGCAGACACAAAACCATTTAATATCTAATAACTCTTGGGTACAACAGAAGACTCCACAAAGTTTCTCTGTCAAAATGAAAAGGATAACCACTGTTGAATGAAACTGACAAGTATCACCACTGTTATTATCTCTCACATTAACAAATGTATCAGTTTCACTCCATACCTACATCTGCCAACTCTGATAAGAGTTTTACAAAAATGCTGGGCACATTTTCTGCTCTCTGGAGTAGCAAATCCTCATCTTTCCACAGGACAATAATGCAGCATTATTGATGTCTAACGTAAACACTTGCAATAAAAACAAACTTTCATATAAGACTTCCTTTCTGTTCAGACTTTGATCATCAGCAAATAATCACAAAAGGCCTGTCTGACAGGGACACAACTACAATATTTAGAGCACTGGAAAACACCACCAAAAAAAAACAGGGACTTGCTTTGGCATACCTGATGAGAACTATCTGAGGCCTGGAAGCATAAAAAGAATATTTCCTGCTCTGATGCTCTAATGGACCAATTTTTGTTGTCAGGTACTCAAGCTAAAAATCTGTTTTCTGATGTAGGAAGAAATGCACATCAGTGGACAACAGAAATTACATTTCTAGGCAGCAATATCAGGCAGGCGAATTCCATATGTAAGCACAATACATATAATACGCTCCTCTATTAATCCCATTTTATTTTAAACATACATTTTTAGGTATCTTCTTTCTCTAGTAAGACAAGACTTCATTTGGAAACAAATACTAAAGGTTATGAATCCATTTCCATGATGCAAAGAAAGCAACATCAATGGTTACAAGTTGTTCTATACATATAAACATACGAAATAGCATAAAAGGAGTACTGTATTTTTTACATAGTATTACAATATCAAAACTAAGCTGATATTCAAATGCAGATTTTAAACTATTCCAGTGTACACTGGTATATACCTTGGTCCTTTACAGGTAATGACTGCTGTTTGAGATTTCTTTGTGCAGCAGCACTTTCTGCATTAGCCTTGAGAAATATATCTGCTACAGTAAGTAGAAACTCCATGCTTGCACAAAGGTATATCTCCTGAACAATAACATCAAGAGCAGTGCCATCTCTCCCCTGTTTGTAGTTTACATCCACCATAACTTTCTTTTCAAATCCATGTTTCATTTCCACCATTCTGAAACACAGTTAAGGAGGCATTTAACGAAACAATAAAAAGCCAGCCACAAATACTGAAAAACACTCAAGATTCTCATTACAGATGCAATACATTAAGAAGACTGAATTTAAAAAACAATGCAAATAATTTTAGAACATGACTGATAAAAACAGCAGCATTATTTTTTTGTAACTTTAAAACTAACTGGAATCCCATACTGGTAACTAGAGATGTTAATAATTTAACAAGACAAACCATCATATTTCCTTTACGTATCAAAAGTATGTATGTAAGTATGTATGTATGTTAAGTTTACATATCAAAAGCACTACATTTTACTGAAGTCTGTTACTATTCATGAGACATCATCTCAGTCTTACTTAGAACTTCATTAAAGTGGAAAGTGAAATTGTTTTCTATGCACATTTGTTAAATTTACATTTAAAGTTCAGTTTATTTCATTTTTTGTATCTAGCACTGGTCTCTCACAAAGACATGTGGAACACATGGCATGTGAAACACATACATGCACTGAAATAATACTTTAAGAACTCCTACACTAAAACAACTGCGGTTTTAACAGAATACTAATGAAACGTAAACATTATGAACTCTTTGTCTAACTCCAATAAATAGTAAATTATGTAAAATTACACACCTTGGTGTAGCCTTCTGGATGGACTGTCTTTTATCATCTAATGTACAATTTGCCAGTTTGACTGAAGCATTCATTGAACCATCTGATAACATTTTCAGAGCAGCTGACATGAGAACTAATTTAAACTCTGCAAGCTTCAAAAGGTCATCTCTCTGATCCAAACTGTTAACCTATTTAAATAAAACATTTGTAAATTTCATTATGGGTAGCAAAAATAATAAATAGGTGTGATACACAGTTTTACGCTAACTGATGATATTTTCAAAAATAATAAATTACATAAACCCACTAATAATGCAAAGTGTTGGGATTTTTAGCTTGACAACCACAAACAACCACAACCACATACAAGACAAAATTTTCAAAATGCAAAGCTTTGCCCTTCTACCATCTTTCTAAAGCAAGTTACCATAAGTGAGAGACCTAAGTTTATAATAACTTACAAACTTTTAGTCAGAAATATAGTGACAAGTTTTGTAAGTTTAAACCAAGATGAATATAAATGTATTCCTACTGACACATTTAAGAATTGTTCTCCACCATTTTGTGTGTGTCCATGTATCCATCTCTACATGTAATTAATTAATATATTTCATTCCTCTGAATATTTTTCTTCCCAAGCTGTATTTTAAATTAATAGAAATTTTCATCAGATTTTTAGTCAGATGACAGAAGATGCCACGTATTATGTGCTACCACTGGCTATTCTATTTCCTGTAAGTATCTGCCAAGCAATTTAGATAAAATAGCTGTTCTCTCACTTCCATCACATTTGTTATTATTGCTAGAACACACTTTCTCCGTCATAAATTAAGCTATTCTTGTTCAGAATTTCGAGGACTCCAAGCAATCTTAAAGCTGCTGATTACTCTTTGTAACCAAAATTATACTTACCTGTTTTGAATTTGGACTATACAACACTAAAGTCAGAGAGTCAAATCTGAAGTCCAGTTTTAGTGTTGTTTTTATTTTCATAGGTGAATGCAATTCCACCACAGCTGATGTCACAACAGTTACACCTTTCAGGAATCAGAAAAAATAGTTAATATTTAGAAAATTACCTGACTGCAAATAAGGAAAAAAACAAAACAAAATATCCTTGCTTACGACCATAAAGACAGCAACTTAGCTTTTTCTCCACATGTAAACCCACCCACACTTAGCATATGTTTATCATACTTTATGTAACTACTTTTGGCAAAATCACACATTTGAGAATATAAAACATGCCCCTTACATATTCAACATGAGATTTTTACCATCTTTAAAACTCAAATGTACAACTTCCTGTTAACACTACTGCGTGCAAGAGTGCTACCAAGAATATAAATTTACTTTCCTCCTCATTTGTTCATCTGCCACATTGTTACTGGTTTTCATGTGTAATAAAGGAGTTCAACAAAAGATGGTTTCTTTAGTTGCTTTTCTTTTTACTCTGTGATGAGTCGATGGGCAGTGACATGTATCAAATAGGAACAACTTTCAGGGGTATCATTATTACAACAGAAAAACAGATCTAAATGAGGACAGCAAGGAAACCACCATATAAAGGAAAGAGAGTAAAATGGTAGCTTTCCAAAGTTGGGATGTTAACAAATGCATTCAAGAGACTTTTAAGTGCTACCTTGCATTTTGGCCAGGATAAACAAGACCTTTACATTACACATCATGCTCCAAAACTCACTACAGTGGCTCACTTGCTCCTCTTCATCATTATTACTGTCAGATACTGCTCAAACCACAATGCCAAGATAATAGGGTCCACTAGCAGTCAACCAACCTCATCAGCTAAGGAGGCATTTAGTGACAGCAGCAACAAGAGCAGCATCAGCAGCTACAGCTGGCAGGGCAAAATACCTCAAAGAGCCTAGCAGGGGGCTCCCAGAGTCAGGGAAACCTGAGATGGGAGACTGGCAGGGCCCAGGAGCTCTCCTAAGCGAGGCCTACATGGTGAGGGCCTTGCCAGAGCAACCGAGGGAGATTTAAACAACTCCAGGGGCATAAGAACTTGGAGCACAGTGAAAATGCGGGCAAACAGGACACGGCACATCAGAAGGACACGGCACAGCATTTGCTGCAGCAGTTCATGCAGGCAGGGCATGTAGGAGGAAAGGGTGACCCTCCCCAGCTCCTGAGGAGAGCTCACCCCATGAGAACAGACATGTGATCTCCATACGAGAACAGTGAGAACAGTGATCTCCATAAACCCAAAAGCCATTGCCAGTAGCACAGCAACCCAGACCATGCTTCTCAGAAACATGCACCTGTTCAGGTCTGCAGTTGCAGGGAGTGTTTGAGCTTGGCATTAGCACCAGAGGGCAGAAGAGACTACACTTGTGCACAGTGGGACCAGGTGGATGATGTACTAAGCCTGGTGGCTGAGCTTAGGGAAGTGGCAAGGCTGAAGAGGATCAAAGGGTCTGACAGAAAAATAGACTGGTAAAAATTCCTGAGAGAAATGCAGGAGGTGGAAGCTCAGCACAGGTCAGAGGAACTCCAATACTCTTGTCATCAGACAGAAGGAGGGGATCTAAAAGACAAGGGGGAAATGGAAACAGGTGCCTGCTGGGGCCAACATCTCCTTTGCCTTCACAGGTAACCTTAGCAAATAGGTATGAGGCTCCAGAATCTGAGGGTGAAGTAAATGATAGTGAAGGTGAAGGTCTACCTGGGGAGTTGCCCAAAGCAAGTCAGTCAACCAAATCCATCACAATTTCAGGTTAAGAAAGAGAGAAAGAAAAGTAATTGCTGCAACTTTCTTCTGAGGGGAACTGAGGGCCCTGCATGCCAGCTGGACCCATCCCCACAGGTCTGCTGCCTTCCTGGGGCTCAGGTAAGAGGTACTACCAAGAGGCGGGATCTTGGACACAAGTTGCGTTCTCTTCTGTCCTGTCAAGTAAATCATGCAGATGAACACCTTGGTGATGCAATTCTGTGTTACCATCAGAATTTTGGTTTTGCTCATCATGGGTCAGGCTATAGAACACTGAGCCTGCTGGCACCAAATAGGGTCCTCCTGTCTCAAAGGGGAAAAAGGGCTTTAGTTCAGGAATTAGCAGGGCTTGTTGAGAGAGCTTTAAATTAGATTTGAAGAGGAATGAGGACAGGGCCAGGCTTGACAGAGATAAGGTGTGGGAAGGGGAGAAGTACAGTGACCACTCAAGCAGCAAAAGGAGGCTTAAGAGAGAATACATTCAGTGAATATAAGCATCTGAAGACGTAACCACAAGACAGACTAGGGGGCATCCCTTTGCACAATCAAATACTTCTATAATGTGCCTGTACACCAATGCACACAGTATGGAAAACAAACAGGAGAAACAAGAAGCGCAGTCAAAGGACTTAGACCTAATTGCTATTACAGAGATGTGGTGGGATAACTCACATGACTGGAATGTTGTTATGAAGGGCCATATTCTGTTTAGGAGAAACATTCTATGTGAGCAAACACCCAGAATGTATCAAGCTCTGTCTTGTGGTAGATGATGAGCAAATCAAAAGCTTATGGGTCAGGATAAAAGGGCACACCAGTAGGGATGACACTGTTGTGGGTTCTTGCTACAGGCCACCTGAGCAGGAGAAAGAAGTGGATGTGGCCTTTGACATGCAGCACAAAGCAGCATCAGAAACACAAACCCTGTTTCCACTTTAACTACCCTGACATCTGCTGCAGAGCCATCACTCTGAAGCACGAACAGCCCAGCAGGTTTCTCAAAAGCATAGATCAGCTCCCTGTCATGGATAGTGGAGGATCCCACAAGGAATGCTGTAGCTGTTTGACCTCACACTAACCAGCAGGGATGGCCTTGTGGGGTTGGGAAGGTTGGGGGCAGCCTTGGCTGGGTAGTGATCGTGAGACTGTGGAGTTCCAAATTGGGTGAAGAATGAACAAGGCAGCAAGTAAGATTGCAACTGTGGACTTCAGGAGAAAGAACTTTAGCCACTTCAGGGAATTCTCTTGGAAGAATCTGTGGGAACAGGCCCTGCAGGGAAGAGGAGTTGACATTTAAAAATCACTTTCTCCAGGCTCAAGAACTGGCATCCTAATGCAAGCCAGTGAGCAAGAAATCAGGCAAAGGGGCAAGAGACCTCCATAGATGAATAAAGAGCTTCTGCCACTACTCACACATAAGTAGGAAATACATTGGAAATGTAAGTGAAGCTACTTGGAATGCATATTGGAGGGCCCTGATGGGATACATTTATGAACGTTGAGAGAGCTGACTGCACACATTCATCTTTGAAAGGCTGCGGTGATTAGGAATGATGCCTGAGGACTGGAAGGAACCAAATGTCATCCCCATCTTCAAATAGGGCAATGGAGGAGAACCCAAGGAACTACCAGCCAGAGAGTCTCACTTCAATCCCTGCAAAGGTGATGGAGTGCTTCATTCTAGAGGCCATCTCTTCTATGCCCATGAAAGTCAAAAAGGAGTAGTCAGCATGGGGAATCATGCTTGACCAACATGGTATCTTCTATAACTACCTGTATGGATGAGGTAAGAACAGTGGTTATTGTCTACCTTGACTCCAACAAGTCTTTAAATAATGCCTCTCACAACATCCTCACTGGCAAACTTGCAAGTGTTGCCTGGATCAGTGGATGGTGAGATGGACAGGGCAGAAAGTTATGGACAGGAAGTTCCAAACAGAACTTCTTTACTGTGCAGATTACCACACACTGGCACAGATTGCCCAAAGAGGTTGTAGAGTCTCCCTCACTGGAGATATTTAAGAACTGCCTGGACACAATCCAGTGCCATCTGCTCTGGGATTACCCTACATAAGCAAGGGGGTTGGACCAGATGACCTGCTGTGGTCTCTTCCAACATGACCCATTCCGTGATTCTGTGAGATCCTCTACACTGATTCAGTAGAGGATTACTACCTAGTAGAGGATTATTACCCCTGATTATTACCCACTTCTGTTTGTACAGGTTGGCAATTAAAAGGTTGAGGAAAAAAGTCCTACAGCAATTAGAAAGGACTTCAGGATGACTGGTTGAAGGCACAGGAGCATAAGGTGGTGTTCAGTAGCAGGGAAGAATGCTGAAATGAACAGGAGAACCCACCTGATGAACACAATGCTTGAAGGCTGGCGACATCAGTGGAATTTTCTTTATTGACCATGAGGCAATTGATGTAATACCAGGACTGCTGGGGACAGATAAGGTTCATTTGTCTCAAAGGGGCAAAACAATTCTTGCCCATGAGTTGGCATGAGTTAAGAGGATTTTAAACTAGGTTTGCAGGGGGGTGGGAAAAAGACCAGGCTCACTTAAGATGAGCCTGGGGCAGGATGCCAGGGTTAGGAGTAAAATCAGTAGGCCAGCTGAAGTGCAACTACACCAATGCACACGATATGGGTAACAAACAGGAGGAGCTGGAGGCCACTGTGCAGCAGGAAAGCAATGACAGAAATGTGGTGGGATGAGCAGAGTGCTGCACTGGATGGCTACAAGCTCTTCAGAAGGGACAGGAAAGGAAGGAGAGGTGTGGGTGACTCTGTACAGTAGGAAGTGTTTTGAGTGTACAGAGCTCAAGGCTAGCCATGAGAAGGTTGAGTGCCTATGGGTGACAATCAGGGGAAGGCTGAAAACACAGATATCCTGGTGGGAGTCTTATAGACCACCCAACCAGGATGAGGAGGTGGATGAACTATTCTGTGATGTGATGCTGATGTTTCATGATTGTCAGCCCTTGTTCTTGTGGGTGATTTTAACCTGCCAGACATCTGCTGGAATTCAACACCAGAGAGGAAGCTGGGAAGTGAGCCTACCAGGGGAGCTATCCTGCTGGATATGTTGCTTACAAACAGAGAAGGGCTGGTAGGAGATGCTGTGGTTGGAGCCATCTTGAGCACAGAAACTATGACACAAGAGTTTTCAATACTCAGGGGTGTGAACAAAATTTGGACTTCTGGGGGGCAGACTTTTAGGACACTGGTTCAGACAGTCCCTTGGCAATAAGCCCTTAAAACAAAAGAGGTCCACGAAGTCTAGACATAGTTTAAGAATGAAATCCTATAGGCACAGGACCAGACTGTCTCTATGTGCTGGCCTGGCTGAATAGGGAGGATCTCAGGGGAAAAAATGAGAGTTTATGACTTTTGGAAGAAGAAGCAAGCAAGTGGAAGAAAAGTACAAGGATGCTGTTAAGTCACACAGAGATAAAATTAGTAAGGTTAAAACTCAGCTAGATCTCAATCTGACCATTGCTGTGAAGGAAAATAAATACAAATAAATGTGTTTAAATAAAAATATATAAATTTATATAAAATGTTTTATAAATATGTTAACAACAAAGAGCAGACAAAGGAATAATCTCCACCCTTCAGTGAATGTGGAGGAGTACCCTGCCACCAAGGATGAGGAAAAGGCTGAGGATACTTCACGCCTTCTTCACCTCAGTCTTTAAGAGTGAAAATGGTTATTCTCCAGGCAACTGGCCACCTGTGCTGGTAGACAGGGTCAGAGAGTAGAATAAACCTCCTGCAATCCATGAGGAAGTAATTAGTGACTGCGCCACTCAGGTGTTCACAATTCTATTGGACCAGACAGGATTCAACCTAGGGTGATGATGGAGTTGGCAGAGGGGCTCACCAAGGCACTCTCCATCACTTATCATCAGTCCTGGTTAACTGGAGAGGTCCCAGATGAGTGGAGATTGACCAACATGATGCCCATCTACAAAAGAAAGATCCAGGAAACTACAAGCCTGTCAGCCTGGCCTTGGTGCTGGTGAAGGTTATGGAGCAAATCATCTTGAGTATGATCACATGGTACAAACTGAATAACTAAGGGTTCAGGGTCCAGATGGGGAAGGCTTCAGAATGGGTTCAAGAAAGGCAGATCCTACTTGACCAACCTGTTCTCCTTTTTCAACCAGATGACTCATCTGGTTTAAGAGAGAAAGGCTGTAGATGTTAACTACCTGTGCATTAGTGAAGTCTTGAATACTTTCTCTCCCACAGCATACTCCTGGAGAAGCTGGCAGGCCAGAGCTTGAACAGGTAATATCTTTGCTGGGTTAAAAACTGGCTGGATGGCTGGACCTAGAGAGTGGTAGTGAATGCAATTATATCCAATTGGCAGACAGTCACTGGCGCTGTTCTCCAGAGCTCAGTATTGCGACCACTTCTGTTTAACAACTTAATATTAGGAATTTGGATAAGGGGAACAAGTGGCTCTCAAGTCAGTTCACAGATGACACCAAGTTGGGCAGGAGTTTTGATATGCTGGAGGGTTGGAAGGCTCTGCAGAAGGGTCTGGACAGGCTGGATAATGGGCTGTGGCCAATGGTATGAGGTACAACAAGGCGAAGTCCCAAGTTCTGCTCTTGGATCACAATAACCCCAGGCAGTGCTATAGGCTGAAGACAGAGTGTCAGGAAAGCTGCCCAGGGCAAAAAGGACCTGAGAGTGCTAGTCAGTAGTGTCTGAACATGAGCCAGCTGTGCCCAGATGGCCAATGTCATCCTGGCCTGTGTCAGGAACAATGTGGGCAGCAGGACCAGGACAGCAATTGCCCACCTGTACTCAGCCCGTATTGAAAGTGAGGCCACACTTCAAATCCTGCTTCCAGTTCTGGGCCCCTCACAAAACAAAGACACTGAGGCCCTGAAACATGTCCAGGGAAGGACAATGGAACTGCGAACAGCCTGCAACACAGGTTATATGAGGAGTGACGGAAAGAGATGGAGGTGTTCAGGCTAGAGAAAAGGAAGCTCCGAGGAGCCCTATTGGTCCCCACAACTACTTGAAAGGAGGTTGTAGCAAGATGGGCAGCTGGTCTCTTTCCACAGACACCTAATGAGTGACAGGGTAAGATGATACAGCCTCAAGCTGAGACAGGGGAGATTCAGGCTGGACATCAGGAAGAATTTCTGCTCAGGAAGGTGGTGGAGTAACCATCCCTGGAAGTATTCAAGAAGACCTGGACGCGCACTTAGCGCTATGGTTCAGTTGACATGGTGGTGTTTGGTCAAAGGTTGCATTTGATGGTCTTGGAGGTCTTTTGCAGCCTTTATTACTTTGTGATTCTATAGTATTGGTATACACAGATTAATCTGGCATCCATTTTTAAACGCAATTCCAACAGAAGCCATATATTGACAATAATACCTAAATATGCCAGATGATGTAATTTTAGAAAATATTACCTGCAGAGTGCTGAGAAGTACCATGCATTTCACTAGAATGACTAGCTGAGGCTTTTGATTCTGGTAAAGCTGTTGATGCACCAGAGCTTTCACCTGCATTTTCATTTAGTGTCCTCAGTATTGTGGTAATATCTTCCTGACTGAGAATGAGCTTTAAAAAAGATTGGAATGGACATCAGAAAAACTCTGTTCACATAATTTTTAGTAACTAAAATCTGGGCTTACAAGTAAACAGATAAATCAAACTAATCTCGTCTCAGTTTCTGTTTAGGATGCTGAACATTTTTCTCAAATTCATACAACTCCTAACAGTAATTTCTAGAAATCAGAAATCAGTCACACATTATTTTGTTTTCATCTACAAACTTTCCTTACGGAGTTACAATTCAGAAACTGGAATGTCAGAACACATACACATACAGATTGACTTACAGTTAACCAAAATTTTTACCTGCATTTAGTCACAAGGCACCTTACAGTAATAGTTACTTTACAGTAATACTTATGAATTCTATTTCAAAATCTGGCAAGTTGGTTTTCCTCACACACATCACAACCTTTCTATTTTTAATGTTAAATTTAAATTATGTTCTGCTTAAATTTCAACTGACTTTTTTTTTTTTTTTGCTAAATTAAATCATGCTAGGATGAATCCCATTTGGCTCCATAGATCTATGAGTGCCTATGTGGCACAGCAGGTCATTAATAACTCTTCAGGTTTGTCATAGGTACAAATTCAGCATTGCTACTGCACAAACCAATAAACCCCAACTTTTCCAACATTTCACTGGAAGACACAGATAAAAGAATAAACATTTTTAACTAGCAACAGTAACTCACAGTACAAAGTCTGCCTGGAGTATCACAGATGAAATACAGACCTTAAATTAGAACCAAAATCTATTCATTTCCTTTTCACCTATGAAACAACAAAAGCTGTTCTATCTCTATGTCTTGAAATCAAACAATACTTTTACTACTGAGCTTGGACTTTTATAGAGAAAAATGAATCTGTTTTCCAGAAATATTTTAACAGTTGCTTTTAGAAACAAATGCTTACATTCATAGGCTTGAGTCTGCCAGATATTTCAATATCGGGAACTTCATGATACCATGCAGCAGCTAAATTTCGTTCAACAGCTACTTCCAGATTGACTGGCTGCAGCAACTGTACTTCAGTTTGCAAAGAATCTTGCTCATAGTAAGATCTGTGAAAAGAAGCAAAATGCTCCCAGCTTTTACATATTTCACATTCTAAAAACCACATTTCTGTCTTTTCCTCATCCTTTTAAATAATACTATAAAACTGCCTTTATACTACTCCAAGTAGCTCTAGTTGAAGCCTTACTCCACCAAGTGGACCTCCTTGCTTTGTAGGGAGGAGGTATCAGGCACATACGAGGCATGCAACACTCAAACTCTTGCAAGCCAGGACCTCTTACCTGCTCTCCAGTGGAGAGCAATTCCTTCTTTCTTCCGTACTCTCCAACTGTGTTTGAAAAGTCCCTTCCATTCCCTCTCCTTCCATGAACCCCTTGCACCAAGGACCATTTTTAAACAGTTCTTAATGGCTGTCTAACTGAGGAACTTTGCTGCTATGATAGCTTGAAAATCCCATCAAAACAGTCTAATACAAATAGGTATAGCCTGCCCCAAATTAATGAATAATAGATAACTCTATAGTACTAAACAATTTATACTGAACAAACACTTGCTTCTATTTAAAGATGTGCAGATTGCTTCTCTTCCTAAAACATACATTTTCATTGCTTTTAAAAAATATTCATTTGTTGTTATATTCCAATATAATAGTCTGTCACTCACCAACCATCAACTACTTATTTAACTACTCCTTGAAGCTCTCTACCTGAAGAATCCCAAAAGGATTAAATGAATTCTAAAAATATTGACATTACATTACCTGTATAACTTCAGTTCACTCAATTTCACCGTCATAGAGTCAATAACAGGTGGAAGAGTACACCGTGTTTTTGTTTTAGCAACAAAGAATTGGTTCTTCACAGTGATTAGACCAAGATCAGCCACCAGGACATTTGCAGACATTGCTGACTGTGGAATTATCACAACAGGTGCCTTGATATTGATATCCAGCGCTAAACGGGAACTACGCTCTGCTAACCCTTTTACACCTGTAGCTGCTTTCTCTGCTGTTCGAACAGTTGCCTCAGTAAAAGCTTCCTTGGCAGCTTGAAAGTTATTTACAAAAGCCTAGGAAAGGAATTAAGAATTACAGTACTTCAAAAACACTATAAATCATAGTTATTTAAACAGCAAGCCATCCTAAAATGTTATTTTTGCTATACATTTTATCCAAATTCTTTAATAGGATAATCTTCCCTCAAGTATGATAAATTATGCATATATAAAAATAAATTTCTATACCAAAAATCTGGAAAATTAGATGGTAAGAGCAATGACCTTGTAACATGACTTATAGGAACTACATTTTATCTGATCATATGAGCAGCAGAAGATTGATTTATGAGCAGCATTTATGGAAAGGACATTACTTTTCATGGCTTCTTACTTATATTTCAGTGTTCTAAATAAGGAATGGTATGTATATTTAACAGCTGTTACAAATGTTCTAAGACAAACATTATTATTAATAATAGTAAACATTTTTGCCTACTCATCTGCTCCACAGTAACAAAGATATGTAGAAGAAAACTAAGCCATCAAGCTCAACCACCAATCCCAGTAAACTTTTTTACAATAGTATATAAAACCTCTTATACAAATGGACACCATCCCATATGGAACATCTTATCCCTTTCTTGCTCTGACAACTTCACCTGGATGATAAGAAACAGTATCTGGAAAATTTAACTTACCAAAACAGATGAAACAAACTTGTTGACAAAAACTACTTGAATACACCCAACAGTTAGGTAAATACGATTGTCAACAACATCCATATTTGTATATGCAATGCCATCTGTAGCATTCACATATGATACCATTCTGAAGTTGAAGACTTCTTTTTCTGTGATGTAAAGAGCCTTAAGAAGAAAAAAAATATTATCTTAACTGTAAAAACTTACATATTGGAGAAACTTAACTTCAAAACAAAATGTAGTACCTCACACCACTAAGACATTTTTACTCCAAGTATCTCAACAATATATAAAAAAAATCAAGTATTAAAAATCCATTGAAATAGCTGAAAGTATTAAGTTGACATCTCAGCTTGAATAATTCTCTTCACAAAAGTCAACACAGTAAGAGGCTATGAGCAGCTAAATATCACAGCTACATAAATTAATGTCAGTCTAATAATTACTGGTTGTGAGTGCAAAATTATTCTGTCATATAGAGAATATTACTCCCAGCAAGTACATAAAACATGACTGAAAAAAGTCACAGTAGAGATAGTCTAAAAAATAAGTTTAATTTAGCATCCATTCAAAAAGAAAATCAACAATACATGCATTTGCCCACCTTTTTATACAATGCTTTCTCATCAGAATCCATAATACTGATGTTCTTCAATTTTGCAGTCACATCAGTTGCTGCTTTCTTCATGATGACTTGGCTATCCAGACCTCAAAAACAAGACATATAAAATCCATACATTATAGTGCTACTCATCTGCTCCACAGTAACAAACATATGTAGAAGAAAACTAAGCCATCAAGCTCAACCACCAATCCCAGTAAACTTTTTTACAATAGTATATAAAACCTCTTATACAAATGGACACCATCCCATATGGAACATCTTATCCCTTTCTTGCTCTGACAACTTCACCTGGATGATAAGAAACAGTATCTGGAAAATTTAACTTACCAAAACAGATGAAACAAACTTGTTGACAAAAACTACTTGAATACACCCAACAGTTAGGTAAATACGATTGTCAACAACATCCATATTTGTATATGCAATGCCATCTGTAGCATTCACATATGATACCATTCTGAAGTTGAAGACTTCTTTTTCTGTGATGTAAAGAGCCTTAAGAAGAAAAAAAATATTATCTTAACTGTAAAAACTTACATATTGGAGAAACTTAACTTCAAAACAAAATGTAGTACCTCACACCACTAAGACATTTTTACTCCAAGTATCTCAACAATATATAAAAAAAATCAAGTATTAAAAATCCATTGAAATAGCTGAAAGTTTTAAGTTGACATCTCAGCTTGAATAATTCTCTTCACAAAAGTCAACACAGTAAGAGACTATGAGCAGCTAAATATCACAGCTACATAAATTAATGTCAGTCTAATAATTACTGGTTGTGAGTGCAAAATTATTCTGTCATATAGAGAATATTACTCCCAGCAAGTACATAAAACATGACTGAAAAAAGTCACAGTAGAGATAGTCTAAAAAATAAGTTTAATTTAGCATCCATTCAAAAAGAAAATCAACAATACATGCATATGCCCACCTTTTTATACAATGCTTTCTCATCAGAATCCATAATACTGATGTTCTTCAATTTTGCAGTCACATCAGTTGCTGCTTTCTTCATGATGACTTGGCTATCCAGACCTCAAAAACAAGACATATAAAATCCATACATTATAGTGCTTACAAAGTTTTGTGCTTTTGTGATTAAAGTTTTGTTCCTACCTTCAATGTGAATTTCAGCTATTCTACGGTTTTTCTCTCTGATAAAAATACGCAAACATGATAAATCCGCACAAATAATGAGGTCAATAATATCTTCACACTTCGATTTTTTTGATGCTATGGGAAATAAAAAATAACAGAAGTTACCATTCTTCAATGAGGACATGTCCTGGTTTAGTATCCCTTTAAACTGCACAGCAAGTAAGAGGTTGATGCTCCTCAGGTATAAGGTAACAGCCATAAGGCCAGCAAATGCCTTAATTTATACCAAGGAAAAAACAATAAAAACCTGACAATAATTTATGAATTTTCTATTTACATTGACTTAGTGCTTCCAATACATAGCAAATGTATGCCTTGATCTATGTGTCAGAAAAGTGCACATGGCTAAGCATACAACCATATAAATACATATAATTTGAAGCAAAATTTCTCATATCAAACATCATTGACAGGCTTACAAAAATAGAAAGTACATTTGTTTTACTTCTTACTTAAGCGAAAAAAGAGGAATGAAAGGAGGAGAAAATAATAAAGAAACTAACTCAATTTTTTAAGAACGTCCTTCTTCTCTTCTGTTTTTTCGTGGACTGGTTCTTCCACAACTTTAGTTTCTTGTTTAGGCAGAAGATTGCTCAGATAGTTCATAGCATTCAGCAGAGCTTCAGTATGCAAATGAACATCTAGAGAAGAAAAGTTCACCTAAAAGAAAAATTTTTGTTTATCCAGTATGCCTCTCCTCCCAAATTGAGAAAATTATGTTTAAAAAAAAATATCATACCTTTATTTTCTGTAGAACATTCTGACAGACAGTTTTCAGTTCTGGTCCCTTAATATCAGTCTATTTCACCAAAAATGCACATAAAACAAACAAATCAGAAGTTTGTAAATTCCATTAAGAAAACTTATTTTCAAATCCACTACAACTTAAGTTGTAAAGTTTTTCTGCTGAAGGAGCAGACAGACCTTGCACATGACACTCAAGATGTTAAAAACATCCATAAGTAAGGAAAAAACCTTCAACATCTGGTGCATATTAATGTGATGCTTATGACAGGCTTACAATTGAAAAACAAAGCCTACTCTTTCCTAACCTTTGTATATTCCAGAGTGAGAAGATCATCTTCTACATTATCCAATGTAGTAATTATGTAAACTGGCTTGTCATTGTCATCTAAAAAAAACAAGAAAAAATAAGAATATAGAAAATCACTTAGAAGAAAAAAAAATTAAAACCTTCTTCATCTATAAACTGCCAGCTAGGCTAATAGCTGTCATTGCTTCTTAATCAAAAATCCTCTTTTGAAGACGTAAAAATAGTTAAACATGCACAATCTACAATCTCTACAATCATCACCACCAGAACATATTTACCAAAGCACTAAGAAGTGGATGAGCTCCTGATTTACTTGCCCTCAGCCCTGCATTTAAGTTAGGAAGCAAATCTTCCTTACTTGACAAAAGCCCTACAGAGCTTTTGAAGACAAATTCACAGTGTTATTTGTGAAAAATTTCTTGACCAGATTATAAATACTTACCGATATACTCTGGGCATAGAAGACCAACTTCATGAAGGAAAGCACTCCCAGTCATGTCAAATGTTCTCACTTTAAGTTCAGTGCCTAAGCCCAAAATATCAAGCTGGAGCACAGGCATCTCAGTATCACCAGTAAGACGGCATAATTTAATTAAGACCTAAACAAACAAACAAACAAAACACACACTCAAAACCATTAAGGGATTATAAGAAGCAGAAGAACTGCTTCGTTTTTTATACAGGATATAATATATTTACTTACATTTTATTGGTTAATATCTATTTGTATAGTGATAATTAAACTCTATACAGCAAATGCCTTGAATAGAAATAACCAATTGAACAAGCAGTACTGTTGAATGCTGTTATAAATTATAACAAAAACTTCAAACATGCATGTATGTAATATCAAACAGTCACACAAACTATTATTTTTTTTTAAAAAATTGTACAGCACTCAGCAATGTTCAATACAGTCAAAACTAGATTTTCAGTCAGCAAAAAGTGTTTACTACTTTCACTGGAATTTCTCTGAATTCTCCTACTAGGAGTTAGATTCCCAAGCTGAATGTCTGGCAAGAGGATTTACTACATTTTCACCAATGCATGACAATACTGTTGTTAAATAAATATGTAGCTGAGCTGTTGTATCTGATTTTGACAGCCAAATAAATATATGTATTCTTCCTTTCCATGTAATGCTGTCTACAAATAAAGAAAATCAAAACAAAACCCAGTTAGCAATTTTAAACTTTGAGGACAACAGAAGTGATTTCTAATAGATTCCCAAAATATTTTTTCTTAAAGATTTTAAGTTAGTTGTCATTAGAAAATAAGATAAAACATAGCATCCTCGTTTTAGACTAGTAGTTCTAAATAAGGTCTTGTCATCACATAAACATTATATTTCAGTTTTATTAGTAGTAAAGGTGTAATATATAGTATGCTAAAAGCTAGCTGTGGTGTGTTGGAGACATTCTGTAAGCCCTAGCATGAAACAAAATTTGGAAAGTTAACTGAATTGGTATGATTTATTTTTAAAAAAATGTAAAGCAAAGTACACTGAGTTTCAGGAATAACAGTGTCATAGCCACGATCATCTAATGACAAAGTTAACAATAGTGTTAATAAGTCACCTCTTTTACTAGAACTGATACAGTTAGCAGGGGTTATTGCATTTGGATAAAGTACTCTCTTTCCCCCCCTAAGCCTGAAACAGCAAGAATACAGAAAACTCTTCATAGTGAAGGTGTTACAGATTTACATGTGTGGACAACAACATCTGGGAAAAACTAGAACAGAAAAATAAGGTGCTTGTTACAACATAAAACATTAATGAAGCTCTCCCATTGACTACAGCAGTATCTGGAAAAAAAAATGCCACAAGCACCTATTTAGCTAAAACAAAGATGCAAAGTGATTTCTGAGACATAGGTAAAGAAAATTCAGTGACAAAGTGAGTTGGGAAATCAAGTGGATAAACCAAAGCACTTCAGTGATGTCAAGGATACAGGAGCACAATTATTCCATATCCAGAATTTTTTATGGAAAAAGCTCTGCATAACAGTTTCAGGGAAAAATGGGGAATGAGTATCTCTGTGCACATGGAATTATAAACACAACAAACATGGGAAAAAAATACAGTCCTGCCGTGCTTCAGGGAAATTTTTAAAAGTAATTTTACCTCAGCTACTTCAAACTTGAGCTGGAAATCAGTCATATTTTTCAGAGATTCTTGTTTGTGTAGGTTTTTTCGCCTTGTACTGACAGTCCGCTTGAGGGGGTCAGATGAGACCTCAAAAAATCGCACATCTTCCACAGGACTGCTTAGTGCATCATAAAATTCTTCTTCTGATTCTAAGGATTAATTCACAACATCATTACATATGCAGTTTACACAGCCAATATTTTACAGTATCATGGCCTAGAGTTTTTACATCTACATCTATAAAAGCTTAAACGTACAAGTATCCAGCTGACAACTAACAATAAATGTTTCCATAACCATCCCAATTCCTGCCTCCACAACTTTCCACCACACCTACAGCTGCCTCCATCATGTCATCATAAACTTCAGATCTCATTAGCTAATTCCTTTGTCAGCATTCTCTTACTTCTGGCTTTGCAAAAGACAGAACAATCGATGCTTTGTCTTGCCTTTGGTGTGACCTAACAGCTTAACTCATCTGCTGATCAGACTGCTGTTGACAGTACAGGAGCCATAGCCCCAATATCAGCCACACTACTTGGGACTTCCTGCTGCTGTAGATCTCCCATTTCAGAGAGACTCCTAAGAACTATCAAGCTTTTAATCCACTTTACATTAGTGCAGAAATATAACCAGGATAAATAGATTACACTGTCTTGTGAAGGTCTTCTTCACCTAAAAACATAAACACTGAAGTATAGGGTAACTGTGAAAGAAATATCCTTCTAAAAAACTCAACAAATGACATGAAGTATTTTGTAAAGCTTAAAAGCAGCTCTGAGATTTTGGAGAGTGAAGATAGAGAACTAACACAAATCACTTAAAAGGACTGTATAACTGTATGTATAGTATAGATTAAAAATCAGACTTGATTCAAATCTAAATCTAGCTATTACTTTCTCAAATTACTTGTTGCCATCATGCATTCTCACTTCAGCCTAGTTTTTAAGAACTGAAAGACATCACTCTACATTTGGACACTTAAAGGAGCTTATATAAAAACAGATGAAGATGCACAAATACATATTTTTACACATACTGCATACACGCTGAATTTAAAGCTATGAAACAGACATAGTAACTTTGCCGATAATTTTGCTAGTGTTTGCTAACCACAAAAATCATTAACTTGAGAAAGCAGTAGTAGTCTGTTTCTCCAGTTGAGTGTTTTGGCATCACAAACATAACTGATACTGATATAACGCTGATAAGTTTGATTATTTTTCTAATGTAACTACTAGATGAAAAGTTAGAATCTAGCTAAGCTGGTTTGAACAGCAAGGAAATGTTGAACACAACTGGCTCTCCCACAGCCAATCTTCTGCCTTATCCAGTACAAATCAAAATGTTTGTTTATAAAAACAAAGCAGTTTCTAATTATCATTTCTCTACCTCGTAATTAAAACAAATCCAACTAAACAGGAGAGAAATCCTTCACCATAAGAAAATAATTAAAACCATCATCAGAGGACTAAGTACATGCTTAAGCTAAAAATTTCTTATTACTTCAAATGCCCTGAATACAGATTTGCAGTAACATATGCCAACAAAAATAAACCCACCATACCAAACAAAATTGTCCTGCTATACCCTCAGGAAGGGAATGACAAAAACAAGAATACAGAATTTTATTGCTGTATATAGCAATATATACATATATATTGCTATATGTACTATATTGCTACAAGTAGTTTGTACAGCATCAATTATAAGCTAACCAGAATATAACACTACCTAGCCCTCAAGAACTTGAAACAAAGCCCCATATCCTTGCTTACAGTAAGAATGATAAATTAATTCAAAGAACTCAAAAACTTCTTGACTTGACCCACTTCTTAAGCAAGACTTTAAAATAGATTATACTACCTGATTCAGCGAATGAATGAAGATCCAAAACAGGATACATGCCTTGAGATGAATGTGGTGGTGGAAGCACAGGGGACAGTGTAGCCTGAAACAGGAGATACCATAGATTTTTTTCTTGTATTTATTGGTCATGCTACTGCATGCATATATGCTGCATCCAAGTTTTACAGGGAAAGTGCAATTTACAGCTTAGCTTAAGCGCAACTCAATAAAACTCAATAAAACACATTACTAAAATTATAAGGATGGGGAGAAACGAGGCCTGAATAGGCAGAAGCAGCAGCTTTTGTACTTGCATCTAACTAGAGAGGACACACTACAAAACACAGTGAGGAGGTTCAAACATTCAACTTCACAGACCAAAAGATGGTTAGAAATGACACATGATATGAAAAATCATAAAAGACAAAACCTAGTCCCTCAAAGGACTACAATACAGCAACTTCAGAGAACAATAAAGATCAACAGCTCTTTATAAAAATAACACAAGTGCTGGGTGGGGAAAAAAAGAAAAAGAGATACACAAAACATCAGAGCAGACAGGACTGCTTTCTATTTCATAGAATCATGGAAACATTAAGGTTAGGAAAGCCCCTTCAGATCACCAAGTCTAACTATAAACCTAGCACTGCAAGAGACATAGTTTTGTGGCAAGCCACATCTACAAGCCTTTTAAATAGCTGCAGGGATGGCAACTCATCCACCGGGCAGCCAGCTCCAATGACTGACAATCATTTTGGTGAAAAAATTTTCCTAATATCCTATCTAAACCTCCTCTGAAGCAATCTGAGGCTATTTACTCTTATCCAGGCACTTTTTACTTGGCAGAAAAGACCAGCACCTCAGCCTATCTCACCGTAAGGAGCCCAAAACCAAGCACAGGATTCAAGGTGAGGCTCCACCAGTGTCAAGGGACCCGGGGATAATCACTGCCTTGGTCCTGCTGGCCACACTATTGCTGGTACAGGCCAGGATGTCCTTGGCATTCTTGGCCACCTGGGCACACACTGGCTCCTGTTCAGCTGCCTGTTAATCAGCACCCCCAGTTCCTTATCTGCAGGACAGCTTTCCAGGAACTCCGTCCCCAGCCTGTGGCACTGCTTGGGGTTGTTATGACCCAAGTGTGGAATCCAGCATTCCACCTCATTGAATTGCACTGCTTCAGACATAAGGGGAAAAAAACCAACTAGTAAAGTACTGAGAGGAGGCCTCACAGTAGTCTTCACCTTTCTCACAAGAGGAAGCAGAGGGGCTGAAACTGATCCCTTCTCTCTGAGAACCAATGACAGGACTCGAGGGAACAGCATGAAGGCATGTCAGGAAGATTTACACTACAAAAAGGTCCCTTTCCAAGAAAGTGGTTGAGCACTGGAACAGCTCCCAGGAAAGTGGTCACAGCACCAGCCTGACAAGAGTTCAAGAAGTGTTTAGACAATGCTCTGCAGTATATGGTGTTGAGTCCTAGGGATGGTCCTGTGCAGGGCCAGGAGTTGGACTTCGATGATCCTTGTGGGTCTTTTCCAGGTCAGGATAATCTATGATTCTGAGTCTTCAACTGTGAAATGCAGTTATGCACAACTCAGAGTAGTAACTGAAAATATGTGAAATGCCACTAGAGTGTACTCTAGAACAGGAATCCTCCACTCCACGTGGTTTCATATATGATAGAATTAAATGCTCTTAGTAAAGGTGTCCAAATGATTTAATTATCATCAAGTCTCAGAAATCTGAGTTTGTAAAGAATTCTCACCTGCAACTTCCACATGCACACGTATTATAGATGTGCCTTGCACAGAGTATCAAACTAAGAGAACTGTGCACTGTGTACCCTTTCTTCTTGAGTGCCTTTGGTTCTGGACTGCACAGTTTAAAACAGTTCTTTCCCTGCACCACCACATCTCCTCTCCCTTGTTACTGCACTTTTCAAAGCTCAGGCTCAGACAATTATTCACAACACCACAGTATCAAATCTATACATTATGGTAACAAGAAACACTCATCTTGAATATTTTCATCTTTTCGTCTCACTCTCAACATTCCCACATCTCAGTCTCCAGCCTACATAATCTGACTTTATTGAATATATTAATGTCTACAAGTGTAGGAATCTGCAAAATCAGAGGGTTTGGGGAAAGCTGCAAAAGGCAGGCCTCAGAGACGGCAGAACTGTGACTGGAGCTAAGCAGTAGCCATGAGATACATCAGAAGAAAAATTATTTTAGAAGTAGAAAAGCAAGGACAAATAGAACAATGGTCTGTGTATTAACACTTGTCTAGAATAACTCCTAAGCTACAGAAAAGTTTATCTAGCAAGATATTAGGAAGTTTTAAGCTTAATAATGGAGCTCTGTGCATTGTGTTTTAAGGCTTACAAGCAGGTATTATATTCAAAATAAGCAGGCATTGTTTTAACCAAAGGTACTTGTGCTTATAGTGGTTGGATAGAACCACTGTCAGTGTGCTTTTGCTTTGTGTGATTGGTCAAAAAACTTTATAAAGTAAGTTGTAACATTAAGTTCTTGGTCTGCTGCCTGGGATGTGAGCTGATGGCATCTTCCTATTGTCATAACCATGTAATGAGACTGATGCTGAAAAATAAAACAGCTCAAGGCACGTTCCACAGCAGTCCCATTCTGTTTGTGATTTGTACATAAACCCCCAGCTGGCAATATACAAGTAATAAATAGACAAAGTATTTAAGAAATACGTGAAAATGTCTCATCTGTAACACTTCCACATTCTATGAAAACAAGGAGAAAAAAAAAATTTGACTTCACAGTAAAATCATGAAAAATGAACTTATACATTGAAGTGTCTTCTTGAACTAAAATGCTGAGTGCAAAAATGTAGAAGGATCTATTCCAAAATGTCTTCTGTTTTCACAGCTCAAGAACACTTTCACCACTAACTCAGAATATAAAGAAGAAAACAGCACTCTGATAAAGGATTTCACATTCTTTTCAGTTCAGAAATGATGGGATGTTAACGAAGTCCAGAAGAATTACAGCTGTAAGGATGAAAGCATGGTAGTAACCTGCCACCATCAAAGCACAAAATCCACTCAAATTAACTGAATTTAATACCAGCAATTAAAGTCTGTCATGTTCTGAAGTAAATGGAAGCTTGAGCAGACAGATTTAAACCTAAGTTTTGATCTGGATTCACATATAACACAAATATATTTATACTTGGTCCACAGTCTTTCCTCACCTCATCTCCTGTATATCACAACTAATATACAGGCAATACTAATTACTTCAAGGTCACTTGAAATACTTCAGACTTAACAGTTAAATTCCATAATTAAATTCAAGTATAGTCAGTGCTATAAAGCAGAGGACAATGTGCATCTTATACATGCAAATTCTATTCTTTAAAAGTAAAGTCCAAATATCTACCCTCAAAAAAAGTTAGTCTGTGATCAGTTGCACAAAACAACCGAGACTAAGGTGGCTTTGGCTGGGTATACTATTAGTAAACTATTAAGTCAGAATTAGCTAAAATTTTAATGGCACCACTAAAGAGATGGGGAGAACCACATGAAGAAATATACTCTTCACTGCATATATACTTTCAATAGGTATGAATGTCAGATTGTTGCATTTACTGTTAATAAGTATTATGCTAATATAACTCACAGAAAATACCAGACTGCAATGACAGCTTTCCAGAACAGTGCAGAATAATTTGTACAAAGATGGAAAGATAATTATCAAATAATCTAAAAAAACCCCAAATACAAAGATGACCACTATTTCTGTAGAGTCAAGTTCATGAGTTACTAAATAACAGATTGTTAGAAGTATTTACAAATGACAGAAAAATGGAGAGGCAAATTTTGTCTTTGACTTTTAAAAGAGTTCACATACATTCTATTAATAAGACTGCTTTACACATATATTAAGCATAGCCAGATCACAAAGACTAGCCATGTAAAAAATTAGTAACTGTGAGTTAATTTCCTAATTTTGTTAAGAACAGCTCAAAAGGTGAAATATATTTTTCAGGAAAAATAAGAAGGGGACAAACTTCTGTTCTGAAGAATTTATAAAACAGTGACCCAAACCATTTTCACCAAGGAAAAAGGGTGGTGAAAGAGCAAGAACCACACTCCAAACTCCTAATTGATACAAGTGCAAGGGAAAACTTCCACCCCTGAGCTATACTGTGTAAAGGACTCAAAATGGGAAAAGCACTGAGGTCAGCTGAAAAAAATATGCTACTTTTGCCAGGCAGGCATTGTTTATAAAACAATTAGTGAGTACTTTTTGTTTGGCTTTTGAAACTCTCATATAACATGACATAATACTTGAACTTCAAAAATTCTGGCATTTTAATATTTTCTTCACCAAACAAAACAGCTGAACCCCAACTCTGCAGCATTATGATACATCTGTAAATTTGAAGGTACAATTAAACTAATCCTCAACAAAACTGAGTATGCTTATTAGTCAAGATTATTATGAACTACTAATTAATTCCCATAGTAGTAAAACTCTGAGGGCTTCTATTTTAAATCCAAACACTTGACAACTATTTCATAATTATTGGCCAAAGTTCACAATAAACTAAGTAAACAGCAAGAAAATTTTCTACAGCTTTAGGGAAAAAGTTAAATTTTTCAAGAGGCATGAAGTCAACACTTGTTCATCACTTTTTTGTGAACCTTTCAAAACTTGAATGCTAATATCAAGAAGGTATTTTTCTGATAGTTTTTAATGAAATCTCTTAAAAATCTTACCTCAGTCATTTTTGGAGGCGAACTGGTAGCAGGTGCACTTTCTGGCTTAGGAATGCTATCAATTAGCTCCAAGATACTTGTCACCTTCTGGTCTGATATTTGGATAGAAAGTAAAGGCAACTGTCCTGACAGTTTGAACCTGTTTTTTAAAGAACCAACGTCAAAAGTTCCATAGTTAAATAATCTTAAAATTATTTCAATCAAACTTCACATTATTTTTCTCCTGAAAAACATGAAAGTCTTCTCGGTCCGAAAATCCTATATATATATGTAACTGATGTGAGCATAATATTCAACTAAGTATATTCAATCCTATTCAACTATACTAAAATTTACAGTTATGAGGATTCTTGCTGACACAAAAGCTACAGTTAACCTTTATCATTTGTGCCCAATGTGGTATAGAGCAAAATTACACAGGAATTTTCCAGAATCAGTTTGACACATGAACTGCCAAAGCACATAAGGTAGCCAAACAGTCAGACAGGTAGTATTGCAATACTGCAACACATGTACACATTAAGAAAAGACACTCCTTAATCCAGGATGCACCAGTGTAATTTTGAGAGATGTGAATTACAAACCTATATTAAAATTATGTCATTCTGTTATATGACCACAGAAATGAAATCTCACTTTCTAACATAAAAAGATTCCTGTGAATTGCATTCCCCTTATTTGACCTTCTTCAACAGCGAAAAAGGAGGGAAAACATTAAGATGTTTTGTAAGCATCAAAACTAAGAATCTGGCCTCCCAGGTTTCTAGAAGGTGGCAGCATTATATCACGCAATCACTGATCCTTATTAACAGCACTAATTATTTTCTTCTGATTGGTACAATTTCTATAACTAACAAGATTTTGCTAAACAACCTTAAGTGCAAACTTAAGGCATTAAGAGCTGTTTCCATAGCAGGCAAACTAACTAGAACAATAAGCCAAGTCAAAAGAGAGGGAGTATGACAACACATTACTTTTCAAAATATATTTGGTATTTATAGAACTGATTTTAAATTCAGATTTTTAACTCCTTGGTATTTTCAATGAGAACTGAAATTTAACTATTAGGAAGACTGAATTAGAAGAGGCAGTAATATCGTTAATAAAAATCCTTAAATATGTTAAGCATACTACTGCAACATTCTATTGCCTTTTCGGTATCTGAAAACTTATTTTAATTTATTTTCTAGTTTTCTAGATAAATGTATTTTACTTTCAATATTTAAATACAGCCAATGCAAAAGTGCACAGGTATAACCAGATCCTTGTTTTTTCCTCTTTTTCCCCTCAAAAAAGTAATTTACCATAAAATTTCACAATTGGGAAAAATACATACCTGGGCATTCTTGCATCTGTAACAACCATAGCCCTGCTAAATTCCAGGTTTACATCCAAGGGCTGCAAGATACACAGAGATGAGTTTTTCAGCTTCCGAGCTTCTCGCCAGTTCTCATCTAGAAGAGCAGAGAAAACCTACTTTAAATACTGAAAGAGATTCCTCCTCAGTACACATCACAGAATTCAAGTATCTGATATTAGCACATATATTCCTAAAAATTCAGGTGCCACAATCTCTTCTACAGTTCTATCAACAGATGTATTTATACATCTGAACTTCAGACATACAAGACTAATTAATAATTTCTCCTATTCTCATCTTCGCAGCTACAGCATCCATAGGGTAGACTCCCAAGGACCCAATTCTTAACAGGTGTGGTACTGGGCATTTAGGCTCTGTAGTCTCCCCTGGAGAGTTAAATCATTAAACTGAATTAAACCCAAAGGATTAAGAATTAAATGATTAGGACATCTCTGATTATGATTGACTCTATGTTGCTAGTTCCCAAAATACTAAAGTTTCCTTTGATACCTTATTGAAGTAGTTCAATTCTCATCCTTTCCTTACCCTCAAAAAAATGATCAAACCTACAACTACTTGTGGATTCTGCTTTAAATCTGGAGAAAAGCAAAGGCACTGAAGGAACATACCATAAAAAAAGTAATTACAGTCTTACATTCACTATGCAAAAATCAAATGAGATGTATTCAACAAAAGGAATTTTATTATGAATTTGCTAAAATTGGAACTGAAGTCCTAAAGGTATGTTTTGGAAATTCATTGCATGTTGATAGTACTGAATTTAGAACACTTACGTTTGGAGAAGTACATTCCAAAAGACTCTCCACTGCTTCAGCTACACATACGAGGCACAACCACTATCACATTGTATTCAATCATATAAAGATTACTTTCATGAATACTTACCATGTTTGCTGTACAGTAACTGCATGCTACTGAGCTGGACATCAAAACTGTCATAAGCTCTGGACATTATATCTTCAATAGAGGTTTGTCCTACTTTGATTTTTGATAAATCAGAACGACTTTTGCTTGCCATCTTAAAATATGTCAAAAAAAAAGTATAAATCAATTTCAGAAATATTTGAGGCGCTAATTCTACAAATACTTGTTCCTACCATAACAAATGATTCAGTTCTCACTATAGGTCACAGAGTCTTACAACTATCACAGCACAGCAAATATCTAAAATTTCTAGACTGAACCAAAACAAAAACCAGAGTATTAACACCATTTCTTCCTCAAAGAAAGGAACAAAAAGCAAATTAAAATATATTATATACTATGCACAGAATAATTTTCTTCAATAAGTGACTTATACTCCAAAGTATAAAATCTCAAACCCTTTTTAATCAGTAGAATAATCATTCAGAAATTTTATATATAAAATATTACTTCATTAAACTACTCAGACACATGAAAGTATTTCTGAACTCTGTTGAATTCAGTTGTGACACATTAGAGAGGAAAAGATGATTTGGACTGTTCATCATCAATGTCTTTCCTTTAGTATCAGTCAATATTTCTTAGATTCATCTTTGGGGCACCCATACTTCTTTGGTGTTTCACATTTGTATGTACCCTTGTGATGTTCATCTCTGATGAAATGTGTCTGTTCTCATCCTTGTATGTCTAATAATTTTGGATTCATATTTGGTTTTGTCAAACCCAGGCAATATTCAAAGGAACTAAAAGAGGTTTAAAAACAAGCATGTAAGACACAGCATTTATTTTTCAGTACTGCTGGACTCTAAGACCATTGTAAATTTTGTGTTAAAAATAACTTGGAGATGCAAATTTAGAATGAATAAATTAATAACCCCATTTATCTACTAAGACACAGTTTTAATTTTACATGCCATTTTTACTCCTGGGGCTTGATCTTTTCCAGTATGCAACTGAGGGAGAAAGATTGTTTGTTTTATGTTAAACATTCTCATTCAACAAATGACCCACCTCTCACTTAAGCATATGTCACTCGAAGCGAATACAGAACTACTAATCATATCCTGAGAGGCAACTAAATTTTCTCTTATGGTATTTCTAAATTCTATTAAATCAGAGGAACCAATCTAGGAGCCACATTCACTACAAAAATTACTCATCCTCTTCAGGAAAAAGACGCCACACACACTGAAGTCTGAATTTGAAATGTTCTCTCTATGTAAGACTTCCAAGAGTAATCTGGTATGGAGTGGAAAATTAAGTGGGCTATTAGATCTATGATTAGATATAGGAGGCTGTCTCAAGCACACAAACAACTACAAAGTACCAACCCTACAAACTGCCTACAAATGTCTAATACTCAGAAGAGCTGGTGAAATTATCTGTCACTGAAATAACTTGGATTTACAACCAGATCACACAATTTTTAGTATCCACAGAGCAAGCTTCTTCACTAATTCTACTTTCTGAAGCAATCCAACACATTCTTTTTAAACATGACCTATTGCACAGACCTGCAGTTGGACTGGAGCAGCCCATTACCAAATCATGGTACCATCTAATCAGAGCTCTGGTGGGAACATGCAGCCACCCAGGTGCCAGGCTGCAGGATGTGCCCAACTCTTATGCCAACACTAGACAGCAGCAGTGTCTTCTGATTGTGCCTAAGTAGAGAATCCCTCTGCTTAGTGACATAGCTCAGGGAGGAGGGAGAGGGATTGTTTCCCTGTACTTGGCACTGGCGACGCTGCAGCTTGAATACTATACTTTATTTGGGGTTCCTCACAGCAACATAGACATTGGGGTGCTGGAATATGTCCTGAGAAGGGCAAAAGAGCTAGGAAGGGATCTGGAGCACTAGTCCTGTAGCCAAGGGAGCTGGGGTTCTTTCGTGTGGAGAAAAGGAGGCAGAGCGGGGTCCTTACCTTAAAACTACCCGAAAGGAGTCTGAGGATGTAGGTCAGGAGTTAGCCTCTTACCCCAAGAAACAAGCAACTGAACATGCAGAAACAGTGTCAAGATGTACCAGGGATGGTTCAGAATAGAAATTAGGAAACATTTCTTCATTGAAAGGATTATCATGCACCAGAACAGGCTGCCCAGGGACATGGCTGAGTCACCGAATCCAGAGCAATTTAGAAGCCATATAGACATGGCACATAGGGACGTAATTTAGTGGTGGACTTGGCAGTACTGAGTTAATGGCTGGACTCAAGGATCCAATCTAAGTGATTCAGTAGTTCTGTGATCAATATAGGCTGCTACAATGGGATTTTGAGTTGCTCTTTGGAGTAGGGCCTCGGAGTGCTGGTGGATGAAAAACTGGATGATACCTGGCAATGTGCACTCAGGAAGCCAAACATATCCTGGGCTGCATCCAAAGCAGTATGGCCAGCAGGGCAAGGGAGAGGATTCTGCCCTCTACTCTGCTCCTCACCCGGAGTACTGCCACCGGTGGGACCAGGTCCACAGAAGACCCAGAAAAGTGATCAGAGGGACAGAACACATCTCCTCTAAGAAAAAGGCAGAGAGAGTTGGTGCTGTTCAGCCTGAAGAAGAGAAGGCTCTGGGGAGACTTTTCAGCAGCCTTTCAGTATTTAAAGTGGGACAAAAAGAAAGATGGTAACAGACTTTACCAGGACTTGCTCTGACAAGTCAAGAGGTAACACCTTAAAACTAAGAATAGATATAGACTAGATATAAGGAATTTTTTTTTAATGAAAGTGGTATGACACTGGCATGAGTTGTCCAGAGAGGAGGCGTATGCCCATCCCTGGGAACATTCAAGGTCAGGATGGACAGGTGGCTGAGGAACCTGATCTAGTTAAAGATGTCTCTGCTCATTGCAGTGACGTTAAACTCAATGACCTTTAAAGGTCTCTTCCTAGCCAAACCATTCTATAATTCAAGCTGAAATCACACGTTAGGAAAGTAATTATGTGGAAATTACACAGAAAACTTACTCTCATTAGCAAGACTTTAGGATTTGAAACAAATTCTTGCTAAAAAGCAGACAGTATCTGAACAGTATCTAAAAGTATCTAAACAGATACTAAGTGGCAGAATCAATTTTAACCGGAATACAAGTAAAGAAAAAGTAAATTGCCTGTATGCATGTAAGATCATTTATCCTGAAGTACACAAGTTCATCAGTGAGTAAGAAGAAGACTGCTAATAACAAAGTCTCTTCTATTTTATTTCAAACTCTATTTCTTTTTTATACTGATAAATTATAATTTTACATACCTCATGCAAGGGAAAAGTCAAAAAGATAAATCATTATCGCAAACATACCCCCAGTCTCATCCAAATTATCTTAAAAATTGCCAGTATCTTTACTTTTCTCATTTTAAAGTAAATTCAGTGATTAGAGGGTAAGTAATAATAATATGAAAAATAAGAATACCATTTAATCATGTAACAAAGAAGTTCACTATTTTATATTGTAAGGCAATGTAAAACATTACTAGACATTTTCCACTTAACAGTCCAAAGTATCAACAGTAGTTTCATGCTAGGGAAGGAGTATTTTCTATCAATTCTTTTGCACTGAACAAATGCACTGGGAAGAGTTCAGCAACTTTTGCCTTGACTAGAAAGCACTTTAAAATAAATACCTAATAAATAAACTGCAAGAGGTACTCTGAGTCTTGTAAGAGTAAAAGTACTGTGGTACTCTTCATTACCACAAATCAGGTAAAAAGCTGAATTATTATTTTCAGTAAATTACCTCATTATGTAAATACATACTTTAAAGCTACCAAGATCCAGAAGCAGTAAATTTGATGTATGGTCATAGAATCCTTTTTGTGGAACAATGATGTATGAAGCCATGAGATTTATTTTGAGGTCAAGAACTTTCTGGGTTTCAATAATATACAACAATCCTGAAAAAATAATACAAGTATTAAATACAAACAAACAAAAGAAATTCATACAGAACCAGTAGGATTAAAAGTGATAAAAAGAAAATCAGGTCTAATCTTAAACAAACGCTATATGCTAAATAACTACGGTACATATGCTCTTCATATTTCTTCTTTCATTCATTATAGACAGCCCTTAAAGAAGCATCAAGTAGATGAAACGATGATAGTAAATAGTGCTAACTGACAAGTATAGACAACAATGTGACATATGCAAACTCAAAAATACTTCCCACTGAGCAGAAATGAAATTAGAAGAACTGGAATGTGAACTGCAACTTTGAAATTACTGAATTAACCCACTATGTTCCATAGATTCAGAAATTTAATTGCTCTAGAATTTCTTATTTGGAGTATCCAACTACACTAGTCAAACTGTTAGCGTTTTTTGATACTGAAATACACAGGTTTACACTAACTCCAGTGACACACATCTCCATCTTGAGACACCAAAGGTATGCAAATATATGATCTTACAAAAATTAAGTTTAAAAATCATGCAATTAGTTGGGAAAATCAGACATTCGTAAGATTTGAGATCAAATTCTGTTTTTTCGCTCAGCAGAAGAGTGAATGGTAATCATTCCAAGCTCCAAGTTAGATCTGGAAACTGCCTTATGATGCAGCCACAACTCATTAAATATTTACCGTTTACAACAAGCTGATGATCACAGAAGTAGAGACAATGAATTATGACAATTACAACATGATAGTAAACACATCCACTGGTAAGAAAACTATTAAATCTGCTACATTATCAAAGGTTGCCCTGTCAGAGGAGAGCTAGACTAGTCAGTAAAGAACTGGATGACAACTACACTTCAGGATTTGCAAGACAAATCAACTTGGAGTAATAAAAAGAGTAGGATTTTACCAGTTTGCACTGGCTAGTTGAATTTGAGTGATGTAGAAAGGTCAAGTAAATATTTTGTTGTTTCTTTTATTTGGGAAGAAAATGTAGTAGAATCCATATACTGAGCTCCAGCAAACCAAGCTTTTTTAATGTTTTTTAATGCTGAAAATCACAACTGTTCCAGTGTAGCAAGTTCCTTTGATTTTGCAGTTCACAGTTCCCCTATATTTTCCAGCTACCTTCTACTGCCTCAAAAAAAAAGTGTTAAGAACTCTTTCTTGAGGACTGCAGGTCTGAACATATTAATTATACATCTATGTTTTCATTTTTCTTATTCTAACTCTGAGCTTAGCATAGTCCCCTGCATCAGAATATTCTGCAGATCAAACCTTTTTTCCCTGGCAATTCCCTGAAACTCAGACAAGATTTTACAAGCAATGTACCACATATTTTGAGACATTATCATCACATTTTTTATTTGCAACTGGAACAAGGTTTTAGGTTACTCTGGACGAGATGGCATTCTTGTGAGGGTACAAACAGTATTGGATATACCTCTACAGTAATGATATGCTCAACTGTAATAAACACAGAGGATGATTTCGTATTTCCACAAAATACTAATTATGATCAACACCACTATTTTTGGTGCCAGTGAGCAGAGAACCAAACATATTATATATAAGCAAATTTAAAATTTCATCTCAGAAATCAACAATGAACTGTTGTATCAATACAGTCAATATTGCTCAAGAAATTTCCGAAAGAAAAGACAAGCAAGCTGATGCACATAATTCTGGTTAATCTGATGTTAGTCCTTAACAGTTCACTCAAAGAAGAACTAATGAATAAAAATACCATTGATGCTTAATTTCCCTCCCAATACTAGCCTGATAGAAGCAATCAAATAAACTTTTTGCTTGAGTTTTCTTAAAATCTTTATCACTTCAGTATTCAGATTTTTTTATATTTACAATTTAGTTATCAATAGGTTAAGAAATTATAAGGGGTTTAAGAAAACATCCATTGTTTGTTTTTTCCTTTTAAAAGTAATTTATATATAAAATCTCCCCTCAGCATCCACTCCCATCCACAGAGACAGGACACTGTGCTGGACACATCTCTGATTTACAAAGCCTCAGACATCCTTACTGGAACAAATTAAGTCCACAGATCTCAGTGTTAAGTCTTCACAGTATTCAGCATTTGCATTCATGTCTTAAAATACAAGATCTCTAGAGATAAACAGGATAAAATGAAAACTAGTGTAACGGCTGTAAAACTGATGAGCTGGAAAGCAGATAAATACAGTTTATATAATTTGAACTGAGTCAATCCAAATCAAAATCAATATTCATCAAGGGAGTCAGAAAATCAAAAACGCCTATACAAAGGCATAATTTCCTGATAAACAAGAAATCTGAAGAGAATTCAGAGGTTAACCTAGAGGATTAATATCTCAGAATCAGTATTTCACAAGTATTAAATAACTAAGGCCTTCTACATACCAGATGAACAAAACAGAAGATGTAACAAACTTTTTTAACTCTGTATGGAGTAAAAATACTGAAAGACGATCTATGGCTTGGGAGCATATTTTACAAATAAATAGAAATAGTCAAAGTTAAAAGAGATACAAACATTAAATTATTCAAAACCTAGAATAAACATACTGCAATAAGATTGAATAATTCAGCTTATTTAGGTGTACACTAACTCAGTGACACACATCTCCATCTTGAGACACCAAAGGTATGCCAAATATATGATCTTACAAAAATTAAGTTTAAAAATCATGCAATTAGTTGGGAAAATCAGACATTAAGTAAGATTTGAGATCAAATTCTGTTTTTTCGCTCCAGCAGAAGAGTGAATGGTAATCATTCCAAGCTCCAAGTTAGATCTGAAACTGCCTTATGATGCAGCTTTCACAACTCATTAAATATTTACCGTTTACAACAAGCTGATGATCACAGAAGTAGAGACAATGAATTATGACAATTACAACATGATAGTAAACACATCCACTGGTGAAAACTAGTAAATCTGCTACATTATCAAAATTTGCCCTGTCAGAGGAGCTAGACTAGTCAGTAAAGAACTGGACCAACTACTTCAGAAGTTGCAGACAAATCAACGGGTAATAAAAGTAGGATTTTACCAGTTTTGCACTGGCTAGTTGAATTTAGTGATATAGAAAAGGTCAAGTAAATATTTTGTTGTTCTTTTATTTGGGAAGAAAATGTAGTAGAATCCATATACTGAAGCTCCAGCAAACCAAGCTTTTAATGTTTTTAATACTAATCACAACTGTTCCAGTGTAGCAAGTTCCTTTGTTTTTGCAGTTCACAGTTCCCCTATATTTCCAGCTACAGCCTGCCTCCAAAAAAAAAGTGTTAAGACTCTTTCTTGGGACTGCAGGTCTGAACATAATTAACTTATCCTATGTTTTCATTTTCTTATTCTAACTCTGAGCTTAGCATAGTCCCCTGCATCAGAATGATTCTGCAGATCAAACCTTTTTTCTAGCAATTCCACGGAAACTCAGACAAGATTTTTACAAACAATGTATGCCACATATTTGAGACATTATCATCATTTTTTTTTGCAACTGGAACAAGGTTTTGGTTACTCTGGACGGATAAGCATTCTTGTGAGGGGTACAAACAGTGGGATATACCTCTACATTAATGATATGCTCAACTGTAATAAACACAGGGATGATTTCGTGTTTCCTAAAATACTAATTATGATCAACACCACTATTTTTGGTGCCCAGTGAGCAGAGACAAGCATATTATATATAAGCAAATTTAAAATTTCATCTCAAAAATCAACAATGAACTGTTGTATCAATACAGTCAATATTGCTCCAAGAAATTTCGAAAGAAAAAGACAAACGAAGCTGATGCACATAATTCTGGTTAATCTGATGTTGGTCATAACAGTTCACTCAAAGAAGAACTAATGAATAAAATACCATTGATGCTTAATTTCCCTCCCAATACTAGCCTGATAAAACAATCAAATAAACTTTTGCTTGAGTTTTCTTAAAATCTTTATCACTTCAGTATTCAGATTTTTTATTTTACAATTCCAGTTATCAATAGGTTAAGAAATTATAAGGGGTTTAAAAAACATCCATTGTTTGTTTTTTCCTTTTAAAAAGTAATTTGCCATATAAAATCTCCCTCATCCACTCCCATCCTGCAAACTCAAAAATACTTCCCACTGAGCAGAAATGAAATTAGAAGAACTGAATGAACTGCAACTTTGAAATTACTGAATTAACCCACTATGTTCCATAGATTCAGAAATTTAATTGCTCTAAATTTCTTATTTGGAGTATCCAACTACACTAGTCAAACTGTTAGCGTTTTTTTGATACTGAAATACACAGGTTTACACTAACTCCAGTGACACATCTCCATCTTGAGACACCAAAGGTATGCAAATATATGATCTTACAAAATTAAGTTTAAAAATCATGCAATTAGTTGGGAAAATCAGACATTCGTAAGATTTGAGATCAAATTCTGTTTTTTCGCTCAGCAGAAGAGTGAATGGTAATCATTCCAAGCTCCAAGTTAGATCTGGAAACTGCCTTATGATGCAGCCACAACTCATTAAATATTTACCGTTTACAACAAGCTGATGATCACAGAAGTAGAGACAATGAATTATGACAATTACAACATGATAGTAAACACATCCACTGGTAAGAAAACTATTAAATCTGCTACATTATCAAAGGTTGCCCTGTCAGAGGAGAGCTAGACTAGTCAGTAAAGAACTGGATGACAACTACACTTCAGGATTTGCAAGACAAATCAACTTGGAGTAATAAAAAGAGTAGGATTTTACCAGTTTGCACTGGCTAGTTGAATTTGAGTGATGTAGAAAGGTCAAGTAAATATTTTGTTGTTTCTTTTATTTGGGAAGAAAATGTAGTAGAATCCATATACTGAGCTCCAGCAAACCAAGCTTTTTAATGTTTTTAATGCTGAAAATCATAACTGTTCCAGTGTAGCAAGTTCCTTTGATTTTGCAGTTCACAGTTCCCCTATATTTTCCAGCTACCTTCTACTGCCTCAAAAAAAAAAAAAGTGTTAAGAACTCTTTCTTGAGGACTGCAGGTCTGAACATATTAATTATACATCTACGTTTTCATTTTTTTATTCTAACTCTGAGCTTAGCATAGTCCCCTGCATCAGAATATTCTGCAGATCAAACCTTTTTCCTGGCAATTCCCTGAAACTCAGACAAGATTTTACAAGCAATGTACCACATATTTTGAGACATTATCATCACATTTTTTATTTGCAACTGGAACAAGGTTTTAGGTTACTCTGGACGAGATGGCATTCTTGTGAGGGTACAAACAGTATTGGATATACCTCTACAGTAATGATATGCTCAACTGTAATAAACACAGAGGATGATTTCGTATTTCCACAAAATACTAATTATGATCAACACCACTATTTTTGGTGCCAGTGAGCAGAGAACCAAACATATTATATATAAGCAAATTTAAAATTTCATCTCAGAAATCAACAATGAACTGTTGTATCAATACAGTCAATATTGCTCAAGAAATTTCGAAAAGAAAAGACAAGCAAGCTGATGCACATAATTCTGGTTAATCTGATGTTAGTCCTTAACAGTTCACTCAAAGAAGAACTAATGAATAAAAATACCATTGATGCTTAATTTCCCTCCCAATACTAGCCTGATAGAAGCAATCAAATAAACTTTTGCTTTGAGTTTTCTTAAAATCTTTATCACTTCAGTATTCAGATTTTTTTATTTTACAATTTAGTTATCAATAGGTTAAGAAATTATAAGGGGTTTAAGAAAACATCCATTGTTTGTTTTTTTCCTTTTAAAAGTAATTTATATATAAAATCTCCCCTCAGCATCCACTCCCATCCACAGAGACAGGACACTGTGCTGGACACATCTCTGATTTACAAAAGCCTCAGACATCCTTACTGGAACAAATTAAGTCCACAGATCTCAGTGTTAAGTCTTCACAGTATTCAGCATTTGCATTCATGTCTTAAAATACAAGATCTCTAGAGATAAACAGGATAAAATGAAAACTAGTGTAACGGCTGTAAAACTGATGAGCTGGAAAAGCAGATAAATACAGTTTATATAATTTGAACTGAGTCAATCCAAATCAAAATCAATATTCATCAAGGAGTCAGAAAATCAAAAACGCCTATACAAAGGCATAATTTCCTGATAAACAAGAAATCTGAAGAGAATTCAGAGGTTAACCTAGAGGATTAATATCTCAGAATCGGTATTTCACAAGTATTAAATAACTAAGGCCTTCTACATACCAGATGAACAAAACAGAAGATGTAACAAACTTTTTTAACTCTGTATGGAGTAAAAATACTGAAAGACGATCTATGGCTTGGGAGCATATTTTACAAATAAATAGAAATAGTCAAAGTTAAAAGAGATACAAACATTAAATTATTCAAAACCTAGAATAAACATACTGCAATAAGATTGAATAATTCAGCTTATTTAGGTGCTGTGTTAGGAAGGTACATATGCTAAAAATATATATGCTAAGGTACATATGCTACTCATATTTCTTCTGATCCACTCACTATCGACAGTCCTTAAAGAAGCATCAAGTAGATGAAATTATGATAGCAAATAGTGCTAACTGAGCAGGTGGTAAACACCTTATTTAGATAGTGTGTTAGAAAGCCATGACTTGGATGCAGACATCTCCATAGAGAAAGATACACTCAAGACTCCTACAATCTAAAATTTGTCTGAGTGTGCTGTGAGAAGAGTATGCAGCACTTCACTTGCCTGTTGATGTTTTTTCACGGAATTCTTCAAGCTTCATCAGAGTTGCTGATGTCAATTGCTCTAAATGTACATCTTTTGGAGGTCTGAAGAAATCCAATAAGTTATTTACTGTCATCTGTTTAAAAAAAAAAGGTAAATTTACTATTAAGTAGGATTTTTGACGATTTATAACTTATTCAAATATTTACTTACTGCATCATATACTATTTCCAGTGGTTGTGATTCTATTCTAATCCTCTGATCTGCTTTCTCATCCAAAGGATTAGTCTCAAACATTATGCTTAAAAGTGAGGTACTGTCATCTGAATATACTGTTCGAGAAGACAGGAGACGGGGTGTACACTTTTCTTGAGACACGCCTGTAACTTCAAGTGAGGTAATTTTTGTTTCAAACCTGTACAGAAATGTAAGCAGACTGTTCAGATGCAATATCTATCTGGCTAACTACAATTACATCGAAAGAGTATAAAAATTAGATGAAAAAAAAATAAAACACAAACCAGTACAATATGTTTCTATCCTACCTTAACTATAAATAGCTTATTCTAAGGATTTAATACATACACCCATGTGTTATCTGCTTTCCATTTCATTATCTTTTGTGTCTATTAGCTACCCCTGTCTAAATACAAAAGGGCATCTAAGTTATTTCCTTCATACACTTTTCATGAGGATAGGTGTCAGGGCAGGTAAGAGATTCTGCCAAGTTGCAGAATTCAAATGAGAATTTTTTTGTGTAACTTCAGGAATTAGAAGGTGTATTTATAGTGGGAAACAGACATACAGCAGAGACAAAATGGTTCTGGCGTAGAGAAATGAAAAAAACAAAGATAAATAGTCTAATCACTCCAAGAGGTACTTTTTAGGTCTTGGCTTTTTTTTTCCCCCGAGACGCTATCCGCCTCTGTAACAGCTCTCAGTTGAAGATTTTTTATCTCCCAACATTCTAAGAAAAATATTTCACTGTAAAAAAATGTATTATTTTTTCCCCTTTTTTCTTAGTACAATAGGATTGTCAGGGCCATTTAGATGCACAAGAGTACCAACAGAAAACACAGACGCAAAACCTTAGAAAAAATTCTACATAAAACTAATCAAGATCAATAGTATCTTAATACTATACATATATTATACTCATCTCAAAGTAGAGGGAACAAGGTTTAAAACAGGAGGGTTACCTTCTCCCAGAATTTTTAAGTGCATTTGAAATAAAATTGAAATATTTCACTAGATGCTTTTCACCACCTACTGTGAGAGCATAAAACAAAGGAAAAATCATCAGTTACATCTTTCTTCCACAAATCCAAAAGTGAACTGGGAACACAAGAACTTTTCAGTCATGTTAAATGCCCACAAACAAGTGGTTACAAGATCACTGTGCTCAGGTTAAGTTTCCAAATGAAACCTAAGAATCGCTTTTCAAAGCAAATAACAAGTTTGTAACTGGATTGTTTGCACATAACAATGACAATCAAAAAAAAAAAGGAGCATATCCATATTACAACAAAAAGCTCTGGAGATGCAGAGAATTCAATCACGGGAAGAGTATCCATGATTTATCCCTCAGCTGCAGAATGACTCCACTCCAGACTGCACAAGGAATGACACTTAAATATCATAACACGAAAGAAATTATGCCTACTAGTCATCATCATCATCATTTCCTGAGAGGCGAAACCAGTTTGATAGAGAAAGCTTACCTTATTGCTTGTGCACCTGGTCGTTGGGTAAATACTGTACTCAAGTCAGTTAATGCAAATTCTATTAGCTTAGGAGTTTGCTTGTTTTCTCTTATTGATATCGACATGCTTAATAAGTTCACAGAGAACTTCATGGCTTCATACTAGACATGCCAAAAAAAACAACAACATAGGAGTATAAAATACATTAATATCCATCTGGATACAATTTATGAAGAGATGAAAGCTACAACTAAGTTTGAAACTACTGCTTTTGTGCATAGCTCATATCATAGCTGGTGTAAAAGTCTACAAAAGAGGCAGGCTAAACTAAAGAGTAGAGTATCCTTACAAATATGAGTCTTTTATATCTTTACCAAATTTTGTGAAAAAGACCTTCTGATGCAGAGGTAGAAAGCAGTCAGTTCATCATATCATCCTTGGTATCTCACAATTAGAGGATTTATCAGACTATTTCCGAATGGTTCAAAATGTTGCTCTTTCCCACTACAATCCTTGAATCATCTCTTTCTTTATATAATATATAATCACTTATTCTACCTCATCTACTATCACTCATATTTTAGATTACAGTGCACTTCCTGATCCTTTATTGAGATTCCCTACTGCATTTTCTTAAAAAGTTTTTGAATATTGTAAGATAATATATTAATATACTTCAATATTTAAACAACAATACACTACATTTATAATCTTGTCAGAGAAAGTAAAAACTTATTCTTTACTATTTCATAATATCCAAAAGTAAGCTTTGTAACCGCTATACTAAAACTGCATCTAAGGATGCAGAAAACTGGCATGCAGTAACTTCATTTAAGGTATCAGAACAATATTCAAATATAGAGACAAAGCTTCAAGTAATTTAAAAGTGATTTCCTATCATCTTTATAGATTTTTGTTAGTAGATGAAGCTATACCATATAGCCCGCTATGACGTACTGATTTTGGAAGGGTTGGATCCACAGCTGTTTCACTATATCCAATTGCTGCATAAAGTTTAGCCTTCTCTTCCTGTGTCATCAGCTGTTCAAGACCTGCCACATTTCAAGAAGTTAGTTAAACTGAGCATAGATATCTGAAAAATGCAAATACTGTTATACACTTTCCTGTGCTTGGTAGCTATACAATATAGAGTAGATACTGTCAACATTACTGTCCTGAATTAGTAAAAGAAAATACCCTGGGGTTTAAAGCCAAGTTTTGCAAATCTAAAGCATGCTTTAAAATGCTCTTATAATTTTTTCCTTACCTATTCTATTTCCTGTCTCACTAACAACAGAAGCGGCCTTTGTGATTAACTTTCTATGTTCCATAATCTTTACTAGGTGCCTCATATATCAAACATACATTGCATGAAATATGCAAATTTTAAAATGAATGCAAGTAAAATTGTTTACATTCCGTTAACTTCCACTGTATTGAACACAGTTCAGAAGGAACTATGGAGGAGCTGTACAATTGTATAACCTCTGTTACATGCAATTAACAATTATATCAGCAAAAGAAAAGGCTAAGAGAAAATGTATACAGTAACAATTTGATAACAAGTTCCACTGCTAGGTATCTAGGACTCTTAATAGATTCCTAGTAACAAAAAGAATACCAGTAAATTATCATACTTGAACCCTTTACTTCTTGGTTTTTTTCATCCTTTTTTCTACCCGACCAGCTCCATATCCAGCTAAACCAGCCACCAGAATTTTCATCATCCTGTTTTACTCCTGCTCTGTAGATTTTCAATCCAGCCTTAGTTGCCTTAAATTTAAAAAATACTCAGGTAAGTAATTTTCTTCATGCTTTTGTATTCATTTTCCTAAGAAAAATATAAACCCAGAGCAGCTCTAACATATCAAAAGATCATTAGACAAGCATTAAAAAGACAAAATATTTTTATTTAGCTTCCCTTCTAGTCACTTTTTGAAGTACACAGTGCATTATTGGACCAATTTTATTTTGCTTTATAACAACCACCTTTACAAAAGAACAGAGCATGTAAAAGGTCAATAAATATTTCTTACATAGCAGATTTTCTCTCCAGCTTTCACCATAAAAATACCTGCAAAATCATATGCAATGGTTTTCTAATGAATAATTTAAAATACATATATAAGTAATTAAATAGCCATCACAGGCCAAATTTTACATTAGCCCTGTATTTTTCATTTGAAGATGGATACCCAAAGCAATTTAAAATGTATTTACTCTCATAATATAGTATTTATTCTCATAATACATTATTTACTCTAACTATTCCTGCATGTGATACATATAGTTAAAATAGTAAGGAAGCCCTCCCTCCTCTCACACTCATTATTTCCACAAGTAGCAGATGCCCTATCTGATGCCAGTGATGATTCCAATACTGGGTCCTCGAAGTGTAGACTACATCTAAAATTGAGTCCTGAGTTTATCATGGGGATGGCAAACAAACATCAAGTGATCCAAGAGACAAATTTGTTCTCAGAACTATAGTGATCCACACAAATTAACTTTCTTTGTGACTAATACAATCCAAAAATATACAATCAGTTGCAGATAAGCCCTACATTTAAAGATACTCTAGTGGAAGTGAGACAGGAATCCCTTCTCAGCATTCACATTCTCACATCCCTTCTCAGCATTCTGCAACACAATTAGGAAAAAAAAACAGCTGACTATAAATCAGTACTCTGTAGGGACTCGTCACATCTACATACCTATTGGACAAAGGAAGGCAGAACTCACCACAAAAATGTAAAGGCTTCTGGATTTATCTATTGATTCACCTCAGAGAGATGGTGCAGAATGTCAGCTTAACAACACAAAGCTACAAGAAGCTTGAACAAAGCCCTCAAAAGTCCACTTTATAAAGGTTCTAAGGTTATAAAGGTTACCCTATCAGCAAGCAGATGTTGCACAGTGAAGGACCCAAATAAAAAATGGACAGGCCTTAGATAAAATAAGGTTAAATCTGTGAGGTTACAGATTTCTGGGATACTGAGGGGTTGGTGCTGAAGGTCAACTGCCATGGAGAATAAGTGATGTTTAAAGCTATGACTCTTTCACATGTCTGAGGCAGAGGCAGGCACCAGAGCCCAGGGAAAGAAAGACTGCATACAGAAGCTGCTTCTGCAAAGATGAAGAAAAAAAATCTGTGCAGTATAGGAACTACAAAAATTTGCTGAAGAGTCTTCTTGAACTTTCCCTCTCCTCCATTTACATTGGTTAAGTAATCAGTGCAGTCATAGACTTAAAGCTTTCTCAGCAAGGTAACTATTCTGACTAAAAGAGGGAACTACCTGAAAGATGGGTGTAGCCAGGTAGGTCAGTCTCTTGTTACTTCTGTCAAGTAACAAGCAACTGAACACGCAGAAATAGCCTCAAGTTGTCCAGGGAAGGTTTATATTGGCTGTTAGGAAAAGGACCTTCACTGAAAAGGTTGCCAAGCAAAGCAACAAGCTGCCTAGGGATGTGGTGGAGTCACTACCCCTGGAAGTATTTAAAAGGCACGTAGATGTGGTGCTCTGGAACATGGTTTACTGGTAGACTTAGCAATTTTCTGTTAATAGTTGAACTTGGTCTTCCAGGTCTTTTCCAACCTAAATGATGCCATGACTCTATCCTGTGTTCTTACTGAAGTAAATCCTAAAAGTCTGCCCTAGGTTGAAAGGATAACATTTCTCAAGCTGATACAGAGACTTAATGCTTAGCTACTGAAGCTGAAACTACTATTTGGTACTTCAAACGCTCATGAGAAAAAAGCAAAAATGGTCTGAGGTTTGGAATATAAAGTTCTGGTCACAAAGTTGCCCAAAAATCAGCATTGTGATCACGAATGTGATTTCTGAGGAGCTTGATTTCAAGGTCTAGATAACAGTAAGCCCTTGAAAGTCAACTCTTAGGTATGCTTTTAAGAAACAGAGAAGCTTCACAAAGAGCAGGACCATTTGCCTGGCTTTACTAAGTCCACATCTAATGGGTGCTCCTTTAAACACCTGGCAGACCTAAGGCTAACTGTCAGGATACCAAAGTAGTAGTAGATTTTTGTCTTCTAAGTCCTTTGAATCTTTTTCAAAGGTATGACCTGATAACAAGAAAACGGATGCATCCTGACAGATAGATGGAGACAGAACACAACTTAAAATCACTGTGACCTGATTTTCAATACCATGAAATATATTCAGATAATCAGCCAGCACGTCTTTCAATACGTACTTCTAACATTTTTCAAATGCAAGCCTAAAAGCCTAAACAACTGAAAATTCATTTTCTTGCAACTTACTTCTAAGTGTTATGGAAATGTATCTTAACACTCAGGATTTGAAGGTAGTCAGGAATGCAACATGACATTACCTTTATAAGCTGCATAATCACACTGGGGGAATGAAGAACAAAACTAGATAGAAAATACTTCAGAATTTCCATCAACTTGCAAAAAGTTGAAGGAAAAAGATAAAACCAAGAGAAGCTATACACTACAAGATAAGACTATTCCAAAATCAAATGAGAACTAAACCAAAACCAAACCTTCCACCACCCCTTGAAAAGCACTCCAGTTGGGACAGTTTTCAAGCACTGCCACAAGCAGTAACTGAGCTTTATAAAGTTTAATTATTAATTACTGTCTTCTTTCAGATTGTAAACTTCTTATTCTGCTTACTTTTAAGTGCCTTAATTATTAATGGAGAAATATCACAGATTTCAGAAAAACTACAAATATTTCACTTCAGTGACCTAGAAAGACACTCAGACACTGTATGTATAACTAAGCAGTACATTAACCTAGGAAAGCCAAGGCTAACAAATTAGTCATAACTACTCAAGTCACATTATCTTGCCTAATTGCACTAATCTTCTTAAATGTATTCTGCATTGGCTGTACTCTGAGTAACATTTGCAAATAGAAACACTGCATCGCTTCTCAAAGAGTCAACATAATACAGGTGATCACTCAATGCAACACAGTTTCATGAAAAAAAGGAATAAACTAATAGTCTAGGCTGCTGTGAGGAGGGACGGCTTTGGGTGTGTTTCCATTTAACTTCCATCATCCTTTGGTCACATTATCCACACAGATCTTTCCCACCAGAAACAGAAAGGAATTTATCCAAGATCAGTTCATTTTGAAGGAAGAGTATATGGAGTTATTTAATTTTTGTTTAATTACAAGCTGAAAAACTAACTATGCCTTATAATAAAAAACCATGAACAAGGAAAATTGAAAGACTCTATTGTACACAATTCAATCACCATAGCTAAAAGGCATCTGCCTAAAATCTCCACAACCTTATGTTTCAGTTATAGAAACACAGACTCATTTAAATAATGCAATTTACCTCAACTTCTGCTTGTTGCCTTGCTAAAGTGATGTTAAAAATATCCAAGGACTTTTCAAATTCCTAGAAGAGAGATGAGCCATTATTTTTGACAATTCAGTAATTGTTACATTCCACAGCTCAGTTTTACAGGAAACAACAGCAAGCACTTTAATTCGTGCAATCCAAGTTAATTCACTCAATCTGAAAAATTAAAACAAACCTGGAAAAGAACAGCACACCAGCTTAAGCTGCTTTTTTTTCTTGCAGTTTCTAATTTAAAGATTCACCTCATGTATTTGTTAATTCTACTAACAAAGAAAGGTAGTGACAAGTTGCAAATATGGCCACTGAAAATTTTATTTTAACTTAGAAGCGACTGAGGAACATTTTAACATTTAAGTTTGAACAAGTATCAAGATGAACAATATTTAAGCCTTCAACAGAAAGTTACTAACCTCCAACAATTTTAAGATTTCTTCACTAGGTTTTTTTTGATGTTATCTTTGTTTTATACAACTCTTTATAATTCTTCACTTGAAAACTACAAATGGTAACTGTATGTATAACTAAGCAGTACATTAACCTAGGAAAGCCAAGGCTAACAAATTAGTCATAACTACTCAAGTCACATTATCTTGCCTAATTGCACTAATCTTCTTAAATGTATTCTGCATTGGCTGTACTCTGAGTAACATTTGCAAATAGAAACACTGCATCGCTTCTCAAAGAGTCAACATAATACAGGTGATCACTCAATGTAACACAGTTTCATGAAAAAAAGGAATAAACTAATAGTCTAGGCTGCTGTGAGGAGGGACGGCTTTGGGTGTGTTTCCATTTAACTTCCATCATCCTTTGGTCACATTATCCACACAGATCTTTCCCACCAGAAACAGAAAGGAATTTATCCAAGATCAGTTCATTTTGAAGGAAGAGTATATGGAGTTATTTAATTTTTGTTTAATTACAAGCTGAAAAACTAACTATGCCTTATAATAAAAAACCATGAACAAGGAAAATTGAAAGACTCTATTGTACACAATTCAATCACCATAGCTAAAAGGCATCTGCCTAAAATCTCCACAACCTTATGTTTCAGTTATAGAAACACAGACTCATTTAAATAATGCAATTTTACCTCAACTTCTGCTTGTTGCCTTGCTAAAGTGATGTTAAAAATATCCAAGGACTTTTCAAATTCCTAGAAGAGAGATGAGCCATTATTTTTGACAATTCAGTAATTGTTACATTCCACAGCTCAGTTTTACAGGAAACAACAGCAAGCACTTTAATTCGTGCAATCCAAGTTAATTCACTCAATCTGAAAAATTAAAACAAACCTGGAAAAGAACAGCACACCAGCTTAAGCTGCTTTTTCTTGCAGTTTCTAATTTAAAGATTCACCTCATGTATTTGTTAATTCTACTAACAAAGAAAGGTAGTGACAAGTTGCAAATATGGCCACTGAAAATTTTATTTTAACTTAGAAGCGACTGAGGAACATTTTAACATTTAAGTTTGAACAAGTATCAAGATGAACAATATTTAAGCCTTCAACAGAAAGTTACTAACCTCCAACAATTTTAAGATTTCTTCACTAGGTTTTTTTGATGTTATCTTTGTTTTATACAACTCTTTATAATTCTTCACTTGCTTCCTATGATGTGAAATATGTTCCCATGACCACATTTGGAGTTTAGGTTGAATATTTACTTTAAGGACGCCATCAATAACATATTTCCACCTAAAAGCAAAGACAAATGTATAGTTTATCTTTCTTTTGGTATATTAAAAAGACTCCTATAGCTTTGCAGACTCTCACTTAAGATGAATTCAAGTTGTCAAGAGCGAAATCCCCGACTAACAGCATACTTCTGAGTTGAGAAATCTAAGTATTTTACTCTCTTTTCCCCATACAAAGTTGACAGATTGATGTCAAATTTATGCATGCATGTGTGAGAGTAATAAAAAATTATTTTTAAGGAATCTTCTGAAAAGAAATCAAATCCTTGCCATCTGTGTTGCAAAGGTTTGCCTGTTTTTAGGTAATAACTATGTTCTTGTAAAGCTACCTAACATGTAACAGGGGAGCTTTCACTTAAACAAATTTATGACACAAAAATACTATCAGACTTAAGTTCCTGATAATGGTCTTTAAGAGTGCAATCACAGGTTTTCAAATATTATGCCCACAGCTTTGGTTTGATGAGGTCCTCATCAACTTCCTACAATACTAGCTTAAAAAGAATACTAAAAACAAAATACTTCCTTTCAGAATGAAATGAGTTCTAACCTCCTTAAGAAAGAAGCGATTCCTTGGTAATTATTTCAGGTTAATAACTAACAAATTATTTTCAAAGTCTAAGGTTACCTACCATGTCTTGGCGTTGTTGTGCACTGGAACATCAGGTCTGTACTTCCTATATGGCAGATTTCGAGTCATCATATCAATAGACTCAAGAAGCTCCATAACACTGAAGTACTAGGCAAAGAAATTCAAACTGAGCATTATCATCTTTCAGAGAAAACAGCTATCAAGCTTCTCTTCAAAGAGAAAATCAGTTTCAAAAAAACCAAGACTAAGTTAACAGATTCTACATGTACACTATAAAATTTCAGGCCACCTTTCTTAATTCTTGCAAACTAACTTTTTTACTACATTACATACAACTTCAGAAAAATAACTGGTACCTGTGGCTTATTGAATTCAACAGTTATATCCTGTAAGTTTACATCTAGATCTATTTTCGGTGATGAAAAGTCAACATCAGATCGAGGATTCATAAGGAGCTTGGCTTTAGCTGAAATGGGGCGGAATACTAAAAAATACAAGTTGATATAAAAAGTGCAATTAAATAATTTCAGACTGCAATAAATTATATATATACTTATCTCAAATTATGTTAGACTATTAGTTTTAGACTTGAAAAACATGAACTGCACCAACACAACTTAGAATACAATCTCAATTTTCAGTTTCACTCTGGCAACCTTTACCAAATTTTTGTAGAGCACCACCACAAACTTTCCTGTACGTTGAATTACATAGAGATGTTTCAATAAATAGTTTGCATTTGTAACAAACGGGATCTTTTTTGGTTCTGATATACTTATAGCACAAGACAGTTCCAAATACACCATTTATTCCACTATAGGAACTCTTATTTCTTAAGATTTTCTTGTTGCTGTTGCTGTTACAAATGCTTTACTCTTTGATAAATTATACTTACAACAATGGTTAAAACCAAACACTCCATATTTCTAATTTCAAGCCCGAGTAAGCATGGAACAAAATCAATATGTATTCTACATGAAAGTGAGGCACATCACAAGAAAAAACATCCAGAGCAGAGTATTTTATCTGTTTCAGTTTGGAAATATCAGGCTTTGAAGCCCTGTTTAGTTCAATATTTTCATCTGTTTCAGCAATTGATCCAACAGTAAGAATTTTTATATTATCTGAGTTCATGTAAATAATTTTTTTCAATATGATTTCTTTCATCTCAGCAAAAATACTGATACATTACCTACATATCCAATATTCCAAATTCTCTGAAAGGTTCATAGTAGTGGAAACATGCATTTTTGCAAGAAAAAACCATGAAACTTTTAGCTACACCTCTATATGGTAACATTTCAATTAATTTTCTCCCTGTATTCAGCTTTCTAAAGTTTATTTTTTATGGTTCTTATATGTAAGTATGTTTGTATTTACATGAAGTGATAAAATTAGACTTCATGCTTATTACCTTCCTATCAAAGTTTTAGACTTTTAAAGGCTTGCCCCAAATGGGACCAAATTTTCATTTACCACAGTACACCACCATGGTCAGTATCTCTGATGGCACTGCTGAATTTTAAGAGAGTAAATCTTGAATCCTAAGCTTTACATACACCCATTTTGAACTTACCACATAAAGACACAAACAATTTATAATGTTTAATACTTGTTTTCTTGCAAAAAGAATCAAATCCAGCAACTAAAAAAGGGCGGAATCAGAAGAAATTACTAGATAGTTCTGTCAGCCAACATAGAGATTTTTTTAGGGGAAGGTAGCAGTGTAAAACTGACAGTGCCTTTTTTAACCCTGGCTTATAGTGAACTGAGGACTTCGCTGCTGGAGAACAAGCCACTCCCAAGGCCATTCAGATTTGTGAACCATTTCAAAACAGTCACACAGATAAACGTGATAAACACAAACCATGTATTTTCCATGCAATGGAAAGCAAACTATCAACATTTTTGAGTGATGCCAATGTGATTTTCAGACTTAAGTAAGTAATACTCAAAGCAATTTAACTTGCAATACTCTCAATAAAAAAAAATAAATTAATGTTTCAAAGTTGTGTGATTACTATTTCTACCTCTCATGGAAGAAACATAGTTTGCATAAAGCAGGTGATTTCAAAAACAAACTCAAACTAATCTGAATTCTCCAAACTTACACAGTGCATATGTTGTTGCTAAACTTCTTAAATGAAGGAATTAATCAAAAGATGTTAACAATGACAACCTATGTATGACATTCCATTAGAATGATACATGACTCAAGACTCACTTTTATCAAGACTTTTTTTATATACCTAAACAATACAGTATTCACTGTCAGAAAGACAGTTGCTCTTCCAGGCTTAAACTGCACTCCTTAGTAAGATTTTTGAGTAACAGCCAAAGTGACAAGCACCAAGATTAAGTAAAAATTACAATTAAAAATTAAGATTACAATTAAATAACACTTACCAAAATCATAACCATCTGGAATCATGTTGTGGCTGGCAACTCCCTGTTTTAAGTTAACCTACACACGCAATGGAGTGAACAGTAAGTTGCACTTCTATTTCCAGACAAAGTTTTTAAAGTACAAAATGTTAGCATTTTTAAACAGTTCTCAGATAATCCCTGTGACACAAAGTGAAATTAAAATACTCATCTATGTTTTTAACAGAATGATATGTCTATATTTAGGTAATAAAAATCACTGAACAGTGGCAAGATGACCGTCAATTGTCTAAATTCTGTTACTGGCACAAGACTGGTTTTTTAATTTTCTCAGATGAGCATTATACTTCCATCACATAAAAGCCTTAACATGCACTGTTTTTTCCTAAAAAAACCTTTTAGTTACAAACAATTCCCCAGGACACTGACATAAAAAGAAGCAGGCCTGAATGTGAAGCATGTTCTCTGCTTCCCAGTTTTAACTAGAAGACTAGATACACTGTCTTACCAATGATTCATCCCAACCACCATGGTAGAACATCTCTGATTTCACATTCCAATAAGCAAAAAGGTTATCCAGTCGCACAAGCTGAAAATACAAAAGAACATATGTACTGGTATCCACAAATTTTAGATTATTAATTTGGATTTCACAAAGTCTGGATGAATAAAAATATTCAGAATGTTACTTTTGCTATAGAGCCTACACAGTTACATGTTTTCTTGATCTTACTTTCTGAAACTAAAGGAGCTTGTTTTATTAGCAAGTCTTTCTTTAGCATACTGTCTATACTGTACCTTGTGGAACAACTTGGCAGTTTCATCATGTAAACATGGATTCCAATTCTTATCTGAGGTCTGAAATGAGAATTAAACAAAAATACTCCAGTATCTACAATTCACCAACATGTTACAACTGAAACAAACTACAAAAAATGACAGTAACATCGTCATAATTAAATGTCATGGAAAATAATGGAATACAATCTTCTGATTTAAGATGATTAATGCATTACTTTAAGTAAACTTGAAAAGGCTACTTCCTCCAAAAATATCTACATGTATGTACTCTGATAGGCTGCACACAAGAACCAAAGATACTCTAAGATTCTGCTTTCATTACTGTAAACTGTTTTCCTTTACACCAATAATATTTTTGGACAGGCTCTTTGGACAGAGATTAACAAGGGATAGAATTCATTTATAATTCTGGAAGCAAGCAATTTTAGTTTGAGCCAAAAGAAGACCCTTTAATGTGCTAGGGATAAGCATTCACAAAACCACCATTTCATTCAAGAAAATAACATTTACTTACGACGTATATTTTTTTAAACTAGCAGTTAGACAGCAAAAACTACTGAACAGAGCAACTCAGCAACCAACATACTGATCCTACTACACAGTCTTCCAGAAAAAAAAATTCATACCATCCTGTGATTGCTACTCTAAGCACCTTAAAGTGCAGTTCGCAGATCAAAAAAAAAATTAGCTCCAGGTGGAAAAAAGATGTCATCTTTTTTTTTCCTTTTTTCTTTCCCACCACTTCCTGTTATCAGGCAGTAACTTCCTTTCTTGGAGCTCAAGTCAGTTTCAGTAAAATATTCAGAATGAACAGCCCAAATATAGTAAAGTATACTGGAAACCACACCACTGCTGATAATTACAGGTGTATTTTGCATTAGACAGTATGCTACCAGAAAGCATAACACACAAAAGCACAACGTCACCTATTGGTATATATTAACATGTTTTTCAGATAAAAAGTGAGAAATAAAATTACCTGCAAACTTAGATTCTGAAGTGAAATCCCAAATGACAAGGGGTTATCACGATTTGTGATCTAATATAACACAGGAAAAGACAAAAAATAATTATTTCATACTCTATAAGCATATATTTGGCTAAGAATTTAAGTATCTTTACACTTTGGTCCAAGCTTTTTTTCAGTTTGTTTGGGTTTTTTTATCAAACTAATGAAAGTCCACAACTTTACCAGTATTCTCTCAACATAAAAAGCAACTAGAAGAAATCAGACAGGTTCCCAATTTCATCTTACAGTGCACAACCCCTTATGGTAAGATATATAAAAGCACTTACATCATCTTCATAGCGAATATGAATGTTGGAAATTTTCAGCTGAAGATTTTTGATGACCTGAGTAACTAGCTTTTCTACAAAAGTGTCTTGTTTCTCTTCTTTTACTTTATCTATATTAAAGGAAAACAATATTTTGTTTACATTCCAATATTTTTTAAAATTAGACAAAACAATAACACAATACATCTAGCTTAAGTGTTTTCTATTACATTATACTCCAGTTGTATAGAAACACGTTTGCTCTGTATAATCTACAACATTTACATTCTCAGATTAGAAGGTTTCCTAGCTTTACTACCTGCAGAGTGAAGAATCAGGTAGCTCAAAAGTAAGACCAGCACCCACCAATACTCTAGGGGAGCAAATCATACTTCTTGGAAGTACCAGAAGTTGACTTTAAAAAGATTAAAATTCGCATGCAATGAAGAACAGATTGTAACAAATCTTTAAAAAGCTGTATTGGTAAAAATGCTTTGACACTGGAAACAAATTCTTTCTTATGAAAGAGGAAAGAAAATGTCAGATGACATATGACAAAAAAGCAGTATTTCAAAAGCCTAATTTATATCAGATCACATCAATGCTCAAAACTTTTTATTTTCAGAATAAATGCTGGTTCTGCAATACTGATGGCAACTATACCTAAAAAACCGTAACTAATAGGGTTTTAAGTAGGAAGGAAAAAACAAGAATCTAGAAGACATTGACAAAATCTGCATCTTTCTGGATTAAAGTAACGAAAGAAGCAGCATCACTTTCATTAGCTTTTCCCACCCTTACCTCGGTCAGCTATCTTCTGCTTTGCTTCTTCTATTCTCTGCAATTCCCTTTGTCTTGCTTCCAAGAACTGCTTGGCTTCTTTTTCAGCATCATATTTTATGGCTAAACACATAAAGTAAAAATGTATAATACCAAAAAGCCTTATATATTTTTAAAGATACTGTTTCAAAAGCTGTAATTTTTATGTTTTTGTAACAGTTACACATAACAGTTACATAGCAAAAAAATTAGATGATGAAACCTAAGTTACTGAAAAACTTCCTCTCCATTATTTAACTGTAATTGCTAAAAGTATCTACTAAGAATAAAGCTCACAAAAACAGTATCAACTCATTCCAGAAAATTCTGAAACCCCACCAATTGATAGTCACTTCTTCCTATACATTAACTTACTGGCAGTGGGCACAATAAGCAAATAAACTCCATCAAGGACTGCCTCAACAGGTTGAGTATAAAGGTTTTGCCATGGAATCTGTAGGTTAAGTTGACCTACAAACACAAAAGAAAAAGGTTGAAGTATACAATTAAATAGCTGCTGGAAAAGAAACGCAAAGATAATTTATATCAAACACAAAATCTCTTTAACAATTATTATACTGGACAGAAATTACCCCAGTGCACCTGAGGCAAAAGATGCTTCAGTTGAGTTGTATTTTCCTACACAATACACAAACAACATGAGATGTTTTTTCGCGAGTAGAGCTACCAAGTCTACAGTCCTTTATTTCCTTGAAATACATTCCTGCTCTTAACAGCAATGTCTCCCTCCCTGAAAATACATTGCAGCATCTTCAGAAACAAGAAAAGCACATGGGCAGCTCACACATAATCAGTCAGCTAAATACTAGGTTTTGTGAACACAGGGATCATGAAGTTAACTGCCTCCCAAGCACAAATTTTAATAAAATACTAAATCAGTCACAGAAAACACATTATTCCAGGGTCGATTTAAAGGAACCATATGGCTTTAGACTTAGTTTACTTTAAGAAACCACTTTTACGAGACAATCAACTTGCAACGAGAATACTTTTTATTTTAGCAAAAACAAGGAAGGAAGGAGATGAAAAGGCAAGAGAAAGGTAAAAATCAGTTGTGGAGTCTTGTTAAGACAAGGAACGAGATCCAGTCCTGCCCAACTGCTCATCTTTGCTATGTTCGGCTATTTTCTCATTAATATGGAGATGCTTAAAAAAGACTCCAGTATACTTTATTGAAAGGAGCTTCCTCAAAGTTTCTTTTCAGAAGAGACAACTTCAGAGTGCACAAAGTATACAAATCAACAAACATATGGAAATTATTTGCTTAGGATGCCTAACGTCACTTGCAAGGACTTTTAGAAACTCCCGCATGTGTACAAGATAAAATGCAACTTACTAATATGTCCTGCTTTAACTTTAAATGGCACATCCAACTGACTCTGAAAGAAAGAGGTTTAGAAAATTTAAGCTCAATTCAGCAACTTGTGATACGTTCCAATGCAAGAAAAGGCATCATAACCTTTACAAACTTACCTGTCAACCACAGGGGAAAAAAAAAAGTCAGTAAAATGGATAAGCAAGCATGTGGTTACCAATTTAGACTGTTATGCTAAGTTAGGCTAAATACATTCCCAAAAACAAAGTTCTAGCTTCATGAGCTATAGCAAAAAGAGGTCTTTCAGTATTACTCTTGACCTAAGCACATTCCTTTAGCAATTGCTGAGAGCTCTCTTGGGGGGAAGGAAAATGTATACACTTTGCCCTTTAAATTTAATCATTTAATCTCATATTAATCAAATAATCTATATAGGTGCAGAGAAAGCAAGTCAGTAAGCTTCCACTTAAAAGAAACTGTGTTCTAATATAAGAATCAAAAAATGCACAATGCACCCATTAAGCCCATTAAACACATAAAACATAGTTCAGGAATAATTTTTTCAAGTATTATTGTTATTTTCACTAGCTTACCAGTGCATTTTCTTTTATTTCCAGATTTTTCAGTGCTACAGCTCCTAAAAGAAAAGAAGCCAACAAGAAAAACTGGAATAAGCAAAGTGGTACACACTGCAAGTCTCAAAGTCCGAATCAGTGGGTTACAGAAGCCTAGACGACAAGGGGCCTAATGTGTGTCTCAAACACAAAGGGAGGACAGCAGTGGAGTCAACCAAGATTAGTTGGTAAGAAGATGTCATGAGAAAAAATGGGATGCGGCAGGAAAAGGTGGCCATACAGATGTAAGCCAGAACTCTTCTTGAATAAAGGTCTATGTTCTGGCTGCTGAAATAGAGCATAAATCAAGGAATGAGGTCAAGAAGTAGGCATAGACTGTCAACTTAAGGTCAGTCCAGTATGGAAGGAAGACCTCTGACCCATTTCCAGAAAGGTCTAGAAGAACCAACTGCAAATGATAATTCGCCTGCATAGTAAAGAAGCAAATTTGCTCCACAGCACAGAAATCTTAACTGTATAAAGGTACCCAGAATCAAACCTGAACACACATGTGCCCCAGTACCCCGGACACTCCATCAGCTGCACTGATGCTGGAGTCAGGACTGCCAATGTTCCTTCCTTTCTTTCTCTGTACCGCACTTTAATCTCTGTGTGTCTCTCTCTCCTCTCTTTCACCCATCCTTATCCAGGACTTACTACCATATGTTTATACTACAAGGGACTAATTTACACCAACTTCCACACAGTGTGTAGTATTTATTAACAAAACTTCTCAAGTTTTTACAGACACACTAACTTCTGCTGTTCCTTTTTGACCACAGGTATCTACAAATTTTGGGTGCTTCCCCTTCCCCTTCACAGTGAGGCACCCCAGTGGTCCATGACCTATGGTTCCCAAAACTTCTACTGTGGAGAGACCCACAGCCTACATATCAAATATCCATGAAATATGATTAACACCATGAAAGATGATTAATCATTCCACAAAATAATATCTGAGATTGTCTCATGGCGTTGCATGTCCATGAAAATAAGCTAAAATCACTCAAAGTAAAGATGCTGGAAAACCCTGTCTCAATTTTGTAAGAACCCATTTTAAAATCTAAAGTTAGCTTCTTTTTCCTCAACCATCTGTTTCCCATCCTTGTAGAAATATAGCAACAGTAAATGTGAGTGGAATTTTAGCCCTCAAAAGATCTCCTTCTTGCCAGTTTTATTTATAGGCCTACAAAAATTCACAGGAAGTACTTCAGAAATCTAATTTTTAAGGAGAGAAATTCAGTATACTGTGAACAAAGAAGATTTAAATTGCAAGTTTTACAATATACTTTACATTAAACACTTGCCATAACAAAAGGAATACTTGCACCAGAAAACTCATAACCTAAATATATATACAGTCCAATGAAATGTTTTCTGCAAAATCTACAAGAAGAATGGAGCTTCTGTGATGGCTACTTTCAAACTAGTTGTATAGCATTAACACATGCACACGGAACAGACATCTGATACAGCTCAGCAGGGACATAAATGAGATTCCAGAAACCAGAAGCCCATTACAGGCCTGGAAAGGAATACAACTTGAGGTTGCAAACAAAGATTGAATTGACCAAAAATGCTTTTCTTTTGGGATGCATGTTAGTAATAGCAAAATGTATGGGGAAATAGGAGCTCCAACTGCAAAAATATTCTTGCGGTTATATAGCACTAATGCAATCAACAACTGTTCAACAACTGTACCACCAGTTTTGGGAAACTGGATCCAAATCTCAAAAGCGTACACACTAGAAGAATTGGCTCAAGTTGTTGAACTGATATGGAAGAGGTGATCAGGTAAACTAATCCATCCATCTCATAGCACTCACAAAATACTATGAAGGTTTCAATGCTTTAATTTATTCATTGCAGCAATTTATAATCACTTTCCAGCAGAAGTGTATACATCTGACATGTGCTAACATCAGCCTCTCCAGAGAAATACTACATGCAGAAGGATGGCTTTTGACAGCTGATGCCACTGCTGTTAAGCCTTAAAATACACACACATTGCCAGGAACAACAGAAAAGAGGAAAAAAAAACAACCAAAGAGAGCATTTCCAAAAGTAGCCTGTTAACTACTCTAGGAACTAGAACTATATAGCCTTTGAAGGCGATAACAAGGTGATAGTTTTATATACCATTGGTTCAATTCCATTCTAAATTTATTCCCTGATAAAGCTTACTCTGCAGAAACCATCTTAACACAAAAAAAAACCCAGATTGCTTCTTCAAGAAGATGTCATTAATTGTAATTGTATTCATGGCAAGTAATTCTAATGGTGTCCAGAGCAAAGGTTCAGGTTCGTAACCAAGTTACCAGGCATGAGGTGCAACTTCTGCAGGTCAGTTGAGTCATGTTAAAAACATTCAGAAGGAAACTGTAAGGCTACATGGCACATGAAGCAGTTTAACTGGGTTGAGTTTGTTCACTTTCACTGATGGCTATGTAAACATTCCCTCTCATTTATCAAGAGTCCGACACGTGCCACAGTTCTGCAGAGGCGCAATAACTCAAGCTACAATAATTTGGCCGCCCAGATGCTTCCAAAAACAAAATACTGCAAAGTGAGTAAGAATTATTTTAAACATTTACAAACAATGTTTTGTGATGGCAAAACTATTTCTCATTTTATTTGAGCACATTATAATGGCAGATAATAAATAGAGAATCAATAATGTTTCAAACAGGAAGCTTTTGAAATTTCTACACTGAATGCTGGGATTTGGAAGTGAGGTACACAATTCTTCACTGTTTTTGCTTATGTATTTACAATTTTAAAAAATCACTTGGTTTTACAATCAAAAAGTCTGATATTTTAGTTAAGAATCACTAGAAGAAATTAGCAGAACCCCAGGCACCTGAATTTTAGTATAAAATTGCTGAAACATGTTCACTAAAATATAACAGTTTACTTACAAGAACCTTGTTATAGTATGATCACAGTGAGTGGACCAACAAAGCATACAAAAGTCTACTAAAGAGGCACTAGATTTTGTGTATTGATGTAATCTTTCTTTTTCCTATACTTGAGAGACAGCTCAAGACACTGACTAAAGATTCCTGCAGTAAACCGCAAATATTTTCAAAGCCACCACACTTGCAAAGCTTGCAAGCAACTCCGATGCTCAGGATCTGAAATGTAGTTATTGACCATGCCAGTATTCCTCTTCGTTACCAAAATTTAGTCTCTACCACATGTAGCCATTCCTCTTGCAATGAAATGTAGATCTAAGTACATTACCATAAATCCTTACCATTCTCTTGGGGGATTGAGGCAAAAAAACAGAAGCCCCACAAACAGAAGCAGGAAAACCAGGAATAAACCCTAGTTACACCATGTAAAACAGTTAATTGCCCTAGGCTATTGACAGTAGATTTTAATTGCAAAAACCAGAAAAAAAAATCAAGATTTGATTATCAGTTTTGGTGATGGTTGGTTGGGTTTTTTAGGCAGGGCTGGTGTCCCCCTGTTGGGAGCAACTAAATGTTTTGATGTCAGAAATGCATCCAATGCATGATTAAAAATTACCCAACTAAGCAACCTTAGAAACTGTATGTACAAGTAGTTGGAGTTGTATAAATACCCAGGGTTAAACATGCAGGCTGCAAGCCAAAACAATAATAAAAGGCAGAACATTTATAAATATCTACAGAAAAGTCTAGAATTTATTTAGGCTACTTTATAAAGCAAACTTTTAGATTTACTGATCTCTGGACAATTGTGAATAATTCAACAAAATAAAACAGCTGTCAAAATTCTAGAAAAATAGCTTTATCATTTTAATTTTAGATACTCAAAATAACTTCATTAATTTAAATGCATGAACCAACATCTACTACCAAGCATTCAGCTTGCAAAAAGAGATCTAGTAAACTACTTCACCAAAGAGGCCTAACAGAAATTTTGTTATGGTTGTAAACAAAAGATAAAGGGGGGGAAGAAAAATAATCTATATAAAAATCCTGGAGATTTTACCTAATTGATCACTCTCTGCTGTCTTTAAATAAAAGGGCAGGGGAAGGAAAGCAAATAAGAGAGAGAGGAAAGATCAGAAAATGCAAATACCTTAGCTAGTATCTGATCAGTATCCAACACTCCTGTTCAAATATTTCAACAAAATTTCTGCTTTTTTCCAACAACATTGTCAGCTTGAGAATACCTCTGATCACTTAACACAAACAGCTGCTTTTGCTAGTCATTTCCCACTTCTGTTTGTGCTGTTAATTATTTATGTTTAAGCATACCCTCTAGAGACAAGCTGCAAGCCTCTGAGGATCAGTGTCTGCCAAATACCTAATCTATTGACATCTATTGTAAAATGGATCATGAAAGACAGTAAACTACTAGACATTACATATCCCTCAAGTGAATTCAAATTATCATTACGTAAGGGATGGGGAGGAGGTTGTACCTGCTCTACCTAAACAGGGCAAAATAAAAAAAGTAGTTGATTTCACTATAATAATAGTTGTAGCAAAAAAAAAAGTTTGTGCGCTCACAAACATGCCAATCATCTGCCTGTATCATCTTACTAACACAGCCACCCCAAAAAGAGACACCAGCCACTCAAATAATAAGTTGTGTTAAGTAAGACATGCTTGAGACATTACCTAACACACAAGTGTGCCAAGTCAACCAAGATTTAAGTTCTTTAAAGGGCAGTACAGAGGGTCTGACCAAAACACCGAAAAATAACATCATAATTGTAATAAAACAATTGTTTGGTCCCTCGATACTGGATATGTCACTAGCATTTCACTTCTAGTCAAAGACAACTGATAACTGCATACATCTCACATTGCTGCAAGTATCTTTTCAAGTATTTTAACTTGACCAGGTCTAGAGCATTCAAAAATATCTAACTCGCCTACATACTTATCTAACCTGTTTATCTAAGCCAAGTACTTGCACACTTGTTAACACAGTTCATTGAAACTATCTTAGTGAGCACCAAAAAAAAGAGGTTAAAGAACACTGTCCTTCCCACTGTCCGCTATCAATAGCTTTTATGGATGGCTGTCTAACACAGTAGTCTTTTTACCTTGCTTCATATTAATGGAGTTCCTTAGGCATATGATTTTCTCCTTTACACTTTTTTCTAAGCCTTGGTTTTTCCAGTATTGGCTTTACACGTTCAAATTACCTTTTGTACCTCGTGGGATGAGCTACCTTAAACTTTCTGCACCACCTTTTATATTTCAGTTCTTGCAACATTCTCAGCCATGAATGTTTTCAGATAGCACGTCTTTTTTCAATATTGAGACAGTTTACATTTTTACCCTTCAATCTGAGGGGTTTTTAACAACAACAAAAAAATCATTACTGTAATTATTAAGGTGTTCATGTATTTTCTGGAGCAGCATCATCAAACAACGTTACTACACAGACTGAACGTGGAATAGCTTTAATAGTGCATGATGAATTCTCTCATTTATCAAAGCCAAGGTTAATATTAAGCATGATCATTAAAAAGGCATTAATAAAGCTCTGAATTTACACAGGCTGAAACTATAAAATTGGGTACAAGAACCTTGTTATAGTATGATCACAGTGAGTGGACCAACAAAGCATACAAAAGTCTACTAAAGAGGCACTAGATTTTGTGTATTGATGTAATCTTTCTTTTTCCTATACTTGAGAGACAGCTCAAGACACTGACTAAAGATTCCTGCAGTAAACCGCAAATATTTTCAAAGCCACCACACTTGCAAAGCTTGCAAGCAACTCCGATGCTCAGGATCTGAAATGTAGTTATTGACCATGCCAGTATTCCTCTTCGTTACCAAAATTTAGTCTCTACCACATGTAGCCATTCCTCTTGCAATGAAATGTAGATCTAAGTACATTACCATAAATCCTTACCATTCTCTTGGGGATTGGAGGCAAAAAAACAGAAGCCCCACAAACAGAAGCAGGAAAACCAGGGAATAAACCCTAGTTACACCATGTAAAACAGTTAATTGCCCTAGGCTATTGACAGTAGATTTTAATTGCAAAAACCAGAAAAAAAAATCAAGATTTGATTATCAGTTTTGGTGATGGTTGGTTGGGTTTTTTTGGCAGGGCTGGTGTCCCCCTGTTGGGAGCAACTAAATGTTTTGATGTCAGAAATGCATCCAATGCATGATTAAAAATTACCCAACTAAGCAACCTTAGAAACTGTATGTACAAGTAGTTGGAGTTGTATAAATACCCAGGGTTAAACATGCAGGCTGCAAGCCAAAACAATAATAAAAGGCAGAACATTTATAAATATCTACAGAAAAGTCTAGAATTTATTTAGGCTACTTTATAAAGCAAACTTTTAGATTTATTGATCTCTGGACAATTGTGAATAATTCAACAAAATAAAACAGCTGTCAAAATTCTAGAAAAATAGCTTTATCATTTTAATTTTAGATACTCAAAATAACTTCATTAATTTAAATGCATGAACCAACATCTACTACCAAGCATTCAGCTTGCAAAAAGAGATCTAGTAAACTACTTCACCAAAGAGGCCTAACAGAAATTTTGTTATGGTTGTAAACAAAAGATAAAGGGGGGGAAGAAAAATAATCTATATAAAAATCCTGGAGATTTTACCTAATTGATCACTCTCTGCTGTCTTTAAATAAAAGGGCAGGGGAAGGAAAGCAAATAAGAGAGAGAGGAAAGATCAGAAAATGAAAATACCTTAGCTAGTATCTGATCAGTATCCAACACTCCTGTTCAAATATTTCAACAAAATTTCTGCTTTTTTCCAACAACATTGTCAGCTTGAGAATACCTCTGATCACTTAACACAAACAGCTGCTTTTGCTAGTCATTTCCCACTTCTGTTTGTGCTGTTAATTATTTATGTTTAAGCATACCCTCTAGAGACAAGCTGCAAGCCTCTGAGGATCAGTGTCTGCCAAATACCTAATCTATTGACATCTATTGTAAAATGGATCATGAAAGACAGTAAAACTACTAGACATTACATATCCCTCAAGTGAATTCAAATTATCATTATGTAAGGGATGGGGAGGAGGTTGTACCTGCTCTACCTAAACAGGGCAAAATTAAAAAAGTAGTTGATTTCACTATAATAATAGTTGTAGCAAAAAAAAAAGTTTGTGCGCTCACAAACATGCCAATCATCTGCCTGTATCATCTTACTAACACAGCCACCCCAAAAAGAGACACCAGCCACTCAAATAATAAGTTGTGTTAAGACATGCTTGAGACATTACCTAACACACAAGTGTGCCAAGTCAACCAAGATTTAAGTTCTTTAAAGGGCAGTACAGAGGGTCTGACCAAAACACTGAAAAATAACATCATAATTGTAATAAAACAATTGTTTGGTCCCTCGATACTGGATATGTCACTAGCATTTCACTTCTAGTCAAAGACAACTGATAACTGCATACATCTCACATTGCTGCAAGTATCTTTTCAAGTATTTTAACTTGACCAGGTCTAGAGCATTCAAAAATATCTAACTCGCCTACATACTTATCTAACCTGTTTATCTAAGCCAAGTACTTGCACACTTGTTAACACAGTTCATTGAAACTATCTTAGTGAGCACCAAAAAAAAGAGGTTAAAGAACACTGTCCTTCCCACTGTCCGCTATCCAATAGCTTTTATGGATGGCTGTCTAACACAGTAGTCTTTTACCTTGCTTCATATTAATGGAGTTCCTTAGGCATATGATTTTCTCCCTTTACACTTTTTTCTAAGCCTTGGTTTTTCCAGTATTGGCTTTACACGTTCAAATTACCTTTTGTACCTGCGTAGGATGAGCTACCTTAAACTTTCTGCACCACCTTTTATATTTCAGTTCTTGCAACATTCTCAGCCATGAATGTTTTCAGATAGCACGTCTTTTTTCAATATTGAGATAGTTTACATTTTTACCCTTCAATCTGAGGGGTTTTTAACAACAACAAAAAAATCATTACTGTAATTATTAAGGTGTTCATGTATTTTCTGGAGCAGCATCATCAAACAACGTTACTACACAGACTGAACGTGGAATAGCTTTAATAGTGCATGATGAATTCTCTCATTTATCAAAGCCAAGGTTAATATTAAGCATGATCATTAAAAAGGCATTAATAAAGCTCTGAATTTACACAGGCTGAAACTATAAAATTGGGTTTTATACATAGATTCAGTCTATGAACAGGTTACTAGCCTTAATTCAAACAGGTTAGCTATAAAAAACCACAAGGCCACAATTTGCTCCCTACAGACTTTTAATACAAACTACTTCAGTTTTTAGTCAGAGGCAAAAAAATACATGCCATTTAAAATATAAGACTATATATATATATATATATACATATAATTTGTGCAATGCTCTAGCATCCAAAAAGAAGTGATTTGTTACAGGGGAAAAAAAACCCAAACAACCTTCCTTTTTTTTTCTTTTTTTAATTTGATGGATTTAGTACAATTTAATTTTAATAGTACATGAATTATGTAAAATCTAGCAATCTTATCAAGACACACAAAGACAAGCACTGTAAGAAAACACACAGCTGTAATGGAAATGCTTTCAGAGCACACAGACAAGCATGAAAAGCTATTAAGTTTACACAAAATATGAAGGCAAAAATAGTACTTTTTGTGAAAATACCTTAAGTTACAAAATTTTAGTAATTAGCAAGCTAAAAAATTATCCACAGACTTCAAGTATACTGTGAGTGTAGGGATCTGCTAATCAATGATGCACTCCATATAAATGTATTCTACTTTTTCTACTGCTGTTACTACTAACAGTTGCTGCCTTTTACATAGCAGAATGCAATTTCTAGATCCTTTGAGATATTTGAAATGAAAGAAATATTGCAGGTGTACAGACCATTAAACAAAATTTCAGTCAAAAAATAGCATCATGTGGTAGACCAGGAAAAATATAAAATTCCACAGGTGATGCCTCACCAACACAGCACAGCATTTCTGAGCCTCTTATAGCAAGACATTGGTAGCTCCATATATCAGTATACACTATAAACAAGTCAACTGGCTATGTAGAGAAAAAATAAGTTTATTCTAATACATAGGCAATAAAGCAGCGAGAAATTTAGTTTAAATAAAAATATTCTAAAGCCTCTAAAATATGAGAATCTCTTGAAAATGAAATAATGAAAAAGAAAATTGAGTTCCACAGACATGGAAAAATATGACAGCTGAATATCAAAACTTCAAAGTAAAATTGAGGGGGCTTTTTTAGTTTTTGTTTGAGTTGGGTTTTTTTAGTTTTTTTTAATTGAGACAATGTGCATCTAATCTGTTAATAGCTGCTTCACAGAGACATAAACTGCCCTGACTAACCATCAGCAACCTAGAGAGCTGGGAAAAAGAAGCTTTTACCGTTTTTGCAATGTACAAACATTGCCCAAAATGTTTACAATGTTCCGTATTTTTCATTAAATATTCTGTCTTCAGTAAACAGAAAGAAGAAACTATGGTAACTTCAGTACATAAATCAAGCAATTAGCTTGACACAGTTCTGCTGAAAGGTGCAATTAGTCAAACCTTTCAAATAAGGGTCACCTAATCAGTAAGAGATATGCGATATTAAGCCTTACTGCTACAAATGAAGGACTAATACATTGTCTCCAGCAGTTACATGCGCTGTTGCTGTGTTAACAATCCTTACAGAGTCTGAACTTTACAAAGATGCTATGAACACCTTGACTAACTAGGTGTTAGGTGAAGGAAAATAACTGCAGAGACGAAACTAGGTGAAGGAAAATAACTGCAGAGACAAAACTAAAAAAGGACGCCATTTCAGAAAACAAGCATGAAAACAAAAATATCCATGATGCAAAAAGCTCCAGGAGAAGCTTACAAAATCTGGTTAATGTATATGAGTACCTAGGAATGGAATTGCAGGTAGGCAAATACCTCGAGGATGTTTCACACCTACTGTATACATGCGCCTGCAAAAAAACCCTGAACCTCTGTGTTTGCTTTTGCTGATGCTGAAGACACCTGGGATGCACATTCAAAACTGAGTCAGCACTGATCACAGGCATCCGTTCATGGTCTATGGCTGACAGACCTTTGGTGCTGTTTTCTTTTAGGTAGCTTACTAAGGGGAACTCAGGAGCGCACATTCAAACAGAACACTTTACTGCTTTCAGAACTGGCATGTTCATTTAATTCAGACCACTGCTTACCCCGCCTAGCGCAGCTAGGCACCGCCTTTGCTAACACCTAAGGCAGTATCTACTCCTGGTTCTTTAAGGCTAAAAATAACAAGTATTCCAGACCTACAGATGGCAGCGCCAAGAATGCAGGGGATGTCACTGCCGTTCGCGGAGAGGCCACTCACCCCACAAGCACTAAAACGCCGTCAGAACCCTGGGCGTTTATGCACGGTTTATTTCCGGGCGTGGAAAACGCCCGTAAACCAGTTCAGTTTCGCATTCCCAGAACCAGGTCAGGCTCCCGCCTCCAACCTGCCCGCCCGCCAATTCCCAAACTTCCTGCAAGCGCCAGAGACACCGCGGCCAGCCAAGGTCCGTCCCCATTTAGGAGACAGCACAGGCGGCTCCATATGGAAAAACAAAACAGAAGCGGCCGTTCGTGCGCCTCCAGCACTTCGCTCGGTTTCTCTTGCCCCCGTTCTGCAGCTCCTCCCGCTCCGCCGCCGCCCCCCGCTGCCGCAGCCGGCTGCTCCGCGGACACATCTCCCAGCCCGCCCGCCTGACCGCCCCCGCGGCTATTTTTAAGCGGCCGAGCAGGTGGAGAGGCGGCAGAGTGGTCAGCTGGGCCGGCGGCCGGGCCCGGCCCGGCCCGGCAGCGCCCAGGGGACGCCGCCCCGGCCTCCTCCCTTGAGCGGGCGGCAGGGCGAGCCGGCCGGGCAGGAAGGCACGCGGCGGCATGAGGGCAGGCAGGCGGCTCCCCCGCGGCGCGCCAGGCCCGTACCTCCCCAGATGCCCAGCTTCAGCTGGGAGCTGTCCAGGTTCACCACGTAGTCGCCAAGGAAACGGTTCAGGACGTCCACGACCAGGGATTCAAACACCATCCTGCCCTCCGGCCGCCGCCGCCGCCCGGCAGCACCGCCGCCGCCCCGGCTCCGGCCGCTCCCCTCCGGTCCGCCCCGCCCCGCGGCTCGAGGGGGCGGTGCAGGCGTGCCCCCCCGCCCCTCCCGGCTGCGGGCGCGGCGAGGAAGGGGCGCGGCTTGTCCGGGGCTACGGCAGCCGGCGGGGGCTGCGCAGCTCTGCCTGCCTCGGGCCTTTGCTCACAGAGCCACTGCGTACGCGTGCTGGCTACTCGCTCTTGTAAAGGTGCGAGTTATCACGGACTGGGTCAGGTTGGAAGGGACCGCAGGGGATCATCTGGTCCAATCTCCCTGATCAAGCAGAATCATCCCAGAGCAAATGGCACAGGATTCCGAACAACACAGGTTGTTCTTGAATATCCCCAGAGAGGGAGACTCAACGACCTCTCTGGAGAACCTCTCAGTGCTCGGTCACTGCACAGTAAAGGAGCTATTCCTCATGTATAGGTGGAGCTTCCTGTACATCCGTTTCTGCCTATTGACTCTTGTGCTAGTGCTCGTCGCCGCTGAGCAGAGTCTGGATCCGCCTTCTTGGCACCCTTCCTTCAGAGACTCACAGACATTGATAAGATCTCCTCTCAGTTCTTCTCGAGGCTGAGCAGGCCCGACTCCCTCAACCTAAGAGGGGTACTCTAATCCCGTAATCATCTTTTTGCTCTCCACTGAACCCATTAGTTTGTCCAAGGGATTAAAATGTGGCATAGCCACAACAGTTTTTTGAGTATTTTTCTCTTCCCCAGGCTAGGCAAATATAAAATTACTGCGTGTCTTGAGTTGTTCAAAAATGGCTGAGCTATTACTGGCATGATGACTAAAACAAACTGAATTGAATTTATCTCTGCAAAGACCTTGACTCCCAGGGTGTTTTCTGGCTTGGGTATCAGCTGAATTGCATGGAAATAACCGGGCCGTGTTTACCATGAGTGGCTGTGCTGAGGACCCCTGCAGTCACAAGGTTTTTTTAAGAAAATTTCCCTGTCAAAGACCATTCACTCCCAGGGTCCCTGGCTTGACAGTTGAATTCCATGGAAATGCCAGAGACTTTCACTGCTAGGACCCCTGCAGTCAGTGTCTGACCATTCACGAGGCTCCCTGACAGTTGCACTCCCGATGCCAGAGACTTTCACTGCTAGGACCGAAGGCCCTTCGCAGCAGGCGGCTTCACTGAAGTGCACTGCTGGACTTCCTACACACCTCACCTTCTGTCAGTGTTGCTGAACCTTTGTATTCAATATAAAAAATTAAACCATTGAGGGAAAGCAATAAGAAAGCTGCCAGATATTATACACCTTTTAGTTCCTTTTTACAGAAATAAAAGAATACTGCCTAGCACTTCTGACCTTTCCTTTCTACCACAACCTGTCACACTAGCAATGCCTTGCATCCACCCAATATGCAGAATAAAATAGTTTGGAAAGAAGTATCTTGATATAAAGAAATACTTTTTTAAAAGGGATTATATTGTTCTTTATTAACAAAGGGGGAAGAGTGATACTGAAGAATGATAACAGAAGATGTAAAATGCACAGACTTATGCTTAGCTTCCTCTGAAGTTACTTTGTATTGTTGGGGAAAATTACAGTCCCAGCATTTCCAGTTCTTGGGTTTAGCATCCTTTTCTATGGAAAAACAGCAGTAATGCCTAAAAAAATTTAAAAAAAAAAACAAACACAAAAAACCCCACATACACACACAACAAGAAACACAACCTACAGCTACAGTAGAAAGAGATTAATTGGAATAATAAATTAATTGGACCAGAATGTGATCAGCAACTTGTGCACACCAAATGTAACTGTTTCTATGCACTAATACACATGCATGAGAATCTCTATAGAATCTCTACCTGGCTTTCTATAAATTTCTTACACAAAGCCCGACATATTTCTTATAAGCTATCTCTAAAGAAAAGTGTGAATACAAGGCTTTATTTTGTGACTCAAATCACATATCATCCTATTTAGTTGTAGAAAAGCTACATGATAAATCTACTCCTGTACATTTACTATTCCAGAATTGGGCTTTGGCACTATGCATCTTCAGGATTATCTTCTACCAGTCAGTTTTCCAAAGTAACTTTACTTTGTAAGCTTACAGCTCCTTAGGGCATGGGTAAAATTTCTTTGTCTTGTTCAAATATCCTGGAGAAACCTTTCTGAAGTCAGGGGAGCAGGAGTGTCCTACATCAAGTACGATTTCTTTTGATCACAGTGATACAATTTTTATTTTGTTATTGCAAAGAAAATTTTGTGGTATGATGGATTTTTTGAATCCACATAGTGTGGGTGAATCTTCCACAGCAATCAGCAAGGCTTGAAGCTCTCCACCTGAGAAAAACTGATTACTGCAGTTGAACTGCTAGGCCTAGGGTAGGTGATCAGGGACAAGCATGTGTTTCCTACTGCTGACTCTTACCTACTTAGAAATCCATAACATGTGCCAGTTCATCAAGGCACAGGGTTCCGTCTTTTTCCCCTTCGTTCCTCTTCTTGTCCCACACCTCACTAGCACTTGCAGGAGCAGTGTAATTTCAAGCCCAGGTTAGAGCAGCATCTGAGAATTAAGGAACAGAGTGCATCAAATAGTGGACCATCTGGGGGACATCCATCCAGTCCCATGAGCCAGGGTTTGTCCCTGGCATTTCCACAAAATTTGGGAACTCTGTCTATATACATGACACAATCAGAGCCAGCATGACAATCAGAGGCATCTGGACAGCAGTTTTTCCACTTGAACTCTTATCCTGTACATTCCTACAGTCTCCACTGAAATCAAATAGTAATCACTTTGCTTTTCCTGGTTTTGTACCCGAAGCTTCTGATGTGCTTGATGGCACTTTACACCTGTAACAAAGCTGTTTAACATGTGGCTCGACGTTAGCAACCAAGTTTCTGGGTTCCCTGCTCATAGAATTTCTGCAAGCTGAGCCTGGAGGCCACAGACCTCTCTGAGACAGTGAGGGATTCCATCTCAGCGTCTCAGCTTTCTGCTGTCCTCTGTGTGAAGGCTGCTAAAACTTCTACTGTGGTGATTCAGAACCTCACAGGTCTGCCAGGATGGCAGGTCATCTTCAGGGTACATTTTGTCCTTGCTTCAGGACAATCACAAGCATCCTTCTCAGTCATGTATTAGAATTCAGGAAAGTAGATTTGCTCATTAAAAAAAAAAAAAAAAAAAAAAAAAAAAAAAAAAAGAATGCAGTGTAAAAGATGTTTCTCCTTGGTTTTACTCTCCTCAAAACCTTCTAATTTCCAGTATTTAATGAAGTTACATAACTTTGGGCATACTGCCATGATTCTATGCATTTTCATGTTCATAAATATGAGTGTTCTTATCCTTGTTTCTTCCATGTTGCAGATAGTGCTTTCAAAATGGTTTTAATTCAAAGAAGCACAAAATGCAGTGAATAGAGCAGGAGGAACTGTGAACCTCCTTATTGTGTCCCCAAAAACCCAAAAACCTAATCTTACAGGGCTTTCCAAATTTTTGAGCTATTTCTTGGAGAATTTTAGAATATAACTGCAGCAAAACCACACACTACAGGGGTGCCTTATTTCCTAAATCTTTCAGAGTCACCTAGTTTTGAACCTCCTTCAGAATCAGCTGAATCATGGTGGAATGTTTGCTCTGCTTACACAAACTTTTCCTCAAGACAAGGTGAACTGTGTAAGTCATACAATCCTTCAATTACACATGCAGCAATGTAGTTACTGCTGAAACATGTAGTAATCTTAGTTAGCTTACTGAGCATGAACTGCTTAAATTGAAACCCAAAGAAAATATCAGAATTTTTTTCCTGCTCATGCTATGCAATAAAAACTCCAGGGTCTGCTTATCACTAAAACACTTCAGCTAAATTTTAAAGCCAGTTTTTGCAGTTCAAGGAACAAACTAGAGAGTAATTATATTCTTCTTGTCATCATCAAAGGAGTGCATTCAGTCATTTGGTAAAATAGAAACTTTAGAAGTCCAGTAGCCTTTTTAACACTGTCTCTGAGAAGACCCTGATCATCAAGCTTTGTTCAACATTGCAGTCTAACAAGGCAGTAGACAAAACAGGCTGTACCTCTGCAGCAGATATCTCAGTATAGTACAAGATATAACCTTGGAACAAGGATATGTGTCAGTCCAAGCAGAGTGAATTCTCCACAGTTGCTGATTCAACAGCAGGACATATTTCTTTATCTCACTTGGTTTTCAGCTGCTGTGCAGCTTATCAGCAAGAAAGTATTACCAAGTTCCTCCCTCCTCTGCAAGGGTGTCAACAGAGCCTGGTCATGGTGTCCCACTCCACCCTTCCTTTAGTTCCCCTCAGACTGTGTTGTGTGTGGGAGGTCAGCTATGTTCGCCACATTCCATCCAGGGAATAGCAACTGTATTTTCCCCTAGCTTTCCCATACCATTATCTTTTTAACCCATCATCTTCCCACCCAAGCAGTATTAACTGATTTTGCAGTTTATTAATCCTTCTCAGAGTAGGCATATATCCAGGGTTTGCAAGTGAGGGAAGGACAGATGTTTTTATTTGAGGGAATAATGTAGAATTGTTGTAAATTAAGAGCCTGCAAAAGGGAGAAAAAAATCTGAATGGAGACTGCGACAGTATGGAGATGTCCTACAGACATATAGTTGGGTGGTTTTTTTTTTTTAAATTAATTAAAAAACCATGCTGATGTACAATTCCAAATCTATGGATTATGGTTTCAGACAGACAAAAGCTTTTGATGCTTTTTTATAACAGCATTAATTTTTTCCATCAAATTGGTTTAAAAGGATTTACAGCTTTATATATTTACATGTAAAGAAAACCATTATTCTATCTAAAAAAAATTCACAGATAAAGGATCCCTTCTTTGTTTTATACCATTTGAGAGATTGTCTCCACCCTTAGTTCTTGCTCCACTACTTTTCTAGATCTTTGATTACTGAAGCCTATCAAAGCATCTTTTACTCTTTTTAAGTATGCAGTTTCACTGAAGCCCAAATCTTAAAAGAATTGGCGTTGACAGTGAAAAGAGAATGAGTGAAACAACTATTCAGTTTGAACACACATAGTAAAACAATTGCTTCAATATTAAAGCACTTGAAATGTTGAGACCTTTCATCCTTTGAATTGTTAGACCTATATCAAGCCTATTCCTACTGTATTTCTCTCAGGATTTTGAGAGCTCTATCCTGATCCTTACTTTTCGAGTATAGATAAAATAAGGGGAAAGAACAACTAAAGAGTTCCAATTGAAGAAAAGAAACATAGAAAAGAAGGCAGCAGCTTTAGCAATTCACCTTAAAAGTGGCACTTCCCTGGCACCTCCATCACACATACTCTGAAGTTCTCAAACAGTAAAGTTTTGCTGTTTGAGCAAAGTAGCATTTGTTTTGTTGTCTGTTTTTGAAAGAGCGGTGTTAGGTGTCATTCCAAATGATCCCCTTATTAATAAAGTAAACAGATGTGTTGCCACTTCTTCCAGTAGAAATGGCATCAGGACCCCAATAGGGCAACTCTGAGTACTAAAAATACAAGTAATCCATATTTTACATGACAAATTTGCACGAGAGAATGTGTAAATAAAATTACTCAGAGGATACAGATACAATTGACAGAACTGCTCGGACCACGCTACCTGGTATTTTGCATGACACAGACCTCTTCTTGGGCAGGTATATGTTATTTGCTTAGTTTTGAGAAATCAGTTCATAGAACTTACTGGCCATCCTCATCTTCTTATTTTTTATTATAATACAGCCCCGTGTATTCAACCCCGGTGTATATTCCTGCTGTGCTACACAGGCAAATACCCATAATGTGCTGCATAAATATACCCACAACATGCTGCATATCCTGCTCAACGTGTGGAATTTTTCCTCTGTTCATACATGATATATAATTATTGAACATCTTATTTGTGTTTTAATTAGACACTAAGCACTGCTCTTCAATGAAGCCTGCACTTCTATACTGCATTCCCACTTCTGTTGTGCTACTGAACCTCAATTAGGTGATACCATTGTGCTAATGCAGCTGCACACTGGTAATGCTCCAGGTTGGTAGTAGCAGTAGTCAACCACTAGTCTGCATGTTACTTTTGATCTGTGAGACTCTTGAGTCTGTTAAATGCATTCTTGATGGGGGAAAATAGGAAGAGAGACAAGAGAGGAGGTAAATGTGTGGTGTCAGATCTGAAGGCCAGCATATGGCTAAATATTTTTTCACGTCTTTCAGTTGACCAAACATCAAGGTTTAATCCCAGCTGGCAGCTAAGCACCACCCACCTGTTCAGTCACTACCCTGCCGCAGGATGAAGGAGAGAATTGCTAGTGAGAAAACTAATGAGCTGAGGTAAAGACAGTTTAATAGGTAAAGCACAAACCACGCACACAAGCAAAGTGAAACAAGGAATTCATTCATCACTACCCATGGGCAGGCAGGTGTTCAGCCACCCCCCAGAAGGCAGGGCTCCATCACACATAACTGTGGCATGGGAAGAAAAATGATACCACTCTGAAAGTCCCCCCTTCTTCCCCAACAGCGTATGGTCTGGAATATCCCTTTGCTCTATTGGGTTCAGTTGTCCTGGCTGTGGCCTCTGCCAGCTCCTTGTGCGTCCCCAGCCCACACTCCTGGGCTGCTCTGAGGAGCAGAAAAGGTTTTGACGCTGTGTAAGCGCTGCTTGGCAGTAAACATCCCTGAGTTAGCAACAATGTTTCCAGTTTTCCAGCACAAATCCAAAACAACCCTACACTAGCTACTGTGAAGAAAATTAGCCAAAACCAGCTCACCAAACCAGAAATACGACTCTTTATCATGAAGTGTGCATTGCTGGGACTGTTTTGCGGAAAAGAGAGTGGCAAAGCTTAAATGCTAGTGAGAAGTCTTGGCCATAATGGAGACTCTGGATCTTGAAGTTGGCAGTTTGTTTTTTACTCCCAAGATTGCAGGAGTCAGTGCAAATTATTCATTTTACTGGTTCTGTGAAGGACACTTGGAGTGGAGATGGCACCATCTGGTGGCTGCACACAGATTTCTGTGTTGTTTTCAACACACATAGTGTTGGATTGATAGGCTCAAGGATTTTATGATAGTTTATATTCAAAAAAGAGTTACAGTTAATAATTTAAAATATTGTCCCTTTTAAAATGAGGTCCACATGGAAAATGTGAATTCTCACAACACAAAGGTAGTTGTATTTGGAGTTGGCCTTGGATCGTTTCAGTGGAATTGGTGTTTGGAAAGCACCCTCAGCAGCACAGCAATCATCTAGCATTGAATGGATGTCATCTATATGGAATTAGATAAAGACTGTATGATTTTCCCATGTTGTTTTTTCTTAGGTACCACATGTAAAAGAGAAGACGAAACTTACTGCAAAGACATTCTTGCATGTTTATCTCTGTCTACAGGATAAGTAAGGCAATGTAGATACTAAAAATAATTTCTAGACATCCTAGGGACTAATACCACATTTGTGTCCCCTTTTGAAGAATGATGTATATTGTAGTCTCTGGAGAGTCCCTGAAGACAAGCCCTTGCAAAAATGTTCTTCAAAGTAACATCTGAATGTGAACCATGGTTCTAAGTGAAGATACTTGGACTGCTCAGCTCAAATGGCAAATCTCAATCCTGTAGTTCCTCTGTATGAGCTTTTTCATAAAAAATGGTTGTATGGGCTCTTGTACTCCAATGGTCCTTCAGAGAGACCTTGACAAATTAGAGGGCTGCGTGATCACCAGCCATATGAAGTTCAGCAAAGGAAAAGGACAGATTCTGCATCTGGGATGGGACAACCCTGGATGTACAGACAGACTGGGGAATGAGACAGCAGCCCTGCAGTAAGGGACCTAGGGGGTCCTATTTGAAAGAAAGTTGAACATGGGTCAGCAGTGCCCTGGCAGCCAGGAGGGCCAACCCTGCCCTGGGTGCATCAGGTACAGCATCACAGCTGGGCAAGGGAGGGGATTGTCCTGCTCTGCTCTGAGCTGGGGCAGCCTCACCTCGAGTGCAGGGAGCAGTTTTGGGCACTGCAATATAAGAAAGATGTTAAACTGTTTTAGAGGGCATCCAAAGAAGGACCAAAGATGGTGAAGGACCTTGAGGGGAAGCCAGTATGAGGGGTGGTTGAGGTCACTTGGTCTGTTCAGCCCAGAGGAGATTGAGGACAGACCTCATTGTAGCCTGCAACAGCCCCATGAGGGGAAGAGGAGGCACAGACATTGATCTCTTCCCTCTGTGACTAATGACAGGACTCAAGGAAATGGCATGAAGCTGAGTTGGGGAGGCTTTAGTTTGGATATTAGGAAAAAGTTCTTCACCCAGAGGGTGCTTGAGCACTGGAGCAGGCTCCCCAGTGTAGTGGTCACAGCACCAAGCCTCCCTGTGTCAAGAAGTGTTTGTACTGTGCTCTGGGGCACATGGTGTGAGTCTTGGGGCGTCATGCATAGAGCCAGGTGATCCTGATGGGTGCCTTCCAATCCAGCATATTCTATGATTCTGTGATTCTCTGATTCTGGGTCAGCTGGCTCAGAACCTCTTTCGTGAAGTTGTCGCACAGGTTTTTTATGAATCTTCTGTCCCGGCTTGTACCATCTGTGTGATGCTCCCAGTTGATTTCTGGTAAGGTGAGGTCCACCATAAGGACGAGGGCAGTTGACGTCGAAGTGTTCTTTAGTTCCTCAAAGAATAATTTGTCAGCATTATCATCCTGGCTGGAAGTCAGTAGCAGATGCCCACATGACATCCACATTATTTAATCCCTTGATCTTACCTAGTGTCTCTCATCTGTGCCATTGCCATCCGCAGGCTTCATAGATTCTATTATTTTCATTACATAGAATGCCACCTCCCAGCTTCTTTTGTCCTGCCTGTAACCATCCAATACAACACTCCTATCGCATCATAAAGGCAATTTATTGAAAATATTTTTTTCAAACGGAACAGGGTAGGCTTTAAGGGGTCACAATGCTAAAGAAAATTATATGCTTATAAATAGTGGTATGTTATCATGCATGCATTTTGGATTACCAGACCACTAGCTTGGTTGTATATGCACATTAATTAATCTGTTTTCTAGAAATAAAGGTCCTAGTCGATTTGCAGGTCTAGCTTATTTATAATTAGTTGGCAAGCCCTTGTGTCATTGTTTTGTACTCCCATGCCATGTTTTCTGATGTTTTGAACCTCAATTTAGGGCCTTGTCAATTTAGAATTTAGAGCCTTGTCTCCCATTTCACGCCCCTGCTCAATTCTAGTTGATTTGGCCCTTGGAAGCTACTTTAGAATACTTCAGATTTCCCCATCCACTCCTCCTAGTACTGCATTAAGGTTGACCTTCAGTGTCCAAAAGTATGCTGTGCTCTGCATGTCAAAAATGCTTAAACCCAAAATGTGTTTTACTTTGTTTTGGTGTTTTTGTTGCTGAATCTAGTTTTTATACAAATTTTAATTGCCAGTACATATTATATATTAGAAACACTATACATGTGTATCATAAATGGCATTATATAGTAAAGCATATCTGTCACTGAAAGCTTACCAAATGTATTCTTTTTAGCATCTATGCAACATTTCATCTATGCAACATCTGTTGCATCTATGCAAAATACGCATTATCAGTATTTTTCCCTAATTCCTTTTTTGTTGCTAATGTCAAAATTTAATGTATGTTTTTTGTAGAATTGAACCTGTGTGATATGAACATTTTTAGGAAATTGGAAAGTAGATTAGTAGCATTTAATTTTGTGTTTGTACCAAATAAGTATTTGGGTTTGAAGAGAATCCACTTTTTGTGGATTTTTAGGAAACCAGAAGATGGCAGCAAGTGTTGATTATAATTTTGTGCCACTGAACCTCTTCACACCTTCAGAGCAAATCAATATCCTTTGTAATGCAAGCATTTGCTTTGAATGTGATGTGTAACAAAAAAGACCTAATTTACATTTGTATCAGTACCATTATTCTTGCACAGGGAAGTAAGAGGGCTAATCCATTTCAAACAGATTTATCCATTTGAAAAGACTAATACTGTGAGGGGCTATCAGTGTGCACATGCCAGAGAAATTAGGCAATAATTGCTGAACACATAAATACAAACCTATATGTATAGTGACTTTTTCTCTTCGTACTGCCATCTCTGGAGCTTTTTGTAGCATGTTTTTCAAGATAGATGTGTTTCTGAATAGGCAGGCATGTCAATGGTTGAAAGTATTCATGGTAGTAGAAGATAACCTTTTGTCTTGATTTCAGGATAGCTCAGAATGAAGGAAGTGCTTCCATGGTTCTTAGAGGGAACACTTAAAACTGAGGTCTGATTCTTCTCAGTGCATCAGTCTGTTTCTAATTTGGCAGGGTAGATAGGATTGAACCCGCAGATAGAGGTGCAGGAGGTTTAATGTTTTCTTTCTGAATTTTGAGTACTGTATATAATGTTAGCTTGTAGAAAAGTAGGAAGAAACACAAACCCTCTGCACAGTTTAATCAGAATAACACACTTGGCCAGAGCAACTCAATTGAATAATTTAAAATCCTTTCTGGAAATTATCTACTGGACCACACATTAAGGCTAGCTTTGAGTAGATAGCTCAACAGATCTTGGTAAAGTTCAGGTGAGAAAAATGCTCCCAACTTATTATAAATGACCATGGATCAGAGAGGAGTCAGGACAGAAATACTGTGAACCTCACAGGTAATTAAACAGTAGTTCTGGCATATAAGCATCCTTCAAAGTGCTTAAATTTAATGAATTGCAGTGTAACTATTTTGATGTAAGGTTTAAATATCATCAAAAGTGACCTGGAAGCCACTTACAGTTTGAAAAGCCTGCTGCATATCTTGTCTCATCTGGGCCTTCATAAGTGTGAAGAATCTTCATCTATCTATTTTCTCCTCCGACAAACCATCCCGTAAGTTTGATTATGCCCATGTCTTGATTTTGTTTTTCCACTTTTCCTGTTCAAGATACATGTGAGCCGTGAGTGAATAGTGGTATACTGATGTTTATTCAGTGACTTAGTGGTGTTGCCTGATATTCTTTTCCTATTAAATCATGACATTTGACTTGGTTTTCTGTGTCTGCTGGTAGTCCAACAGGCATACAGTGAGGGAAAAATAAAAGCAAAATACAACAATTCAACTGAAAAAAAGTAGTATTTTTGCACATTGCAGTATCAGTATGTTCAGGAATTAATTTCACTTCCAAATAGAACAGCTGTGAAACCTTTTTTTATTTTTTCTCTGTTGAGTGGGTAGAGGGGGAAAAATGGACAAAACTTGTGAACTCTAAGGTAAACTAAGCGGCCATACTGAAATTATAGGAATAAGGAAAACAAAAGGCCATATTTGTTGGATAAATGTCTGTAAAAAAGATTCCGTGTTGCACTGGTCAGGGGAATGTTAGCAAGAATTGTTGAGGGATCTGAATGCCATCCAGCTGGTAGAAAAACAGATTTTAAAAATAGTGGTTTGAAAAATATAAATATTCAAATGTCTTAAATGACAGTACCACCCATCAATATTATAAGATTGAAAAAGAATAAAGGTTGTTACACCTATCTGATATAAAAGATAGGTCATGCTGAAAAGTAGGTATGATTTATTTCTAAAATGCAGTAGACGAAGTAACACAACCTTTTTATTTGGTCCTTCAAGACCTTTCTGGTTTAGAGACAAGTTACCAGATTTAGACAGGAAGTAGTTACACTTTTTTTTCTGCTAGTTAATTGGTTTGTCAATTGAATTAGTTGGTTTGATTCTTTGGTTCACTGTGTGATTGGTGAAACTGTGAGAAACTTCTCTAACTTCCTAACATAACAATGCTGTAACAATAATTCTAAATAAATCCATTATCCCCAGTAAATATGCAGGTCTAAGAATATGTTCTTTCATATTATAAATTATCAAATCAGTAGCTAAATTTATAGAAAAATTTAACAAAAATTTATTAGATTGATAACAAAAATTAGAATTTCGAAAAACCACCACAACCAAGTCAGCGTCTGCTCTGGACACAGGCGCTGGGTGAACTGGGGTCCACTGACAAAGTGGCAGCATGTCCCCAGGAGCTCACCCCCAGTGCTTCCAGCAGCCGGCTTATATACAGTTTATTCTGCCTGAGGCAGAGATGACCACATAGTTCTTTGTCTCTCTTGGCATGTAAAGTTGGGTCCATACATGTGTAGATACAGACAAAGAAAGTGTCCAAAGCCCAGACAAATGTCTGAGTGCCCAGGAGGAACAGCTATTCACATGTAGTAGATGATGCCATGTCTTGAGTAGCATAGATTCCATCAAATCCAGGTGCAGGATCTCGTGGGCTTCCTGAGATGTTCCGTTGATCACCACCCAGGAAATTCCAGATGTTATCTCCCAGGTGCAGAGGAAATCCCTTCTGATGGCTCCAGCCTGTCTCATGCATCTGATAATGGGTCCAGCACAGTCCCAGAGCCTGTCCGGGAATTGGTTACCATGTGAATAGCTCTAGCCCCGACAAGGACACTGCAGACATCCTGGCTCAGGGCTACTCTGTTCATATGGGAACAGGGTTTGACTTTATCTTAACTCTGTCCAGGAATCAATTATAATGTGAATAGCTTCTGTTCCTGGACAGGGTGGTTTCACAAGCATAGGTTTAAACTTTACTAATATTTTATACATACATATACCTATTTCTATAGCATGAATTATCTCTGCTACATATAACATTTCATAACACATATTGTGACCAGCACTGTTCTTAGCAACACAGATAGGGTGATGAAGTGCACCCTCAACAAGTTTGTCAACAGCACCAAGCTGTGTGGTATGGTTGACATGCTGGAGGGAAGGGATGCCATCCAGGACTGTGACAGGCTTCAGAGATGGGCCCATGCAAATGTCATGAAGTTCAACAAGGTAAAGTGCAAGGTCTTGCAGCAGATTTGGTGCAATCCCAAGCATAAGTATAGTCTGAGTGAGAAATGTATGGAGGGCAGCCCTGAGAAGAAAAACTTGGGGGTGTTTGTGGACTAGCCATTCATTGTGTGCCCACAGCCCAAATTGTATCCTGGACTGCATCAAAGGCAGTGTGGCCAGCAGGATGAGAGAGAGGAGTCTGCCCCTTTGTTCTGCTCTGCTCTCTTGGGACCCCATCTGCAGTGGAGTCTCCACTGGGGTCTCCAACTTGAGGAAGAGATGAATCTGCTGGAAAAAGTCCAGGGGAGGACAATTAAATTGATCACAGGGCTGGAATACCTCTCCCAAGACCACAAGCTGAGAGATTTGGGGTTGTTCAGTCTGGCAAAGAGAAGACTCCAAGGAGAGTTTTTAGCAGCCTTACAGTACCTGAAGAGGGCCTGCAAGAAAGCAGGAGAGGAATTCTGTACAAGGTCATATAATAGTAGGACAAGAGAAAATGGCTTTGGGCTGAAGGAGGTTTATGTTAGACATTGGAAGAAATTCTTTACTGTGAGGGTGGGGAGGCACTGGAACGGGTTGTGCAGAAAAGCTGTGAATGCCAAATCCCTGGCAGTGTTCAAGGCCAGATTGGGTGGGGCTCTGAGCAACTTGGTGGTTAAAAGGGTTTTTTCTTTGAAGCATGCTTCTTGTGCCATAGTGGGTTCATAAAATCCATTCATTTACTTTAGATATTTTCTAGTGCTGTTCAATCAGCTGCTGGAATAAGAGATAGGTAATTGAGAATGAGTGTCAAGTAGTGTCAAGATTCCTGGTTCATAAAGTTGATAACTCTGTGTGATTACATTAGTCTCTTTACATCTGATATGGTTTCTGGTCTCCCTCTCTACAAATCTTTAAATAAGAACATGTATCTCAACAAATACCACAATCTACACTACCACTATTTTGCTTCTGATCAACTACAAAATTGCAGAAATTAAAACAAGTTAGACCTTGATTTTGAAGGCATATTTTTTTCTAATAAGAAAAAAACCCTAACCAAATAATGAATGCAAATCAGTGAAGCATGAGGATATCTCAATTGATTTTTTAACTATATGTATGATAAATTCTGATGTCTAGTAATGTTTAATTGTTCTGCCTCTTCTATTTTTGGTTTACCTTATCGATCATTTCCATTATTACTCTCATACACAGTCTTTTCTATTCCCATTCAAATTAATTTCTTAGCACTCAGTGGAATATAAAGCCTCTGGAGGGTGATTCACTTTTGTAGTAACACAATTGCTTTTTGGATTACTTAAGCAGTAGGGCAATAATGATATAAGCAAATGCACCACAGCTTCTGTTATTCAAATCTACAAAGAAAACAGGTTTTACCACCTGAGGATATGATACATTTGAAAATAAATTTTAAAAATGCTTTGAGGTGCAGATGTTCCATTAAATGTATCCCAGTGACATTGAAGCAAATCTATCATCTCTAGCTGCCCTACTGGAAAAGACTATAACAGATTTTTGTCTTCACAGAGCATAAAGTGCCAAAAACCTAGAAGGCCCTTTTGGCCAGTATTAAAACTCTTCAGTATTTTCTTGGTACAAAGTTAATCTCGATGAAGAGGTATATTTTAATAAATAGTACTATTATATGTACACTCACATTTTTTGTGCTTCTTTCAATTGCAAGAAGAAATCTCAAGTCTGCAGCCCATATGTTTGTTAAAACCTGGTGTTACTTTTTCATGTGTTTAATAACATACTTTTCATTTTGTATACATTTCAGTTGCCCACATCCCCACAGAGCTTTGTTGTAAAGCGTCAGTCATTTACATTTACTGTACAAAAATTCATGTCCTCACACAGCTACTGCTCCCCAAGATTTTCCTCCATTCTCTTTGTATCTGCTTCAAGTATCTTCTTCAAGTATCCCTCACCCTGGCTTTCATCACAAGCTTCAGGGGAACCTCAGCTCCTCCTTCCCTTCCTTCTCCACCGACTTTGTTGTCTTCAGAGCTGTTCTCTCACATGTTCTCACTCCTCTCTTTCATCTGCTTTTTGTGCAGCAGGTCTTTTTTCTCCCTTCTTAAATAAGTAATTTCAAATGCACGAGCACTATCATTGATTGGCTCTGCCTTGGCTTGTGACAGGCATTGTAGCTGGCATTGGCTCAGTCAGACATGGAAGAATGGAGGAACATTCTAGCACCTTCACTCATGCCTTTAGTCACCCTGATATCAAAACCTTGCCATGCAAACCCAATAAACACTATTAAAAATGTCTTTGGCACCCTAAGGTTGAAATATGTCCGAGTCATGTTTTAGGAATACATAATTCTGGGGATATTTAGTACTGCTACATGTCAATAAATTATTAATATATGCAAATAAATATTTAGCTGTTCAGAGTTTTATTTCAATGCATTGTTGATCTTTGTATATAAAATAATTATTTATAAAATAAGGTAATATATATATTTTGTATGTTTAAAACAATAATAGTCATATATATGTATAAAGGATGCAGCACTAGTCTTTTGAATTAGCAACTGCTATTCATATATGAAACTGAATCTAACAATGCTTAAATGTAAACTTTGGAAATTTGCCACGTATGTTAGCTAATTCCAAGTTGAACATTCACAATACCCCGTGAATAAGTAACACTCAGTTACAGCATTCATGACATTAATTCACCGTAGCAATTTGAGCAACTTTCAAATTTGTTTTATAAAGTGAGAGAGTGAGGCAAAACTGAAGAAGACTTCAGCTGTTAAAAGTTGTTTGAAGCCCATTGAGCATGAACCAGACTACTGAATAATGCAGACAAGATAATGAACTGGAGACAAATGAGCCCAAGCCAGCCCCTGCTGAGTGCCAGGAGAATATGTTTATTCGGTAGATTTATTATCTCAACATCTTTTTGCAGTGACCTGCAATTTAGAGAAAAACCACAAAATATTTATAATCTGTGTGGTTTTATTTGTAACTACAGGATGATGTTACTTTTTATCTAGTTGTCAGTTAAATATAGTAGAATCAGTTTGCTAGGTTCCTCTTTCAGGTATGTGAAAGCAATTAAGAATTTGAATAGGAATCCCAGTCAAGTATGTTCTTCCACAAGCAGTTCAGATTGTTAATTTATCTTCAGGGCAACAAACCCACTAATTTCTGCAAAGATTGTGTTTTGAGACTGTCTTCCTTTCATAGAAAACCTTGCTTTATAAACATTGTTACTAGTATTTGTTTCATATCCTGCTATTAAAAAGATGTGCAAGAAAGAGTTGCTTAGTACAGGACATAAAGACTTTTATACAGAATTATCATGAAACTCAGTTCTTGAATTCTGTGAAATATTAAAATAACTGGCTGCATTAAGATTCATTCATCAGAGTCTGTGCTGGGTAGAAACTCCTTCACTTTGCTCTTCCAAAGTACAGTGCAATTAATAGTATTTTTTGTTCTTTTTTATCAATTTCCATTTCAGTGATACATTATTTGGAAAATGAAATTTTAAAAATTAAGCATATAATTACTTGTATATATTTATATAGTTATAAAGCACATAATAAAGCATTGAAAAGTTCAAAGGCATTTCAGATTCAAATGTCGGTTCAATATTTTTCTTTTAACTGCATAAACTACTTAATGTCCACTGCTTTATAGTATTTTCCACTTTCAGGCAGCTCCTAGGTATACACCATCTTCTTCTTCAGTTCCCAGAAATGCATCCTTCCCAGCAGCAGGACTTTTGGCCAAACAAAGAAAATGCAGTTAGATCTTTTACTATTAATGGTTCATCAGCAAGAGAGCTGGTCATGAAGGTCTTGAATGGATCCAGAAGATAGTTTTCTTCCCATTCCACTGTACACTAGAATCATATTTCCATGAGCATATGGATTTAGGACTAGGATTTCATATTGTCAGAGACAATCTGTTGCACAACATCTTATTTTTTGATACTTGGCCTTATTAAATTACACAGTTTTGCAATTAAATCCTCAATTCTTCGTTCCTAGTCTTAGACACAGAAATTGTAAACAAAAGACATATGCAAGGATTGCAATGACACCATTTTTTTGCTATCAGTTTTTTCCTGCTGCTGTGCTAAAAGAAGCAGAGAGTTATAGAGAGTTATCTCACATCTTGGCTACCCTTTCAATGTCCAGTGAAACCTGAAATACTTCTGCAATGAGGTGACTACCTTGGTAAACAAAGAGAGAGTGAAACAGATTTGAAACAGGGTGAATGGCCAGGCCCAAAATATTGTGATCACTAGTGGTTTACACAGTGGTAAATACTGGGGCCTGTACTGTTTCACATGTCATCCATGGCCTGGACATTGAAACAGAGTGCACCTTCAGCAAGTTTGCAGAGGAAGCAAAACTGGGACAATTAGCATAAACATCAGAGGGACTTTGCCATGCTGGAGAAATGGGCTGGGAATCATCTCCTGATGTGCAAAAGGGGGTAAGAGAAAGATCTGTCTCTTGAGAAAGATGCACCAGGACATTCTGGGGGCTGTTCAGCTGCAAAGTATCATTGCAGGGAAAGACCTGAGGGACAGTGGACACCGAGTTGAAGATGATCAAACAGCCCCTAGAGCTGCAATATGCCAACTGTTGTCAGCAGATTGAGTGAAGTGATACTTCCTCTGGTGAGGTGCATCTGGAGTTCTGGGTAAAGAAGAGACACAAACATACTGGAGTAAGCCTGGTGCAGGGTCTAGAAGGTGATAAGGGGACTGAATGTCCCCCATCTGTCATGTGAGGAGAGAGTGAGAGAGCTAGAAGTGACCAGCCTGGAGAGATTGGCTCAGGGAGATCTTAAACGTGTGTATAAATGGCATATGGGAGAGAATGAAAAAAGAGGGAGATAGGCTCCTTTTACTGCTGTCTGATGCAAAACAAAAGACTATAGGCACAAATTAAAAAACCATGATATTTCTTCTAACATAAAAATATTTTTATATTGTGAGGATGGCCAAACACCAGCAGAATTTGCCCTTAAAGGCTGTGGAGTTTTCTTCTGTGAGGATACTCAAAACCCAGTTTGTTAGCACTAGTTGAGCAGTAGGTTCCAAGAGATGACCTCAGTAAGTCCTTCTCTGCCTTAATGATTCTTTGATTCTGCTAGTTTTTGGAGGAGGTGAGAACAACATGCTTTTTTACTTGCTGATGTGCAGTGTGTGTGCTGCTGTTTTTCTGAAAAACAGAAGCTTAGCTCCTGAATTCTCTGAGTAGTGGTCATATAGGTATTTATGAGGGCCTGGTTTGGTAGTAGGAAGGAGGGAAGAGGAGAAGAATAAGGAAAAGGAAGATGTCTTTTTAGTTCATTCTTTGTTTATTCTGCACAGGGCTATCAATATGTTTTTATCAATATGACACACATTTCAGTTAATTAATGGTATTCAACAGGTTCCTGTGAGCCTGTACATACTAAACAATTAATACATTCTAATATCCAAATGAGAAAGTGTTATTTTATCTGTCACTTAACATATATTCATAAATAATCATGCATACAAACATATTAAATAATGGAGAAGAATAATGAGTAATTTTCAAGTCCTGGCAACCAGCAGGATTCAATTGGAATATGCTGTTTGGCCTACTTGGCCTTATTAAAACTTTCGAAGAAGGGGCAGCATGTCCTTTTTAATCTGTTTCTCAATGAATAGTAGTAAATAAATGAACATGAGATTGGTGGGTATGACAAATTAATATGCACACTGACAACTTACAAACACAGCATTGCTTAGGGAATTGCTATATGAATATATACAAGCAATTACATGTTTTAAATTATTTATTTCATTTTCCAAATAATATACCACTGAAGGGGAAATTGATAAAAAAGAGAATACAAATACAATATTATATCAACTTTTTACTGAACTTATTAAGTGGAGAGCCCCTTAATGAGGAAATTAATGAATGAAGCAGTTCATTATGGCTAAGCATTCTTTGTTGTTGTTAAGAATTTGCTGGCATAGACCTGTTATAGTCAGTTTAATTATGATTAATATCTTATCTTGAATTCCATCTCCATTCAGATCTGAGAAACAAATGCAAACCCTATTACATGATCAAAGTTCATAAAATAGGGTAAGCTGCTGATGACCTTATATTTTATTCATTTTCACATTCATATTTATCAGTTTTTATAAGAACTACTGACAATCTTTCAATAGTTTTTAAAAATGCATTTATTCATGGTATGTTATATAATCTCTTATTCTTCTTAGAAGCAGGATCTATGTTCAAGATTAAATGCCTCAACAGCTCTATTACTCTTTTTCAAATTTAGTAGCTACTATTTATTATCAATTTAAAGAAAGATGGTCTGCTCTTAGTCTCTAAGATTTACTCCAAGTAAGACTTATTAGACTGTCTAATTTAAATTTATTTTATTTAGCCAAAGAACTCATAAACATCAGTGCAAATTGTACTTCAGCTGTAATCAAGGTTTAATCTCTCAGTTCTGTGGGGGTTTTTTTCTCTGTGTGTGTGTGTGTCCATGAATTGATGAATGGGGAGTATTTTTTAATTAGTTTGTGTTTCTAAGGGCCTGTCAGTAATAATTGGTCCACAATTTCCAGTATTTAACTATATACAGAATCAATAAAGTCCCATCCACTTATGACCTAAGAGTTCAATCTAAAATAGTTCCCATGCTGTCTTTGGCTGTGTGGTACTGGTTACATTAATGTTATCATTTTATTCTCTAATTTCCTTCACAAAATACCTTTAAAAATTGTGCAGTCAGACTCTCCATCTGTAATTCCTCTTCCCTTCAAGCCTCTACCTTTACAGAGAATTATAGGTCAAAAAAAAAAATTTCTTTGGCTTTCATTAAACATGAAACTGAAAGAACTGGATAGTTTGTGATAACTGAAAGAAAAATTGAGTACACATATGAGTCATGGGCTCTAGAGAATGTAGGAAGCAAATCTATAGTGTCCCAGCTTTAGTACTTCCATTGCTCACACAAAACTTTGTTTTCTCTTGCAGTTTCAAAACAAATTGTTCTGCTATTCCTATAAAAATCAACATATGGGATGATTTGGAAACAAAAACCAAAAAAATTTTCACCTACTTCCCCAATGTATTTGTATAAGCCAACAGCTATGTGAAAATAAAAACACAGTCTTGTAGAACCTTTATAAGAGCCATACTCTTAACACTAAGGGGAATTGGGATCTGCAACTTCTTTTTTACGTAACTTCTAATAATTCTTAAGATGTTATCAAACTGTACATTGATACTGTACATTAACTGGAATGTCCTTTTCATATCAGTATTTGAAAATAGGGATTTGATCTATCCAATTGAAAATTACTTTACCTAAATTTATCTACATTGGGAAAATTTTCTTAGTTACAAATATTTGTGCTGTTCTTTATTGGTTTTGTGATGTGCTCTTCAACACCAAAATGTTTTGAGTTCAGTTCAACTTGTCTCAACTGTGCTTGGGACCAAAATCTTCTGAAGTCCTTTGAATCATTCTCTGCTCTGTGTTTTTTTCCTAAAAGGGAATAATTTCAGTTTTCCTGACCATTTGAAAACCATCTTGTTCCACTTCTGATCCCTACTATAACTAGAAACATGGGTATCTCATCAATGTATAAATCTGTGAAGCCAAAGTAGTCTGTATGAGTGAACAATTTGAAAGATGACATTTTAATTATGACTTCCCATAGGTATTGGGGTCATATGTTTAAGAGCTTGTGATGTACATTATGTCTTTCAGCAGTCTCCACTACTGGCTTCATGAGTCTGCCCTTTTGAAAAGCACCCTCTATCAAATTTATGATGTTTTCTTACTTAAAATAGGTACTGATCTAAGTCTGCTGAAGGCTTGATTGTACTGCTATGACTGTCCCAGCAGTGAATCCCATGGGGACAACCTTGGTTTGACCAATGATTTCTGTGTTTTGCTGACTTTGAAACTCTGTTCCAGATCTTGTCTAACTCTTGTCATTCTTTCGCACAGTATTTTGTGTCCATCTCTCTTTTTATTTTTTTTTCTTTCTTTCCTTTCTTTCTTTCCTTCTTTCCCTCTTTGTCTTGCCATTATATCAAATCTCAAACCTTTCTTTGCTTACTCTTATCCCAGCAGTATTCCCATTTGTTTCTACTCTGCCAGTGCTCACAAGCGTAGATATTAATTGGATTTCAACTTCCCAATTATTCCTAGTCAGTAGTATATCTCCCTGCCTGTGAAAACTCTACCTTACCCACATTTATAAAACTTCCTTTGGCAAATTTGGTTTATGGCAGTTTTCAATCAGTTTTGATTTTACCTTTTTTTTACATATATTATTCCCATTCTGATCTCTGTATATAGGTAACAGACTCTTCAAATCAAGGCTATCACAGGTATCCAGCTGACGTTATTCATCCTATTCATAAAATCATTTTAATGACAAAGTAACTTAACTATCTAATCACATTATCACCACTCTGCTTTTATGGAAGTATGATGAACATTACGCTAAGAAGCATTTTCAAATGATAAACAAGTGTCATTAATGCATGCACCTTTATTCTGTTTGTAAGATGTCTGATCTCTCCTTTGCAATAAATTATATAAAAAACTCTGACTCTAATGTTAGTCATAGGCAGTTCAGAAAAGATGCAATCCTTAGGATGATTGCAAGTCAGAAAGAGATCATTTTCCTGGGATCAAATTCTCCCCTGACAACATTTACTTTAACTACTTACAGCTGTGTAAGATAGGCCTGAGCTGCCGTCTAAGATCTGTGTTCATTTTCATAATTGATGCTGTGTAACATATTTTGTTTTCAAATAAATGGCTTTAAAAGATAATGAATCAATGTTGTGAAAAGTCTGGATTACCCTTACTGACCTAGTGCTGACCTCCTGTGTAACTGGATAGAATAAAATAAATTAGTCCAAAGGAGATTCCAGCAGCTACCGCTGCAGAGGTGAGTGTTGTTGTATTGGCAGAACTGTTGGAAGTGATAATTCCTCTGTGCTCCACTGGTATACTTGGATGTCGATGATTTTTCATGTCATAAATAAGTAGCGCAAAGGGAGAAAAATATGAAAAATATGACTGAAAAACTGCAGCCTAACTTTTCAATACTGACCCAAATAGGGCTACTGATTTTCTGCTCAAATATTTACTGGTATTATGACTTATCTCTGCATTTCTTTATTTAATTCTGTGTATGCTGAAAGAAAAAGATCATGGAGTGAAGTATGACCAGGTATAAGTATTTCAGTATTATTTAAATATACATAGGTAGGATTAGCTTCACAAGAAAATGTGTATGCCTGGGTCAGGTGGCAGAATCCAGAGCTCCTGATTTAGCTGTCTGGAATACCCACAGAAAATACTTGATTTTTAATGGGATACATCGAAGTCCTTCAGTGAGATACCTAACTTGGCCAGTGTTGACTGAGTGTCAAACTCCACTTCTTTATTCTGTGGCTGAAGTGGTGTGCATCCAGTTTCCAGCAGCTCCATGGTACAGCATTCATTCAGGCTGCATGAGACATGGCTTCATTCCTGTTTAAGGTGAGTGAAATGTCTCTTCTTCATGGAGTATGCTATTAGTTAGCTGTCCCCTGCTACATATAGCACCAAGATATTCCCTAGGTGATTCCCTAAAATTCTGTTGGCCAGGAACTAAGCCAGCCAGATGAAGGGACACAGCAAAGTGCTCAGTCCTAACATTTTCCATCTTTAAGGACTTTGCTCTTTTATTTTATTTTGCATAGAAACTGTAGCCCAAAACCTCTTCCCCACTAGACAAAAGATTTCCAAACTGGATTATGTTGTTAACATCTCCTAGCAGCCAGGCTATGTGAGAGAAACAAACAACCTTGTTGAGACCAGGAAAAAAGTGGCAGTTTCACCCATTAGGAGGGAAAGGAGGCAGTCTGTGGAGGCACTAGCAGTTCCCAGTTTTGCTGCTCTACTCAGAGGAAAATTCAGCAGACAGGAAATTGTTGGCCATCCACACTACCATTCCCTGGACTGCCATCCATGTGTGACAGAGTGCAGACTTTGGACCATTCTGAAGTGGTCTCCAGTCACTAGCAGCACCATTGTAGTGTTATGGTACCTGCAGAAATTCTGATTCTACTATTTGATCAGATTCTCTCATGAAATCACATAAATTACAATTAAATAAACCATATCACTATATACTATATTTATATTGTTTTCTTAACATGATGTTGGATAGTCTAATGAACTAGTATAATGCTGATGCTGATGTTTTCCTATACCTACTGAGAAAGGATAGTTCTACTCCTTATTCTGAGTGGCAAATCTAATTAAATATGGTCAATCTGTAGGCAAGTGTGACTGTGCTCCAGAAATGCAGAACATATGAGCAACTCTGCATGTAGAACTGCTCCAGCTCCTGGTGAAGTCACTGGGAATAATGTCAATGGTAACAACAGCAGAGACGTGACATTTCCTTGCCCAGAGTTTAATTTATTCTGACTATTGTAGGGAATATTTTTAACCTTCTGTTCCAAAAGTCACTGGCTTAGACTGGCACAGATGGGACAGTGCTCCAATGTTAAACCACAGCAGCAAATAATTACAGAAAGTGATACAGTATAGAATCTAGGTTGTATTTAGACAGCCATTCATCAATTTTAGAGCGGAGGCGGGGGGATGTTTGTTTGTTTGGGGGTTTTTTGTTTGGTTTTTTTATTTGGTTGCAGGGGTGTGGGGATATTTTTTAGGCTTTCCTCATTGTTCAGTATTTGTTTTATGATCATCATAAAGTATGTGGAAGTATGTAATGTTACTCATGGAGATGCAGTCAGAATTATAAACCACTAATAAACATAAATTAGAATATAACTCATGTTAACCTCACACTAGAAAGCAGAAAAAAAAAGGACATATCTCTTGAAATAAACTTTAATAACCACAAAAGACATTGTAAAATGGGAAATCATGTGTAATAGCTTTAGTCTACATGATGTTTAAATATGTAATTAAAATAGAGTTTTGGGATTGCAATGGTGAGAAGTGGTAATAGGAGCAGTAGTATAAAAATTCCAATAATTTTAATGGGTACATTTATGAACTCTGTTCTCTCTAATTAATGTGATTATAAATATGATCCATATCAGACTGTGTTTCAAAGAGAAATAAGTTTTAGCTTTGTTGTTATAAAGAAGAACTGAACTTTGGTACTTCATACTTTCAAAAGGCAAATAAAAAGATTTGGGGGTTGTGGGAGACATGAGAGTTTTGAGATTTGAATGGCTTGAATTAGCAGTACTTTGCTTTGGACCAACTGTATTTTGTGAAACAGGCACAATGCCTTAGGTAAGGCAACAAACAATATGTAAATTTTATCCTGTATTTTGTATTTTGGTGAAAGTGGAAAAACAAATTGTTCTGGTTTTGGTTCATGGCAATGATCACTATGCATAAATATCTCTGAATTGGGTGCGTAGGGATATTTTACTTCTGGATTATACTGGTTTTCTTCCAGTCAGTCCATTCCTTTAGTGAATACTTGAAACAAAAAGACCTTTCTATTCAACTTTCAGCGTGATAAAGTGTTTTATCTCATTATTTGTATTTCTGCAGTACAATTCCATTGTCCACATGCACACACACAGAGTTTTGATTTTCTTAGGATATGTACAAAGTTTGATGAACTTTGGCACAAAATTCCTACATTACAAAATTCACTAGAAAATAATGTGGGTAATTTCTTTGTGGATAATTTGGGGCTAGTTGTTTCATGAAAGACTAAATTATTGGCTTTACAAGTTAAACAATGCTGAAATTATATCTCAATCCCTCAGGTGTTTCAATTTCTTTTTTAGGTAAAGGAAAAATATTCAATTACAAAGTCATTGCTCCACCAATAACTTGGTGGAATTATTAAACAGTGGTGTTTGCACATAGAATCAGTTGCTGGTTTTACAGCGGTCTCCTTACCACAGTTTCAAGAGGAGGTTTTTGTAAAGGTAGTGTATCTTCACCAGCTTAATTCCCATCAGATAGTCTTCATGTTGCAAAGCATTCTTCCATACCACCTTCTCAGGATTTGTTATTTTAACTCAAGACAATTGTTCTGGATTTTCAAACATTATATAACAAACATTATTTTCATGTTTGTTCTTTGTATCATGCAGCTTACCTGATTAACTGCTGTTAAAACAAATGATTACAAATACTCATCCTTCGTGGCAAGTGAAAAGAGTAGCCTGTAACATTAGTGGTGCCAATGGGAATATATTTGACCTCTCATCTCCAATCCTGACATTGCTTAACCATATCCCACAACTAGAGAATTTCAATTATTTGTTCAGAAGAGCCATTCATAGTTGCCTGGTGTAAGCCTGCCTTTAGGATGCAAAGCAGAAAACAATGAAAATGCTAGTCTGGTGAATTAGAACAGCATCACTTAAATGTATAAATTAAATGGGCCTCTTTTCACAGCTTTCTCTTTCTATTCTGAGAGGCCTCAGCCTGGTGACATCAAAGACAGGATTATGTGAGAAGATAAAAACTTGATCTAATGTCCATGTTTGAAGTCATGAAAGTCCTCTTCTCTTCAAGCCAAAATAACCCTCCTTAAAGCACAATGAGCTCCAGTCCAGGTGCGGGGGGCGGGGGGAGGGAAGGTTTCAGCAAGGCACTGAAGATATGTCAGAAAAGCCAAAGAGTTGTACATTAAACCATAATCTTCCTAAATGTGCTTAGAGATTGTATGTAGGCTTTAAAAGCTTTGTCCTGTCAATTAGTTTGTTAAGTCTTCCTTTTAATTGAAAAAAGCTATTATGCATGTGGCTGGATTGGCCTTTAATGAGAATTTAATCTGTTTCATGTACTTATAGAGAAATCTTCATGATATATGAAGAATCAAAAGGGGAGTACTAAAACACAAGGCCATCTAAGAGTACACTGTGAGCATATGTTGTTGGTGTCCCTGCATGTAAGACTCGGTTTCTAATATGGCTGATACTCTGCCTATGGATTACAGAAGGATTTATGATGTAGGGCAAAACTATGGCCTTTTTATACTTTAAACCTTGTCCCACTCTGTGAGGGAGTGTTCTTACATTTGAATATTCTCCCATGTGGTGAAATGATCTTCTCTGTGGTCTCTAAAAATTGAGATCAATGGAAACTTTCACTTCAAAAAAAAGTACAGTTTCACTCTTGTTTTAATGTGAGCATCTCCAAAACATGTCATTAAAAGTACTTGCTGTTATAACAGTAAGAAACTATCATGGTCTTGGACAGTCTCAGAAGACCAAAACAAGTCCAACTGTCCGGGTTAAAATGCAAGCTGATTGCAGCAAAATTTAATGGACATCAGATAATAATGAAAATGTTTGCTTTAAGTACAGTCTATGACCTTGCCATGTGGTCTTCTCTTTGCCATGCATTTCAGCTTTTTACACATATTCACTAAGAGAAGAGGTACATAGCAGGTTTTCAGTTCATGACTATGGACAATCAGATGCAACAAACCACATGAAAAATAAGTAATTGACCATATGCCTGATATTCACCACAGCCTCAGTTTGAGCATCAGATAATTCACAATGGTTTTGTCGAATTGAGTTCTACTCCACTGGTGGGGGAAGATTTCTCATGGATTATTGACCACAACTTTAAAATAATATGTCTATTGTGCTACTGCTTTTTATTTCCCTTATCTTTCCAGAAAAATGGTTATGTTATTATGGAATATTGGAACAAATGTATTTCATCTAATTTTAATTATGATGGAAAACAGAATTATCTTTTTCAAAAATCTGATCTTTTACTGCCTTTATATGTACAATCCATGTAGCTACATATTTTGATGGCTATAATGTAGTTTAATTTCTTTAATTTATAGTTGTATGCAGGCATACAATTTCTACTGCCAATTCCTCTGCTCCCTGCCTGCCTTTTTTTTTTCACTTTGTGAGGTCATTTCTCCTTTCTCCAACTGGGTTTAAGTCACTAAATTCATCCTGCCCTTTTCATTTGTAAAAGTTTTAAGACAGGATATTCCTGTTGAATGGGAAGACTTATTACTGCAAGATTCATGTAAAGGCCATCAGTAGCAACTTCATTGAATTAGTCCCTGACAGACACAGAATGTTTCTTCATGATGTAGGACATACAGATAAGCGCTAATTCTGTAGGCAGGTAGCATATTAATTAGATTTCACCAGGATAGAGAAACCTTTAAGATGTGTTTCCAATGGTCTTACTGCTTTGACGTAATACTTCTATCAAGTCAGTCTTAGAGGTGAGTATTTTGTTCTGGTCTGGCTTTCAGGCAGCACAGTGGCACTAAAGTCATTGGATGAGTACAAAGAAAGGTTTTCATTACTTGATGGTGGGAAGGCCCCTCATAGAATATTTTCAAGATGTTAGAATGGGAGGAAGTGTAATCCTACAAGAGGCCCTTGTGCCTTCTTATCCCATTTGCAGTTCTGGGTGGTCCAGGTGAATCCTTTGAGATCATTAGGCTCCCCTAAGCATTTTGATGACAAAGCAATTAATAGAAATTCTTAGAATGAGGGCCTGATAGAACATTTAACAAGCTCTTTGCATCTTTTACTTCTTCCATGAAACTTTCCTCCTCCCTGTTTTCCTGGTTTTTATCACTGCTATATATGGCAGCAAGAAACATTTGATAAGCAGAAAAATTGAGAATAGATAGCTGCATAATCAAGAAGAACTGGGTGGTGTCCATTCTAGAGCTGAAAACAGCTGCCTAAATGGGTTAAGTTCAAAGCAACAGAAACCTGACATCTATCCATGTATCCGTATCTTGGGCTGGGCACTGCCATCTGAAAGCATCAGGACCTCAAGTCAGAATGAGGCCGTTCTTCCAAGGAGCCAAAGCTCCATAGCACTTGGAAAAGGGATAATGCTAATTAGAAACCACAGAGCTCAAAGGGATGAGAAGACCTGATTAGCTAGCTTAGTTCAGTAAGAAAATGAAAATATCTGGTTCAGATAAGACTCAAAGGAAAGAGGAAATCTGTCTGAATTCAGACTGTCTCTGAGGCAGTGCTGGTACCCAAAGCTTATTTGCATGAGAATGCAAGTGGATTTTATCATTGCTTTCTTCAAAGTAGGACAGGTACCAGAAACTATAGCAAAGTTTTATGAACATAGTGATGTCTTTCATAAGCCTTTAGTTATTTATATTTATCCATTTCTGGGAACTGAATTAGGAAAAAAGTATCATAATGAAATGCTCTTCCCATGAGAGAGAAGAGGATCTTGCAGGTGGGGCTTGAACCTATATTTGTGAGGTTTAGATACAGTCTCTGTCTCTGCTACCAGCCATCTAAGCAAAGTTAGGTTTTCTTTATGTTCTCTGTCTGTAAGTAGTGCCTTTTTACAGTCTACAGCTCTATCTAGCATGAAAAAAAGTCCAACTCAATCTTAACTAGACCCCTTGATGCTCTGAGAGGCTAGTCTGAAAAAAAGTGTACTTTACTTCTCATCTGACCTGCAAGTTCCCAAGAAATTAACATGTTACAGCTTGACTTGTTTGTTTGTTTGTTTGGGGGTTTGTTTGTTTTGGTTGGGGGGTTTATTTACTTGTTATTTTTTGTGGTGGTGCTTTTCACTAAGGTACTGCAGTATTTTCATCGTTTGGCCTGGTGGGCTAAAAAGGAAAGTTTCTGTACGCATAACAACAGTATTAACAAGTTCTGGTATCCATAGAGCAGTCTCTGAATGTCCTGGCCATACTGGGTCAAAGTAATTGAATCCTTCTTTATATCCACAAAAGATGTGAATGGAAACTGCATGAATCACCCCTTTCTCTTAAGTCTTCTGTGGCTACTGGAAAAATTATCACCTGGATGTCAGTGTCCTTATTAATATTTAATGAGAAATTCTAAAAGCAAAGAAACTTGAAAAGTTAAAATGTCTTCAGCAGCAAAAACAAAGATCAATTTTTAAGTCCTCTTCAATGTGCCCTTGTTAATTTTGTAGAAGTCATTGAACACACCTTTTATCCTTTGAGAGAGCAGAGTTTATGTCTCTACTGTTTGTGAATCTTTCTCCACTAATAACCGATTCATGTCCAATTCTAATTCCTTTGACATGTCATCTCTAAGTATTATTCCAAAATTACTTTTCAAAATTTTGAGATTGAAGTATTGCATTTTATGAAGCATTGTCAATCTTTGGAACATTCTACATAAATGTCCAATGTTCTTGCCTTAGATTCTCAGTGTAGTTTTTGGCATTACAAATCTGGTGGTTTTCTTGTGACAGCATTGTTGGGGGAAAAAAAAGTAAGGAAAGGAAAAAGGGATCCATTCAAAGAAAATTATCTTTACTGACCTTGTAGTATTTTTGATGACACTGATAAATAAAAAAACATATCATATAGGCAATTAGGATGTTTCTCACCTGTATGATGGCATGGATTTACTTCAGCCTGTGCTGCTACAGCTTTCTTGACTTGAACATTTCCTTCTTAAGTGATGCAAAAGTGCCAGAGATTTTGTTTTTCTTAAATCAATTGTGCAACAGTAAATGGTGCTATAATGCTCTGAATTAAAAAGGCACACAACAATCCCAAGGCAGCGATTGTTGACATCAGAACAAAAAGGTCAGACTGTTGTTCCAAAGAGGTAATTTCCCTCAGAACAAGACAACAAAATCTTGGTAGAGTCTTGCACTACCATCTTTGCAAAAATGTTAGCATAAGATACACAGCCAGTAGTGACAAATGCCTTTCTGCCTTCTCCTGCTATGAATTAAAAAAATGCCCACTCATTACTTTTGGGAGTTCCAGAAAACTGCTGGGACATTCAAGATACCTCTCTGATGACAATGAATCAGTGCCACTAGTGTGGTCCAACTCTTTTTCACGGCCGTCTAAACAGAGAGGCAATTTTAATTTTCAGCAAATCAGTGGTTGAATTTAACCATTTTCTGATTCCTTCTTGGGAGAAATGTACGTTTGTGGTGTTTCTCAATTAGGAAAATTAAATCTATTGAGACCAGACTTAACTTCCCTGTAAAAAAATTTTGCCCCAAAAAACCTATACAGCTTCAGTGGAAAAATGGCATACAATCATACCATATCACAAGAAATAGGAAATTTCATATTCCAGGAGAACTTAAGAGAAATTCACTGTCACACTCAGAGAACACAGATTCTGGCCTTACAATAAGAAATTAAGAAAACTCAGAGTAGTAAATAAATAGACCAGTAAACTGTAAAAGTACTGTGCAAGTAAGGAAGAAATGGAGGGGACAATAAGAGCACTGTATGCATGCTAAAGGTATTATGAATCCATGAGAACTTCCAATTTTTTCTCGACCTTCATTCATATTCCTGCATATTCAATAAGTTTTCTGCTTTTGTGTTAGTAAAGGGAATCTTGTGAGTTGCTTGTATCTGGCAAGTTTCCTCAGATAACTTTATTACAAGACCTAAAATGCCTAAATTCATGTTACCTGAGTTCACACTCTTCCAGTGTATAGTCAGCCTCTGTGCAAAGTTCTAGTCCTCCTCAACATACACTGATGACTTGCCAGGCACCACCACACCAAGCTCTTTACTGAAGCTCTGTTCAATATTCAGATTGTTGCATTACCTATATTTTCACTAAAAATTGGTTACCAGAGAAAAACATTGAGTTGTTTCATAGTAGCTTGCATTCAATGCCTGCAGGTTTTATTAACCCCATTTTAGGCTTATATTTGTTATTCTTTCCTTTAGATTTCTTCAGTCTAATATACTGATATTGGTCCATATATTTTCTCTTCATTTGTCTGGAGATTTGCAGATGAAATATGTTGGTGACACAGAAACACCTTTACTAAACAGCAAATATATTGAAATGTAAAATCTGCAGCAATATGACTTTGATCCCAAATTGAAGTCCATGTTTTCAACATGTTTGTTTGTTTGTTTTCAACGAAGTTTAAAGTTGCTAAATAAATCAGGAAATTTCCCATTTTTAAGAAAGCTTATAAACACCTATAATGTAAAGATACCAGAGGCTTAGTAAGGTTCTCAATTCACTTGTTATCTGGTTTACTGGTGTAATTGGTGTAATTTAACTTTGGAGATATATCTTATTCATCTTTTTATGGTTTTTTCTTTATCTCTATCACAAATATTTGAGGAAGCAATAAGTTGATTCTCTTTCTAGTTCTTATGCCAACAGTCCCATTCAACTTTAAAAATTGTGTACAGTAATAATCAGCTAGCAATGCTGCACATTACGTTGCATTTTTTTCTGTGTGTACCAGGAAAGTTTTTCATAATCAGTCAGTAATAATCAGTTAAAAAAGATGCAAGCACCTACCAGTTTCAACGATATATTTTATTGAGCATATGTAGTATCACAGTAATTTGCATGTTTACTAATTTGTTATGGTACAAATTCTTACCAGCCACAGTCAAAAGACCACATGGGGATTAAAACCACCCTAATTTCAAGACTTAGGAGAGGATAAATCCAAATCACACATCCCACATAAAACAACAGTTTCATAAAGCACAAATGGCTACTACAATTACACTAAAAATTTTCTCACATATTTTTTCCGCAAATTATCATTTTCCAGTAACAGTTCTATGGTGCAAGGAATACATGAAAATACATTTTTCCTTCTTTCTCTATGCACCGCTATCCATAGTTAATAATTGATTTAACTTCAAATTATTTTGACTGTCCTCTAAGGAAAACTAGACCCATGCTGGGAGTTTGTTGTATAGTAGAATTAAAATTCTATTTTTTGGTAAATTGAAGACTGATAATAAAAAATCACATCCCTTACTCATGGAAGACCTTTTTACCTAATAATTTATTGACTGGTGTTGTACCAAAAACCTCCCTTTCGACAGTAAGGGTCATGATTAGTTGATAAGGAATATCAAGTTGTTTTTACTTTTCCAAATGACTGCTTTAATATAACCCTGGCATAAAAATTTGGAACATCATTGGTCATCATTGTGCCATTCATATCTATTGTTCAATAATTATTTTAATAAGCAATACATAATAAAAGCAGGCCATGCAGTGTCAACGTATAGCTTTCTCCCAGATCTTTTGCCTTAAAACAGATTTTTGTATCTCATTGGAAATGGCTACCTCTCCCAGTGTAGATTAGGCATCCATGTGAAGTCTAGAGAAATACTACAAGTTACCATGGTATATTCCATGCAGTCAAATGCAGTCAAATTTATGTTTTAAACTCTGTGAAACTCAGTACTAGAGCTGGTTTTTTCCATTGTCAGAACTTGTTTATTTCCTCCTTCAAAAAGCTGCTTCTTTTCACTGGTCCTGTAACTAAGCAAGGAGGTAGAGATGAAAGTAATACACTGACACTTCTGCCAATGCCTGCAACTATGGATGCTTCAGACGTGCATGCCATAGACTCACCACTGTTACAGTACCAGGGCACAGATGTCTGAGTTGTTTCTCCATCTTCGAGAACGTTTGAATTTGTACCTATTTGCAGCCTACTATATAAATTATAGTAGTGTTCAGTGTTATTATAGTAGTGTTCAGTGTCTCATGCAGAACATTTTTAGTTGTTCAAATTCATTTCACCAGAAAATAAGCAAATTATTCCAATCAATACAGCACTGTCTCCTTGAAATGAGGAATTTTTACATTCCTGAACCATTTTAAATATTTTTCTTATAGAACATATGTGGTTAATCTTTCATATATTGTACACTGAAATAGTATTAAAGAATTGCTTTCATTACAGACCCTTATCTACAAACAAAAGTCACAAATCCTGATCCCCTCTCTACTGAAGAACAATTGTCTTAGGTGACCCCAGATGTTAATCTATCCCAGTGTCCTGTCTCCAACAATAAACAAAAATGGGTGCCATACAAAGAGTAGGACAGAAAAAGTATGTCACACTGAAATATATTATTAGCATAGCAAATCTGAGCAAGAGATTGTGAGTTTTTATGGATCAATTGTCAGTGATTTTACATGAATTTTTCACTTGTTCTTAAAATGCATGTAAAATTTTAACACCCTGAACATCCTGCAACAATTAATTCAGTTATGTGCTGTGTGAAGTATCCTATCTTTATGTTTGCTTTGAGCCCTCCTGAAGATTCACAGTTCCAGTATTAAGAGAAAGAATGATCTTCTCCAGGTCTCTCACAATTTTGTAAACTTGTGTCACATATCTCTGTATATCCTTGCTTTCCATGCTGAAAAGTCTTTGTCTATTGGATTGCTACATGTGCAGAAGAGGTGCCTTTCATCATTGACTCTGATTCATTCTATATCCTGACAGTTTTAAGGTACCTCAGATATATTTCAGGTGTGAGGAACTCACAGGTGTCCCTGGTGCATTCCAGTTTCATTTAGATTTAAAGAGGGACATGATATTTTCTGTTATGTTCTCTGTTCTTTTGCCGATATTTTTTCTGTTTTCACAGCTAATGACTACTAAACCAACATTTTCTTAGTGCTATCTACCATAGCTTCATAAAAATCCAAACTTTAGGACCTATTGTTATGTATATAAAACAGAATTGTTTTCCCCATGCATAGCAGTTTGAATATATCAATAATGAATTTCACCTTCCATTTTATTATCCTGTAACCCAGTGTGGATGTCTTTCAGCAACTCCCAAATTCTTGACCACTCTTTTTTGTTAGTCTAAATGACTTAATATTAGCAAACATTTTTCACTTTCCTGACTGTAACTCACCTTTTGCATACCACAATTATGAATTCCTGGGACACCCAAAACCTTTCCCTTTGGCACTCTGATTTGAAAATTTGCCTTTTATTCCTGTCCTTCTGTCTTTCTGTCCATAATCTGTTTTCTCCACTGGCACTTGGACTCTGCCTTTGTAGAGACGCACCCAGGCCCCATGTCTCATCTGACACTTCATGAGCCTTACAGTTATTGTTGCTGTATAACATAATTTCCTCTATGTGCCGTTTTGCAGCTGACCTTTTTTTTGATACAAAGATGTGAATCTGAATCCTTTTGACTTGAAATAGTCTTGAGCTTGTTTCCTTCCAAGGTTCTGAGAAGAGTGCTGTAACAATTAGGCTTTTCTTCACAGGCTATGCCAGTGACCACATTGTATAAGCAAAGAGGGAGGATCACTAATTCTTTAAATAAAGAGTTACATAAATACATAATGTCCAGAATAGAGGCCTGTAGGCTGTAATTTTTTTTTCTTTATCATTAGATGTCTAAAATTAAAACTGGTTTGTCTAACTAAAGATGGTTAATCTAATCATATGTTCAGCAAAATTCCTGAAGCCGAGGTGAAATTTTACTTTTCAAAACTGAAACTGTTATATATTTCCAGCACTTACAGAGAAGGCTCTATCTTAAATCAGACTTGAAGGATAATGATTTAAAACAAAGTCCTACAATAAAGAGAAAAATCTGTTACCACAAGCAGCAGCAACAAAGTTCCAGGCAGATTTTCTGTATCAATTTTTGTCTGGAGAGACTTCAGAATTGGATCAATGGAGTCCAGAATTTCAGTTATAACTCTGGTTGTCAAAGTGTATCAGGTATCACTGAGATCAGAACATATCCACTGAAAGACTGCTATCATGCTTAGACCATAAGCCACATTAATTCTAAGAGTCTTACTGTATTTGCTTTTCTTTCTTGATTTGCACGCCCTATGAACTTAAAATACACAAAGCAACACCTTCGTTGGGAATCATTTCCCATGGGTAGGAATAACAATCCTATATTAGCTAGCCACAGTAAACCAGAAGCATAAGGGAGTGCAATGAATGCCTTTTCTTAGGCCTCCATTCTTCTAGTAATAAATTTTACTTTTCTACCTTTGTCAATCTGATGATATGAAGATTAAGCTTGCTTGTCATCCTTGCATCTCTTTCTTCTGCTTACAATCACCCCGCTTGCACCCACTCAGTAAGACTCGACTGCCTTACTGTGCAGAACATGTGCACTTTAATCTGAAGACAAGCTGTTCCTGCATGAGGTGTACTGGTACAGCAGACAGACAAAATCTAGCCAAACAAGGCTGTTTCTCTATTTGACAAGTGAAAAATCTTACCCTTCACCATTTTACAACTGCTTTTCAGCTTGGAAGAAAGGGTGCTGTTTCATTTCTCTGCTTTTTGTACTATGATCTGGTTTTAAGCAGCATTGGAATTGAGCTTATTTTTGTATTGGAATTATCGGTTGTTGGTACAAATTTGTGCAACTTTGCAAAGGCTATGCTTAGAGATGGAGTACTTAAGAATAAGGAAAACCAGATGTATACATGAGTTAGAAAATATTACTTGAATAGTTAATTTTCCCTCTCCCCCGATAATCTGGAATTAGCAGGTTCTAACCCCCTAAAATTTTTACTGTACAAGCTACAGAAAATATCCCCATATTTAGTTCACACAAAGTGTAGGCAGGCCACTGTACGGGGAGTCACACTAAGCCGTCTGGTCAAGTCACCCTCGGCCGAAACTCCCCGCTCCCCAAAGCCCCTGTGGCGGGCAAAACCTGCTGTATACAGAGCCCGTGCGTGCAGGTTGCTCTGCACCCTGCAATTTGCTGGGTACCCCATAAATCCCCGTGTACCCCACCATCCTGGCATGTCCCTCTGGGTGATGGGAGAGCGCCTGGCCCTCGGGCCCATCTTACCTCGGATCAGAGATCTCCCCGCTGTTGTGATAGCCCCCTGCGCCGGGCACTGCCTCGGTTTTCCATACACCTGCCCCGACTGCCCAGGTGTGAAAGACAGCGGGAGCCTCCTGCTTACACCTCGCCGCTCACACCAATTAGTTTTCCCTCAATGAAATTTAGAAGGTCATTCAGAATCTTAAAACTGACCAGAATCGTTTGAATAATTCCCAGGAAGATTACCTCTTCTCCTGTTCCAAATTCTCCATCCCTCTGACCGGTGTTAGGGGAAAACTCTTAAGGTTCTTTAAGATGTGCTTTGGAGTCCTACACGGTAGTTACATCAAGAGTAGTGGAATACATTTAAATACATATAGAACATATACATATACAGCTAGTGCTATTCATTATTTATTTGGCAGACTGCTTTTTTTTAAACAACTTGGTTTTAGCAGTGGGAATATTGAATTGGATCTCTGCCTAAGATGGAAAACAGCAGAGTAAAGAAAATGTGAAGCACCTTTTTTCCTTTTCTCTTTTCTTTTCTTTTCTTTTCTTTTCTTTTCTTTTCTTTTCTTTTCTTTTCTTTTCTTTTCTTTTCTTTTCTTTTCTTTTCTTTTCTTTTCTTTTCTTTTCTTTTCTTTTCTTTTCTTTTCTTTTCTTTTCTTTTTTCTGTTTATCTGGTTGCAATACTTTTGAGTCAACTCCCCTTCCAGACCGATTCACAAACCATGATACCGATGTGTTTCATTAATATAACATTATTAGTAGATATTTTTAGGCGCTAAGAATTCTAAAATGTTTTAAATTAAGGTGCAAACGCGCCTAGAACAGAGGGAACAAGTGGAAATTCAATATTTCCAGGGGGATTTCAAGTGGTCAAACAGACCCCACGGGGGGGGGGGTGCGGTATATTTTGGACAGACGGCGCTCAGGGCCAAACAGGTTTTCTTTTCCTAGCAAATTTCTCTGGCACCAAGAAGGGTCAGCCTGCCACAGGATATCCTTCCCCGAGGGCGGGGACTGCGACCTGGCGTCTGTTGGCGCGCCGGTACGAGGGGATGAAACCAAGGAAGCAGGTGCGATCCAGCGCAAGTTGAAACTAGCAAAACTACAACTGTCTTCAGTGGGGTCGGGTTCCGAGCCGGGTCCCTCTTCTCACGCTCGAACGCCGGCTCTTCGCCCGTGAGCTGCGGGCAGAGACCGCCGCGTCTCTATAGCACGAAATTCACCTGTAAGAGATTTCTTTCCTTTCCTTCCCTTTGTCTTGCCGCCGAGAAAACTTTTGGATACTTTTATCAGTTTGGGGAGAGGAAGCGAAAACTTACGCTACAAGCACACGTTTCTTAACCAATGTGAAAGGCGAGTATTTTAAATAGCAGCACCAGCAGAAGCAAATGGATGGATTTGCTTTAATGAGCATTGAGCAGACAGGGTACGGCAGCAATCGCTCACCAGCCAGGATTCATCAGCCCAGCACGTAAATCTCTGACTTCTGATCTCTGACTTCTGATCCCTCTGCACAGACTTCTCGTCTATTGGAAGGTTGTTTTCAGTAAAGTGCTTTTCCCGAGTAACTTTTTAACCATTTTCCTGTTGTCTTCCCCCACTTTCCCCCACCTCTTTTGCTCTCCATCCTCCCCCCTTTCCCCGCAGGTTTTTGCGTTCACGTTCACGTGGAAGAAACGCCAAGCAACATGTACAAAATGGTGATGTCTGTGAGCAGTGAAAGGTGATGTGAAAAGCACAATCTACGAATCGCCGGGCTGTTTTTATTTTAATGAGAAACTAGGGAATTCGGACACTCACACAGAGTTTGAGAGGCGAGATCACGCTTCAGTCCCTTCTAAGTTACTATAGGATGGCTTATAAAAGTGTGAAGGGAAAGCGCAAGCCATCTTTAGCTAAAGGAACCCTTCGCCGTCAGTGCCGTTGTCATTTAAATTCCCACTACTTAATCGAAATATTTAACGTTTACTCTTTAAGCAGCAAGCATTACATGTCGTGGGACCCCGGAGCTCGCCAGGGTCTAAGGTAACCACTTTGCCCACCGCTTTCACGGCAAGATCTAGAGGACGGTGGAGCAGCGGATTCCTGTCTCTCGTGGAAGAGGGAGAAGCAGACTTCCGCAGGGGTTTTATCCTTCTGCAGTCCCTATTCGCCGGCCGACTGCAGCACCTCTCCTCTCGGAGCTCGGGTTTCGTGGGGCCCCCGGGGTGAGTGCCCCGGGACAGAGGCTCGGCGGGGAGCGCAGGCTGCATGGCACCCCGTGCCTCAGGCTGGCGGGGTGGCGGGGAGAACTTCGTTCTCTGCCCTTTTCTCCGAGCCAGCCCCTTCGGCCCCGGCTGTGGTTTTTCACATCGCCTCTCCGCTACTAATGACATTTAACGACGATAAGAGATCTTACCTGCGACCTGGCTCTCAAATAATCTGATAGTACGCGATATAAACACAGACACCAGCAGGGGTATAGTCATGAGATCGATCGGGTTTCTGCAAGCATGCCCTGGATCCCCCCGTCCACTCCCCCGGGAGCTTGGGGGCCTCTCTCCCCCCGAGCCCCTGCTCTTTAGGAGTGCACCAGGACGGAGTGGAGGGAGCTCTTGCCCTCGGGGTTGTTGCTCGCGGTCTGTTCCAGCAGCGATGCAGCAGCCGGGGAAGCGGCGGGGCAGATCTGCGAGGCGGTGACCGTGAGAGCAGGGATGGCCGAGGCAGCGGGCAACGCCGGCGCCGGCTTGATGGGCACCGGGACGGCGGGCATGGTCTGTGCCGGCGGATGGCAGAGCGCCTTCACGGGCATGCCGAAGGGTCCGTAGTCGGGGGACACGGGCACACCGGCCACGGAGTCCATCACCCCCACGTGCGGCCACACGGAGCTCACCACGCTGCTGAGCTGGCTGGGCACCGGGTAGCCCAGGTGGTGCATCACGGAGGCCAGCGGAAGCCCTCCGGCCTGCAGCACACCCTTGTAATCTCTGCCGATGATGTTTTCGATGGCGAAGGGATGCTTGAAGCCCGAGGGCTGGCTGCTCCCGTAGGGCGAGAACTGCGGCAGCCTTCCCACTGCGGCGGCGGCTGCGGCCGCAGCCACGGCCGCGTCGGAGCCCGCCAGCCCCGGCACCTTGCCCGGGGGAGGCGGCGGCGGCGGGTGCGGATGGAAGTAGTGCACCATGTGCGGGGTGGGCGCCGGGGGCTTGCCGGGACCGCCGCCGCCCGCCCCGCCGCCGCCGCCGCCGGGCAGGTGATGCTCGGGGCGCAGCACCTTGAAGCGCTTGCGGCGGCGGAGGAAGCTGCCGTTCTCAAACATGTCCCCGCAGTCCGGGTGCAACGCCCAGAAGCTGCCTTTGCCCGGCTGGTCGGGCCGCCGCGGGATCTTGATGAAGCAGTCATTGAAAGAGAGATTGTGGCGGAGGGAGTTCTGCCAACGCTGGGTGTGCTCCCGGTAGTAAGGGAACCGCTCCATAATGAACTTGTAGATGTCGCTCAGGGGCAGCATCTTCTCGGCCGAGTGCTGGATGGCCATGGCCGTCAGGGAGATGTAAGAGTAGGGCGGTTTCTGGTCGCTGTACGAACTCTTCCCCGGCCTGGGCATCGCCTCCCCGCCACAGCGCTCCCCGGCCGCACGATCCCGCCGCTCCGGGCTAGGCACTGCTCAATACCGCGCACAGCGGGCTTGGGATCCGGGGACTTCAGTGCCCTGCTCCGCCGCCGCCTCTACATCCTGGGCGCCACCTGCCCGGGCCACACGCGACAGCGACCTCCCGGCGGCCGGCCAGCGAGCTCCGTGCGCGGCTTCCTTCAGCAGCCTCTCCCCGCGGGACGCGCTTGCCTAGCTGCCCCTCAGCTTGCGGGAAAGACAGCTGCCGCCCAGGCCGCGGGGGCTCGGGGGCGACGTGCCAGAAGGAGGTCCCGGCCCCCACTGGCGACTCGCTTTTCTCCTGGAGGCTGCTGAATCTCCCGGGCTTCCCCGCTGCCGTCTGGCACACTCGGCTGGAGTTGATGTTCCTCAGGCACCAAGGGCTCGAGAGCATGAAATTACCCCGGACGTCTGCAGAGACAGGAAACAAGGAAATAAAAACACCCCTCTCACCGCTCAGTCTGGTGTCCCCTTAAAAGTTTGCGGCAGAGGCGAGCGCCGGGAGTCGGCGGGGAGAGGAGGCGAGCGGGGCGGCGACCGCCGTGGCTGCTGGCGGGGCTGGTGCGCTCCGGCGCGGTTTTGTAATGGTGCCCGAGTGGCGAGACCCCCGCAGTTCCTGCTCTCTTGCTATCACATGACAGCCGCTTGGGGACTTGGCGTCTCCTGGAAAAGGAGCGAGAAACGGCTCCCGACTCCCCTCTCACTCACATCTCCTTATCAGGGTGAGGTGGAGCCAGGGGGCTGAGGAAACTCCGTATGAGACCGAGATCCGCTTTCCATAGGGCAGGAAACAGTGGCCCGAGCAGGAAAGCTTCCTCCTCCCACCTCTCCCACTCCAGCTTCCCTCCACCCCTTTCATAGCCCCCCTATCCATTCTCCTCCTTCATGACCCCTCGCTCCCGCACAGCCCGGCTTACAGCAGCAGGGGCGAACGCCGACCGAGATGGAAAACGGGAAGAGGTCTTTCCTCGTCCCCATGGCAAGTCGAGTCAAGCGCCCTGGAGAAACGGCCCTCGAGCTAGCCCCGCGAGGCAGCAAGCGGGAAACACAGGCCCTTTGAAATAATTTTTTATCATTCCTGTCATTATGTTTAAGAAGCTACGCAAAGACTAGCGCGAAACCAAGAGGCAAAAAAATCCTACACTCTCCTCTCCAAATCGTTACTGTCGATTCTTGCTGCTCGCCACGATGCGGCTCATAGAAAACACGTAAAGAACCAGCCAAAGCATCATCTGTACGCTTACAGACGGACTACTTTGCACCAGCGTTGGCTTAGACCGGCTCATTAGCAGGAATCAATGAACAGTGCAACAATTCCTATCCATCCTCCAAACGTACTGCATTATAGCGAGTACGCTGTAGATTTGAGCGAGAAAAAGGGAAGATTGCTTGCTAAGCTGCCGCTAGAGTTGGAAGAAACAGTGCTCAACATCAGCACCTCGGAGCACAATTAGCGAGATGCTATAAGAAGTGCCAGCATAAAAATTATTAGTTCGACTTCTATGGCCTATATTAACAAATAGGTTGAAAGAGCCTTACTATATGTAAAGCTATGTATGGAAGAGCTTTTTTGAGCCCATCCTTCCAGACTGTTGCGCTGGGTCAGACCCCCGGGGTCTGCTGCTGCTGCTGCTGCTGCTGCTGCTGCAGCGCTGGGGCAGAACCCGACCGGCGGTGCCCCCCGCGCCCCACTCCTGCCGTCGGGGGAGTTGGTTTTGACATCAAAATTGTTTGTCTGCCTCCAACTCAGCTGTTGCAGGAGAAGTGGTGAAGAGAAAGGGGTAGGGGG